>OX465524.1:17410996-18614235 GCA_950022985.1 Udea ferrugalis | reverse complement strand
CGTATTTAATTTTGTATTTTTTTGAATTTTAGCGATTTTTCGTTAAAAAATTTCGACCTCCATACATTTTGTATAGGACTGAAATTTCAACCTTAAATTTCTTCCAAATTAAACACAAATTGAAATCTTTTTTTGATTCAATTTATAGCATAGCATTGTCTGGACACGCCGTTGCGCATTTTTCTAAAATTTAATTTAAATTTAATTTATTAAAAATAAAAAACACTTCGAATTTTGACTTTTTCAAATTTTGACAAAAATTTTTGTAAGGAACCCGCTTTTGTTTTGTATAGCAAACTTGTAGGGGACCACCAGGAGCATCTAAGGAGACCTCTGCCGAAACTCTTGGATTTTTATTTAATTTTTTATAGAATTTTCAAACATCAAATTTTCATCCCTTAAACTTTAAATTCATTTTTCTAAGGTTTTTAGTAAGGCACCCCTGTGCGCTTTGTTCGGCAAAGTTGTAGAGGAACTCACCCCGAATCCAACGACACCTCATTCGACACCCTCCGACTTCATCGACGCAAAAAATCGCACATTTTTGGGCGAATTCCGGGGTTTGTTTTGGTTTGTTTACCTAAACCGAGTCTACTTGGTCAAGCCACGCACCGGTACAAATTAACAAATTAGCTGAACTAAAAGCCCAATTAGAGTGGTTTTTGCGCTTCTATATTTCTTTAATAAGTAGTTTCAGTGTTTCTACATAAAAAGAAGCGTATTTAATTTTGTATTTTTTGAATTTTAGCGATTTTTCGTTAAAAAATTTCGACCTCCATACATTTTGTATAGGACTGAAATTTCAACCTTAAATTTCTTCCAAATTAAACACAAATTGAAATCTTTTTTTGATTCAATTTATAGCATAGCATTGTCTGGACACGCCGTTGCGCATTTTTCTAAAATTTAATTTAAATTTAATTTATTAAAAATAAAAAACACTTCGAATTTTGACTTTTTCAAATTTTGACAAAAATTTTTGTAAGGAACCCGCTTTTGTTTTGTATAGCAAACTTGTAGGGGACCACCAGGAGCATCTAAGGAGACCTCTGCCGAAACTCTTGGATTTTTATTTAATTTTTTATAGAATTTTCAAACATCAAATTTTCATCCCTTAAACTTTAAATTCATTTTTCTAAGGTTTTTAGTAAGGCACCCCTGTGCGCTTTGTTCGGCAAAGTTGTAGAGGAACTCACCCCGAATCCAACGACACCTCATTCGACACCCTCCGACTTCATCGACGCAAAAAATCGCACATTTTTGGGCGAATTCCGGGGTTTGTTTTGGTTTGTTTACCTAAACCGAGTCTACTTGGTCAAGCCACGCACCGGTACAAATTAACAAATTAGCTGAACTAAAAGCCCAATTAGAGTGGTTTTTGCGCTTCTATATTTCTTTAATAAGTAGTTTCAGTGTTTCTACATAAAAAGAAGCGTATTTAATTTTGTATTTTTTGAATTTTAGCGATTTTTCGTTAAAAAATTTCGACCTCCATACATTTTGTATAGGACTGAAATTTCAACCTTAAATTTCTTCCAAATTAAACACAAATTGAAATCTTTTTTTGATTCAATTTATAGCATAGCATTGTCTGGACACGCCGTTGCGCATTTTTCTAAAATTTAATTTAAATTTAATTTATTAAAAATAAAAAACACTTCGAATTTTGACTTTTTCAAATTTTGACAAAAATTTTTGTAAGGAACCCGCTTTTGTTTTGTATAGCAAACTTGTAGGGGACCACCAGGAGCATCTAAGGAGACCTCTGCCGAAACTCTTGGATTTTTATTTAATTTTTTATAGAATTTTCAAACATCAAATTTTCATCCCTTAAACTTTAAATTCATTTTTCTAAGGTTTTTAGTAAGGCACCCCTGTGCGCTTTGTTCGGCAAAGTTGTAGAGGAACTCACCCCGAATCCAACGACACCTCATTCGACACCCTCCGACTTCATCGACGCAAAAAATCGCACATTTTTGGGCGAATTCCGGGGTTTGTTTTGGTTTGTTTACCTAAACCGAGTCTACTTGGTCAAGCCACGCACCGGTACAAATTAACAAATTAGCTGAACTAAAAGCCCAATTAGAGTGGTTTTTGCGCTTCTATATTTCTTTAATAAGTAGTTTCAGTGTTTCTACATAAAAAGAAGCGTATTTAATTTTGTATTTTTTGAATTTTAGCGATTTTTCGTTAAAAAATTTCGACCTCCATACATTTTGTATAGGACTGAAATTTCAACCTTAAATTTCTTCCAAATTAAACACAAATTGAAATCTTTTTTTGATTCAATTTATAGCATAGCATTGTCTGGACACGCCGTTGCGCATTTTTCTAAAATTTAATTTAAATTTAATTTATTAAAAATAAAAAACACTTCGAATTTTGACTTTTTCAAATTTTGACAAAAATTTTTGTAAGGAACCCGCTTTTGTTTTGTATAGCAAACTTGTAGGGGACCACCAGGAGCATCTAAGGAGACCTCTGCCGAAACTCTTGGATTTTTATTTAATTTTTTATAGAATTTTCAAACATCAAATTTTCATCCCTTAAACTTTAAATTCATTTTTCTAAGGTTTTTAGTAAGGCACCCCTGTGCGCTTTGTTCGGCAAAGTTGTAGAGGAACTCACCCCGAATCCAACGACACCTCATTCGACACCCTCCGACTTCATCGACGCAAAAAATCGCACATTTTTGGGCGAATTCCGGGGTTTGTTTTGGTTTGTTTACCTAAACCGAGTCTACTTGGTCAAGCCACGCACCGGTACAAATTAACAAATTAGCTGAACTAAAAGCCCAATTAGAGTGGTTTTTGCGCTTCTATATTTCTTTAATAAGTAGTTTCAGTGTTTCTACATAAAAAGAAGCGTATTTAATTTTGTATTTTTTGAATTTTAGCGATTTTTCGTTAAAAAATTTCGACCTCCATACATTTTGTATAGGACTGAAATTTCAACCTTAAATTTCTTCCAAATTAAACACAAATTGAAATCTTTTTTTGATTCAATTTATAGCATAGCATTGTCTGGACACGCCGTTGCGCATTTTTCTAAAATTTAATTTAAATTTAATTTATTAAAAATAAAAAACACTTCGAATTTTGACTTTTTCAAATTTTGACAAAAATTTTTGTAAGGAACCCGCTTTTGTTTTGTATAGCAAACTTGTAGGGGACCACCAGGAGCATCTAAGGAGACCTCTGCCGAAACTCTTGGATTTTTATTTAATTTTTTATAGAATTTTCAAACATCAAATTTTCATCCCTTAAACTTTAAATTCATTTTTCTAAGGTTTTTAGTAAGGCACCCCTGTGCGCTTTGTTCGGCAAAGTTGTAGAGGAACTCACCCCGAATCCAACGACACCTCATTCGACACCCTCCGACTTCATCGACGCAAAAAATCGCACATTTTTGGGCGAATTCCGGGGTTTGTTTTGGTTTGTTTACCTAAACCGAGTCTACTTGGTCAAGCCACGCACCGGTACAAATTAACAAATTAGCTGAACTAAAAGCCCAATTAGAGTGGTTTTTGCGCTTCTATATTTCTTTAATAAGTAGTTTCAGTGTTTCTACATAAAAAGAAGCGTATTTAATTTTGTATTTTTTGAATTTTAGCGATTTTTCGTTAAAAAATTTCGACCTCCATACATTTTGTATAGGACTGAAATTTCAACCTTAAATTTCTTCCAAATTAAACACAAATTGAAATCTTTTTTTGATTCAATTTATAGCATAGCATTGTCTGGACACGCCGTTGCGCATTTTTCTAAAATTTAATTTAAATTTAATTTATTAAAAATAAAAAACACTTCGAATTTTGACTTTTTCAAATTTTGACAAAAATTTTTGTAAGGAACCCGCTTTTGTTTTGTATAGCAAACTTGTAGGGGACCACCAGGAGCATCTAAGGAGACCTCTGCCGAAACTCTTGGATTTTTATTTAATTTTTTATAGAATTTTCAAACATCAAATTTTCATCCCTTAAACTTTAAATTCATTTTTCTAAGGTTTTTAGTAAGGCACCCCTGTGCGCTTTGTTCGGCAAAGTTGTAGAGGAACTCACCCCGAATCCAACGACACCTCATTCGACACCCTCCGACTTCATCGACGCAAAAAATCGCACATTTTTGGGCGAATTCCGGGGTTTGTTTTGGTTTGTTTACCTAAACCGAGTCTACTTGGTCAAGCCACGCACCGGTACAAATTAACAAATTAGCTGAACTAAAAGCCCAATTAGAGTGGTTTTTGCGCTTCTATATTTCTTTAATAAGTAGTTTCAGTGTTTCTACATAAAAAGAAGCGTATTTAATTTTGTATTTTTTGAATTTTAGCGATTTTTCGTTAAAAAATTTCGACCTCCATACATTTTGTATAGGACTGAAATTTCAACCTTAAATTTCTTCCAAATTAAACACAAATTGAAATCTTTTTTTGATTCAATTTATAGCATAGCATTGTCTGGACACGCCGTTGCGCATTTTTCTAAAATTTAATTTAAATTTAATTTATTAAAAATAAAAAACACTTCGAATTTTGACTTTTTCAAATTTTGACAAAAATTTTTGTAAGGAACCCGCTTTTGTTTTGTATAGCAAACTTGTAGGGGACCACCAGGAGCATCTAAGGAGACCTCTGCCGAAACTCTTGGATTTTTATTTAATTTTTTATAGAATTTTCAAACATCAAATTTTCATCCCTTAAACTTTAAATTCATTTTTCTAAGGTTTTTAGTAAGGCACCCCTGTGCGCTTTGTTCGGCAAAGTTGTAGAGGAACTCACCCCGAATCCAACGACACCTCATTCGACACCCTCCGACTTCATCGACGCAAAAAATCGCACATTTTTGGGCGAATTCCGGGGTTTGTTTTGGTTTGTTTACCTAAACCGAGTCTACTTGGTCAAGCCACGCACCGGTACAAATTAACAAATTAGCTGAACTAAAAGCCCAATTAGAGTGGTTTTTGCGCTTCTATATTTCTTTAATAAGTAGTTTCAGTGTTTCTACATAAAAAGAAGCGTATTTAATTTTGTATTTTTTGAATTTTAGCGATTTTTCGTTAAAAAATTTCGACCTCCATACATTTTGTATAGGACTGAAATTTCAACCTTAAATTTCTTCCAAATTAAACACAAATTGAAATCTTTTTTTGATTCAATTTATAGCATAGCATTGTCTGGACACGCCGTTGCGCATTTTTCTAAAATTTAATTTAAATTTAATTTATTAAAAATAAAAAACACTTCGAATTTTGACTTTTTCAAATTTTGACAAAAATTTTTGTAAGGAACCCGCTTTTGTTTTGTATAGCAAACTTGTAGGGGACCACCAGGAGCATCTAAGGAGACCTCTGCCGAAACTCTTGGATTTTTATTTAATTTTTTATAGAATTTTCAAACATCAAATTTTCATCCCTTAAACTTTAAATTCATTTTTCTAAGGTTTTTAGTAAGGCACCCCTGTGCGCTTTGTTCGGCAAAGTTGTAGAGGAACTCACCCCGAATCCAACGACACCTCATTCGACACCCTCCGACTTCATCGACGCAAAAAATCGCACATTTTTGGGCGAATTCCGGGGTTTGTTTTGGTTTGTTTACCTAAACCGAGTCTACTTGGTCAAGCCACGCACCGGTACAAATTAACAAATTAGCTGAACTAAAAGCCCAATTAGAGTGGTTTTTGCGCTTCTATATTTCTTTAATAAGTAGTTTCAGTGTTTCTACATAAAAAGAAGCGTATTTAATTTTGTATTTTTTGAATTTTAGCGATTTTTCGTTAAAAAATTTCGACCTCCATACATTTTGTATAGGACTGAAATTTCAACCTTAAATTTCTTCCAAATTAAACACAAATTGAAATCTTTTTTTGATTCAATTTATAGCATAGCATTGTCTGGACACGCCGTTGCGCATTTTTCTAAAATTTAATTTAAATTTAATTTATTAAAAATAAAAAACACTTCGAATTTTGACTTTTTCAAATTTTGACAAAAATTTTTGTAAGGAACCCGCTTTTGTTTTGTATAGCAAACTTGTAGGGGACCACCAGGAGCATCTAAGGAGACCTCTGCCGAAACTCTTGGATTTTTATTTAATTTTTTATAGAATTTTCAAACATCAAATTTTCATCCCTTAAACTTTAAATTCATTTTTCTAAGGTTTTTAGTAAGGCACCCCTGTGCGCTTTGTTCGGCAAAGTTGTAGAGGAACTCACCCCGAATCCAACGACACCTCATTCGACACCCTCCGACTTCATCGACGCAAAAAATCGCACATTTTTGGGCGAATTCCGGGGTTTGTTTTGGTTTGTTTACCTAAACCGAGTCTACTTGGTCAAGCCACGCACCGGTACAAATTAACAAATTAGCTGAACTAAAAGCCCAATTAGAGTGGTTTTTGCGCTTCTATATTTCTTTAATAAGTAGTTTCAGTGTTTCTACATAAAAAGAAGCGTATTTAATTTTGTATTTTTTGAATTTTAGCGATTTTTCGTTAAAAAATTTCGACCTCCATACATTTTGTATAGGACTGAAATTTCAACCTTAAATTTCTTCCAAATTAAACACAAATTGAAATCTTTTTTTGATTCAATTTATAGCATAGCATTGTCTGGACACGCCGTTGCGCATTTTTCTAAAATTTAATTTAAATTTAATTTATTAAAAATAAAAAACACTTCGAATTTTGACTTTTTCAAATTTTGACAAAAATTTTTGTAAGGAACCCGCTTTTGTTTTGTATAGCAAACTTGTAGGGGACCACCAGGAGCATCTAAGGAGACCTCTGCCGAAACTCTTGGATTTTTATTTAATTTTTTATAGAATTTTCAAACATCAAATTTTCATCCCTTAAACTTTAAATTCATTTTTCTAAGGTTTTTAGTAAGGCACCCCTGTGCGCTTTGTTCGGCAAAGTTGTAGAGGAACTCACCCCGAATCCAACGACACCTCATTCGACACCCTCCGACTTCATCGACGCAAAAAATCGCACATTTTTGGGCGAATTCCGGGGTTTGTTTTGGTTTGTTTACCTAAACCGAGTCTACTTGGTCAAGCCACGCACCGGTACAAATTAACAAATTAGCTGAACTAAAAGCCCAATTAGAGTGGTTTTTGCGCTTCTATATTTCTTTAATAAGTAGTTTCAGTGTTTCTACATAAAAAGAAGCGTATTTAATTTTGTATTTTTTGAATTTTAGCGATTTTTCGTTAAAAAATTTCGACCTCCATACATTTTGTATAGGACTGAAATTTCAACCTTAAATTTCTTCCAAATTAAACACAAATTGAAATCTTTTTTTGATTCAATTTATAGCATAGCATTGTCTGGACACGCCGTTGCGCATTTTTCTAAAATTTAATTTAAATTTAATTTATTAAAAATAAAAAACACTTCGAATTTTGACTTTTTCAAATTTTGACAAAAATTTTTGTAAGGAACCCGCTTTTGTTTTGTATAGCAAACTTGTAGGGGACCACCAGGAGCATCTAAGGAGACCTCTGCCGAAACTCTTGGATTTTTATTTAATTTTTTATAGAATTTTCAAACATCAAATTTTCATCCCTTAAACTTTAAATTCATTTTTCTAAGGTTTTTAGTAAGGCACCCCTGTGCGCTTTGTTCGGCAAAGTTGTAGAGGAACTCACCCCGAATCCAACGACACCTCATTCGACACCCTCCGACTTCATCGACGCAAAAAATCGCACATTTTTGGGCGAATTCCGGGGTTTGTTTTGGTTTGTTTACCTAAACCGAGTCTACTTGGTCAAGCCACGCACCGGTACAAATTAACAAATTAGCTGAACTAAAAGCCCAATTAGAGTGGTTTTTGCGCTTCTATATTTCTTTAATAAGTAGTTTCAGTGTTTCTACATAAAAAGAAGCGTATTTAATTTTGTATTTTTTGAATTTTAGCGATTTTTCGTTAAAAAATTTCGACCTCCATACATTTTGTATAGGACTGAAATTTCAACCTTAAATTTCTTCCAAATTAAACACAAATTGAAATCTTTTTTTGATTCAATTTATAGCATAGCATTGTCTGGACACGCCGTTGCGCATTTTTCTAAAATTTAATTTAAATTTAATTTATTAAAAATAAAAAACACTTCGAATTTTGACTTTTTCAAATTTTGACAAAAATTTTTGTAAGGAACCCGCTTTTGTTTTGTATAGCAAACTTGTAGGGGACCACCAGGAGCATCTAAGGAGACCTCTGCCGAAACTCTTGGATTTTTATTTAATTTTTTATAGAATTTTCAAACATCAAATTTTCATCCCTTAAACTTTAAATTCATTTTTCTAAGGTTTTTAGTAAGGCACCCCTGTGCGCTTTGTTCGGCAAAGTTGTAGAGGAACTCACCCCGAATCCAACGACACCTCATTCGACACCCTCCGACTTCATCGACGCAAAAAATCGCACATTTTTGGGCGAATTCCGGGGTTTGTTTTGGTTTGTTTACCTAAACCGAGTCTACTTGGTCAAGCCACGCACCGGTACAAATTAACAAATTAGCTGAACTAAAAGCCCAATTAGAGTGGTTTTTGCGCTTCTATATTTCTTTAATAAGTAGTTTCAGTGTTTCTACATAAAAAGAAGCGTATTTAATTTTGTATTTTTTGAATTTTAGCGATTTTTCGTTAAAAAATTTCGACCTCCATACATTTTGTATAGGACTGAAATTTCAACCTTAAATTTCTTCCAAATTAAACACAAATTGAAATCTTTTTTTGATTCAATTTATAGCATAGCATTGTCTGGACACGCCGTTGCGCATTTTTCTAAAATTTAATTTAAATTTAATTTATTAAAAATAAAAAACACTTCGAATTTTGACTTTTTCAAATTTTGACAAAAATTTTTGTAAGGAACCCGCTTTTGTTTTGTATAGCAAACTTGTAGGGGACCACCAGGAGCATCTAAGGAGACCTCTGCCGAAACTCTTGGATTTTTATTTAATTTTTTATAGAATTTTCAAACATCAAATTTTCATCCCTTAAACTTTAAATTCATTTTTCTAAGGTTTTTAGTAAGGCACCCCTGTGCGCTTTGTTCGGCAAAGTTGTAGAGGAACTCACCCCGAATCCAACGACACCTCATTCGACACCCTCCGACTTCATCGACGCAAAAAATCGCACATTTTTGGGCGAATTCCGGGGTTTGTTTTGGTTTGTTTACCTAAACCGAGTCTACTTGGTCAAGCCACGCACCGGTACAAATTAACAAATTAGCTGAACTAAAAGCCCAATTAGAGTGGTTTTTGCGCTTCTATATTTCTTTAATAAGTAGTTTCAGTGTTTCTACATAAAAAGAAGCGTATTTAATTTTGTATTTTTTGAATTTTAGCGATTTTTCGTTAAAAAATTTCGACCTCCATACATTTTGTATAGGACTGAAATTTCAACCTTAAATTTCTTCCAAATTAAACACAAATTGAAATCTTTTTTTGATTCAATTTATAGCATAGCATTGTCTGGACACGCCGTTGCGCATTTTTCTAAAATTTAATTTAAATTTAATTTATTAAAAATAAAAAACACTTCGAATTTTGACTTTTTCAAATTTTGACAAAAATTTTTGTAAGGAACCCGCTTTTGTTTTGTATAGCAAACTTGTAGGGGACCACCAGGAGCATCTAAGGAGACCTCTGCCGAAACTCTTGGATTTTTATTTAATTTTTTATAGAATTTTCAAACATCAAATTTTCATCCCTTAAACTTTAAATTCATTTTTCTAAGGTTTTTAGTAAGGCACCCCTGTGCGCTTTGTTCGGCAAAGTTGTAGAGGAACTCACCCCGAATCCAACGACACCTCATTCGACACCCTCCGACTTCATCGACGCAAAAAATCGCACATTTTTGGGCGAATTCCGGGGTTTGTTTTGGTTTGTTTACCTAAACCGAGTCTACTTGGTCAAGCCACGCACCGGTACAAATTAACAAATTAGCTGAACTAAAAGCCCAATTAGAGTGGTTTTTGCGCTTCTATATTTCTTTAATAAGTAGTTTCAGTGTTTCTACATAAAAAGAAGCGTATTTAATTTTGTATTTTTTGAATTTTAGCGATTTTTCGTTAAAAAATTTCGACCTCCATACATTTTGTATAGGACTGAAATTTCAACCTTAAATTTCTTCCAAATTAAACACAAATTGAAATCTTTTTTTGATTCAATTTATAGCATAGCATTGTCTGGACACGCCGTTGCGCATTTTTCTAAAATTTAATTTAAATTTAATTTATTAAAAATAAAAAACACTTCGAATTTTGACTTTTTCAAATTTTGACAAAAATTTTTGTAAGGAACCCGCTTTTGTTTTGTATAGCAAACTTGTAGGGGACCACCAGGAGCATCTAAGGAGACCTCTGCCGAAACTCTTGGATTTTTATTTAATTTTTTATAGAATTTTCAAACATCAAATTTTCATCCCTTAAACTTTAAATTCATTTTTCTAAGGTTTTTAGTAAGGCACCCCTGTGCGCTTTGTTCGGCAAAGTTGTAGAGGAACTCACCCCGAATCCAACGACACCTCATTCGACACCCTCCGACTTCATCGACGCAAAAAATCGCACATTTTTGGGCGAATTCCGGGGTTTGTTTTGGTTTGTTTACCTAAACCGAGTCTACTTGGTCAAGCCACGCACCGGTACAAATTAACAAATTAGCTGAACTAAAAGCCCAATTAGAGTGGTTTTTGCGCTTCTATATTTCTTTAATAAGTAGTTTCAGTGTTTCTACATAAAAAGAAGCGTATTTAATTTTGTATTTTTTGAATTTTAGCGATTTTTCGTTAAAAAATTTCGACCTCCATACATTTTGTATAGGACTGAAATTTCAACCTTAAATTTCTTCCAAATTAAACACAAATTGAAATCTTTTTTTGATTCAATTTATAGCATAGCATTGTCTGGACACGCCGTTGCGCATTTTTCTAAAATTTAATTTAAATTTAATTTATTAAAAATAAAAAACACTTCGAATTTTGACTTTTTCAAATTTTGACAAAAATTTTTGTAAGGAACCCGCTTTTGTTTTGTATAGCAAACTTGTAGGGGACCACCAGGAGCATCTAAGGAGACCTCTGCCGAAACTCTTGGATTTTTATTTAATTTTTTATAGAATTTTCAAACATCAAATTTTCATCCCTTAAACTTTAAATTCATTTTTCTAAGGTTTTTAGTAAGGCACCCCTGTGCGCTTTGTTCGGCAAAGTTGTAGAGGAACTCACCCCGAATCCAACGACACCTCATTCGACACCCTCCGACTTCATCGACGCAAAAAATCGCACATTTTTGGGCGAATTCCGGGGTTTGTTTTGGTTTGTTTACCTAAACCGAGTCTACTTGGTCAAGCCACGCACCGGTACAAATTAACAAATTAGCTGAACTAAAAGCCCAATTAGAGTGGTTTTTGCGCTTCTATATTTCTTTAATAAGTAGTTTCAGTGTTTCTACATAAAAAGAAGCGTATTTAATTTTGTATTTTTTGAATTTTAGCGATTTTTCGTTAAAAAATTTCGACCTCCATACATTTTGTATAGGACTGAAATTTCAACCTTAAATTTCTTCCAAATTAAACACAAATTGAAATCTTTTTTTGATTCAATTTATAGCATAGCATTGTCTGGACACGCCGTTGCGCATTTTTCTAAAATTTAATTTAAATTTAATTTATTAAAAATAAAAAACACTTCGAATTTTGACTTTTTCAAATTTTGACAAAAATTTTTGTAAGGAACCCGCTTTTGTTTTGTATAGCAAACTTGTAGGGGACCACCAGGAGCATCTAAGGAGACCTCTGCCGAAACTCTTGGATTTTTATTTAATTTTTTATAGAATTTTCAAACATCAAATTTTCATCCCTTAAACTTTAAATTCATTTTTCTAAGGTTTTTAGTAAGGCACCCCTGTGCGCTTTGTTCGGCAAAGTTGTAGAGGAACTCACCCCGAATCCAACGACACCTCATTCGACACCCTCCGACTTCATCGACGCAAAAAATCGCACATTTTTGGGCGAATTCCGGGGTTTGTTTTGGTTTGTTTACCTAAACCGAGTCTACTTGGTCAAGCCACGCACCGGTACAAATTAACAAATTAGCTGAACTAAAAGCCCAATTAGAGTGGTTTTTGCGCTTCTATATTTCTTTAATAAGTAGTTTCAGTGTTTCTACATAAAAAGAAGCGTATTTAATTTTGTATTTTTTGAATTTTAGCGATTTTTCGTTAAAAAATTTCGACCTCCATACATTTTGTATAGGACTGAAATTTCAACCTTAAATTTCTTCCAAATTAAACACAAATTGAAATCTTTTTTTGATTCAATTTATAGCATAGCATTGTCTGGACACGCCGTTGCGCATTTTTCTAAAATTTAATTTAAATTTAATTTATTAAAAATAAAAAACACTTCGAATTTTGACTTTTTCAAATTTTGACAAAAATTTTTGTAAGGAACCCGCTTTTGTTTTGTATAGCAAACTTGTAGGGGACCACCAGGAGCATCTAAGGAGACCTCTGCCGAAACTCTTGGATTTTTATTTAATTTTTTATAGAATTTTCAAACATCAAATTTTCATCCCTTAAACTTTAAATTCATTTTTCTAAGGTTTTTAGTAAGGCACCCCTGTGCGCTTTGTTCGGCAAAGTTGTAGAGGAACTCACCCCGAATCCAACGACACCTCATTCGACACCCTCCGACTTCATCGACGCAAAAAATCGCACATTTTTGGGCGAATTCCGGGGTTTGTTTTGGTTTGTTTACCTAAACCGAGTCTACTTGGTCAAGCCACGCACCGGTACAAATTAACAAATTAGCTGAACTAAAAGCCCAATTAGAGTGGTTTTTGCGCTTCTATATTTCTTTAATAAGTAGTTTCAGTGTTTCTACATAAAAAGAAGCGTATTTAATTTTGTATTTTTTGAATTTTAGCGATTTTTCGTTAAAAAATTTCGACCTCCATACATTTTGTATAGGACTGAAATTTCAACCTTAAATTTCTTCCAAATTAAACACAAATTGAAATCTTTTTTTGATTCAATTTATAGCATAGCATTGTCTGGACACGCCGTTGCGCATTTTTCTAAAATTTAATTTAAATTTAATTTATTAAAAATAAAAAACACTTCGAATTTTGACTTTTTCAAATTTTGACAAAAATTTTTGTAAGGAACCCGCTTTTGTTTTGTATAGCAAACTTGTAGGGGACCACCAGGAGCATCTAAGGAGACCTCTGCCGAAACTCTTGGATTTTTATTTAATTTTTTATAGAATTTTCAAACATCAAATTTTCATCCCTTAAACTTTAAATTCATTTTTCTAAGGTTTTTAGTAAGGCACCCCTGTGCGCTTTGTTCGGCAAAGTTGTAGAGGAACTCACCCCGAATCCAACGACACCTCATTCGACACCCTCCGACTTCATCGACGCAAAAAATCGCACATTTTTGGGCGAATTCCGGGGTTTGTTTTGGTTTGTTTACCTAAACCGAGTCTACTTGGTCAAGCCACGCACCGGTACAAATTAACAAATTAGCTGAACTAAAAGCCCAATTAGAGTGGTTTTTGCGCTTCTATATTTCTTTAATAAGTAGTTTCAGTGTTTCTACATAAAAAGAAGCGTATTTAATTTTGTATTTTTTGAATTTTAGCGATTTTTCGTTAAAAAATTTCGACCTCCATACATTTTGTATAGGACTGAAATTTCAACCTTAAATTTCTTCCAAATTAAACACAAATTGAAATCTTTTTTTGATTCAATTTATAGCATAGCATTGTCTGGACACGCCGTTGCGCATTTTTCTAAAATTTAATTTAAATTTAATTTATTAAAAATAAAAAACACTTCGAATTTTGACTTTTTCAAATTTTGACAAAAATTTTTGTAAGGAACCCGCTTTTGTTTTGTATAGCAAACTTGTAGGGGACCACCAGGAGCATCTAAGGAGACCTCTGCCGAAACTCTTGGATTTTTATTTAATTTTTTATAGAATTTTCAAACATCAAATTTTCATCCCTTAAACTTTAAATTCATTTTTCTAAGGTTTTTAGTAAGGCACCCCTGTGCGCTTTGTTCGGCAAAGTTGTAGAGGAACTCACCCCGAATCCAACGACACCTCATTCGACACCCTCCGACTTCATCGACGCAAAAAATCGCACATTTTTGGGCGAATTCCGGGGTTTGTTTTGGTTTGTTTACCTAAACCGAGTCTACTTGGTCAAGCCACGCACCGGTACAAATTAACAAATTAGCTGAACTAAAAGCCCAATTAGAGTGGTTTTTGCGCTTCTATATTTCTTTAATAAGTAGTTTCAGTGTTTCTACATAAAAAGAAGCGTATTTAATTTTGTATTTTTTGAATTTTAGCGATTTTTCGTTAAAAAATTTCGACCTCCATACATTTTGTATAGGACTGAAATTTCAACCTTAAATTTCTTCCAAATTAAACACAAATTGAAATCTTTTTTTGATTCAATTTATAGCATAGCATTGTCTGGACACGCCGTTGCGCATTTTTCTAAAATTTAATTTAAATTTAATTTATTAAAAATAAAAAACACTTCGAATTTTGACTTTTTCAAATTTTGACAAAAATTTTTGTAAGGAACCCGCTTTTGTTTTGTATAGCAAACTTGTAGGGGACCACCAGGAGCATCTAAGGAGACCTCTGCCGAAACTCTTGGATTTTTATTTAATTTTTTATAGAATTTTCAAACATCAAATTTTCATCCCTTAAACTTTAAATTCATTTTTCTAAGGTTTTTAGTAAGGCACCCCTGTGCGCTTTGTTCGGCAAAGTTGTAGAGGAACTCACCCCGAATCCAACGACACCTCATTCGACACCCTCCGACTTCATCGACGCAAAAAATCGCCCGCCCACCCACCCATAGTGGATAAAAAAGAGCTTTTAAAGCCCGTTATAGCTGGGGGTAGTCTTTTGGAAATCCTGCCAAAAAAATTTTATTTTAGATTATTTTTCTGGAGCTCAATACAAGGCTTTTGGTTCAGCTCAGGTGTTCGAGCTCCACTCCTAACCGAAGGAATTAAATAAATAAACTTTAGGCTACCACCAAATCAAATTGTAAAAACAAATCATGGAAAGTAAAAAGCCAAGTTCCAGAACGTCATCAAAGGCTTCATCGACTGGAACCAGAATGTCGACCAGCACATCCGGGTCCGACAAACCGATAGCCAGGACACGCGCCGTCCGCCCCCAACTCGAGAAGGATGTCAAAAAACAGCCTAAGAAGGCAGTACCGAAGGCCAGCAAACCGCTCCCAAAGAGTACAGACGGAGCGGACAACCGCACAACAACTTCCCCTGAGTTACCAACAGCCCTCCCGCCACCTGTTCCCGAACAGGCTCGCGAGGAGAGCGAAGAGAGGGAGGAATGGGCCATGGCCTCGTCCACACCCATGACCGAATCAGACGCGGACTCCAGGAAAACTCGCTCGGAGTCAGCTCTACTCCGCATTAAAGCTCAGATTCGAGCAGCGAGAGTCTCGGAGTCCGCGTCGGCTACGGCTAGGGTGCCAGGAGACTCTGAAAGTTCAGATGTCTCCATGATGTCCTCGACGAGCGCGGAAGGCGGCGGACCGCTGCACGACTTGCCAAGACGAGCCGCCTCCCTTCTCCAGCGAACGAAGGCACGTTTGGAGGAGTCGCGCAACACCAGCAGAGTCATCATGCAGGACGTCAATGACGGTCTGCATGGTCTGTACGAGATGGTGTTGCGACTGGCCGACTCAAGGAACCGCCACATCGCGGAGAAGGAGAGAGCGAAGGCCCAGTTCGAGAAAACTCTTGCCGGCAGAGAGGTGCGACACTCGGAAGCCCTCAGTGCTTTCACCGACGTCATAAAAGTCGACCACACCGAACTCAAAACTGCCGGCAAGAAGATTCTAAAACAGACTGAGGACCTCAAGGGGTGGCTCAACTATGAGCTGGGCGTAGACTTTCTGAAGAGTCAAATGTCGGAGGTGCAGGCCGCGGTCAAGGACATCTCGGCCAAGCTGAGCAAGTCGCAAGTTACAGCCGCCGCCGCGGCACGCACCACCGACACCCAACCCCAGACTCCGCCCAGCATCATGGAAGCCCAAAATTCACCCCCGAAAACAGCAGCCACCAGCCGACCGAGACCTGTCCACTCTATTATCATCACGCCCAAAAACCCGGCCCAAACCGGCGAAGAGGTTGTGTCACACGTCCGACAACTGGTCAATGGACGCAACCTAGGGGTTGGAGTGGACAGGCTTCGAAGGGCCAGGGGCTCCAAAGTTATAGTGGGGTGCCTCAGCAAACCCGGACTAGACAAGATAAAAACAGAATTGAGCAAGTCCAACGAAATAACTATAGAGGACGCAAAAATGAAAAATCCCCTGGTGAGACTGCGGGATTTGCTGAAGGTGAACACCGAGAGTGACATCATCAACTCCATCCAACGGCAGAACCCGCGTCTCACCAATGGAATGACCAACACGGACTTGGAAATGAGGGAAGTCTTCCGCCGGAACGCCCGCAATCCCCACGAGGCACACGTGATCCTCGAAGTGTCACCCGCCATGTACAACCGCCTGATGCAGGAGGAGAAAGTGTACATTGACCTCCAGCGGGTACACGTCGAGGATCAATCGCCACTTATACAGTGCACCAACTGCTGGGGATTCGGGCACACCAAGCGCTGGTGCGAGAAGACAACACCTACCTGCTCGCACTGCGGGGAGGCCCACCTCACAAAGGATTGCGACTCCACGGACAACCAACCCAAATGCATAAACTGCAAAACAGCAGGCATAGACAACGCCCACAGACCTACGGCCCAATCTTGCCCCACCAGAACAAAGTGGGAAAAAATAGCGAGGAGCAGAGTCGCATATTGCTAACGCCAGTGTCCCATTAAAAATTACCCAAATCAACCTGGCCAGATCCCGGATTGCAACGGATGAACTGCTCCTCGCTGCTTCTGAGGGCAAAACACAAATTGCGCTCGTCCAGGAACCGTACGTTGGCTCTTTGGGCGAACTGCGGATGCCTGGACGAGTACGCATAATCCAAAAAAGAGTCGGTGAAGACCCGGTAAAGGCGGCTATTATTATATTCGACCCCAGACTCACCATCAACGAGCTGCCAGACGACTGCTCCAACTGTGTCTCCGCGGGCCTACTTAAAACTAACGGCGGCGATACGCTACTTTTATCTGTATATTTAGAGCCACAGTTGGAGACGTCGGAAGCCAATGCTCGTCTTGAGACGGTCGGCCGGACAATACAACGCGTGAGTGTCGGCGGGAGATGTCTCTTAGGATCTGACGTGAATGGGTGGTCGATGTGGTGGGGTAGCCCCAAAACCAATGAGCGAGGCGAGATGGTCAGTGACTTCCTCGCCCAACACCAGCTTTCGCTCCTCAACGAGGGCAATACCCCCACATTCGAGACAGTCAGAGGCCTCAGAGACATCTCCAGCCACACCGACATCACTGCGTGCGGTGATGGAACCCTCGGCTTGGTCGAAGGGTGGAGGGTCAACCGGGAGCTCATACCTGCCTCAGATCACAACGCAATTGAATTTGTGTTGGGATCTGAAGGCGGGGGCGAGGTCCCGGTTGCCACCACCACCAGGCGATACAAGACCGAGAGCGCGGATTGGCTTGCGTTCCGAGCCAAGCTCTTGGAAGAGTTAGAACGCAAAAGCCTCTCCGAAAGTCTAAGCCGGGACGTGCAGACCACGCAGAGTATCGAAACACTGGTGGCCGAGTACACGGCTTGTATCACAAATACTTGCAACGCTGTGCTACCGCCCAAAAAAGGAGGCACGAAACCCAAGTTGAGCTGGTGGACCGACTCTCTCTCCCTGCTCAAGAAAGATGTATCCAGACTTCGAAGAAAAATAAAGATTGCCAATATCTACCGAAAACCCCAAACGATTGAGGACTACGTAACCAAACTGGAACAGTACAAGCAAGAGATTCACAAGACCAAACTCGAAAGCTGGAGGCAATTCTGTACCAAGCAGGATAGAGAGAGTGTCTGGGACACCGTGTACCGAGTCATCCGGTCCACCAGCGCAAATAAAGGTGACGTGCTTCTCACCGATTCCACCGGATCCGCATTAACGGCGCGACAATCTGCCGAACTCCTGGCCAAGACCTTTTACCCGACCGATGGCCGCTCTGATGAAACACCAGAACACCAGGCCATCAGAGAGGCCACCGGAGGAGCCCAGCTGTCGGCGAGCGAGCCGCCCTTCACCGGGGACGAACTTGGGAATATAGCTCGCTATATGAACCCCAAGAAAGCCCCCGGGGGGGACGGCCTGACCGCGGACATCTGCACCCACGCGATAGAGGCCAACCCACAACTGTTCACCTCTATCGCGAATACCTGCTTAGAAAGGGGCTATTTCCCCGAAATATGGAAGGAGGCCGTTATCAAGATTATCCCCAAGCCCGGCAAGGAGTCCTACGATAAACCCAAAAGTTATCGACCTATAGGACTATTGCCGGTCTTGGGGAAAATACTAGAAAAGGCGCTCATTACCAGACTCCTCACGTTCCTTGGCAAAAATAACTGCCTCAGTGAGCGCCAATACGGCTTCCTCCCCCAAAAAAGCACGGAAGATGCCCTCCACGCCGCCCTCACCAAAATCCAGGACGGCCTAAACGCCAAAAAAATCGTGGCACTTGTCTCCCTCGACATAGAGGGAGCATTTGACAATGCATGGTGGCCCGCCATAAAACACCAACTTACGCTGAATGGCTGCCCACAAAATCTGTATGATCTTGTGTGCAGCTACTTCGACAATAGGCGGGTCACCGTAAACTATGCGGGCGAGTCCATTACAAGGAAGACGGAGAAGGGCTGTGTGCAGGGATCCACAGGAGGACCTGTACTCTGGAACGTCCTGCTCAACTCCTTGCTGTTGGAGGCGGAGTCGAGGGGGTATTTCCTGCAGGCGTTCGCTGACGATATAATAATTATATCTGAGGCGAACGACGCGGACACCCTCGAATCCGAAACCAACAGCATACTGGAGTTTGTACATCTGTGGGGAGAGCGCAACAAGCTCAGATTTGCGCCACACAAAACACAGGCCCTGGTGATTACGCGCAAGCTAAAGTACAGAGAGCCTGTGTTCCGCATGCAGGGCGTTCCCATACCCGGCCAGGAACACATAAAATTGCTGGGGCTCCACATAGACCGCAAACTGACGTGGAAAACCCACGTGAGCGTTACCTGTGCCAAAATTGCAGAGCTCTTTAAAGCCATGAGCAGAACGGTACGCGCCACGTGGGGACTCAGCCCACAAGTTCTCCGGCATTTATACATAGCGGTAGTGGAGCCCATAGCTCTTTATGGAGCAGGAGTCTGGGGTTCGGCAGCCGATAAGGTTTACGTCCGGAAACGCCTCTGCGCTCTACAGCGAATGTTCGCAATCCGGGCGTCCAGGGCGCACCGCACAACCTCATACCACGCGAGTATTCTGCTGGCTAAGATGCTGCCCCTTGACCTGCGTGTCAAGGAGGCACATCTCCTCTACCTAGCCAAGGCGCGTGGTGAGTTTGCGGAGCTCCCTGACCGTCCGATGGAGCGCAGAGCGCACTGGACAAACCTAGCACACCCAACCCAGAGGCCCTGCATCCACTTTAAAGTGGCACAGCCTGACCTGGGAAATGTACCTCCGAAGCTGCCTCTTGTCTTCACCGACGGAAGCAAGTTTGATGGCAAGGTTGGCGCGGCCTACACCGTTTGGGAGGATAATCGGGAGACCAAGGGAGGGAAACTCAAACTTGCTGACTACTGCACCGTTTTTCAGGCAGAATTGATTGCCATATATCAGGCTCTCAAATTCGCCGAAAAGAAGCGGTGCAGCTTCAGCGTCTTGAGCGACTCCCGATCGTCTCTCGATCTCATCTCAAACCCCGCCACCACACACCCTATTGCCATCAACGTTCGTGCACTGGTCGGTGAAATTAACTCCCGAGGTGAAGAGGTACATTTCTTCTGGGTCAAGGCTCATGTTGGGGTGGCCGGCAACGAGAGAGCTGACGAGCTCGCAAAAGCCGCCACCACCAAGAAAACCCAGCCCGACTACGACGCCGTTCCCGTCTCACACCTTAAGTATAGGCTCCGGCAACAAACACTCAACGCCTGGCAAGAGCGCTATACTGCGGGAACGTCGGCCGCACTCACGAAGAAATTCTTCCCAGATGTGAGGAGAGCCTACCGCCTATTGGACCAGTGGGTCCCGAACACTACGAGGACCCAGATCTGGACCGGACACGGAGGCTTCTCCTCATACCTGGAAAGGTTTAAATTGAAAGAGACGTCGCATTGTGAGTGTGACCCAGCCGAGGAGGAGACTGTTGAACACATACTCAACAGCTGCCCGATATTCGCTGCCCAGCGGCAACAACTGGAAGCGAGGATGGGGGCGGCTGTTGAGAGTTCCGCTTACAGTCTCCTTCTCGAAACCCAGGCTAGACACTTTATGGCCTATGCCGAGGCCATATGTTCCAAAATAATCGACAAAAATAAATAAAACTGTGCAAACAAAAGATAAATAACGAACACCATTATAGAAATATACAAGAACAAATTTGAACTCAATAAATATATACAATTAAAAATACAACAAAGAATAATAATGCAAATAACGAATAAGTAAAAATACAATTAAAAAAATAACAAACAGCTACACGATATAACAACAACTAGATAAACATAAAATAACATAACTAATGAATAATACGATGAACAAAATAGCAATGAATAAATTAAGAATACAGATAAATAATAATACAATGACAACAAAATAAAAATATAAAAAGATATAATGTATAATTGAACCGAAATTGAATGAAGAAGAAAAAAAAAAAAAAAAAAAAAAAAAAAAAAAAAAAAAAAAAAAAAAAAAAAAATACACCGCATACATACCAACATCTAAAACAACCTATTAACAAAAATTGGGAGCGGAGCCAAAAAACTCCAATTAGAATAATATAAATTTTTCTCATTAATTAAAATTAAAAATTAGTCAGATACAATAATTAACAATATGGAAATACAAGTAAAAGTCTCCCTGAATAATTAAAATCAGGGACGAAGAATGATTCTATATTTTAAAATAAAAAAAAAAAAATAAAAAATAAAAATAAAACCTAACCTAACCTAACCTAACCTAACCTAACCTAACCTAACCTAACCTAACCTAACCTAACCTAACCTAACCTAACCTAACCTAACCTAACCTAACCTAACCTAACCTAACCTAACCTAACCTAACCTAACCTAACCTAACCTAACCTAACCTAACCTAACCTAACCTAACCTAACCTAACCTAACCTAACCTAACCTAACCTTTTTTTTTTTTTTTTTTTTTTTTCGGTGTCAAAAAATGCATTTACGCACTATCCCACCCCTCGGGGAAGGGGTGGGGGTGTGTGGGACTCGCCCACCTCTGAAGGAGGTGGGAATACCGCACTAAAAAATACACCGGTATACCTACACCGCTTACGGGACGGCATGGCTCTGATCGATTGCCACATCGTCCCTGCGGCGGCCCGGCCTCCACGCCGGGCCTCCTCACGCCACGGGGGGCATCCTGGTATACGAGGACACCCCCAGACGAGGACACCGTGCAATGGGGATTGGGCTCCCCAGCCCGCACCCCTGGTGTCACTTTTAGGGAGCAGGAATGACATAACGGTTAAACCGCCGCATTCCCGCCCCCCGCCGTCTACGCCGGAGAGGCGCCGCTAGAGGATCATCCTCACGGGCCCTCTCCGCGGCCTCCTTCTGTGACATAACGTCGTCACAGAAGGTGACCACCCCCCCCCATGCCTCATCGCTGCCTAACATCCTGTCGATGATCCTCGGCAGCGAGAGGTCTTGGCCCACCTTGGCCGTTAGAGCGCGGCGCTGTACCGCCCATGCAGGACACACTTGAAGTGTGTGCTGGGCGGTATCCTCTGGCGCGCCGCACTCGTGACACCGAGGTGTCGGCTCGCGTCTCGCGATCCTGTGCAGGTACTTCCCGAAACACCCATGTCCGGAAAGCACCTGCACCAGCCGATATCCCATCGGCCCTCTGTCACGCCGGACCCACGACCGGAGGACCGGGCGGATCGCGTCTATCGGCCATTGGCCGAAGGGCGGATCCGCCAAGTCCTCCTCCCAACGACGCAGGACCTCCTCGTCTGCACGCCGTCTCACCGCCTCCACCTCTTCGAGGCAGGGGCGCTCACCTCTTGCTCTCGCGTCTGCTCTGTACCTGTGAACAGACGCGAGAACTTCCGCCTCCAACTCCCACGGGGGCATGCCTGCGAGAAGGCAAGCAGCCCCCGCGGATATCGTCCGATATCCACGGATCGCCCTCACCGCCATGGTCCTCTGAGGACCACGCAACAGCCGTCTGTTGCGGGCGGTGAGAGCATCCACCCAGATAGGCGCCCCGTATAGCGCCATACTCCTGATGATTCCGGCGTATAGGCGCCGGCACGTCTGGTCTGGGCCGCGTTCGTTAGGCAGAAGGCGACCCAGAGCCCCCGCAGCGCGAATAAGACGGGGCGCGAGGCGGCTGAAGTGCTCTTCAAACCGCCAGCGCCCGTCCAGGATCAGGCCCAGATATTTCATCTGGGCCATCACCTTAATCTCCGCGCCATCTATACGGACCGAGGCGCCGGGCGGTGGTCCCTGCCGAGGTCCATGAAAAAGGAGGACCTCGGTCTTACTGCGAGCCACCTTTAAGCCCAGCGCCTCGATTCGGCCGATGACAAGGCTGGCGCTTACCTCCGCCAGCCTTTTCGCCTCGGCAAAGTCCCCCCCTGTGGCTACGACTAGGGTGTCATCCGCGTAACAAATGACACGCACCCTAGGTGGGAGCGTGCCGCGGAGCACCCAGTCATAGCCGATGTTCCACAACAGGGGCCCGAGCACGGACCCCTGGGGAACCCCGCAAGTTACCGGCCGACGAACCAAGATGCCGTCGGCCCCCTCAAATAACACCTCCCGGCCGCGGAGGTAGTCCTCCAACAACCTTTGTAAGTAGAGGGGCACTCCAAAATAACGGAGTGCCTCCCTAATCACCCCGAAGGGTAGGCTGTTGAAGGCGTTGGCGATATCCAGAGATATCGCCAACGACCTCTCCCCGCGACCAGAGGCAGCAACCGTCTCTTCCTTTAGGAGGGTCAGGGCGTCGAGGGTCGAGTGACCTGCCCTGAACCCGAACTGCACCGGCGACAGATCGACAATTCGAGCATACGGGCTCCAGTTGCCGTCTGCCTGGATGTCACTCCCTGAATGCCCAGTTCAGGGAGCGTGATAGCCTCCTTGGCCTTCAGGAGGGCCATCTTATAGGAGACCCCGCGCGCCACCGCCTCGGGCTGCAGTGTGAACACCACAGCGGAGGAGCGCGGTGGCGTCAGCTTGGCCTTCGGCTTGGCCTTGGGCGCAGTCGGTGGTTTCGGGGCTGCTGGGGCTACGGGGGCGGGCTTAGAGCTCTTCCCCTTGCCCTTCCCCTTTCTGCTGGCCACCACACTCCAAGTCTCTGCTACATCAGAGGCTGGGGTAGTGGCAACAGCAGCTGGGGTTAGAGCAGCGGCCGGAACTTTTGCGGAAGGACCTGCAACAGTAGTCGCTTGGGCAGATTGAGGTGCCTTCTTCACCTTCTTTGCCTTCGACTTGGCTTTGGCCTTGACCTGGGCCGGGCGGGCTGCGGCTGGAGCAGCCAAGGCAGCCTCCCTGGTCGCGGCCGCAGCCTCCTCGGCAGCGGCAGCCTCCCTGGCAGCGGCCTCCTCCCTCCTCTTGTCCGCCGCAAGCGGGGGGCGGAGAGTAGGCGCAGGTGGGAGGCGCATCTCCAACCCCGCGATGCGCGCGGAGATCATGTCGCCGACGGTGCGACACATGGAGGCCTTCAAGTCCTCCATCATGTCCGCGACGACGACGGCGACTTGAGCAGCAACGTCCTTCGGGACTTCCGGCACCTGAGCTGGCTGTGCAACTGAAGTAGAAGGACCAGGGAGCTCGGACCTACTCTTGGCGAAGTCTCGGCGCAAGGCCTTGACCTCGAGCTGTAGGTCCTCCACCTGGTTCTTCAGCAGCCGGTTCTGGACACTCAATCGCCGAGTCTCGTCCGAAATGGAGCGTTCGGAGATCGACTCGACGATCTCATGGTACTCAGACGCGTACGCCTTCAGGTCCCGAATGAAGGTCCCCTTGAGATTGCCGGACTTGCGCGCAATCTCAAAGATGCCCCGCTTGAGCTCGCTAGCTCGCTCGCGTAGGCGCTGCATGTCGAGGTCCGCCGTCAGCTCATCCAGAGCTGGGACCTGGTGCCTGGCGACCTCTTGGAGCAGGGGGACCGTCACCGGAGAGGGAGACTCCGTCAGGTCAACCTGTTCCATGAACCCATCACCGTTCCTGTTGACGCGGGAAACTAATTCGGCGTGTGAGAGCGATGACCCTTTCTTGCCACGTTTGGCCTTCCTACCCTTTTTGGTCATCGCCCCCTTTTTTTTTTCATTTTGCGAAATCAGCACAAGTGAAACATTCTCGTCAGATACCTCATCGCACGAGGCGAATAGAGGCGAGACAGCCTGTCGCTTGGGACGAACGCTCCTCATGGCTCGTGA
Source organism: Udea ferrugalis (assembly GCA_950022985.1). Taxonomy (NCBI): domain Eukaryota; kingdom Metazoa; phylum Arthropoda; class Insecta; order Lepidoptera; family Crambidae; genus Udea; species Udea ferrugalis. The sequence goes on along the minus strand of OX465524.1, from coordinate 18,589,621 downwards.
CGTCAGGCAATCAAGCTCCGCAGACGGGTGTTCCTCTTCGACCTCAAGCCCGGAAAAAGAATTTCCGGCTAAGTCCGTGGACAGGCAGGGGTCATCGGTGGCGACGCCGACCAACGGGGTCGACGCCTCCACCACCAGATCAGCGAAAGCCGAATCGCAGGCTGGATCGGAATCCGTGGGAGAAGCCAGGTTGTTGGCGGACCCGTCCTTAGGACGGGACCCGCCAGAAGTCAGTGAGGCAGCAGCAGGCCTATCCTGAGAAGGACTGGGCCCGCGCGCACGAGGAAAACCTAACCTAACCTAACCTAACCTAACCTAACCTAACCTAACCTAACCTAACCTAACCTAACCTAACCTAACCTAACCTAACCTAACCTAACCTAACCTAACCTAACCTAACCTAACCTAACCTTTTTTATACCGGTATACCCGCACCGCTTACGGGACGGCATGGCTCTGGTCGATTACCACATCGTCCCTGCGGTGGCCCGGCCTCCACGCCGGGCCTCCTCACGCCACGGGGGGCATCCTGGTATACGAGGACACCCCCAGACGGGGACACCGTGCAATGGGGATTGGGCTCCCCAGCCCGCACCCCTGGTGTCACTTTTAGGGAGCAGGAATGACATAACGGTTAAACCGCCGCATTCCCGCCCCCCGCCGTCTGCGTCGGAGAGGCGCCGCTAGAGGATCATCCTCACGGGCCCTCTCCGCGGCCTCCTTCTGTGACATTACGTCGTCACAGAAGGCGACCATCCCCCCCCATGCCTCATCGCTGCCTAGCATACTATCGATGATCCTCGGCAGCGAGAGGTCTGGGCCCACCTTGGCCATTAGAGCGCGGCGCTGTACCGCCCATGCAGGACACACTTGAAGTGTGTGCTGGGCGGTATCCTCTGGCGCGCCGCACTCGTGACACCGAGGTGTCGGCTCGCGTCTCGCGACCCGGTGCAGATACTTTCCGAAGCACCCATGGCCGGAAAGTATCTGCACCAGCCGATATCTCATCGGCCCTCCGTCGCGCCGGACCCACGACCGGAGGACCGGACGGATCGCGTCTATCGGCCATTGGCCGAAGAGCGGATCCGCCAAGTCCTCCTCCCAAAGACGTAGGACTTCCTCTTGCGCCCGCTGCCTGACCGCCTCTACCTCTTCGAGGCAGGGGCGCTCTCCTCTTGCTCTCCGGTCTGCTCGGTATCTGTAAACACACGTCAGTACTTTTGCTTCCAACTCCCACGGGGGCATGCCTGCCAGAAGGCAAGCAGCCCCCGCGGATATCGTACGATATCCTCGGATCGCCCTCACCGCCATGGTCCTTTGAGGACCACGCAACAGCCGTCTGTTGCGGGCGGTGAGAGCATCCACCCAGATAGGCGCCCCGTATAGCGCCATACTCTTCAGAATTCCGGCGTATAGGCGCCGGCACGTCTGGTCTGGGCCGCGTTCGTTCGGCAGAAGGCGACCCAGAGCTCCCGCAGCGCGAATAAGACGGGGCGCGAGGCGGTCGAAGTGCGCGTCAAACCGCCAGCGCCCGTCCAGAATCAGGCCCAGATATTTCATCTGGGCCATCACTTTCAGTTCCGAACCATCTATGCGAACCGAGGCGCCGGGCGGTGGTCCCTGCCGAGGTCCATGAAATAAGAGGACCTCGGTCTTACTGAGAGCCACCTTTAATCCCAGCGCCTCGATTCGGCCGATGACAAGGCTGGCGCTTACCTCCGCCAGCCTTTTTGCATCGGCAAAATCCCCCCCCGTGGCTACGACTAGGGTGTCATCCGCGTAGCAAATGACACGCACCCTAGGTGGGAGCGTGCCGCGGAGCACCCAGTCGTAGCCGATGTTCCACAACAGGGGCCCGAGTACGGACCCCTGGGGAACCCCACAAGTTACAGGCCGGCGAACCAAGACGCCGTCGGCCCCCTCGAATAACACCTCCCGGCCGCGGAGGTAATCCTCCAACAGCCTTTGTAAGTAGAGGGGCACTCCGAAATAACGGAGTGCCTCCCTAATCACCCCGAAGGGCAGGCTGTTGAAGGCGTTGGCGATATCCAGAGATATCGCCAACGACCTCTCCCCGCGACCGGAGGCGGCAGTCGTCTCGTCCTTTAGGAGGGTCAGGGCGTCGAGGGTCGAGTGACCTGCCCTGAACCCGAACTGCACCGGCGACAGATCGGGCCCCACCTCCTTCAGGTGTTGGATGAGACGGAAGGAAATGATTCGTTCGAAGGATTTCCCCGTCTCATCCAACAAGACGATTGGCCGGTACGCGCCGGCTTCACCCGGAGGCCTCCCCTCCTTCGGGAGAAGGCACAGACGCCCCTCCTTCCACAACTTCGGGAATCGTGCCGACGCGAGCGCTGCGTCGAACAATTCCCGAAGTTGTCCCCCCAGATGGGCCAAGGCCAGGGCCAAGACCTTGCCCGGCACCCCATCAGGCCCCGGGGCCTTCTTCCGAGCCTTGAGTCGGTCCACCACAGCCGCCATCTCCTCGTCGGTGACTGGTGGGACCGACTCATCGGCCAAGGCAGGCACGGGAGGAGCCATAGTCGGAGGGGTGTGCGTTGGGGGCTCTGGGAAGAGCTCCCGCACGACCCGCTCCAACACCTCCGTCTGGAGGGTCTCAATCACGGGGGGACCATTATTGCGGAGCTTGTTGCGCGCCGCCTTATATGGTCTCCCCCATGGGTCCCTATTGAGATCCTCCAGCATCTCCTCTCTCGCCCTGCTCTTCGCCTGGCATATGGCCAGCTGTAATGCCTTCTTATCCTCGATATAAGTGGCATACAGCTGGCCTTCCCTCAATGTGTCACGGCGTCTACGGCGGAGCGCCCGGGTGAAAGCCCTCCTCGACAGCGAGCACTGCTGCCGAAGAAGGGCGATCTCCTCGCTCCACCAGTAGATATCTAGGAGATATCTAGGTACCATGTGGTACTCTAGTGCCGCCAGTATACAGCCCCAGGGGAGGGTATTAAACGCGTTGGCGATATCTAAGGATACCGCCAATACCACGTCACCCTGGGAGACTGCCTCTTGCGCTGCGACTTTGACGCGCTCGATCGCATCGACCGTCGATCGGCCTCTTCGGAAGCCGAACTGCTTCGCACTCAAATCCGGACCACCGTCCCCTAGGTGCTTGACGAGGCGAGCGGCTATAACCCGCTCGAAGAGCTTGTTAGCCTCGTCAAGAAGGACGATGGGTCGGTATGCCGACGGTGAGTCAGGAGGACGATTGTCTTTCCGCAGCAGAACAAGTTTGCCGGTTTTCCACTGCTGTGGGTACCGGCCCTGTTCGAAGCAGGCTGCGAAAAGACGCCTGAGCCGCGGCTCCCAGCCTCCGTGCTTGAGCGCTAGCACCCAAGCCTTACCCGGGATGTTATCCGGGCCCGGAGCAGTGTTCTTGGCTTGAAGCCTTTGGACTGCTGCGCCAATTTCAGCTTCCGTCACTTCCGGTATGTCTTCACCTATGTCCGCATAATTATGTACAGTCGGCGGAGCCATAGGTGGAGGTGAATGATCCCCTTGCGATGGGAATAGGGATTCCACTACCCGCTCTAAAAGCTGTGGTTCCAGAGTGGTAGTTAGTGGAGGGGCCCAGGAGCGAAGCTTTTGCCGCACGAGCTTGTAGGGCCTTCCCCAAGGATCACTGTTCAGGGTCTCCACTAACTCCTCCCACGCGTCGGCCTTGGCCTTCGCTATCGCAATCTGCAGGTTTTTTGCACAGTTTCTGTATGCGGCGTATAGATCCACCTCTCTATCCTCGTCCCGTTGGCGCCTTCTGCGGGACCTGGTGTACTGGCGTCTCGCCCTCACGCAAGCTTGACGTAGCCGCGTGAGTTCCGCGGACCACCAGTACACCTGTCTTTTGGGCGGGAATGGCCGGGCACGAGGCATAGCCGCATCGCACGTCTGGGTCATCGCGTCGTAGTGCCAGGTGGCCTCCTCGTCGACGTCAATGGGTCCGTCTGGTATTGGCAACCACGTTTGTACCACGGCCGCCTCTACAAACAACTCCCTGTCCAGTCGTTTGAGGGCCCACCTAGGGCGCTCTCCCTCGAGAGGGCGGCTTGGACTGGTCTGAGTATTAAGAGGGGCGGAGACCTGGTACCGGATGTACCGGTGATCCGATAGCGTCTCTACACCCTCCATAACCTCCCAGTCCTGCACACGGCATGCCAAGGCGGGATGTGCGAACGTTACGTCCACGATCGAACCGCCCTGTTGCCGTACGCACGTGTGCACCGACCCCCGATTGAGTAATGTCAATCCGGTCATTATGAGCCAGTCCTCAAGCGCTTCACCGCGCGGGTCTGTCGCTGGGGAGCCCCATGTCGTGGACTTGGCATTTAAGTCTCCAGCCACGATCACAGGACTCCGACTCCCACTTATCAAGGCGGTGATTTGCAGGAGGAACTGTTCAAACTCTACTAGTGGGCGATTCGGCGAGAAATAGGCGGCAATCACGGTTACGCAATTGAATGTCACTGCCACGCATCCCCTACCCTTCGCTACCCTTTCGAAAGACGGGGAACCTGCGGCCGTTTGCGTGACAATTGCCACATCGCCCGCCAGATCGCTCGCCCAGTTATCCCTCTGGAGAATTGCATATGGCTCCGCAATAACCGCAATATGCGTCAACCACTCCGCCATACTCTGGGTCAGGAGATCCTGAGCTCTGGCGGAGTGGTTGAGATTCGCCTGAATGAACGTTAGGGCCATCTAACCCGTAGCCATTGGTTCCTCCAAAGCCCTTCCTGGGGGGCAAGCCGACTGCGAGGGGGCCCTGGGGCCTTCGCGAGTCGTGGTCCTACTCCATACATTTTTCCGTGCGGGTTGGGGGGCTTTACATGCTTTGCTCCCTGTCCTGTGTTCCGACGGTTTTCCTGCAGCTGAGCATAGGCTACATTTCGGTGCAGCGGTACACTGTGCCGCTTTGTGACCTGGTTGGGCACACCGATAACATAGTCCGCTACGATCGGTTTCGGACGTGCATTGCGCGCTGACGTGTCCGGTCTCCATACATCGATAGCAGCGCAAGGCTCTGGGTTCGGACACCCTTACCTGCGCTACCATCCATCCGACTAAGAGTCGACCGCTTTCAGCCAAAAGTTTGGCAGCTGCGACCGGACACCTTAGCCAGACCACACCAAGGCCATTCGACGGGCTGCGTCGGATTTCTCCCGCTTTTACATTGTCCGCAGCACACTGTCCCACGCGAGCTACTGCAGCCACCACTTCGTCTGTCGTCGCTGAGTCATCCAGACCCGCAACTCTCACATCTACGGTCTTTACGGGTCTGGATATTTTGACGTCTCCTCCGTCAAGGATTTCCCGTAGTTTACCGGCAAGGGTATCCGCCTTCTCATTGTTGGCCTCCCCGGACACCTCCAGGATTCTGCCACCGGTTGCCGCACACTTTATCCGCAGGGGCGGGAGACCGAGGCCGACCAGGTCAATCTTTGCCTTCGCCTCTTTGAGAACTTTCTCATATGTAATGCCCCTCTCGTCTGCTCCAGGCTGCAACGTGATAGTCACGGCTGCAGAGCGAGGGGGACGTATTTTACTCTTCCTCACTGTTTTCTTCGCCGGTGGTGTGGTTTTAGTCGGCGGAGCCTTGGGCTTTTTTGTGCCTCTCGCAGCCACGACGCTCCATTTCTCGTCCATGGCTGGGGGCGGAGGACGCACCATGCGCGGCTGCTGCGATGCACTCTTATCCTTTTGGACAGAGGCAGCAGGCCCTTTCTCCTTCTCTTGGGTCTTCCCTTTCTCAGTCTTTTTGCCCTTCGCTGACGTTGAGGGTGGGCTAGGGTTACCCTTCTTTTGCTCTGCCACTTTGCTCTGGGCGAGGGCAGGTTTCACTGCTGGGCTCGGCTTTGGCGCAGCAGCCGCAGCTTCTCGCCTCAGTTCATGGGCCAGTGGAGGCCTTAGCCGTTGCTGCTCTGGCTTCTTTTCATAGGCGTCTAGTTTCGCCTCAAGCTTAAGGTCCATCCAGGCCATGACTTGCTTGGATACGACACTAGACACCTTTTCGACTACCACTTCTATGAGGCCCTTCAGAAAGTCCTCGGAAATCAGCTGCTTCTCCACATCGTTAGACGCGGTTTGATGCAGCGGCCGAGGGACCTGCGGTTGCTCTGGTGGTGGCAGCATCTCCACTTCTTCCATCATTGATGAGGGCGCCTGATCTCCCTCAGAAGCCTTATGTGCAGCTCTTGCCCGCTCAAGCTCCGCTCTGAGCCTCGCATTCTCGGCTTCGAGCGCCATGGCTTTCTCGATGAAGGGCATCCGCTTCATCTCCTCCACTCCGTCCGCAATATTTGCTTTCGCCTGGTTGAGTGCTTTAACAAAAGTACCCTTAATATTGTTTGAGCGAGACTTAACTTCTTCAACCAGCTTCGCACTATCTACAAATTGTTGTATTAGATCATTGATCGATCTTTCGGCCGCCTCGTGCTCACTTTCACAGGGGGAAGAATCCGAGAGACGTGAGACCAGTCGTCTGGCTCTTGTTTCCCGGTCTACCCTCACCTGCTCAGCCAGCTCCTTTTCGGCTTCGAGCTCCATTTCGGCCCGTTCAGCAGCTACCTTCCGCTCTAACGCCGCAGCATGTCCAACGTATTGGCCAGTGGTCGGGGGCCGCCCCCGTCCCCGCTTGGCTGTGGACAGCTTTGGCAGTGGTGCAGCGTTTACTGCTCCGGTCTCCATAGGCTCTCCGTGTCGCTTCCGGGTTTGATCTGGACTCGCCCAGAAACGTCCAGGCTCATCCGACTCCAGATCTGAGACCGAGATAAGCGAGGCGGCATCCGAGTCGGATGTGTTGCCTGCCTCTGCTTTCTCGTCTCTCTCCATTATGACCGAGAGATCAGACTTATCAGTCGTCTTCTCTTCGGCCTGCTCCCTCTCTTCGGCAATCTCCTGCCTAATCTTCCTTCTCCGAGCTCTCTCCTCCCTATCTGAAGCCTTCCTTTGCTCCTGCTCCGTCTTAGCCTTGAGCCACTTGGAAAGTTTACTCCCGTCCACGTGCTTTCCGACTACCACATCTCCTAACGACTCCACGACTACGCGCGGAGACATGGCATCCATCATTTTTTTGTCTGTCGGGGGACTGTCATTTTTGCGATCCTTTCCTTCCAACCAACCTGGACGCTGACAATCTCCCCGTTTGACAACAGCATTACCTGCTGTCTCCCTCGCCTCGCTCTCATCCCCGAGAGCGGCAAAACTATTTCCTAACTTAACCTTAAAACTAGAAGAAGAATTAGTATCCATACTAGATCCCACGAGTATGGGGGATATAAAAAGTCCACCCAGGCAGTGCCCCCTGTACCTGGGTAACCCTAATACTGCACGAGGGCGGGTGGTCTCGTGCAGTTGGCCGCTAGCTGGCAGGCGTTCACCCATCCTGCCACCTCGAGACCGAGGCGGCCGGACGTCACGCGAGGCCCTGAAGGGCGCCCAACGTCCGACCTTTTGGGGTTTTTTAGTGAGGTTGGCTCCTCTCGGTCCGGGCGACTAAGCCAAGACCCCTACCCCCGCTGGGCCGCGAGACATGTCCACGACACCCAAACGGGGAGCAGGTTGCCAGACGGTTGGCCTGAGCCACCCACCTAGTCGCGCAACCGCGAGTGGTGGGCCCGTCCAGCCGCAAACCTTGAAGGCTGCCATCCTACGAGCCTAGGCTCCGCTAGTCCAAGGGACTCCGACGCAGGCGCAGAAACAATCTGCCCGCCACAGCCGCTGAGCCTCACGCGTCTCAGCCTCTTAATACAAGAGGCGAGGGTAAGCCCCGCGGCACCGCCCGACGAGGGCCAGTCATACTGGACTCCCCTCCGCGCGGGTTGTCTCTCTTCGCTTCCCCGAAGCAACGTGCCCCGGGTACTGAGCCCCCCTACCACGACAAGGTGGAGACATATTCAGGGGGGAACCTAACCTAACCTAACCTTTTTTTTTTTTTTTTTTTTTTTTTTTTTTTTCGAGGGGAATCCATTTACGGACATCCCGCCCCTCGGGGGAAGGGCGGGGGTGTCTCGGACTCGCCTGCCGTGAAGCGACAGGAATACCGAGTAAACCCCCCGGTGCTCCAACATTGCCATTTCTGTTGTACGTGGCCATGGGATCGCTTTGCGCATCCACGACTACGGGCAACGGCCGTCCGCATCCGGACCCATCTTTCGGTGTTTGTGGCACCAACATCCACATCGTGGTCAGGGCGTGCGAGGAGCACTCGGCACGCCCTGCAACTCTATGACCCATTACGGGCAACGAGCAACCCCCGTTGCTGTCACCCGCAGAAAGTCTTCACGCCTGCAGCGTTTGCGTGACGTACTCACGCCTTCTGCGGCCGATACGCCTACGACGGAGCGGCTGGGACTCTGGGTCCTCCTCTCTACTTCGCTCCGCCGTCTCTTTCTCGCCTAGGACGCTTTCACAAAACTCTGCGAATTTGTCCCAGGCGGCTTCACTGTTGGCTATGTTGCCAACAATGGATGTCAGCTCCAGATCGGGGCCTATGCACCCTATCAATTCAGCCCTTTGTGCAAGCCAGTGGGAGCAGTGGGCCACTGTGTGCTCCGCCGTGTCGTTGGCATCACCGCACTGGTGGCAGATGGTGGACTGCTCCCGTCTTGCCACGAGGCACAAATACCTCCCGAAACACCCGTGCCCAGTGAGCATTTGGGTGATCCGGAAGGACAGTGCCCCATGTCTCCGCCTTATCCATACGTCCATATGCGGACGTATCGCCGCTATGGTTTTTAGGCCGTAGGCCGGCTGCGCCAGTTTTTGACGCCAACACTCCAGGAGAGTGTTTTGGGCGTCCCGTCTCCACCCCTTTATCTCCTCAGCCGCAGGGAACTCTCCGCGGGCCCGGACTGCGGCACTCTGCCGATAGACGTCCGCTTGGACCACTGCGTCCAGTTCCCAGGGAGGGATTGCCGCTAGCAAACACGCCGCCTCCCAGGATATGGTGCGGTATCCTCTTACTACCCGGATGGCCAAGACTCTCTGCGGTCTCCGCAGTAGGGCCCGGTTTTGGGGACCAAGCGCGTCAACCCAAATCGGGGCACCATACAGAGCCATGGACCGCACCACCCCGGTGTACAGGCGACGGCACGCCACATCTGGTCCACCGATGTTCGGCAGCAATCTGGATAGGCCTCCAGCCGCCCTGAGCAGTTTCGGAGCCAACAGCCGGAAGTGCTCCTTGAAGGACCACCGGCTATCAAGGACAATGCCAAGATACCGCATCGTCGACTTGATGCCGATGGTCACTCCGCCAATTATGAGGTGCGCTCCCTCTGGTGGTGCTTTTCGGGGGCCGTGGAAGCAAATCACCTCCGTCTTGTTAAGGGCCACCTCCAAGCCCAACATCCTGATCCGGTGAACCACGTGGGCCACACCGGCAGTGGCGAGGATTTTCGCCTCTCTGTGGGAGGAGCCGCGGGCGGTCACGAGGGTGTCGTCGGCGTAACATGTTACGTCGACCCCCCGGAGATTGGCGCCGCGCAGCACCCAGTCATAGCCGATGTTCCACAGGAGAGGTCCGAGGACTGACCCCTGTGGAACACCGCACGCCATTTCCCTCCGCTTCCAGTTGGTGCCAGTTGGAAAGGTCACCGCCCGGTCCGACAAGTACGCCGACACTATTCGCCGGAGATATCTAGGTACCATGTGGTACTCTAGTGCCGCCAGTATACAGCCCCAGGGGAGGGTATCAAACGCGTTGGCGATATCTAAGGATACCGCCAATACCACGTCACCCTGGGAGACTGCCTCTTGCGCTGCGACTTTGACGCGCTCGATCGCATCGACCGTCGATCGGCCTCTTCGGAAGCCGAACTGCTTCGCACTCAAATCCGGACCACCGTCCCCTAGGTGCTTGACGAGGCGAGCGGCTATAACCCGCTCGAAGAGCTTGTTAGCCTCGTCAAGAAGGACGATGGGTCGGTATGCCGACGGTGAGTCAGGAGGACGATTGTCTTTCCGCAGCAGAACAAGTTTGCCGGTTTTCCACTGCTGTGGGTACCGGCCCTGTTCGAAGCAGGCTGCGAAAAGACGCCTGAGCCGCGGCTCCCAGCCTCCGTGCTTGAGCGCTAGCACCCAAGCCTTACCCGGGATGTTATCCGGGCCCGGAGCAGTGTTCTTGGCTTGAAGCCTTTGGACTGCTGCGCCAATTTCAGCTTCCGTCACTTCCGGTATGTCTTCACCTATGTCCGCATAATTATGTACAGTCGGCGGAGCCATAGGTGGAGGTGAATGATCCCCTTGCGATGGGAATAGGGATTCCACTACCCGCTCTAAAAGCTGTGGTTCCAGAGTGGTAGTTAGTGGAGGGGCCCAGGAGCGAAGCTTTTGCCGCACGAGCTTGTAGGGCCTTCCCCAAGGATCACTGTTCAGGGCCTCCACTAACTCCTCCCACGCGTCGGCCTTGGCCTTCGCTATCGCAATCTGCAGGTTTTTTGCGCAGTTTCTGTATGCGGCGTATAGATCCACCTCTCTATCCTCGTCCCGTTGGCGCCTTCTGCGGGACCTGGTGTACTGGCGTCTCGCCCTCACGCAAGCTTGACGTAGCCGCGTGAGTTCCGCGGACCACCAGTACACCTGTCTTTTGGGCGGGAATGGCCGGGCACGAGGCATAGCCGCATCGCACGTCTGGGTCATCGCGTCGTAGTGCCAGGTGGCCTCCTCGTCGACGTCAATGGGTCCGTCTGGTATTGGCAACCACGTTTGTACCACGGCCGCCTCTACAAACAACTCCCTGTCCAGTCGTTTGAGGGCCCACCTAGGGCGCTCTCCCTCGAGAGGGCGGCTTGGACTGGTCTGAGTATTAAGAGGGGCGGAGACCTGGTACCGGATGTACCGGTGATCCGATAGCGTCTCTACACCCTCCATAACCTCCCAGTCCTGCACACGGCATGCCAAGGCGGGATGTGCGAACGTTACGTCCACGATCGAACCGCCCTGTTGCCGTACGCACGTGTGCACCGACCCCCGATTGAGTAATGTCAATCCGAACCTAACCTAACCTAACCTAACCTAACCTAACCTAACCTAACCTAACCTAACCTTTTTTTTTTTTTTTTTTTTTTTTTTTTAAAGTAGGGGAAATGCCTTACGCATACCCGTCCACCGGGGGACGGACGGGTTATGTCGGACTCTCCACTGGAAAGGTGGTATACCAGTGGCCCTACCGACTAAAACCCCTACTACTCCCTCTTATCGTCCGTATAGTGGGGGAACACGGTGAGTAGCGCGAAGCCTGTTACGCGTTCCCCCGGACGGAGCCCGCCTGGACGGCGGGCCGGAAGCGACCCCCCCCCCATCGTGAGGGGAGGCCAGAAGGGACAGCCGAGGATGTCAAGCCGTCCCTACCAGGCAGCGGTGACCCGTGCAATGCTGGCGGCGGCACCCCCGTACCACGCGCCAGCTGGCCACCGTACGCAGGCCCTACTGGGCCCGCAACCACGAGCCACCCAAAGGGCGGCTCCGCTGCCGTAACCTTCGGTACGGCCCCGCCGGGCCGCGACGCACAGGGGGGATCAGCCTCGGATCACTGGCCCCCACCAAAACCTAACCTTTTTTTTTTTTTTTTTTTTTTCTCGGTGTCAGAAAAATGCATTTACGCACTATCCCACCCCTCGGGGAAGGGGTGGGGGTGTGTGGGACTCGCCCACCTCTGAAGGAGGTGGGAATACCGCACTAAAAAAATACACCGGTATACCTACGCCGCTTACGGGACGGCATGGCTCTGATCGATTGCCACATCGTCCCTGCGGCGGCCCGGCCTCCACGCCGGGCCTCCTCACGCCACGGGGGGCATCCTGGTATACGAGGACACCCCCAGACGAGGACACCGTGCAATGGGGATTGGGCTCCCCAGCCCGCACCCCTGGTGTCACTTTTAGGGAGCAGGAATGACATAACGGTTAAACCGCCGCATTCCCGCCCCCCGCCGTCTACGCCGGAGAGGCGCCGCTAGAGGATCATCCTCACGGGCCCTCTCCGCGGCCTCCTTCTGTGACATAACGTCGTCACAGAAGGTGACCACCCCCCCCCATGCCTCATCGCTGCCTAACATCCTGTCGATGATCCTCGGCAGCGAGAGGTCTTGGCCCACCTTGGCCGTTAGAGCGCGGCGCTGTACCGCCCATGCAGGACACACTTGAAGTGTGTGCTGGGCGGTATCCTCTGGCGCGCCGCACTCGTGACACCGAGGTGTCGGCTCGCGTCTCGCGATCCTGTGCAGGTACTTTCCGAAGCACCCATGGCCGGAAAGTACCTGCACCAGCCGATATCCCATCGGCCCTATGTCACGCCGGACCCACGACCGGAGGACCGGGCGGATCGCGTCTATCGGCCATTGGCCGAAGGGCGGATCCGCCAAGTCCTCCTCCCAACGACGCAGGACTTCCTCGTCTGCACGCCGTCTCACCGCCTCCACCTCTTCGAGGCAGGGGCGCTCACCTCTTGCTCTCGCGTCTGCTCTGTACCTGTGAACAGACGCGAGAACTTCCGCCTCCAACTCCCACGGGGGCATGCCTGCGAGAAGGCAAGCAGCCCCCGCGGATATCGTCCGATATCCACGGATCGCTCTCACCGCCATGGTCCTCTGAGGACCACGCAACAGCCGTCTGTTGCGGGCGGTGAGAGCATCCACCCAGATAGGCGCCCCGTATAGCGCCATACTACGGATTATTCCCGCGTATAGGCGCCGGCACGTCGTGTCTGGGCCGCGTTCGTTAGGCAGAAGGCGACCCAGAGCTCCCGCAGCGCGAATTAGACGGGGCGCGAGGCGGCTGAAGTGCTCTTCGAACCGCCAGCGCCCGTCCAGAATCAGGCCCAGATATTTCATCTGGGCCATCACCTTTATCTCCGCGCCATCTATTCGAACCGAGGCGCCGGGCGGTGGTCCCTGCCGAGGTCCATGAAAAAGGAGGACCTCGGTCTTACTGCGAGCCACCTTCAAGCCCAGCGCCTCGATTCGGCCGATGACAAGGCTGGCGCTTACCTCCGCCAGCCTTTTTGCATCGGCAAAATCCCCCCCCGTGGCTACGACTAGGGTGTCATCCGCGTAGCAAATGACACGCACCCTAGGTGGGAGCGTGCCGCGGAGCACCCAGTCGTAGCCGATGTTCCACAACAGGGGCCCGAGCACGGACCCCTGGGGAACCCCACAAGTCACCGGCCGACGAACCAAGATGCCGTCGGCCCCCTCAAACAGCACCTCTCGGCCGCGGAGGTAATCCTCCAACAGCCTTTGGAGGTAGAGAGGCACTCCGAAATAACGGAGTGCCTCCCTAATCACCCCGAAGGGCAGGCTGTTGAAGGCGTTGGCGATATCCAGAGATATCGCCAACGACCTCTCCCCGCGACCAGAGGCAGCAACCGTCTCGTCCTTTAGGAGGGTCAGGGCGTCGAGGGTCGAGTGACCTGCCCTGAACCCGAACTGCACCGGCGACAGATCGGGCCCCACCTCCTTCAGGTGTTGGATGAGACGGAAGGAAATGATTCGTTCGAAAGATTTCCCCGTCTCATCCAACAAGACGATTGGCCGGTACGCGCTGGCTTCACCCGGAGGCCTCCCCTCCTTCGGGAGAAGGCACAGACGCCCCTCTTTCCACAACTTTGGGAATCGTGCCGACGCGAGCGCTGCGTCGAACAATTCCCGAAGTTGTCCCCCCAGGTGGGTCAAGGCCAGGGCCAAGACCTTGCCCGGCACCCCATCAGGCCCCGGGGCCTTCTTCCGTGCCTTGAGTCGATCCACCACTGCCGCCATCTCCTCGTCGGTGACAGGTGGAATCGACTCGTCGGCCAAGGCAGGCACGGGAGGAGCCATAGTCGGAGGGGTGCCCAAGCAGCAACCAAGCGTAATGAACACCTAAAAAGCAGCCAATATAGCTCTTAACGCTGTTTAACTGCTGTATAAGAACGTTGAAAAGATATTGTAGTGTTATAATGTCGGTTTAGGAGTAAATATTCAGCTCTAACAGTATTAAGTCTGTATTAAGGAGTCAAAGTACGCTTAAAGTTCTATTTCAGTGTGTGAAAACTGTCATTTTCAGCTTTAAGTTTCCTGTAACGCTTTAATCCTCATTTTAGTTTTAATGCTGTACAACAGCTGTATTTTGCATACCGTCACTTACTTAATACAGCTTAGAGCTTTATTATGGTGGTCCTCAAATCTTATATCTGTATTATGAAGTAGGCAAACTCTCTTCTACAGCTTCTTTTTATGGTGTAATAGTACACCCTTTTACAGACTATGGCTGTATAATTTCTGTCTTTGAGAGTAATAAACAGCAATAAACACAAATGACGCCTATAGTACAGCCTTAATCTGTATAAGTGACAGAGTCGCCACTTTGAATTATTGTGCATTTGTATGCTATATTTTGTGATTGTTTTATAAATATGTGGCAAAAGCAAAAAAGACTTGGTACTATTAGAAGGAAGATTAAACAGGAATATTTAAATATTACTAATTATCAACTAAATATTGCAACAGATTAGATCACCTACAGTCAAGTGTCAAAACCGTCGACATCTAATGAAAGAGGTTCCGTAGAAAATATTGTGAATGATCATAGTTATATCGCTAGTTAATAAACTACATAATTATGTTGAGCCCGTTTATTTGTGTTAAATAAAAAAAAATATCACAGATGTAACTTTTTAGCTTTAACTTTTGCAGTTGATGACGACATTTCATCATGCAGCAGTTCAATTGACGGTGAAAGTGAATATGAAGAAAAAATATTATTTTGCCAACAAATACAGAATTGCGCCAGGGAAAGAAACATAAGTAGGATCGAATGATTTGGTTATTTGATGATAAATTAAAATAATGAAATATATGGGTACTTCATTTAATGAGGTTTTTTATACAATTTTAAAATTAGAATAAATTGCTATTTTTCTTGTAAAAAAATACAATTTAAAGTTAGTTGATGAGCAAAATTGAGACAGATATATAGGCGTATTGTATTGTGAGTCTGGGCTTTTGTGGGCTTCCCCACAAGAAGCGACGAGGGGTATTTCCACGTCACGCCCAAGAGTGGGCTATCTTAGTCCACGCGTGGGTTTGTGTGGTCTACACCAGAAGTGACATTAGATAAGTTACACGTCACGCCCGAGAATCTTCCATCTTAGTTCACGCGTGGGCTTGTGTGGACTTCACCGGAAGTGAGATCAGATAAGTTTCACATCACGCATGACAGTGGGCTATCTTAGTTCACGTGTGGGCTTGTATGGGCTTCACCAGAAGTGACATTACATGAGTTCCTCGTCACGCCCAAGAGTCGGCCATCATAATCCACACGTGGGCTTGAGTGGACTTCACCAGAAACGACTAAGTTCCACGTCGCGCCCGATTACTAGTTGCATTAGATTGATGGTCATAATAATTGCAGATTTTGTTTTGAAATGTTGCGCATCTCTAGTTGCAGGCGTCCAGTTTGGCCATTTCTAAATGCTATTTGTTTCCCATAAACTGGTTACAATGGAAAGTGAACTTTTCCTTTTCTCCATTGTCTCCACAATCTCGAACGGCATTTTTCCTGAAAAATAAATAAAAATGTAAGTGCTATTAGTTTTTACCAAAGGGGTTAATTTTTCAATTTTTAAATACCTATTTTTCGAAGACGTGATATGATCTCACAGTGCATTTTAGTTTTTTACTTAATATTACGTATCCCTAAAAAGAGTTACAGGTTATGTTCGAAACACTGCTATGCAGCATTAACAGTAAATTTATTCGTTTATACAGCCCATTAACAGCTAAAAGCTGCATACAAGTATACATTACTTACATAGTACAGCTATTGGTGCTATAAAACCATTAAAATAGAATTCAGGCTGCTTAGCAAATTGTCGCCATTTTATCAATTACAAATCAAAGATTACGAACATGAGTACATAAAAACTAGACTAATGATTTTATGTTAATCAATATTTTCAGTTTGTCCAATAACTTACTATGCACCAATGAGGATCTACGTCCATTAATTCAAACATTTTTAACTTCTAACCTATAAAAAATATATTTACTTACCTTATTTAATATCTCTTCCTTAGTTATTTAGCTGGCGCGTTTATTTTTAATCACAAAACATATATATCTTCACAATAAATTCACTTTTGCACGATAATGAACTGTATCCTGCGCCTATCGAAACTCCATGCAAATCTTTTATCACAATAAGCATTTAAATAAATGTCACTTTGATCAACACTGTTAAATATAAACGCCATCTTTAAAATATCGTCTTCATTTCGTTATATTCTTTTGCAACTCTGTTCAACAGACTTTTTACACCGTAAAACTTGACAAGTGAGTTACAATGTAGTAATTGGAGTGTATTAGTTTCGTCGTACACCATAGTACAGCCGCAAAACAGCTAACATGCAGCCTATTTTATGCTTATACAGCTACTGTACAGCTAATATACAGCAACAGGCTGTATAATTTGTGCCCATTCGGAGGTATAAGGGCTGTATAAGCGCTTATACAGCCTTTATGCAGCCAAGAAATACAGCCTTAGGAGTAAAACCGAACTTTAATACAGCTGTTATACAGCTTGTGATGCTGCTTGGGTGTGCATTGGGGGCTCTGGGAAGAGCTCCCGCACGACCCGCTCCAACACCTCCGTCTGGAGGGTCTCAATCACGGGGGGACCATTATTGCGGAGCTTATTACGCGCCGCCTTATATGGTCTCCCCCATGGGTCCCTATTGAGATCCTCCAGCATCTCTTCTCGTGCCCTGCTCTTCGCCTGGCATATGGCCAGCTGTAGTGCCTTCTTATCCTCGATATAAGTGGCATACAGCTGGCTTTCCCTCCCTGTGTCACGGCGTCTACGGCGGAGCGCCCGGGTGAAAGCCCTCCTCGACAGCGAGCACTGCTGCCGAAGAAGGGCGATCTCCTCGCTCCACCAGTAGACTTGGTGACGCCGCGACGGTGGCCCAATTACCTTGGGCATGGCGGCGCTGCAGACCCCGGACATAATGTCACGGAATCTGCTTGCCGCCTCGTCAACCCCCGTGGTGATAGGGGTGGCACACCAAGCCGCCACTATGGCAGCCTCCTCCGCAAGTTCCCTGTCGAGCTTTGTCATCGCCCAACGAGGGAAGGAGGAGTGCCCCGCCTGTCTTTGCGGCCCTGGGGAGCCGCTGGAGGTGGAGACGTCGAACCTTATATACTTGTGGTCCGACATTGTCTCCACTTCACTTAGCACCTGCCAGCCCCGGACGCGTTGTGCTAGAGAAGGGGTGGCGAACGTCAAGTCCACCACGGACCCCCCTCCTCTACGCACACACGTGTGTGATGTCCCCCTGTTAAGTAGGGACAACCCAGAGCTGACAGCCCAGTCCTCCACGGCTAGACCCCACGGGTCTGTAGACACACTCCCCCAGAGCGTCGACCACGAGTTAAGGTCACCCATGACCAACACCGGGAGAGGTGCCAACCTCTGAATGACTGGGCCAAGGCCCCGCAAAAAGTTTTCCAAGTTGGACAACCCTCGATTTGGGGAGACATAGACGCCAACGATGGCAATGCCTCCCCATGTTGCAGCGACGTAGCCGGCACCCCTTTCCTTAGGAATAAGGATGTTACGACTAGCCGCCGCCACGATAGCCACAGAACCGCCTGTGTCTCCAGCCCATAAGGGCTGAGAGGGCACAAAATACGGTTCTGCGACTACCGCCACGTCAATCTCCCACTGCGCCATGGACTGGATTAATAAATCCTGGGCCGCGGCGCAGTGGTTGAGGTTCGTCTGGAGGAAACTGCTATGCTGAGTGTAACTCATAGTTGCATGGCAGTTTCCTCTGACGCTGACGTGCGCGTCCCGCTAGTGTGGGTAGTGGCCTGGGTCCGATTGGCCGCCCTCGATTTGATGGCGGGAGGACAACAGCTCCTCCCACCCATCGTGTGCCCAGAGGGCTTGCCCGCATCGGCGCAGACCGCACAGCGAGCCTTCGCCGTGCATCCGGCGGCTTTGTGGCCCGGCTCACCACACCGGAAGCACAGCTCGTCCCGCTGCTTGTCGGATGGGCAGAGCTGCCGCGTGTGCCCGATGCCCATGCACTTGAAGCACCTCAAAGGAAGTGCTTCAAGGGCCCGGACCTGCGCACAGCTCCACCCAACCAACAAACGACCGCCGGCCAGAACGGTCTTGGCCGCAGCCACGGGGCATTTCAGTGTCACTGAACCTGCCCCGGAGCGACCAAGCCGAATGTCCGCGGCCTTGATAAGCGCTGCGTCGCAACCTCCCTTAGCCGCTACGGCAGCCACAACGTCCTCGCGGGTCACGGACTCCTCGAGGCCCGAAATACGCAAATCTGCGCATTTCGTGGGCCTCGTGACAGTGGCGATCCCCGCGAGCGCCTCCGATAGCTTGGCTGCCAGACGGTCGGCAGCCTCAGCACTCTTGGCACCCGGCAACTCGAGCATTCTCGCTCCTGTTGCCGTCTGCCTGGATGTCACTCCCTGAATGCCCAGTTCAGGGAGCGCGATAGCCTCCTTGGCCTTCAGGAGGGCCATCTTGTAAGAGACCCCGCGCGCCACCGCCTCGGGCTGCAGTGTGAACACCACAGCGGAGGAGCGCGGCGGCGTCAGCTTGGCCTTGGGCTTGGCCTTGGGCGCAGTCGGTGGTTTCGGGGCTGCTGGGGCTACGGGGGCGGGCTTAGAGCTCTTCCCCTTCCCCTTCCCCTTTCTGCTGGCCACCACACTCCAAGTCTCTGCTACATCAGAGGCTGGGGTAGTGGCAACAGCAGCTGGGGTTAGAGCAGCGGCCGGAACTTTTGTGGAAGGACCTGCAACAGTATTCGCTTGGGCAGATTGAGGTGCCTTCTTCACCTTCTTCGCCTTCGACTTCTTGGCTTTGGCCTTGACCTGGGCCGGGCGGGCTGCGGCTGGAGCAGCCAAGGCAGCCTCCCTGGTCGCGGCCGCAGCCTCCTCGGCAGCGGCAGCCTCCCTGGCAGCGGCCTCCTCCCTCCTCTTGTCCGCCGCAAGCGGGGGGCGGAGAGTAGGCGCAGGTGGGAGGCGCATCTCCAACCCCGCGATGCGCGCGGAGATCATGTCGCCGACGGTGCGACACATGGAGGCCTTCAAGTCCTCCATCATGTCGGCGACGACGACGGCGACCTGAGCGGCAACGTCCTTCGGGACTTCCGGCACCGGAACTGGCTGTGCCACTGAAGTTGAAGGACCAGGGAGCTCGGACCTACTCTTGGCGAAGTCGCGGCGCAAGGCCTTGACCTCGCGCTGTAGGTCCTCCACCTGGTTCTTCAGCAGCCGGTTCTGGACACTCAATCGCCGAGTCTCGTCCGAAACGGAGCGTTCGGAGATCGACTCGACGATCTCGTGGTACTCCACAGCGTACGCCTTCAGGTCCCTAATGAAGGTTCCCTTGAGATTGCCGGACTTCCGCGCAATCTCAAAGATGCCCCGCTTGAGCTCGATAGCACGCTCGCGCAGGCGCTGCATGTCGAGGTCCGCCGTCAGCTCATCCAGAGCTGGGACCTCGCCAGGCATCTCCTGGAGCAGGGGGACCGTCACCGGAGAGGGAGACTCCGTCAGGTCAACCTGTTCCATGAACCCGTCATTGTTCCTATTCACGCGGGAAACCAACTCGGCGTGTGAGAGCGATGACCCTTTCTTGCCACGTTTGGCCTTCCTACCCTTCTTGGTCATCGCCCCCTTTTTTTTTTCATTTTGCGAAATCAAAACAAAAGACGCGTTCTCGTCCGATACCTCATCGCACGAGGCGAATAGAGGCGAGACAGCCTGTCGCTTGGGACGAACGCTCCTCATGGCTCGTGACGTCAGGCAATCAGGCTCCGCAGACGGGTGTTCCTCTTGGACCTCAAGCCCGGAAAAAGAATTTCCGGCTAAGTCCGTGGACAGGCAGGGGTCATCGGTGGCGACGCCGACCAACGGGGTCGACGCCTCCACCGCCAGATCAGCGAAAGCCGAATCGCAGGCTGGATCGGAATCCGTGGGAGAAGCCAGGTTGTTGGCGGACCCGTCCTTAGGACGGGACCCGCCAGAAGTCAGTGAGGCAGCAGCAGGCCCATCCTGTGAAGGACTGGGCCCGCGCGCACGAGGAATTTTTGATACAAACGACATTGCGAACACAGTCAATTGCACGAAGTCGCAAAAACAGAAGCAGTTGCCGTCGTCTGTGCCACTCCGTTACGGTGGTCACAGACTACGTTGCCCAGGGTATACTACGGGGAAGTCGCTTCTGGGGCATACCCCACCAAAACCTAACCTAACCTAACCTAACCTAACCTAACCTAACCTAACCTAACCTAACCTTTTTTTTTTTTTTTTTTTCTCGGTGTCAAAAAATGCATTTACGCACTATCCCACCCCCCGGGGAAGGGGTGGGGGTGTGTGGGACTCACCCACCTCTGAAGGAGGTGGGAATACCGCACTAAAAAATACACCGGTATACCCGCACCGCTTACGGGACGGCATGGCTCTGGTCGATTACCACATCGTCCCTGCGGTGGCCCGGCCTCCACACCGGGCCTCCTCACGCCACGGGGGGCATCCTGGTATACGAGGACACCCCCAGACGGGGACACCGTGCAATGGGGATTGGGCTCCCCAGCCCGCACCCCTGGTGTCACTTTTAGGGAGCAGGAATGACATAACGGTTAAACCGCCGCATTCCCGCCCCCCGCCGTCTGCGTCGGAGAGGCGCCGCTAGAGGATCATCCTCACGGGCCCTCTCCGCGGCCTCCTTCTGTGACATTACGTCGTCACAGAAGGCGACCATCCCCCCCCATGCCTCATCGCTGCCTAGCATACTATCGATGATCCTCGGCAGCGAGAGGTCTGGGCCCACCTTGGCCATTAGAGCGCGGCGCTGTACCGCCCATGCAGGACACACTTGAAGTGTGTGCTGGGCGGTATCCTCTGGCGCGCCGCACTCGTGACACCGAGGTGTCGGCTCGCGTCTCGCGACCCGGTGCAGATACTTTCCGAAGCACCCATGGCCGGAAAGTATCTGCACCAGCCGATATCTCATCGGCCCTCCGTCGCGCCGGACCCACGACCGGAGGACCGGACGGATCGCGTCTATCGGCCATTGGCCGAAGAGCGGATCCGCCAAGTCCTCCTCCCAGAGACGCAGGACCTCCTCTTGCGCCCGCTGCCTTACCGCCTCTACCTCTTCGAGGCAGGGGCGCTCACCTCTTGCTCTCCGGTCTGCTCGGTATCTGTAAACAGAATTTAATACAGCCGCTTCCAACTCCCACGGGGGCATGCCTGCCAGAAGGCAAGCAGCCCCCGCGGATATCGTACGATATCCTCGGATCGCCCTCACCGCCATGGTCCTTTGAGGACCACGCAACAGCCGTCTGTTGCGGGCGGTGAGAGCATCCACCCAGATAGGCGCCCCGTATAGCGCCATACTTTTCAAGATTCCGGCGTATAGGCGCCGGCACGTCTGGTCTGGGCCGCGTTCATTCGGCAGAAGGCGACCCAGAGCTCCCGCAGCGCGGATGAGACGTGGCGCGAGGCGGCTGAAGTGCTCTTCAAACCGCCAGCGCCCGTCCAGAATCAGGCCCAGATATTTCATCTGGGCCATCACCTTTATCTCCGCGCCATCTATTCGAACCGAGGCGCCGGGCGGTGGTCCCTGCCGAGGTCCATGAAACAAGAGGACCTCGGTCTTACTGCGAGCCACCTTCAATCCCAGCGCCTCGATTCGGCCGATGACAAGGCTGGCGCTTACCTCCGCCAGCCTTTTTGCATCGGCAAAATCCCCCCCCGTGGCTACGACTAGGGTGTCATCCGCGTAGCAAATGACACGCACCCTAGGTGGGAGCGTGCCGCGGAGCACCCAGTCGTAACCGATGTTCCACAACAGGGGCCCGAGCACGGACCCCTGGGGAACCCCACACGTCACCGACCGACGGACCAAGACGCCGTCGGCCCCCTCAAATAACACCTCCCGGCCGCGGAGGTAATCCTCCAACAGCCTTTGTAAGTAGAGGGGCACTCCGAAATAACGGAGTGCCTCCCTAATCACCCCGAAGGGCAGGCTGTTGAAGGCGTTGGCGATATCCAGAGATATCGCCAACGACCTCTCCCCGCGACCAGAGGCAGCAACCGTCTCGTCCTTTAGGAGGGTCAGGGCGTCAAGGGTCGAGTGACCTGCCCTGAACCCGAACTGCACCGGCGACAGATCGGGCCCCACCTCCTTCAGGTGTTGGATGAGACGGAAGGAAATTATTCGTTCGAACGATTTCCCCGTCTCATCCAACAAGACGATTGGCCGGTACGCGCCGGCTTCACCCGGAGGCCTCCCCTCCTTCGGGAGAAGACACAAACGCCCTTCCTTCCACAACTTCGGGAATCGTGCCGACGCGAGCGCTGCGTCGAACAATTCCCGAAGTTGTCCCCCCAGATGGGCCAAGGCCAGGGCCAAGACCTTGCCCGGAACCCCATCAGGCCCCGGGGCCTTCTTCCGCGCCTTGAGTCGATCCACCACTGCCGCCATCTCCTCGTCGGTGACAGGTGGAATCGACTCGTCAGCCAAGGCAGGCATGGGAGGAGCCATAGTCGGAGGGGTGTGCATTGGGGGCTCTGGGAAGAGCTCCCGCACAACCCGCTCCAACACCTCCGTCTGGAGGGTCTCAATCACGGGGGGACCATTATTGCGGAGCTTGTTTCGCGCCGCCTTATATGGTCTCCCCCATGGGTCCCTATTGAGATCCTCCAGCATTTCCTCTCGTGCCCTGCTCTTCGCCTGGCATATGGCCAGCTGTAATGCCTTCTTATCCTCAATATAAGTGGCATACAGCTGGCCTTCCCTCAGTGTGTCACGGCGTCTACGGCGGAGCGCCCGGGTGAAAGCCCTCCTCGACAGCGAGCACTGCTGCCGAAGAAGGGCGATCTCCTCGCTCCACCAGTAGACTTGGTGACGCCGCGGCGGTGGCCCAATTACCTTGGGCATGGCGGCGTTGCAGACCCCGGACATCATGTCGCGGAATCTGCTTGCCGCCTCGTCAACCCCCGTGGTGACAGGTGTGGCACACCAAGCCGCCACTATGGCAGCCTCCTCCGCAAGTTCCCTGTCGAGCTTAGTCATCGCCCAACGAGGGAAGGAGGAGTGCCCCGTCTGTCTTTGCGGCCCTGAGGAGCCGCTGGAGGTGGAGACGTCGAACCTAATATACTTGTGGTCCGACATTGTCTCCACCTCACTTAGCACCTGCCAGCCCTGGACGCGTTGTGCTAGAGAAGGGGTGGCGAACGTCAAGTCCACCACGGACCCCCCTCCTCTACGCACACACGTGTGTGATGTCCCCCTGTTAAGGAGGGACAACCCAGAGCTGACAGCCCAGTCCTCCACGGCCAGACCCCACGGGTCTGTAGACACACTCCCCCAGAGCGTCGACCACGAGTTAAGGTCACCCATGACCAACACCGGGAGAGGTGCCAACCTCTGAATGACTGGGCCAAGGCCCCGCAAAAAGTCTTCTAAGTTAGACAACCCTCGATTTGGGGAGACATAGACGCCAACGATGGCAATGCCTCCCCATGTTGCAGCGACGTAGCCGGCACCCCTTTCCTTAGGAATAAGGATGTTACGACTAGCCGCCACCACGATCGCCACAGAGCCGCTTGTGTCTCCAGCCCATAAGGGCTGAGAGGGCACAAAATACGGTTCTGCGACTACCGCCACGTCAATCTCCCACTGCGCCATGGACTGGATTAATAAATCCTGGGCCCCGGCGCAGTGGTTGAGATTCGTCTGGAGGAAACTGCTATGCCGAGTGTAACTCATAGTTGCATGGCAGTTTCCTCTGACGCTGACGTGCGCGTCCCGCTAGTGTGGGTAGTGGCCTGGGTCCGTTTGGCCAACCTCGCTTTTGAAGCAGGAGGACAACAGCTCCTCCCACCCATAGTATGCCCAGAGGGCTTGCCCGCATCAGCGCAGACCGCGCAGCGAGCCTTCGCCGTGCATCCGGCGGCTTTGTGGCCCGGCTCACCACACCGGAAGCACAGCTCGTCCCGCTGCTTGTCGGACGGGCAGAGCTGCCGCGTGTGCCCGATGCCCATGCACTTGAAGCACCTCAATGGAAGTGCTTCAAGGGCCCGGACCTGCGCACAGCTCCACCCAACCAACAAACGACCGCCGGCCAGAACGGTCTTGGCCGCAGCCACGGGGCATTTCAGTGTCACTGAACCTGCCCCGGAGCGACCAAGCCGAATGTCCGCGGCCTTGATAAGCGCTGCGTCGCAACCTCCCTTGGCCGCTACGGCAGCCACAACGTCCTCGCGGGTCACGGACTCCTCGAGGCCCGAAATACGCAAATCTGCGCATTTCGTGGGCCTCGTGACAGTGGCGATCCCCGCGAGCGCCTCCGCTAACTTGGCTGCCAGACGGTCGGCAGCCTCGGCGCTTTTGGCACCCGGCAACTCGAGCATTCTCGCTCCTGTTGCCGTCTGCCTCGACGTCACTCCCTGAATGCCCAGTTCAGGGAGCGCGATAGCCTCCTTGGCCTTAAGGAGGGCCATCTTGTATGAAACCCCGCGCGCCACAGCCTCGGGCTGTAGTGTAAAAACTACAGCGGAGGAGCGCGGCGAGGTCAGTTTGGCCTTCGGCTTGGCTTGCGGCTGGGCTTGCTTGCCTGCTTGGGCTTGCGGCTTCGACTTACCCTTCTTAGCCTTGGGCGCAGTCGCGGTCGGCGGTTTCGGAGCTGCAGGGGCTGCGGAGACGGGCTTGGAGCTCTT
Organism: Udea ferrugalis; assembly: GCA_950022985.1. Lineage (NCBI taxonomy): Eukaryota > Metazoa > Arthropoda > Insecta > Lepidoptera > Crambidae > Udea > Udea ferrugalis. The sequence continues at coordinate 18,564,873 of OX465524.1, read as the reverse complement.
CCCCTTCCCCTTTCCCTTCCTGCTGGCCACCACACTCCAAGTCTCTGCATCCGCAGAGGCTGGGGTAGCAACAACAGCAGCCGGGGTCGCAGCAGCAACCGGAGTCGCCTTTGCAGGTGCTCGCGATGGACCTGCAACAGACATCACTTCGGCAGATTGGGGTTTCTTCCCTTTCTTTGCCTTAGGTTTGGCTTTAGCCTTGACCTGGGCCGGGCGGGCTGCGGCTGGAGCAGCCAAGGCAGCCTCCCTGGTCGCGGCCGCAGCCTCCTCGGCAGCGGCAGCCTCCCTGGCAGCGGCCTCCTCCCTCCTCTTGTCCGCCGCAAGCGGGGGGCGGAGAGTAGGCGCAGGTGGGAGGCGCATCTCCAACCCCGCGATGCGCGCGGAGATCATGTCGCCGACGGTGCGACACATGGAGGCCTTCATATCCTCCATCATGTCGGCGACCATGACGGCGACCTGACCCACGACATCCTTCGAGACCTCAGGCTCCAGAACCGGCTGTGCTTCTGAAGAAGAAGGACCAGGGTGCTCGGACCTACTCGTGGCGAAGTCGCGGCGCAAGGCCTTGACCTCACGCTGTAAGTCCTCCACCTGGTTCTTCAGCAGCCGGTTCTGCACACTCAATCGTCGAGTCTCGTCCGAAACGGAGCGTTCGGATAGAGAATCGACGATCTCCTGGTACTCCGACGCGTACGCCTTGAGGTCTCGGATAAAGTTCCCCTTCAAATTACCCGACTTGCGAGCTATCTCGAAGATAGCCCGCTTCAATTCCGTTGCACGCTCGCGTGCGAGCTGCGTGTCGAGGTCCGCCGTCAGCTCATCCAGAGTTTGGACCTCACCAGGCACCTCATACGGCAGTGGGACCGTGATCGGAGAGGGGGGCTCCGTCGGGTCGAAATCTGCCAAAATATCATCAATATTTTTGTTGCACCGAGCAACCAATTCAGAATGGGAAGGCGAAGAGGAATTCTTCTTGCCCCGTTTGGAGCCCTTCCCAGCTTTTTTATACTTGCTGCTACAAGTTTTTGTTCTGCATTTTGATTGCAGGACTTGATCGTCATCAGACACCTCGTCATCGCCAGAGGCGAAGAGAGGTGACATAGCCGGTCGCTTTCCACGAGAACTCCTCGTCATACGACCTTTCTCCTCAAACGGTCCCTCATCGACCACTAGCCCCGAGAACGAATTCTCGGTAAAGTCCGGGGACATGCATGGGTCGTCAGTAGGGACGCCGACCAACGGGGCCGACGTCTCCACCGCCAGATCAACGAACGCCGGTTCATGAGCTGAATCAGAGTCAGTGTGGGAAGCCAGGTTGTTGGCGGACCTATCCTTAAAAGGACTGGATCCGCCAGAAGACGAATCGGCAGCAGCGGGCCTATCCTGAAAAGGACTGGGCCTGCGCGCACAGGAAGATTTCTCAGCAGTCGACATAACGATCTCAGTCAAAACGCAAGTCGCAATGCACTGAAGTGTTGCCGTCGTCTGTGCCACTCCGTTACGGTGGTCACAGACTACGTTGCCCAGGGTTCACTACGGGGAAGTCACTTCAGGGCGAACCCCAACCTAACCTAACCTAACCTAACCTAACCTTTTTTTTTTTTTTTTTTCTCGGTGTCAAAAAATCCATTTACGGACTATCCCACCCCTCGGGGAAGGGGTGGGGGTGTGTGGGACTCGCCCACCTCTGAAGGAGGTGGGAATACCGCACTAAAAAATACACCGGTATACCCGCACCGCTTACGGGACGGCATGGCTCTGGTCGATTACCACATCGTCCCTGCGGTGGCCCGGCCTCCACACCGGGCCTCCTCACGCCACGGGGGGCATCCTGGTATACGAGGACACCCCCAGACGGGGACACCGTGCAATGGGGATTGGGCTCCCCAGCCCGCACCCCTGGTGTCACTTTTAGGGAGCAGGAATGACATAACGGTTAAACCGCCGCATTCCCGCCCCCCGCCGTCTGCGTCGGAGAGGCGCCGCTAGAGGATCATCCTCACGGGCCCTCTCCGCGGCCTCCTTCTGTGACATTACGTCGTCACAGAAGGCGACCATCCCCCCCCATGCCTCATCGCTGCCTAGCATACTATCGATGATCCTCGGCAGCGAGAGGTCTGGGCCCACCTTGGCCATTAGAGCGCGGCGCTGTACCGCCCATGCAGGACACACTTGAAGTGTGTGCTGGGCGGTATCCTCTGGCGCGCCGCACTCGTGACACCGAGGTGTCGGCTCGCGTCTCGCGACCCGGTGCAGATACTTTCCGAAGCACCCATGGCCGGAAAGTATCTGCACCAGCCGATATCTCATCGGCCCTCCGTCGCGCCGGACCCACGACCGGAGGACCGGGCGGATCGCGTCTATCGGCCATTGGCCGAAGAGCGGATCCGCCAAGTCCTCCTCCCAGAGACGCAGGACCTCCTCTTGCGCCCGCTGCCTGACCGCCTCTACCTCTTCGAGGCAGGGGCGCTCTCCTCTTGCTCTCCGGTCTGCTCGGTATCTGTAAACACACGTCAGTACTTTTGCTTCCAACTCCCACGGGGGCATGCCTGCCAGAAGGCAAGCAGCCCCCGCCGATATCGTGCGATATCCTCGGATCGCCCTCACCGCCATGGTCCTCTGCGGACCACGCAACAGCCGTCTGTTGCGGGCGGTGAGAGCATCCGACCAGATAGGCGCCCCGTATAGCGCCATACTACGGATTATTCCTGTGTATAGGCGCCGGCACGTCTGGTCCGGGCCGCGTTCGTTCGGCAGAAGGCGACCCAGAGCTCCCGCAGCGCGAATCAGACGGGGCGCAAGGCGGCTGAAGTGCTCTTCAAACCGCCAGCGCCCGTCCAGAATCAGGCCCAGATATTTCATCTGGGCCATCACTTTCAGTTCCGAACCATCTATGCGAACCGAGGCGCCGGGCGGTGGTCCCTGCCGAGGTCCATGAAACAAGAGGACCTCGGTCTTACTGAGAGCCACCTTCAATCCCAGCGCCTCGATTCGGCCGATGACAAGGCTGGCGCTTACCTCCGCCAGCCTTTTTGCATCGGCAAAATCCCCCCCCGTGGCTACGACTAGGGTGTCATCCGCGTAGCAAATGACACGCACCCTAGGAGGGAGCGTGCCGCGGAGCACCCAGTCGTAGCCGATGTTCCATAACAGAGGCCCGAGCACGGACCCCTGGGGAACCCCACACGTCACCGGCCGACGGACCAAGACGCCGTCGGCCCCCTCAAATATCACCTCCCGGCCGCGGAGGTAATCCTCCAACAACCTTTGCAAGTAGAGGGGCACTCCGAAATAACGGAGTGCCTCCCTAATCACCCCGAAGGGCAGGCTGTTGAAGGCGTTGGCGATATCCAGAGATATCGCCAACGACCTCTCCCCGCGACCGGAGGCGGCAGTCGTCTCTTCCTTTAGGAGGGTCAGGGCGTCGAGGGTCGAGTGACCCGCCCTGAACCCGAACTGCACCGGCGACAGATCGGGCCCCACCTCCTTCAGGTGTTGGATGAGACGGAAGGAAATGATTCGTTCGAACGATTTCCCCGCCTCATCCAACAAGACGATTGGCCGGTACGCGCCGGCTTCACCCGGAGGCCTCCCCTCCTTCGGGAGAAGGCACAGACGCCCTTCCTTCCACAACTTCGGGAATCGTGCCGACGCGAGCGCTGCGTCGAACAATTCCCGAAGTTGTCCCCCCAGGTGGGTCAAGGCCAGGGCCAAAACCTTGCCCGGAACCCCATCAGGCCCCGGGGCCTTCTTCCGCGCCTTGAGTCGATCCACCACTGCCGCCATCTCCTCGTCGGTGACAGGTGGAATCGACTCGTCGGCCAAGGCAGGCACGGGAGGAGCCATCGTCGGAGGGGTGTGCACTGGGGGCTCTGGGAAGAGCTCCCGCACGACCCGCTCCAACACCTCCGTCTGGAGGGTCTCAATCACGGGGGGACCATTATTGCGGAGCTTATTGCGCGCCGCCTTGTATGGTCTCCCCCATGGGTCCCTATTGAGATCCTCCAGCATCTCCTCCCGTGCCCTGCTCTTCGCCTGGCATATGGCCAGCTGTAATGCCTTCTTATCCTCGATATAAGTTGCATACAGCTGGCCTTCCCTCAATGTGTCACGCCGTCTACGGCGGAGTGCCCGGGTGAAAGCCCTCCTCGACAGCGAGCACTGCTGCCGAAGAAGGGCGATCTCCTCGCTCCACCAGTAGACTTGGTGACGCCGCGGCGGTGGCCCAATTACCTTGGGCATGGCGGCGCTGCAGACCCCGGACATCATGTCGCGGAATCTGCTTGCCGCCTCGTCAACCCCCGTGGTGACAGGGGTGGCACACCAAGCCGCCACTATGGCGGCCTCCTCCGCCATCTCTCGGTTGAGCTTTGTCATCGCCCACCGGGGGAAGGAGGAGTGCCCCGACTGTCGTTGCGGCCCTGGGGAGCCGCTGGAGGTGGAGACGTCGAACCTAATGTACTTGTGGTCCGACATTGTCTCCACCTCACTTAGCACCTGCCAGCCCTGGACGCGTTGTGCTAGAGAAGGGGTGGCGAACGTCAAGTCCACCACGGACCCCCCTCCTCTACGCACACACGTGTAAGATGTCCCCCTGTTAAGGAGGGACAACCCAGAGCTGACAGCCCAGTCCTCGACGGCCAGACCCCACGGGTCTGTAGACACACTCCCCCAGAGCGTCGACCATGAGTTAAGGTCACCCATGACCAACACCGGGAGAGGCGCCAACCGCTGAATTACTGGGCCAAGGCCCCGCAAAAAGTCTTCTAAGTTAGACAACCCTCGATTTGGGGAGACATAGACGCCAACGATGGCAATGCCTCCCCATGTTGCAGCGACGTAGCCGGGACCCCGTTCCTTCGGAACGAGGATGTTCCGGCTAGCCGCCGCCACGATAGCAACAGAACCGACCGTGTCTCCAGCCCATAAGGGCTGAGAGGGCACAAAGTACGGTTCTGCGACTACCGCCACGTCAATCTCCCACTGCGCCATGGACTGGATTAATAAATCCTGGGCCCCGGCGCAGTGGTTGAGGTTCGTCTGGAGGAAACTGCTATGCCGAGTGTAACTCATAGTTGCATGGCAGTTTCCTCTGACGCTGACGTGCGCGTCCCTCTTGTGGCCTGGGTCCGATTGGCCGCCCTCGCTTTTGAAGCAGGAGGACAACAACTCCTCCCACCCATCGTATGCCCAGAGGGCTTGCCCGCGTCTGCGCAGACCGCGCAGCGAGCCTTCGCCGTGCATCCGGCGGCTTTGTGGCCCGGCTCACCACACCGGAAGCACAGCTCGTCCCGCTGCTTGTCGGACGGGCAGAGCTGCCGCGTGTGCCCGATGCCCATGCACCTGAAGCACCTCAAGGGAAGTGCTTCAAGGGCCCGGACCTGCGCACAGCTCCACCCAACCAACAAACGACCGCCGGCCAGAACGGTCTTGGCCGCAGCCACGGGGCATTTCAGTGTCACTGAACCTGCCCCGGAGCGACCAAGCCGAATGTCCGCGGCCTTGATTTGCGCCGCGTCGCAACCTCCCTTGGCCGCTACGGCAGCCACAACGTCCTCGCGGGTCACGGACTCCTCGAGGCCCGAAATACGCAAATCTGCGCATTTCGTGGGCCTCGTGACAGTGGCGATCCCCGCGAGCGCCTCCGCTAGCTTGGCTGCCAGACGGTCGGCAGCCTCGGCGCTTTTGGCACCCGGCAACTCGAGCATTCTCGCTCCTGTTGCCGTCTGCCTTGACGTCACTCCCTGAATGCCCAGTTCAGGGAGTGCGATAGCCTCCTTGGCCTTCAGGAGTGCCATCTTGTATGAAACCCCGCGCGCCACAGCCTCGGGCTGTAGTGTGAAAACTACAGCGGAGGAGCGCGGCGAGGTCAGTTTGGCCTTCGGCTTGGCTTGCGGCTGGGCTTGCTTGCCTGCTTGGGCTTGCGGCTTCGACTTACCCTTCTTAGCCTTGGGCGCAGTCGCGGTCGGCGGTTTCGGAGCTGCAGGGGCTGCGGGGACGGGCTTGGAGCTCTTCCCCTTACCCTTGCCCTTCCTGCTGGCCACCACACTCCAAGTCTCTGCATCCGCAGAGGCTGGGGTAGCAGCAACAGCAGCCGGGGTCGCAGCAGCAACCGGAGTCGCCTTTGCAGGTGCTCGCGATGGACCTGCAACAGGAAGAGTTTCGGCAGATAAAGGTGCCTTCACCTTCTTCTTACCCTTCGATTTGGCTTTGGCCTTGACCTGGGCCGGGCGGGCTGCGGCTGGAGCAGCCAAGGCAGCCTCCCTGGTCGCGGCCGCAGCCTCCTCGGCAGCGGCAGCCTCCCTGGCAGCGGCCTCCTCCCTCCTCTTGTCCGCCGCAAGCGGGGGGCGGAGAGTAGGCGCAGGTGGGAGGCGCATCTCCAACCCCGCGATGCGCGCGGAGATCATGCCGCCGACGGTGCGACACATGGAGGCCTTCATGTCCTCCATCATGTCGGCGACCATGACGGCGACCTGACCCACGACATCCTTCGAGACCTCAGGCTCCAGAACCGGCTGTGCTTCTGAAGAAGAAGGACCAGGGTGCTCGGACCTACTCGTGGCGAAGTCGCGGCGCAAGGCCTTGACCTCGCGCTGTAAGTCCTCCACCTGGTTCTTCAGCAGCCGGTTCTGCACACTCAATCGCCGAGTCTCGTCCGAAACGGAGCGTTCGGACAGAGAATCGACGATCTCCTGGTACTCAGACGCGTACGCCTTGAGGTCTCGGATAAAGTTCCCCTTTAAATTACCCGACTTGCGAGCTATCTCGAAGATAGCCCGCTTCAACTCAGTTGCACGCTCGCGTGCGAGCTGCGTGTCGAGGTCCGCCGTCAGCTCATCCAGAGTTTGGACCTCGCCAGGCACCTCATACGGCAGTGGGACCGTGATCGGAGAGGGGGGCTCCGTCGGGTCAAAGTCTGCCAAAATATCGTCAATGTTTTTGTTGCACCGAGCAACCAACTCTTTATGGGAAGGCGAAGAGGAATTCTTCTTGCCCCGTTTGGAGCCCTTCCCAGCTTTTTTATACTTGGTGCTACAAGTTTTTGTTCTGCATTTTGATTGCTGGACTTGATCGTCATCAGTCGTCTCGTCATCGCCTGAGGCGAAGAGAGGTGACATTGCAGGTCGCTTGCCAGAGGAACTCCTCGTCACACGACCTTTCTCCTCAAACGGTCCCTCATCGACCACTAGCCCCGAGAACGAATTCTCGGTAAAGTCCGGGGACATGCATGGGTCGTCAGTAGGGACGCCGACCAACGGGGCCGACGTCTCCACCGCCAGATCAACGAACGCCGGTTCATGAGCTGAATCAGAGTCAGTGTGGGAAGCCAGGTTGTTGGCGGACCTATCCTTAAAAGGACTGGATCCGCCAGAAGACGAATCGGCAGCAGCGGGCCTATCCTGAAAAGGACTGGGCCTGCGCGCACAGGAGGTTTTCTCAGCAGTCGACATAACGAACTCAGTCAAAACGCAAGTCGCAATGCACTGAAGTGTTGCCGTCGTCTGTGCCACTCCGTTACGGTGGTCACAGACTACGTTGCCCAGGGTTCACTACGGGGAAGTCACTTCAGGGCGAACCCCAACCTAACCTAACCTAACCTAACCTAACCTAACCTAACCTAACCTAACCTAACCTAACCCAAGTACTGAGCCAAACACGACACGAATCCACGTCGCTCCGCGCAAAAAAATCGGTAAATCCGGACACAGTGCTCCAAAAACAGTGAAAAGTGTGTGTAGTGATAGTTAAGTGCCTGACTCACCAGGATTCATGTGGGGAACATCGTATCCCACGGGACTCCGGAGTTATTAGGCCCGGACTTTGCAGCTTAATAACATCTGAGCCGTAAGTCACTCGCACACTCAAATTCACCACCAGGATGTCGCAAGGGAGCTGCGTATCCTGAAACAAACTCCAGGACGATACATCACTGCGTTGAGGAGATAGAGGGATCCAAAGGTACGGAAATTTCCATACAAAGTTGGCGACCCACTTAAGTAGGCTACACGTGCCGACAGTCTGGCGCCGCCACTACGGACTTAGCCGTGCCTCAAGACCACTCTAAGGGCTCGAGGAGTAAGGAGGACCAGCGCTGAAGACATCCACCAGTGCAGACCAGCTCGCTGGAAGGTACCTCAGGGAACTCCTGAACCATCAGCAGCAGGAAAACGGGACTTGGAGCCAACACATCACCAGGTCAGGCCCTTCCCCCACCCCCAAGCCATTCCCGAAATCTCCCAACCACCCCCGGACCCCCCTCCCCTCGGGATACCCCCCCCACCCCCTCCCCCCCTCGACCACCCCGCGAGACCTTCCCCCCCCCCCCCAACCCCCCCCTCCCCCCCCTCACCCCCGCGAAACCCCCCCCCCCCCTCCCCCCCCCAAACCTCACCCCCGCGAAACCCCCTCCCCCCTCCCCCCCCCCCAAACCTCAGCCCCGCGAAACCCCCCCCCCTCCCCCTCCCCCCCCCCCCCCCAAACCTCACCCCCGCGAAACCCCCCCCCCCCCCCCCTCCCCCCCTCGACCTTACCTCACCCCCCCTGGGCCTAACTTCGCCATTTTTGGACCTACAGACCCGAGATTGGGCTCGTTTGAATCGGGAAGAAATTTCCATTCTTTTGGCTCCAAGGGATTTCCCAAAAACAGCGCGAGACACCCAGAAAGTGAGGAAAACGAGAGGGAAAACACCCCGAAGGCGAGGAAACCAACACCAACGGAAAATCCAGGGCAGCGAACATCCGTTGCACAACCACAAATCGGGATCACAATCCACGTTCAGGCAGGAACAACGCTCCGGAAGCTTCAACGGCATCGGGCAGCCATCACCTGCTGTTACTATACAAACCCAAGTAAGTCGTCACTAGTACACCAGTCACGAACTGCACTTGGGCAAGCATTTCTGCTTAATTATTAAATTGACAACCTAAAATAAATTGTATTAAAAACCTAAAAATGTCGACCCCATCAGAGTCCAACATCACCCTCCCCACAACAACCTCGGAGGAAGTGGCACAAGTAAAACCACAGCCACCCAGCCCAGTCACACCAAAACAGGGCACATCTACAAAGCCAGAGGCTTCAGTCCCGAAGGCCAAGCTCAGCAAGGTCGCAAAGAAAAAACAATCACTCAGGCCAGCCGGCACCACAGCAAAAGGCCCCAAAGACCTAGGCCGCGCTATCGCGCAAAGCCAAGGCCAGGCCAAAAAAACTCAAACGGGCAGTCTCAGGAGGGTAGCCACCCTCAAAAACGCGCAAATGGCCGCCAGGTCATCAGCAATCGACGACGTTCGGAAATTAGCCGACATGTCGCTGCTGGACGTCTCTCTGACGACACCGGCCAAACCACAAGCGCACCCAGTGCAACAACAACAGCCACAGGCTGGCACCGAACACCCTGCAGACTCTCACAAAACTTTAAACACACAAACGAAACCTACAACACACACAACACAACCAGACATGCAGCCACCTGGGCCACAGGAAGAGCCAAACACACAACAACCCACTGAACACAACCAACCAATCATAGAAACCAACCCACTCTCACCACCAAAAACACCGACACAACCCCCAGAGCCAACCGAAACCCCACGAGAACCATTCGCACGCAGGGACCTCTACAGTATTGTCGTATCCACGACACCAGTAAGGAGTGAACCTGCGGACGAAGAGGAAGTGGAATTCGGGATGAACGGTAGGGAGATCCTTGACGACGCCGCCGACGCCCTGTCAGACAGCGACTGGACAGACGTAGAATCTGACAGCGGAAGGCACAGCTTCTTACCGCCACATCTAGGGCGAACCGGCGCCAGCAAGGATCTTGCCACTGAAAGGGCCAGGGAGTTCTATGAAATCGGAAAAGAGGCACTCGAGAGCTCCCGCACGCTCAAAAGAGAGCTAAGAGCAACAGCGGTCGAAAGCATGTCTAAGCTCTACGAGCTGGTGCTCTGCCTAGCAGACTCCAGAAGCAGGCACATGCTGAGCCTCGAGGCCGAAAAACTAAAAGCCTCTAAAATACAGCTGCGCATGGAGAGGGAACACGCGCAAGCACTCCGTCACCAACAACAGGAGTTCCAAGAGTCCCTCAGGGTTATGGCAGAGACACACCAAACCACCCACAAAGCAGTTGAGGGGGTCCAGAGCTGGCTGAACTTCGAGATGGACGGACTGGTCAACACGATCAAGTCCACCGCTCGAGGGCAGACGGCGTCTCAGCCCCCCCCAGCCGTGCGGATGTCCGAGCCACAACACCCAACCAACACCACATGCCACCACCCGGACCATACCACAGCCCTTAAAGACATCTCGGCCCAGTTAACATCTTTGGCGACCGAGATGCACTATTGGAAACTTGAGGAAACCAGGGGAACAAGCAGCACGCAGGAGCGAGAACGCTCCAAGTCCCCGGTACGAGATAGCCTGCCACACCCCTCTCTCGAAGACATCAAAGAGGGGGTGCGAGCGCTGCGGGCGGAACTTGCAGACGTGCGAACGCACATGCAGGAGTCCCAAGCAGCAGCAGCAGCCAATCTCAGGGACGAGCTGGAGAAATCCACCGTACCCATCCTAAACAAGGCCACCAAAATTCACGAGGAGCTGTCGGAGGTCAGGGATATTGCCTTCACTAGCGGCCACGTCGCTCCGGAGACAATGGGGCTAGCGGCCGAAATGGCGATCACGGACACGGCCGCCCAGATAGAGAGTCTTATGAACCCTCTCAGGGCGGACGTCTCAGAGGTAGCCACTCAGTCGAAGGCACTAAATGAGACCTTAACCTTCATTAACTCCTCCTTCAAGCAGGGAGGGGTTATACAACAACAACTACCGCCGCAACAGCCGGCCACCACACAGCAGCACACAAGCTATGCCGCCGCTGCCAAACACAGGCCAAAGCCAACCCCACCCCCCCGCCATACCCTGATCATCTCATCAACGGACCCCTCCAAGACCGGGGAAAACGTGATAGCGGATGTTCAGGGCACACTTGACTTCAAAACGACGGGAGTCACAGTCGACAGGGTGCGGAAGGCTAAAAACAGCAAAATCATCTTAAGCTGCGAAAGGGAGGAGGACGCGCAGCAGGTCCAAAGACTCTTAAAATCAAATAAAACTCTTAACACTAAACAGGCCACGGCATCTAACCCGCAAGTAGTAATTAAAAACGTGCTCACCTGCCACACCGACGAGGACATCGTGGAACACCTGAAGGCCCAGAACAGGAAGCTGTTCGCGGACCTGACGGCGGCCCAAAAAACGATGCGCCTCCGCTACCGGAAACGGGCTAGGAACGCGCTGCAATGCCACGTGGTTCTAGAAGTTTCACCGCAACTTTACAACCGCATGCTGGAAGCGGGGACGGTCCATATTGGTCTCCAAAAAAGACTAGTAGAGGATCAAACCCCCCTCGTCCAGTGCGCGAAATGCCTCGGCTTTGGGCACACAAAAACCCTCTGCAAGGAGCGTGACCAACTCTGCAATTACTGCGGAGAACACTCCTGGCAGGACTGCCCTAGCCGTACTGCAGGCAACCCTCCAAAATGCAAGAACTGCATGAGGGCTAAAAGCGACACAACTAACCCAACACCACACGTGGCATTCAGTCCTGACTGCCCCCAATGGCAGATGTGGGACAACATAGCACGTTTCAAAATAGCGTACTGCTAAGGGCGACTCTGTGGGAGGCTCAATCACCCAAAATCTAAACGGACAAACCAAACTCAAATTTATTCAAGCCAACCTCAGGCGGTCAAAACAAGCGACCATTGAGCTACTCCAGGCCGCGGAGAAATATGGGGCAGCGGTGGCACTGGTGCAGGAACCATATGTGGGATCCTCGGGAACCCTAAAGCAGTCTCCTGGCACCAGAGTCATTCAGTGCACCATAAACAGGCAGAAACCGGTAAAGGCAGCCATAATAGTATTCGGCGACTTGTTGCGAGTCATTCACGACCCCCAACTTGTTTCCGAAACCGAATGCGCTGTATTACTGGAAGCCGGCCCTCTCAGGCTTGGAGTGGTGTCCGTTTACTATGAAGGTGACCAACCTATCGAGCCTTACATAGAGCGCACCAAGGCGGTATGCACAAAATTAAACACACAAAACATACTCATCGGAGGAGATGTCAACGCCTGGAGCCAGTGGTGGGGCAGCTCAGCTGAAAACCTACGCGGCGAGGCGTACAGCTCCTTCCTAGACGAGAACAACTACCACATCCTAAACATCGGGGACACACCAACATTTGAGGAATGTCGACAGGGGCGACTCTGCACCAGTATCGTGGATGTCACGGCGTGCAGTGCCCCGCTGTTAGGGAAGATAAAAGAGTGGAAAGTCGACCGGACTATGACGACCTCAGACCACAATGCCATACGGTTTACGCTGGAAGTGGGAGTTAAGCTACAGCCTGTAGTGAGACCCACAACCAGGAAATACAACACAAAAAAGGCAAATTGGTCGGAGTTCGATCGACAATTACACAAATCTCTAACGGACAACAACATCACTGTCGACACAATCAATCAGGTGCAAAGTCCAGAGGAAGTGGAGGGAATAGTCGCAGCATACACCGCATCAATAACAGAGGCATGCGAGTGCGCTATACCCAAACTCGTCACAGGCAAGAGAGTGGCCACGCCGCCATGGTGGACGGAGGAGCTATCACAACAAAAGAAAGACGTTCTGAGGAAAAAGCGACGCATCCGGAACGCAGCCCCGCCACGTATGGAGGCCGTACTCAGGGACTACCACGAGGCTAAGGAGCTATATGCTCAAACAACCATAGAGGCCCAAAACAAGAGTTGGAAGGAGTTCTGCTCGACGCAGGAAAGGGAGAGCATGTGGGATGGTATATACAGGGTCATTCGTAAAACATCAGGGAGACAGGAGGACATACTCCTGAGAGGCACTGACGGCAGGACACTGAGTCCCGAGAAATCGGCTCAGCTGCTCGCAGAAACCTTCTACCCCAATGACTCTGTATCCACAGACAAACCATCCCACACGCAACTAAGACTCCACACGTCGAGCGGGGCACCAGAGGAGGAGCGGTTGTCGGAGGACGACCCACCATTCACGGCTGCTGAAGTGGAAGCTGTGCTTAGGGCACAGAACCCCAAAAAAGCGCCGGGAGCGGACGGGTTTACCTCCGACATCTGTGCCAGAGCAATCCGCAGTGAAAGGGAGGTGTTCATGGCAATTGCTAACAAATGCCTTGCCGTGCCACACTTCCCTAAACAGTGGAAAACTGCACATGTGGTCATCTTGCGGAAACCAGGCAAAGAAGACTACACCCACCCAAAATCCTACCGCCCCATCGGACTACTATCAGTACTGGGGAAGACGGTAGAAAAACTACTAGTGGGTCGGCTACAGTGGCACCTCCTACCAACACTAAATAACAACCAATACGGCTTCCTGCCACAGCGCGGAACCGAGGACGCCCTCTGTGACCTAATGGAACACATCGCCAAACAACAGGCGCAAAAGAAATCAATAATAGTTGTTTCACTGGACATAGAGGGAGCCTTCGACAACGCGTGGTGGCCGGCTCTTAAATACCAACTACTACAAAAACGCTGCCCAAAAAACCTTTACAAGGCAGTGGACTCCTACCTATCTGACAGGGCGGTAACAGTGCATTACGCCGGCTCGAGTAGTGGGAAAGAAACCAATAAAGGTTGCGTTCAAGGCTCCATAGGAGGCCCGACCTTTTGGAACCTAATACTCGACCCACTGCTGCACAAACTGTCAGGGGAGAACGTCCACTGTCAAGCGTTTGCGGACGACGTGGTCCTGGTCTTCTCCGCACCAAAGGTAACAGAGATGGAGGATAACATCAACTCAGTGCTCGGGGAGGTAGTCAAATGGGGGGAACATAACAAGCTGAACTTCGCAGCGCATAAGACACAGGCAATGCTGCTAACTAAACAACTGAAGTACAGCCCCCCTCAAATCTACATGGCACAAACCCCAATACCACTAGTTGGTGAGATCAGACTTCTCGGCCTCATCATAGACAACCGTCTGAACTTCGCATCACATGTGTCGTCGATCTGTAAAAGAGCGGCAGACATATATAAACAACTAGCATGTGCGGCGAAGGTCTCATGGGGTCTACGCGGAGAAATAATAAGGACCATATACGTCGCGGTCATAGAACCCATTATAACATATGGCGCAAGCGCATGGGCAGCAAAAACACAGCTCCAAATGAACAGGAAAAAGTTGGAGGCTATCCAGAGGGGCTTTGCGCAGAAGATCTGCAAAGCATACAGAACTACGTCACTGACGTCAGTACAAATCCTCTCGGGTACTCTACCGCTCGACCTGCGCATACAGGAAGCGGCAACACTTTATATGGCAAAAAAAGGGAAGTCGAGCGATTTCTTACCACCCGGACGCAGACTCGAGGGGAAAGTGGGGCACAAGGACTTACCTCACCCATCAACTCAGATCATCACAGAGTTCGAACTCCTCGAGGATATGGACGCAAAAACGCAGGAAGCACTCCACATTACAGGCCCACAGGTTTACACAGACGGAAGTAAACTAGAGGGCAAAGTCGGAGCAGCCCTGACGTGGTGGGAAGACGGAAAGGAGACATCGCACGACACCTTCAGCTTAGACGCCACTTGCACAGTATTCCAGTCGGAATTATATGCTCTCCATAGGGCGGTGCAGCGGGCCAAGGAGGGGGACAACCCAGTAGTCAACATACTCAGCGACTCACGATCTTCGCTAGAACTACTGGGGAACCCTAAACTCCTACACCCGCTGGCAAAGGCCATAAAGGAGAACATACTGGCAATACAGGCATCTGGCAAACAGCTCAGGCTGTTCTGGCTCAGAGCACACGTGGGGACGGAAGGCAACGAAAGGGCAGACGAGCTAGCAAAAATAGCTACTAGCGCAGCCAAACCATTGCCAGACTACGCGGAAGTACCGCTGTCATATGTCAGGAAAAAGATAAGGGAAGAATCGGTGAGAAAGTGGCAGGACCGCTATACATCATCAACCACCGGGTCAGTAACCAAGACCTTCCTCCCAGACGTAAGCAGAGCTTACCGTACTGTGAGAGGAGCAAAACTGACACCCCTACACACACAAATCCTGACGGGACACGGGGGGTTCGGGGAATATTTGCACCGGTTCAGGCTGAGAGACAGCCCGGGGTGCGAGTGTGACCCGAACACCAGCGAAACAGTCTGGCATATTCTACTGGAATGCCCACGCTTCCAACTAGCCAGGTACAGCCTGGAATGCCGCCTCCAAACGGAGCTCACAACAACCAACTTACACCAGGTCCTAGAAAGCGCATCAGATAGGGAGCACCTCCTTGACTTCATGGGGTACGTTGCAGCTATAACCACCAAGCGCAACAGCTCCCTGGGGACCCAAATACCGGACATGACAAACACACAGACACCACAACCAACACTTACCAACATCACAACAAACATAATCCCACAACCCAAACAACTTAACCTGCTGGCCCTCGGCGAACCCGGTACACCTGGCATCAGGCTAAAAGGGGTCGCCCTGTTTATGGACGCCAGCACGGAAAAAATTGGGATAGCCTTCTGCAACGCTCTGGCTAAAAACACGGTCACCATTTCTCCAGGCCTCGGTGCCCTCCTCAACGGCAGCACACGCAAAATCACCATGCGTCGCAAGGCGTATAACGAACTTGCAGAAGTAACGTTGGAAAAGCAAACGTGTAGGGTAGTGCGAAAGAACAACAAAACTATCGCACTATTCTCCGCAACGCTAGACGTTACCGAGTTCGTCACAGCATGCAGAGTGCTAACCGCCATTGGGGAGAGAGGGAGTGAGGAAGGGAAACCGCCAAAAAAGGTCAGCGTGGACGCCATGGTCGTGGGCTACCAAAAGGGCAATACCGAGGACTACCTTGGAGCTCTCGCAGCCGCCAAACACCACGAGATCGTGATCTATGAGGACAGGGGCCAAAACCTCAGTCATCTTAGAGCACGGCCTCAGGACCAGGCTAACACATCACACCCCACAGACTGCTGGGACCACCCTATCGTCGGAACGGACATCAGTGGGTCTGAGCGTCTACAGTTAAGGGTAGAACAACAAAAAGAGCTAGCTGAGCAGAATGCTGCCGACCCTAGCGTGGCTCTACAAAACAAGGACAAACTCGCCACTTTAACATCCACAATCAGCCAGGCTTGCCTAGACATTGCTGAACAAAAGTCGGCGAAGGCGAAACAGTTGAGGGGGGCTGCAGCGTTGGAGGGGTCAGTGGAGCAATTCGTTGCCCCTCCACCGCGGCTAATAAACACCGAACCCGTGAAGCAACGCACAAGAGCGGACATGGGACAGGTGTCACCTCCAAAACTACTTCCGGCACAAGAACCAAGAGGACACATGCTCAACGCCTTCCTGGAATTCGTGGCGATCACGGAGGCCACACGTAAGGTCAACACTGACATTTGCAAAACCATCATGCAAACTTACCTACGTGGCAACCAGGGTCTGCTAAAGACACAATTGCAGGAGGCGGGAGCAGCCATATACGACAACGACAAGTCCGAAGTCATTCAAGGGCAAATGTCAAGCACATATATGGCTGCATACTGCGAGACGTGTGGCTTCGTAACCATGGACGAAGACAAGAGCAAGGAGGGAGAGAAAATAAAATTTAACACACCCCCCGGGGACCCAATTGTAGTGGTCGCCAAGTGCACAGAGGTAATGCTCGACGACAAGATGCTAGACATGGCCTGCAAAATAGCCGGAAGCCTGTCGCCGAGCAAAACGCCAGAGCACTGGACCACACCTAAATTTGAATGGGTCAACGGAGTTCCGGGATGCGGCAAAACAACGTGGGTAATGTCTCAAATCGACGTCGAAAAAGACATCATTGTGACAACCACCACGGAAGCAGCAAAAGACCTCCGGGAAAAACTGGAACCTCGAATTGGAGACAGAGCCAAGAAGAGAGTTAGGACTATGGCATCCCTTTTAGTGAATGGAATGAGTGAGGGCGAGACGTGTACACGCCTCATGGTGGACGAAGCCCTCATGAACCATTTCGGATCCATAGTGTTGGCCATTCAAATCGTGGAAGCCAGCGAGGTAATGCTACTAGGGGATAACAACCAACTACCCTTCATAGACCGCTGCAATTTATTCCCACTCTTTTACAACAGGCCAAACGAGGTAACGGCAATAACAAAGGAATTGCTATGCACCTACCGAAATCCACAAGACGTAGCCTACGCCCTTAGCGAAATCTACAGCGGCATATACTCGGCGAACGTCCGAACAAAATCCTTGGCGCTGAAGAGGTTCTCAGGCGCGGAAATCCCTAAGTCAGAACGGACCTTATATCTCGTTCACACCCAAGCTGAGAAGGCTCTCCTAATCAGCCAGGGATACGGTAAGGACGAGGGATCCCGCACCATGACCATACATGAAGCTCAAGGACAGACGTTCGAAACTGTGGTAATAGTGCGTACAATTTCTAAAAAATCACATCTCCTGCAAAGCGTGCCTCACGCCGTCGTAGCAATCTCAAGACACACAACTAACTGTGTCTATTACACCGACAACGCCAATGACGATGCAACAGCACGTCTAATACTCAGGGCGGAGAGTGCTACGGAGGCCAAAATCAGGGACTACAATCTAAAGATGGCCATGCGGAGGGGTGACGAGGCTGTCAGAGACAAAATAGTGGCAAGCATAAAGAGTGCCCAGCACACACAAACAAACCCTTCCACCGAGGTCCAGCCAACCAAACTCCAAGACTCCGCAGGGGTCGACGGATAAAGGGAAAGCCGGACTGTCAGGGCACTCTCCCACTTCACTTATAAGGACATCATATAAAAAAATACAACTAACACATAGCATCTAGAATAGTATAGTCTATAACTATAATGACATAAACATATAATAATAATAATAATAATAAATAATTGTAAGAAAAAAAAAAAAAAAAAAAAAAAAAAAATACTATACACTATACTGTAAAAGAGCAGACAGTATATCGAATAAAAGATTAAAATAAAAAAAAAAAAAAAAAAAAAAAAAAAAAAAAACCAAAGGAAAAAAAAAAAAAAAAAAAAAAAATTATATAAAAATAAAAACATAAATTTATTATCTCACTAACATACCAATAAGCCTAGCATGTAATAAAATTAATAAATTGTATAAATGTATTAAAATCCTCAAAATGAAATAATATTTTTAATGTATAATTAATTATTCAACTACAATTAACATGTTTCTTTCCAATTCTCATTAACAAACCCTACATTTGTTCACGTGACTAGTGACGACTTTAGAATTTAAGTTAGCAATTAAGTCAATCTTCCAACACTCTATAATTTCTATAAATTAAGAGCTCTCTGCGCGGAGCGCGCTTATATAACATTTGTATAAAATTTTAATAAATATAATCTAAAAAAGGCACGGACCAAAGAGTCCGTGGTGAAGTCTTTTACTATATAAAAAAAAAAAAAAAAAAAAAAAAAAAAAAAACCTAACCTAACCTAACCTAACCTAACCTAACCTAACCTAACCTTTTTTTTTTTTTTTTTTTCTCGGTGTCAAAAAATGCATTTACGCACTATCCCACCCCCCGGGGAAGGGGTGGGGGTGTGTGGGACTCGTCCACCTCTGAAGGAGGTGGGAATACCGCACTAAAAAATACACCGGTATACCCTCGCCGCTTACGGGACGGCATGGCTCTGGTCGATTACCACATCGTCCCTGCGGCGGCCCGGCCTCCACGCCGGGCCTCCTCACGCCACGGGGGGCATCCTGGTATACGAGGACACCCCCAGACGGGGACACCGTGCAATGGGGATTGGGCTCCCCAGCCCGCACCCCTGGTGTCACTTTTAGGGAGCAGGAATGACATAGCGGTTAAACCGCCGCATTCCCGCCCCCCGCCGTCTGCGTCGGAGAGGCGCCGCTAGAGGATCATCCTCACGGGCCCTCTCCGCGGCCTCCTTCTGTGACATTACGTCGTCACAGAAGGCGACCATCCCCCCCCATGCCTCATCGCTGCCTAGCATACTATCGATGATCCTCGGCAGCGAGAGGTCTGGGCCCACCTTGGCCATTAGAGCGCGGCGCTGTACCGCCCATGCAGGACACACTTGAAGTGTGTGCTGGGCGGTATCCTCTGGCGCGCCGCACTCGTGACACCGAGGTGTCGGCTCGCGTCTCGCGACCCGGTGCAGATACTTTCCGAAGCACCCATGGCCGGAAAGTATCTGCACCAGCCGATATCTCATCGGCCCTCCGTCGCGCCGGACCCACGACCGGAGGACCGGGCGGATCGCGTCTATCGGCCATTGGCCGAAGAGCGGATCCGCCAAGTCCTCCTCCCAGAGACGCAGGACCTCCTCTTGCGCCCGCTGCCTGACCGCCTCTACCTCTTCAAGGCAGGGGCGCTCACCTCTTGCTCTCCGGTCTGCTCGGTACCTGTAAACAGTTTTTAATACCTCTGCCTCCAACTCCCACGGGGGCATGCCTGCCAGAAGGCAAGCAGCCCCCGCCGATATCGTGCGATATCCTCGGATCGCCCTCACCGCCATGGTCCTTTGAGGACCACGCAACAGCCGTCTGTTGCGGGCGGTGAGAGCATCCACCCAGATAGGCGCCCCGTATAGCGCCATACTCTTCAGAATTCCGGCGTATAGACGCCGGCACGTCTGGTCTGGGCCGCGTTCGTTCGGCAGAAGGCGACCCAGAGCTCCCGCAGCGCGAATGAGACGGGGCGCGAGGCGGTCGAAGTGCGCGTCAAACCGCCAGCGCCCGTCCAGAATCAGGCCCAGATATTTCATCTGGGCCATCACCTTCACTTCCGCACCATCTATATGAACCGAGGCGCCGGGCGGTGGTCCCTGCCGAGGTCCATGAAACAAGAGGACCTCGGTCTTACTGAGTGCCACCTTCAATCCCAGCGCCTCGATTCGGCCGATGACAAGGCTGGCGCTTACCTCCGCCAGCCTTTTTGCATCGGCAAAATCCCCCCCCGTGGCTACGACTAGGGTGTCATCCGCGTAGCAAATGACACGCACCCTAGGAGGGAGCGTGCCGCGGAGCACCCAGTCGTAGCCGATGTTCCACAACAGGGGCCCGAGTACGGACCCCTGGGGAACCCCACAAATTACAGGCCGGCGAACCAAGACGCCGTCGGCCCCCTCGAATAACACCTCCCGGCCGCGGAGGTAATCCTCCAACAGCCTTTGTAAGTAGAGGGGCATTCCGAAATAACGGAGTGCCTCCCTAATCACCCCGAAGGGCAGGCTGTTGAAGGCGTTGGCGATATCCAGAGATATCGCCAACGACCTCTCCCCGCGACCGGAGGCGGCAGTCGTCTCTTCCTTCAGGAGGGTCAGGGCGTCGAGGGTCGAGTGACCCGCCCTGAACCCGAACTGCACCGGCGACAGATCGGGCCCCACCTCCTTCAGGTGTTGGATGAGACGGAAGGAAATGATTCGTTCGAAAGATTTCCCCGTCTCATCCAACAAGACGATTGGCCGGTACGCGCCGGCTTCACCCGGAGGCCTCCCCTCCTTCGGGAGAAGGCACAGACGCCCCTCCTTCCACAACTTCGGGAATCGTGCCGACGCGAGCGCTGCGTCGAACAATTCCCGAAGTTGTCCCCCCAGATGGGCCAAGGCCAGGGCCAAAACCTTGCCCGGCACCCCATCAGGCCCCGGGGCCTTCTTCCGTGCCTTGAGTCGATCCACCACTGCCGCCATCTCCTCGTCGGTGACAGGTGGAATCGACTCGTCGGCCAAGGCAGGCACGGGAGGAGCCATAGTCGGAGGGGTGTGCATTGGGGGCTCTGGGAAGAGCTCCCGCACGACCCGCTCCAACACCTCCGTCTGGAGGGTCTCAATCACGGGGGGACCATTATTGCGGAGCTTATTACGCGCCGCCTTGTATGGTCTCCCCCATGGGTCCCTATTGAGATCCTCCAGCATCTCTTCTCGTGCCCTGCTCTTCGCCTGGCATATGGCCAGCTGTAATGCCTTCTTATCCTCGATATAAGTGGCATACAGCTGGCTTTCCCTCCCTGTGTCACGCCGTCTACGGCGGAGCGCCCGGGTGAAAGCCCTCCTCGACAGCGAGCACTGCTGCCGAAGAAGGGCGATCTCCTCGCTCCACCAGTAGACTTGGTGCCGCCGCGGCGGTGGCCCAATTACCTTGGGCATGGCGGCGCTGCAGACCCCGGACATAATGTCGCGGAATCTGCTTGCCGCCTCGTCAACCCCCGTGGTGACAGGGGTGGCACACCAAGCCGCCACTATGGCAGCCTCCTCCGCAAGTTCCCTGTCAAGCTTTGTCATCGCCCAACGAGGGAAGGAGGAGTGCCCCGTCTGTCTTTGCGGCCCTGGGGAGCCGCTGGAGGTGGAGACGTCGAACCTAATATACTTGTGGTCCGACATTGTCTCCACCTCACTTAGCACCTGCCAGCCCTGGACGCGTTGTGCTAGAGAAGGGGTGGCGAACGTCAAGTCCACCACGGACCCCCCTCCTCTACGCACACACGTGTGTGATGTCCCCCTGTTAAGGAGGGACAACCCAGAGCTGACAGCCCAGTCTTCCACGGCCAGACCCCACGGGTCTGTAGACACACTCCCCCAGAGCGTCGACCATGAGTTAAGGTCACCCATGACCAACACCGGGAGAGGTGCCAACCGCTGAATGACTGGGCCAAGGCCCCGCAAAAAGTCTTCTAAGTTAGACAACCCTCGATTTGGGGAGACATAGACGCCAACGATGGCAATGCCTCCCCATGTTGCAGCGACGTAGCCGGCACCCCTTTCTTTAGGAATAAGGATGTTACGACTAGCCGCCGCCACGATCGCCACAGAACCGCTTGTGTCTCCAGCCCATAAGGGCTGGGAGGGCACAAAATACGGTTCTGCGACAACCGCCACGTCAATCTCCCACTGCGCCATGGACTGGATTAATAAATCCTGGGCCCCGGCGCAGTGGTTGAGATTCGTCTGGAGGAAACTGCTATGCCGAGTGTAACTCATAGTTGCATGACAGTTTCCTCTGACGCTGACGTGCGCGTCCCGCTAGTGGCCTGGGTCCGTTTGGCCGCCCTCGATTTGATGGCGGGAGGACAACAACTCCTCCCACCCATCGTATGCCCAGAGGGCTTGCCCGCATCTGCGCAGACCGCACAGCGAGCCTTCGCCGTGCATCCGGCGGCTTTGTGGCCCGGCTCACCACACCGGAAGCACAGCTCGTCCCGCTGCTTGTCGGACGGGCAGAGCTGCCGCGTGTGCCCGATGCCCATGCACCTGAAGCACCTCAATGGGAGTGCTTCAAGGGCCCGGACCTGCGCACAGCTCCACCCAACCAACAAACGACCGCCGGCCAGAACGGTCTTGGCCGCAGCCACGGGGCATTTCAGCGTCACTGAACCTGCCCCGGAGCGACCAAGCCGAATGTCCGCGGCCTTGATTTGCGCCGCGTCGCAACCTCCCTTGGCCGCTACGGCAGCCACAACGTCCTCGCGGGTCACGGACTCCTCGAGGCCCGAAATACGCAAATCTGCGCATTTCGTGGGCCTCGTGACAGTGGCGATCCCTGCGAGCGCCTCCGCTAGCTTGGCTGCCAGACGGTCGGCAGCCTCGGCGCTTTTGGCACCCGGCAACTCGAGCATTCTCGCTCCTGTTGCCGTCTGCCTCGATGTCACTCCCTGAATGCCCAGTTCAGGGAGCGCGATAGCCTCTTTGGCCTTCAAGAGGGCCATCTTGTAAGAGACCCCGCGCGCAACAGCCTCGGGCTGTAGTGTAAAAACTACAGCGGAGGAGCGCGGCGAGGTCAGTTTGGCCTTCGGCTTGGCTTGCGGCTGGGCTTGCTTGCCTGCTTGGGCTTGCGGCTTCGACTTACCCTTCTTAGCCTTGGGCGCAGTCGCGGTCGGCGGTTTCGGAGCTGCAGGGGCTGCGGGGACGGGCTTGGAGCTCTTCCCCTTACCCTTGCCCTTCCTGCTGGCCACCACACTCCAAGTCTCTGCATCCGCAGAGGCTGGGGTAGCAGCAACAGCAGCCGGGGTCGCAGCAGCAACCGGAGTCGCCTTTGCAGGTGCTCGCGATGGACCTGCAACAGGAAGAGTTTCGGCAGATAAAGGTGCCTTCACCTTCTTCTTACCCTTCGATTTGGCTTTGGCCTTGACCTGGGCCGGGCGGGCTGCGGCTGGAGCAGCCAAGGCAGCCTCCCTGGTCGCGGCCGCAGCCTCCTCGGCAGCGGCAGCCTCCCTGGCAGCGGCCTCCTCCCTCCTCTTGTCCGCCGCAAGCGGGGGGCGGAGAGTAGGCGCAGGTGGGAGGCGCATCTCCAACCCCGCGATGCGCGCGGAGATCATGTCGCCGACGGTGCGACACATGGAGGCCTTCATATCCTCCATCATGTCAACCTAACCTAACCTAACCTAACCTAACCTAACCTAACCTAACCTAACCTAACCTTTCTTATGCCTGTTGACCAAGGTTAGGTATGAAAAAGTTAGGTCAATTCTGAAACCTAACCTTTCTTATGCCTGTTGACCAAGGTTAGGTATGAAAAAGTTAGGTCAATTCTGAAACCTAACCTTTCTTATGCCTGTTGACCAAGGTTAGGTATGAAAAAGTTAGGTCAATTCTGAAACCTAACCTTTCTTATGCCTGTTGACCAAGGTTAGGTATGAAAAAGTTAGGTCAATTCTGAAACCTAACCTTTCTTATACCTGTTGACCAAGGTTAGGTATGAAAAAGTTAGGTCAATTCTGAAACCTAACCTTTCTTATGCCTGTTGACCAAGGTTAGGTATGAAAAAGTTAGGTCAATTCTGAAACCTAACCTTTCTTATGCCTGTTGACCAAGGTTAGGTATGAAAAAGTTAGGTCAATTCTGAAACCTAACCTTTCTTATGCCTGTTGACCAAGGTTAGGTATGAAAAAGTTAGGTCAATTCTGAAACCTAACCTTTCTTATGCCTGTTGACCAAGGTTAGGTATGAAAAAGTTAGGTCAATTCTGAAACCTAACCTTTCTTATGCCTGTTGACCAAGGTTAGGTATGAAAAAGTTAGGTCAATTCTGAAACCTAACCTTTCTTATGCCTGTTGACCAAGGTTAGGTATGAAAAAGTTAGGTCAATTCTGAAACCTAACCTTTCTTATACCTGTTGACCAAGGTTAGGTATGAAAAAGTTAGGTCAATTCTGAAACCTAACCTTTCTTATGCCTGTTGACCAAGGTTAGGTATGAAAAAGTTAGGTCAATTCTGAAACCTAACCTTTCTTATTCCTGTTGACCAAGGTTAGGTATGAAAAAGTTAGGTCAATTCTGAAACCTAACCTTTCTTATGCCTGTTGACCAAGGTTAGGTATGAAAAAGTTAGGTCAATTCTGAAACCTAACCTTTCTTATACCTGTTGACCAAGGTTAGGTATGAAAAAGTTAGGTCAATTCTGAAACCTAACCTTTCTTATACCTGTTGACCAAGGTTAGGTATGAAAAAGTTAGGTCAATTCTGAAACCTAACCTTTCTTATGCCTGTTGACCAAGGTTAGGTATGAAAAAGTTAGGTCAATTCTGAAACCTAACCTTTCTTATGCCTGTTGACCAAGGTTAGGTATGAAAAAGTTAGGTCAATTCTGAAACCTAACCTTTCTTATGCCTGTTGACCAAGGTTAGGTATGAAAAAGTTAGGTCAATTCTGAAACCTAACCTTTCTTATGCCTGTTGACCAAGGTTAGGTATGAAAAAGTTAGGTCAATTCTGAAACCTAACCTTTCTTATACCTGTTGACCAAGGTTAGGTATGAAAAAGTTAGGTCAATTCTGAAACCTAACCTTTCTTATGCCTGTTGACCAAGGTTAGGTATGAAAAAGTTAGGTCAATTCTGAAACCTAACCTTTCTTATGCCTGTTGACCAAGGTTAGGTATGAAAAAGTTAGGTCAATTCTGAAACCTAACCTTTCTTATACCTGTTGACCAAGGTTAGGTATGAAAAAGTTAGGTCAATTCTGAAACCTAACCTTTCTTATGCCTGTTGACCAAGGTTAGGTATGAAAAAGTTAGGTCAATTCTGAAACCTAACCTTTCTTATGCCTGTTGACCAAGGTTAGGTATGAAAAAGTTAGGTCAATTCTGAAACCTAACCTTTCTTATGCCTGTTGACCAAGGTTAGGTATGAAAAAGTTAGGTCAATTCTGAAACCTAACCTTTCTTATACCTGTTGACCAAGGTTAGGTATGAAAAAGTTAGGTCAATTCTGAAACCTAACCTTTCTTATGCCTGTTGACCAAGGTTAGGTATGAAAAAGTTAGGTCAATTCTGAAACCTAACCTTTCTTATGCCTGTTGACCAAGGTTAGGTATGAAAAAGTTAGGTCAATTCTGAAACCTAACCTTTCTTATGCCTGTTGACCAAGGTTAGGTATGAAAAAGTTAGGTCAATTCTGAAACCTAACCTTTCTTATGCCTGTTGACCAAGGTTAGGTATGAAAAAGTTAGGTCAATTCTGAAACCTAACCTTTCTTATGCCTGTTGACCAAGGTTAGGTATGAAAAAGTTAGGTCTAGTTAGGTAACTTTTTCATACCTAACCTTGGTCAACAGGCATAAGAAAGGTTAGGTTTCAGAATTGACCTAACTTTTTCATACCTAACCTTGGTCAACAGGCATAAGAAAGGTTAGGTTTCAGAATTGACCTAACTTTTTCATACCTAACCTTGGTCAACAGGCATAAGAAAGGTTAGGTTTCAGAATTGACCTAATTTTTTCATACCTAACCTTGGTCAACAGGCATAAGAAAGGTTAGGTTTCAGAATTGACCTAACTTTTTCATACCTAACCTTGGTCAACAGGCATAAGAAAGGTTAGGTTTCAGAATTGACCTAACTTTTTCATACCTAACCTTGGTCAACAGGCATAAGAAAGGTTAGGTTTCAGAATTGACCTAACTTTTTCATACCTAACCTTGGTCAACAGGCATAAGAAAGGTTAGGTTTCAGAATTGACCTAACTTTTTCATACCTAACCTTGGTCAACAGGCATAAGAAAGGTTAGGTTTCAGAATTGACCTAACTTTTTCATACCTAACCTTGGTCAACAGGCATAAGAAAGGTTAGGTTTCAGAATTGACCTAACTTTTTCATACCTAACCTTGGTCAACAGGCATAAGAAAGGTTAGGTTTCAGAATTGACCTAACTTTTTCATACCTGACCTTGGTCAACAGGCATGAGAAAGGTTAGGTTTCAGAATTGACCTAACTTTTTCATACCTAACCTTGGTCAACAGGCATAAGAAAGGTTAGGTTTCAGAATTGACCTAACTTTTTCATACCTAACCTTGGTCAACAGGCATAAGAAAGGTTAGGTTTCAGAATTGACCTAACTTTTTCATACCTAACCTTGGTCAACAGGCATAAGAAAGGTTAGGTTTCAGAATTGACCTAACTTTTTCATACCTAACCTTGGTCAACAGGCATAAGAAAGGTTAGGTTTCAGAATTGACCTAACTTTTTCATACCTAACCTTGGTCAACAGGCATAAGAAAGGTTAGGTTTCAGAATTGACCTAACTTTTTCATACCTAACCTTGGTCAACAGGCATAAGAAAGGTTAGGTTTCAGAATTGACCTAACTTTTTCATACCTAACCTTGGTCAACAGGCATAAGAAAGGTTAGGTTTCAGAATTGACCTAACTTTTTCATACCTAACCTTGGTCAACAGGCATAAGAAAGGTTAGGTTTCAGAATTGACCTAACTTTTTCATACCTAACCTTGGTCAACAGGCATTAGAAAGGTTAGGTTTCAGAATTGACCTAACTTTTTCATACCTAACCTTGGTCAACAGGCATAAGAAAGGTTAGGTTTCAGAATTGACCTAACTTTTTCATACCTAACCTTGGTCAACAGGCATAAGAAAGGTTAGGTTTCAGAATTGACCTAACTTTTTCATACCTAACCTTGGTCAACAGGCATAAGAAAGGTTAGGTTTCAGAATTGACCTAACTTTTTCATACCTAACCTTGGTCAACAGGCATAAGAAAGGTTAGGTTTCAGAATTGACCTAACTTTTTCATACCTAACCTTGGTCAACAGGCATAAGAAAGGTTAGGTTTCAGAATTGACCTAACTTTTTCATACCTAACCTTGGTCAACAGGTATAAGAAAGGTTAGGTTTCAGAATTGACCTAACTTTTTCATACCTAACCTTGGTCAACAGGCATAAGAAAGGTTAGGTTTCAGAATTGACCTAACTTTTTCATACCTAACCTTGGTCAACAGGCATAAGAAAGGTTAGGTTTCAGAATTGACCTAACTTTTTCATACCTAACCTTGGTCAACAGGCATAAGAAAGGTTAGGTTTCAGAATTGACCTAACTTTTTCATACCTAACCTTGGTCAACAGGCATAAGAAAGGTTAGGTTTCAGAATTGACCTAACTTTTTCATACCTTACCTTGGTCAACAGGCATAAGAAAGGTTAGGTTTCAGAATTGACCTAACTTTTTCATACCTAACCTTGGTCAACAGGCATAAGAAAGGTTAGGTTTCAGAATTGACCTAACTTTTTCATACCTAACCTTGGTCAACAGGCATAAGAAAGGTTAGGTTTCAGAATTGACCTAACTTTTTCATACCTAACCTTGGTCAACAGGCATAAGAAAGGTTAGGTTTCAGAATTGACCTAACTTTTCATACCTAACCTTGGTCAACAGGCATAAGAAAGGTTAGGTTTCAGAATTGACCTAACTTTTTCATACCTAACCTTGGTCAACAGGCATAAGAAAGGTTAGGTTTCAGAATTGACCTAACTTTTTCATACCTTACCTTGGTCAACAGGCATAAGAAAGGTTAGGTTTCAGAATTGACCTAACTTTTTCATACCTAACCTTGGTCAACAGGCATAAGAAAGGTTAGGTTTCAGAATTGACCTAACTTTTTCATACCTAACCTTGGTCAACAGGCATAAGAAAGGTTAGGTTTCAGAATTGACCTAACTTTTTCATACCTAACCTTGGTCAACAGGCATAAGAAAGGTTAGGTTTCAGAATTGACCTAACTTTTTCATACCTAACCTTGGTCAACAGGCATAAGAAAGGTTAGGTTTCAGAATTGACCTAACTTTTTCATACCTAACCTTGGTCAACAGGCATAAGAAAGGTTAGGTTTCAGAATTGACCTAACTTTTTCATACCTAACCTTGGTCAACAGGCATAAGAAAGGTTAGGTTTCAGAATTGACCTAACTTTTTCATACCTAACCTTGGTCAACAGGCATAAGAAAGGTTAGGTTTCAGAATTGACCTAACTTTTTCATACCTAACCTTGGTCAACAGGTATAAGAAAGGTTAGGTTTCAGAATTGACCTAACTTTTTCATAACTAACCTTGGTCAACAGGCATAAGAAAGGTTAGGTTTCAGAATTGACCTAACTTTTTCATACCTAACCTTGGTCAACAGGTATAAGAAAGGTTAGGTTTCAGAATTGACCTAACTTTTTCATACCTAACCTTGGTCAACAGGCATAAGAAAGGTTAGGTTTCAGAATTGACCTAACTTTTTCATACCTAACCTTGGTCAACAGGCATAAGAAAGGTTAGGTTTCAGAATTGACCTAACTTTTTCATACCTAACCTTGGTCAACAGGCATAAGAAAGGTTAGGTTTCAGAATTGACCTAACTTTTTCATACCTAACCTTGGTCAACAGGTATAAGAAAGGTTAGGTTTCAGAATTGACCTAACTTTTTCATACCTAACCTTGGTCAACAGGCATAAGAAAGGTTAGGTTTCAGAATTGACCTAACTTTTTCATACCTAACCTTGGTCAACAGGCATAAGAAAGGTTAGGTTTCAGAATTGACCTAACTTTTTCATACCTAACCTTGGTCAACAGGCATAAGAAAGGTTAGGTTTCAGAATTGACCTAACTTTTTCATACCTAACCTTGGTCAACAGGCATAAGAAAGGTTAGGTTTCAGAATTGACCTAACTTTTTCATACCTAACCTTGGTCAACAGGCATAAGAAAGGTTAGGTTTCAGAATTGACCTAACTTTTTCATACCTAACCTTGGTCAACAGGTATAAGAAAGGTTAGGTTTCAGAATTGACCTAACTTTTTCATACCTAACCTTGGTCAACAGGCATAAGAAAGGTTAGGTTTCAGAATTGACCTAACTTTTTCATACCTAACCTTGGTCAACAGGTATAAGAAAGGTTAGGTTTCAGAATTGACCTAACTTTTTCATACCTAACCTTGGTCAACAGGCATAAGAAAGGTTAGGTTTCAGAATTGACCTAACTTTTTCATACCTAACCTTGGTCAACAGGTATAAGAAAGGTTAGGTTTCAGAATTGACCTAACTTTTTCATACCTAACCTTGGTCAACAGGCATAAGAAAGGTTAGGTTTCAGAATTGACCTAACTTTTTCATACCTAACCTTGGTCAACAGGCATAAGAAAGGTTAGGTTTCAGAATTGACCTAACTTTTTCATACCTAACCTTGGTCAACAGGTATAAGAAAGGTTAGGTTTCAGAATTGACCTAACTTTTTCATACCTAACCTTGGTCAACAGGCATAAGAAAGGTTAGGTTTCAGAATTGACCTAACTTTTTCATACCTAACCTTGGTCAACAGGCATAAGAAAGGTTAGGTTTCAGAATTGACCTAACTTTTTCATACCTAACCTTGGTCAACAGGCATAAGAAAGGTTAGGTTTCAGAATTGACCTAACTTTTTCATACCTAACCTTGGTCAACAGGCATAAGAAAGGTTAGGTTTCAGAATTGACCTAACTTTTTCATACCTAACCTTGGTCAACAGGCATAAGAAAGGTTAGGTTTCAGAATTGACCTAACTTTTTCATACCTAACCTTGGTCAACAGGTATAAGAAAGGTTAGGTTTCAGAATTGACCTAACTTTTTCATACCTAACCTTGGTCAACAGGCATAAGAAAGGTTAGGTTTCAGAATTGACCTAACTTTTTCATACCTAACCTTGGTCAACAGGTATAAGAAAGGTTAGGTTTCAGAATTGACCTAACTTTTTCATACCTAACCTTGGTCAACAGGCATAAGAAAGGTTAGGTTTCAGAATTGACCTAACTTTTTCATACCTAACCTTGGTCAACAGGCATAAGAAAGGTTAGGTTTCAGAATTGACCTAACTTTTTCATACCTAACCTTGGTCAACAGGCATAAGAAAGGTTAGGTTTCAGAATTGACCTAACTTTTTCATACCTAACCTTGGTCAACAGGTATAAGAAAGGTTAGGTTTCAGAATTGACCTAACTTTTTCATACCTAACCTTGGTCAACAGGCATAAAGAAAAGTTAGGCCTGAGCGCGCCGCGCACCTGCCGCGCCGGCAGCGAGGCGCGCACTCGCTGAGGTGGTGTGTAGCTGCGCGGAGGGTGCACGCGCGTGGGGGCGGCGCTGCTTTTCTCTGCCATTTTTTATTTTCTACAACATAATAGAAATCAAATTAAATTAGTGATACAGTCCTTTAATTTAATTTTTTACGATATTATTAGTATGTCATGTGTCTGATCGTTGGAGCCGAGCGGTGAAGCTGGTGCATTATAGACTGTAGTTATTAAATAATCAACACTTCGGTGGAATGACTAGTGTTTACGCAGTTTCTGTTCGGCATAATGGCAATCAAGCCCCCGGTTCTTTGATGAAAAATTGATTTACAGCGTTAGTATAATATGTTAGTACCTAAGCTCTTTCTACAAAATATTTAATATACACTTTAAGGACTATGTTATCTTCATATTTTTGTCGTTTATTTTATCTCTTTGGAAATAATTACTTACCTAGAGAATATCATTTCTGCTTGCAGTTAACTCGGATTTTTCTTCACCGACTTGAAAATAATCGGTTTCTGCTATCACCAGTTTCCTGAAATAAATCCGAAAGAAAAATCTCAGTTTATGATTTGAGAAGCCAAGTTTTTATTAAAATATTTTTAGGAATCAGAAGCGGTAATATTTAAAAAGAATTACAAAACTCAACAAAAGATCTATTCAAACTCCATTTAATTCAACCAGGCCGCTATTTCACAAACTTAGGCACTAAATGAACACTTATAAATAGCAGAACACTAAAATAGCACTGAGGCAAAATATGAGTAAGTAATATCGACAGGTCAGCACGTCCGTTCCGTTTGGGGTCCAAAAGAGCAGAGAGCGAGCCAAGGCGCGTCGGTTGTATTTATAATGCGCGCGGTGGGGGTAGCAGAAGTCAGGAATGTTCGTCGGTTTCGACCGTAATATCTAACAATATTTACTTACGGTAACGCATAGTATTAGATGTATAGAAAATCAACTCAATATCTGAACAACTTATGTACTTATCGCATCGGCAAAATTATTTACTTAACGGCTGCTAGATGTCACTAAGTATTTTCCTTAGACTCACGCTAGTGTTTTAGCTGTAGCACAACATCAACAGTAAAATTCTATCGAAGCTACTTAGCACTTGTTCGTTACTTTCTAGTTCTATATTAACTTACTGTGATATGTTAATAATCATTTTCAGACCCATACTTAATTGTTTTTGATGGTATCTACGTTGGTCACATTGTCTCGTCTCGTCTGCATCATTTTTGCGCCATCCCAAGAAGAAATACCCGTTCGCCTTTAGTCAGTGACCTGAAACCATTTCACGAACTACATAAATAAACTAATATCATCTAAATAAACTAATAGCATGTTTGTAATGTATACCGTACTTAGTTATTACTATTTGTTTCGTGCTAAGTACAGTTAAATAATTTAGCTAAGTTATGACTTTCGTTAACGAACTTATTGTTCTAGAGAATTTCTCCCTCATCTCATAATTGCTTCACATCATTGCGTCACCGTCGTGTCAAAATTAAATAACTGACAAAACCAAAACTCTGAGATATTCACGTTTTTGTGTTTTTTTTCCATAAAAATGGCAATAACTTTTTAAGGTGAAGAAAATTTACTGTGGATCTTTCGATATGTTATACAGCAGGTTTACTTTCATAATTTAAGTAGTCTGCCATGATGTTACTTTTCACTGTTTTAAATAGAAAAATAAAAAAGTAATTATTTAATTTTGCCACATACTTTTTTTACAACTAAGTTGCAGTTATCAAGTTTTTGTATGTCACTTAACAAGTTTTGCCACACCCAAGAAGTAACTAATACGAATATTTCCAGTGAATAAGAGGGCTTATTTAATTTTGCTTCACTTTTCCTGACCTAATTTTTGATTTATTCGTTTTGTTTTATCCATTTATTTATGCAATTTTGGTGAAAAAATCTGTAATCATGTCAGCCGAACGACGCCCACTGCTGGACATAGGCCTCCACCAAGGATCTCCACAACGATCAGTCCTGCGCTGTCCGCATCCAGCGGCTTCCCGCGACCTTGACCAGATCGTAGGTCCACCTTGTGGAGGGCCTGCCTACGGAACGTCATCCGGTACGCGGTCGCCATTCCAGAACCTTTCCACCCCAACGGCCATCGGTTCTCCGCGCTATGTATACCGCCCACTTTAAGAATGCAATCCTTCGAGCGATGTCGGTTGTCTTAGTTCTCCCGCAGATCCCATCATTTCTGATTCGTTTAAGCAGGGAAATTCCCAGCATCGCTCTCTCCATTGCTCACTGGGTGACCTTGAGCCTTCTTATGAGACCCATAGTTAACGACCACATCTCACTTCCATATGTCATTACTGGCAACACACCCTGGTCAAAAACTTTCGTCTTGAGACATTTAGGTATTTCGGATGCGAATATATGCCGGAGGTTCCCGAACGCTGCCTATCCGAGCTGAATTTGACGAGAAATCTCTTTCTCGAAGTTGGACTAACCCAACTGGACTGCCTGTCCCAGGTGTCCCAACATGCTCAAAGATTCTCTCCTTTAAGAAGCATTACCGAGATCTTCGAGCATTATGTTCAGGTCTTCCAAGGTCTCAGCCATAAGAAATACATCATCGGCAAATCGCAAATGTGTTAGGTTCTCGCCATTGATGTTAATGCCGCATCCTTTCCAGTCCAGAAGCATGAAAATATCCTCAGCTGTGAACAATTTCGGAGAAATAGCGTCTCCTTGTCTCACGCCTCGCTGTAGTTGGATTGGTTTCGATTTCTGGTCCTGTAATCGGACGGACTTGGTTGCGTTTTGGTATACATCCACATCGTTGCTGTTCTCAAGAGCTTCGAAGCGGGTTTGAAGCTGAAAGCACTCGGGCTTGCGAATCTTAGCCGCTATAGGTCGGAGCGTGGATGTCATCAGTCGCGCTCCCTTAAGCGTCGATATTCAATGTGCCTCTGACCATGCGGTGATCGCTTCCTGTCTTAACAGCGTTGATCACAGCGATATCATTGAATATATGTTTCTTCGTCGTGATAAAATTGATCTCGTTTTTGACCCTACCGTCCGGACTGATCCAGGTCCATTTGCGGTTTACGGGCTTCTTGAAGAAAGAGTTCATCATAAAGAGGTTCTCCTTCTCCATGAAGTCGGCCAGCAATAATCTGGCCTCTATTGTTCCGTTGCCTAAATCCAAGTTGCCCCAACTTCGCATTGAAATCCCCCCTCACAACTGTGTAGTGGGATTTATGGCTATGCATGGCTTTAGAAATCTCCTCATACATAGCCTCCACCGTGACATCGTCGTGTTTCGAAGTCGGAGCGTAGACCTGAATGACATTTAGCGAATGTCGTTTCGATTTTCTGAGTATCAGGTACGCTACCTTGCTCGAAACACTTCCGATAGTGATCACGTTGTTGACACACTTGTGAAGATGAACCCAACACCACTTAGGGACTGTTGGTCGCCCTCTCCGTGGTTTAGTAAGTTACCGGATTGCAGGGTTATCGAGTCCTCCCTCCCCTCCCCCCTCTCTTCGGACTTCAGATAACCCAATAATATCCCAATGTAACTTATCAATTTTTCGAGCCTCAGAGTGCGCAAGTTAAATGTTGCCAGGTCGAGTCGTCAATGGTGGCAGTAGGATCTTACCCGGGGATTCCTAGCACCCCCTGCTCCGCGGTTACCATAACCGCCCCCGTAGCCAGGAATCGCCACGCTTGGTTGAGAATCAAATGCTTACGTTTTGAAAATCAATTTTCAGGCATTATTATCCATAGATACGTTAAACAAGCCTAGTCTACAAACAAGGAGTACACCTTTTTTTTTTTTGACGCGGAGAATGCATTTACGCACTGTCCCGCTCCCAGGGTAGAAGAGCGGGGGAGTGTGGGACTCACCCACCCCAACAGGAAGGAATACCCACTAAACTCCGCGGAGGCCATCTTCTGCGCGTTACTGGAGATCCCCGAGTACCACCGTGAGTGACTCTACCGGCGGACGCCCGGCGCGCTATGCCGGTTTCCCAGCTCAACTCGAGGGGAGCTATACCTCCCCTCGTACACCCGCCGGTGTTAACGGCAGTGCGAGGCCCCCCCGCACCGCCGCCCTCCACGGAGTCACATGTGCAATGGAGGCGCACGGTCCCCACCGTGTGCACTCCTAGCGACCCCGGGGCCCCCCTTTAGTCGCCTCTTACGACAGGCGGGGGGAAACCATGGCAGTATTCTAATGCCCCATACCATACTGCTGCTGCAATTACTGAATATGGCCTTCAAAACCGTGAACTACATGCATCGTATCTTCGTAAAAGTTTGCCTGCATCATCAGCTCAACTTGACGTCAATGAGCTAGATGTTGAATCGGAATAGTCATCTTGATTTATTTTAATTTTCATATTTGAATATTTGTTTTGGGTGTAATCTGAAGTTGATTGTCAGAGGTTGGATTCAGATATATGTTACAATTTTATTGTTTTTGGATTACCTATTTAGTTTGCTTGTTATAAGCTTGATTTTTATTCACGACTTTAAACAGGAAAAACTGACTAAGCACACTTATCAATCTCAAAATTATGTTTAAGTATCATTTTTATAAAGAAAAATTAAACAAGCGCATTTATTCAATTTTGCCACAACTAAATTTTGTAACAATGTTTTGGAGTGAGTTGTGGCAGAATTCAACAAAGTATCTTATTGACTTTGTTTTTATTGTAGTGGCCCTTATTATGTAGTTATTTAATTCATTTACCAGTTATTCAATTGTTCCACGGAAATTCTAGTACAAACCTTGTTGTAATATATGGTCAGTAGGTTTACTAAAACGAAGATATCTAAGCGAGTATTATACATATCGCAACGGGCTAAAGACTGAAATGTAGATCACACTTTCCAATATTCAAAAATGTTATAAAGTGAATTTCGGTAAATGTGTCAGTTATTTAATTTTGACACGACGGTGACGATTGTAACTATTTAATAAATGAGTGAATATCATTAAAACTTGTAGGCGCAGGGTGAGTGAAGAGATCTAGAATAAATACTCTTAATAAATAAGTGAAATTGATGGCAGGGAAATGTCTGAGCACATACAACGCCCCGAGAATTAAAGCAATATGTCACTACTTATCTATGAAAACAAAAAGGCATTGCTAGTTTTCAACGACGGTTTAAACAAAACATAAACAGTATTCAATTAATAGAAACATTTTTCATTGATTACTTAGTTGCAAATTCACTCTGTACATGTATTATTATTAAACACATACCTACTCGTCATCAGTAAGTAGGTCTCCAATATTCTGCATTCCAACGCGGCCCCATATGTACATAAGTATTTGTGAAATACATGAGTAATTATTTATTTAATTTAATCGTACCGAGTTCAGTGAACAGTTATTGGCTGTAACTGGTCGAGTCGTTCCTTCTTCTTTCACTCCCTTCGCGAGCGGAGTAGCGTCCTCGTGACTCCAACAAACCTGAAACCGATTTGATGAAATATTAACTTGGATTTCTGCAAACTTGCTAATAAGTGAATGATTTGTATTTAATCGCTATTCAAAGTTTTTTATTTATTTTTTCGAAAAACGGCAAAACTGGTGATATGGTTTTACATCCAATAAGTAAGTACCTACTTAGTAACTTAGTGCCCCAGTGGGTAGCAAAGGCCTCTCGCTTTACGGCGACGACGGCTTTTATTTGCTATAACAACACTTGTGCGCACCCTGTGAGAACATTTTTCATAAGGCAACCTCATAATAAGTACTTACCTATTAATTGAGTTTGTATCATGGATGGGTGCCGCCGTTGCCGCACAGCGCAACAGCCACATAACGTTCACTAGGAACTGGGACCTTGGGATTTCAGAGATAGATACCTACTTAGTTAAGTCAAACTCAAACCATGAACATTATGTTTGTCTTGAGTGGTGATCGAACCCCGGACCCAGCGCTAAGCAGGTACCTATTTGACTCACTGAACCAACGAGAGAGTAAAACGCATACCAAATGTTTTGAAAAAAACATTAAGTAGTTATTTAAGTAAGTACTCAGGACTCCCCAGTCCATAGATGTACTGAGGTCAGACAGGGTTCCTCGTGTCTGACACCATACTCGATGCACTGCTTAGTTTGTAGATGATCTTGCTAACAGATGTCACAGGTGTGGCCTACTTCTATTATTGAATGTTCAAATGACTTACCGACATATCGACTAATGTAACTGTAAATAATTGTGTCCATGCGTGGACCAGCTGCTTCCATTCGCCTTGCTTTCCGCCGCCAGCACCGCGCCGCCACCTGAAACGCACCAAGGCAAGCATGCTGTTAGTTTAGGTGTACTTTAAAATTTGATGGTCGTTGTTCAGAGTTACCGTAAAAAGAAGAATCAGGTGGCTCTGCCGTCTTTTGGATGAAACTAATTTTTCACTGACGTACTTAGCAAAATTGTGAATCCGAAGTCGTTAAGGACTTACGACTTCGTTTGTCGATGTTTCGGCATTTTGTCTGTTGCGACTCAACAACCAACCATAGGTTTAAGGTATATGCCTAAACATTGGTGAAACCTACCTGGCTGCCCGGTATAAATAATACACCAGAGAAATCCGTCCGGTCCGTTAATGGTCTCGGTAGCATAATTGGTAGTGCAGTCGGGCGACTGCAAAAGACGCGGGTTCGAGTCCCGCCTGATGCCAAGACTGAATGCCTTTTTCTGGTTTTCCTATCTTTAGTAAGATGATAATGCATTATCCCTAATGCTAAAAATAAAAGAACCTATCAACAACCAATGTTTAAGTCTACTCATTGATTTCTAGTTGAGTATTGTGCTACGCTTCAGTTTCAAAGTTGGGCACTCCTGTTGTGCAGAAAGTCACAGGTCAAGTGTATGCACTTTGACAATTTCTACCAGATAACACAATGTGAGTAAAATTATTTTTTACAATTACTAGGTTCCCTACAATTCATACGTGTGCTGCTCTGTATCGAACTCAGATTTTATAAATTACTAAACATCTTAACATAATTTACCTTAGTAATTCGTAATCAGACAATGCACTCTCGCGTTTGTTTCATAGAGCGACGACGGCTGCCAAGCATGCGGAATTGTGGAGTGCGGACCGCCTGGTGGCGAGCGGTTGCCGCAGTCTGTGGATGCGTGTAACAGCAAGACGCAGCGGCATCCCTCGCCCATTCTTGACGTGTGGATAAGAGCTGTAGCTGCCTTCCACCGGCTGCCTGGAAGCGCGTCGCAAAAATAGGATTTTATGACAGTTTCATTGAAGTGACACTTTTTCAGGCACATTTCAAGGTTAAAGACAATTTTTCCTACTAATATTATAAATGTGAAAGTTTGTATGTGTGGCTATGTTGCTCTTTCACGTAAAGACTACTGAATGTATTTGAATGAAATTTTACAATAATGTTGCTTATACATCTGAATAACAAATAGGCTATATTTTTTTAAAAATGCGTCTTTTTTTAATTACCGTCTACGCGGACGAAGCCGCGGCAGGCCGCTAGCTAGTAGGTAGGTATATGATACAACTACGAGTAAGTTTGCTGGGAACTCTTGTTCCTTGAAGAAGACGACGAAACCGTTTTCTCAAGAATAGTGAGTTAAGGGGAAAGGGAATCTAGAAATCGTCGAATACAACGCTTAAATCACCATACGCGAAGCTTTTATAATGCCATCTGGTCCAGACACCGTGTTTATTTCAGTCAAATTGGCTATTGAGTAGGTACCTTCTTAGACACTTCAATCGAATTTAATAAAAAAAATTATGGACACAATGTTATAGTTTAGGTAAAAATAACATCAAAAACTTACCGAGTGAAATTGAGGTCCAAATACCTAAACTCACTGTTTAATAGGTAGCCTCATCCCGTTTGTAGCAAGTCACATAAAGCACTAAGACGTTCCACTAATGCAAGCACCATTCAACTTTGTTTCACAATTTGCTAAAGTTTACAAAGGAAACGTCTTGTTCCTGTTTTGTTTTGGTAATGTACCTATTTAAATATTTTTCAGCTGGCTTTTGTATTGTGAATAGTTTTGTAAATATAAACCGATACAACAAAACGAAAACTATCATTAACATTATTTAAATTGAATTATTGATTAACTTCACCCTATCTTTTTATGTAACTCAAAATACAAGTAACCTGAAAACAATAACAAGGGTAGAAAAACAACCCGCCGTAGGGCACAGGCACAGATAAAATAAACATTTGCCGCCTTTTTTTTTTGCAAATTTTTTTTATTCACGCAGTCTAGGTTATCAAGTATTTTATCGACATACATAATTTAAAAAGTTGGAATTGTGAATAGTGTTTTACGCTATCGAATGTAGTTAATGTATTTCGTTGTGTAATTAATTAATTATACATATAATACGGGCTAAGTAATAACATTATGAAATGATTTTTATTTCTTTTCAGATCAGGAAACGCAGTAGCGTGATCTAACTGCTTACTTACTTACTTAACACGTGCGAGCGAGTGTGGTTGGAAAAACTGAATCACTTACCTATGTGGGTGTCATAATTCATGAAAAACAGGGACTCCTACAGGGTATCGGGATGCATTTGGTTTTATTTCGTTTTTGGTTTGAATATAGCATTAAGAAATGTAGGACTGTACAACCACTCGTCCTTAAGTTGTGAGACGAAGGGCGTTAAGTGGTGACCGCGAATGCCGCAGTCGCCGCGCGGCAGTCACGCCGGGGCCCGCGCGCTGCATGCCGGCGCGGACGATGGCGGCAGTGGCGCTGTTGCTGGCCACGCTGGCGCCGCGGGCGCTGGGAGGTAAGCATAATGTTCGATTTAAGGTTATCGTTATCTGAATAATTTTTAAATAACTATATCTATACTAGAGATACTTACTATTTACTATGAGTCTGACGAGGTGTACTAGTGACTGATGAGATTCACTTTTATGGTGGTTTTGGATAGGTATTTGTGGTTTGTTCTGGCTTTAATTTTTATTTTGTAAAATAAGTAGCCTATACTATCCGCCTTGAAGGTCGTATGAGCATCAAGTGAATTCTGCTTATCTGCTACAATATGTCTTCGGACTCTCGTTTGTAAGCTACTCTATTCATTGATTAAGTTCATTAAAGAAGTTAACTATTCCAGGAAGCAATTTAAACATGGTCGTCTTTTAAAATATTTTACAACCTTGATGTTCTTGCCTTGAGGCAAGAGTGATCACTTAGGCATTTTCTGGGTAAGCGTGTTCCACCATCGGCCTCGTCATCGCTTACCATAGGGTGACTGGAGTGGGGTCAACGTGAACTCATAATGAATAAGAAATTCGACGTCACTCCACCTGGCCGGCTTAGGGAACCGCCCAACAATCGCTAGGTGTGAACAGGCTCTTACCACAACGTGTATCAATTTTTTTCGATTTCAAACGAATAAAGATTCATTCATTCATTCATTCACCTTAGTTCATGTGCTATTTCTGAAAGCTATGCTATCCACTGCTGAACATAGGTCTCCCCCATAGATTTCCAGAGCAGCCGATTGTAGGCGGCCCGCATCCACCGAAAACCTGCGACCTTTATGAGGTCGTCCGTCCACCTTGCGGGTGGGCGTCCCACGCTGCGCTTGGCCTCGAATGGTCTCCACTCGAGGACTTTCCGGCCCCAACGGCCATCAGTCCTTCGAGCTATGTGCCCTGCCCACTGCCACTTCAACCTGCTAACACGCTGGGCTACGTCGGCGACCTTCGTTCTCCTACGAATCTTCTCATTTCTGATTCGATCTCGTAGGGAAACACCAAGCATACCCCTCTCCATAGCCCGTTGGGTGACCTTGAGCCTTCTTATGAGGCCCACAGTGAGTGACCAGCTATGCTATGTCGATAAATAATCAACAACAATACCAACATGACATGTCGATCTACATGATTCTGTCCGATGGCCTCGTAAGTAAAGTTATTATTCAGAGGAACCCCAAATATTTTAAATACTATGCGTAGAGAACTATGACCAAGTATCTATGGAGAGTTAAGTTGGTTCAGTATAGCTTGCTTTTCCCGCCCACAGGCGCAAGTGCAGCGAGTGGCGGCAGCAGCGACGCGCGCGCAGTGGTGCCGGGCGCGGTGCGCTTCGGCGCGCTGTTCGCCGTGCACAGCGCGCCCGTGCAGGCCCGCGCCGGCTCGCGCTGCGGCGCTGTGCGCGAGCACTACGGCATCCAGGTATGACAAGGCCCACCAGGAGATAAAATACCATTTTGATGTAGCAGCCGCCAGACAGAAGCGGTACCCCGCTGCAAGACACAGACTCTGCTTACAACTAGCCGCAAGCTCCATCGTACTTATTCAATATTGATATATTTATTAGAAGATAGTTAGGGCAAGGTTCCTAGCGACCTAGCATCCTAGCGAAAATATACTTCTATTCGAAGAGAGTTAGAGTCTCCTCAGCAGTGCGGCCAGGGGGCAGTATCTTACGACAAATTTTCTGGTCTCACCGAGAAGGTTTAATTTGTGATTTTTATGCTGAAACTCCTAACCATTCCCCTTCCTTCTTTTTCTATTCTGACTTCCCCTGTTGCAGCGCGTGGAAGCGACCCTGCGCGCGCTAGATGCCATCAACGCGAACGCAGCGCTGCTGCCGCGCCTGCGGCTGGGCGCCGAGCTGCGGGACTCGTGCTGGGCGCCGCCCACCGCGCTGCGCCAGACCATCGACCTGGTGCGCGACGCCATCTCGCCGCCCGACCACGACGCCGCTTCTGTGCGCTGGCACAACTCTACACCGACATGTACACAGGTTATTGACAGGTTTATGCTACTGATTACAGTTTGTCCTGTGAGGGGCACAAACACATGTCCTTTGATCAGTAGGCAGAGCATCTACCTATTTCGATAACGGGTCAATAGTATCGAGACACGCAGACAATGCGGGTTGAATATGAGCATTAAACATCCTAACTGAGGCTGCGAACACCACTGACCAAATTAGGTTCCTCTCTTGCTACATCCTTCTTCAATGTCACTTAAGTATACCTAATTGCCGGTGCTCCGGTTGCCAGAGACGCTCCATTAAGGCACGGTATTAAGGTTTCGATTCTACTGTGCGACAAATGAATCTACACGTAGCTGTGACTACATAGAGATACTACTTATATCAGTGGATAGCTTGCCTCCTCCGCCTAGCCTAGAAGGAGTCTGTGCTATAACCCGTCGAATCATCAAGTTACCTTACTGTCCGGTTAAGAATTGGGTTTAAGGATAACTTCGTTTTTAATTTCACAAAGTGAACATGACGTATACCTATAAAACTTCGCCCAACACAGTTCAAGACTCAGGGAGGCCCGGAGCAGTGCCACGCGTCGTGTAGAGCCCTCTGTCAGTCACCTGTCAACGCGCGACGCCCTCGTCGGCGCCTCGCTCTGCTAACAATGCTTCAATTAATTGTCCTACTTTTTACACCTCCTTTCATTCGTTAATAATGGGCTTTTATTTAGGATGTCTTTGACCAACTTATACATACTGAGTTTGATTATGGTTAAATGTTAGGAGGCGGATGGCATGCGCGCCGGCGTAGGTGGCGGCATGGGCCCGCTGCTGGGCGTTCTGGGGCCCGGAGCCAGTTCCGCCTCGGTGCAGGTCCAAAACTTGCTGCAATTGTTCTCCATACCACAGGTAATAGTCACTGCTAATTTTTAAATTTACAATCAGTTTATTGGTTTTGTGTGCTAGGTATCTAAAGACACTTTAGGTCTAAATAATAAACAAACAAATCAATTTGTCCCAAGGGACTCCAGCAACTTACTTGATAACTTGACTTAAGTACTGAAGATTTTACAACGTCGATACGACATTCGAGTATATGTCGGTTTCTTTGGCTTTGTGTAGGTATCTTTTAAAATTAGGTGTTCGTTCAAGGTTTTTTTTTTTAATTTATTATATTTTAAGAGGGTTTTTTCTTCATGGAAAATATCACCCTCATAGTTACAAATCACTCTTACAATAATAGCACTTAATTCCTACGGTTCATACCTTTAATTACTAATTTGTACAATAATCTAGATGTTTCTGAAGTAGGGGAAGCCAGGATACAGTTACAAAACCCTAAATTACATTGATTGAGACCATTCCTTATCATAAAATCCTGTCTTTCCCTCTCGTTTCGGACACACTCCATGAGAATATGGTATGTATCCTCCGTGTACAAGGTTTCTTACTCTGCAACATCCCGCGAGCTGTCCGATAGGGCGCGGTTTTCAACGTTCTTCCGCGTGGTGCCCTCCGACCTCCACCAGGCGCGGCTGATGGTGGCGCTGCTGCGCGCGCACAACTGGACCTACGTGCACGCCGTGCATACCGATGGTGAGCCATATTAGACTGAATTTTCTTTTCAAGTTACTTTCAAATCAAATCAAATCAAATATTTATTTGCAAAATATGGGTGTTAGATGCAGATGGAATACAGAGTGTGATGTTTCACCATACTTAGCCTACTAAACATTCGGCATGCAAAATTAGTACATTATTATTACATTATTATATTACATTACATTACGGGGTCAATTGCAGTTATCATCATGATCATTAAATTACATTATTATATTATTGTTTAGGTACAATTATCACTAACTAACATTTAACATTACAATAAATTAAAATTTACATCAAAGTTTATCTAATAAAAATTCTTCTACACTGTAATAGGCTTTCTCAAGAAGCAATCCTTTAACGGCGTTTTTGAACTCATCAAAACTTCCCAACTCATGGATAGATTTGGGCAGGTGGTTAAAGACTCGGGGTGCCATGCAAAATATGCTTTTGTTGAATAAAGCCGTTTTGTTCGGAGGCATGCTGATCTTATAGTTGTGTCGTTTATTTTTAAGTTTTGGAAATTTTTCTGAGTTCTTTTTAACAAATAAAACTGTTTCCAAGATATATATGGAGGGTAGGGTCAAGAGCTTCCATTCTCGAAAATAGGGCTTACAACTAATGGTCTGATGCAGTTTAAATACAGACCTAACACATTTCTTTTGGGCCTTGAATGCTGTACTTTTATCCGTTGAATTACCCCATTACTTATCTCTTGTAATGGATTATCCTTTCAAATTATCTGAAATTCATTAAACTTCCTATGTACTCGTGTGTCCTTGACACCAGTTGGAATTCTATAGGAGAGATTTAAATGATACAGCAAGAACAATTAATGAATTAAAACGCACACAGAAAGCTATGGTCAGAGTGGCATGGCAGCATTTCGCGAGGAGGCAGCGCGCGGGGGCGTCTGTGTGGCGCGTGAAGAGGCGCTGCGAGCGGCGCCGGGCGCGGAGGCGGTGGCGGCGACGCTGCGGCGGCTCACACACGGCCCGCGCGTCGTCATATGCTGGTGCGAGGGGCGCACTGCCCGGGCGCTGCTCGAAGGACTTGCTCGCAGACCTGACGAAGGTATTTTGAATGCCGTCTCTCTTCAAAAACTAT
Source organism: Udea ferrugalis (assembly GCA_950022985.1). Classification (NCBI taxonomy): domain Eukaryota; kingdom Metazoa; phylum Arthropoda; class Insecta; order Lepidoptera; family Crambidae; genus Udea; species Udea ferrugalis. The sequence continues at coordinate 18,521,086 of OX465524.1, read as the reverse complement.
AAGCTAGTTGAGTAGCTAGACGTGGTATTAATGATACGAGGAAGTGTAATGTCCAGGTGGAGGGCAACCACTGCGCCTCGTTGCGAGCGACGGGTGGGCGGACCGGCGAGATGTGGTGGCGGGACTGGAGCGCGTCGCCCACAACGCTCTGACGCTGCGGATCCGCTCGCCCTACCTGCGGCACTTCGACGCATACTACCACGCGCTTCAGCCACACAACAACACAAGGAACCCATGGTTTAAAGTACACATCACTCCTCAGCCACTTTGAACGTAGTCAAGGGAAGTCAGTTAAAGTTTAACACGAATATCTTTCAGGAATTCTGGGAACAGAAGTTCAACTGTTCACTGGCTAAGGAGCCCTCCGAAGGAGTGCGTCGATGTTCAGGTAAGTACACACATCAAAACTGTCTAGGGATATCATTTTTCAAATATTTTATAAAGTTAAGTTTGTTTACAAGTTGAGCATTATCTTAGAATAACGCGACGACAGAGGCATAAGATAAAGGTTAAGAATATTACAAAAAAAACGTTTTATTTTGCTAAAGTTTTGACACCTTTTAAAAGAAAAATCTGCCTTTTTTTAAACGTCCTTACGATTGTACAATAATGCTACTACAATGAATTTCTTAATACAATCTGAAAGGGCAGGTATAGCATATTCTGTGTTCTAAAAATTTCTACGTTGGTATCAATATTTTAATTTTTACAGCCTCCCAAATAGCTATACTTTGTATGTAAATGCTTGAGATATCCCTAGACACTTTTGAGCAGTGTATATACATTTTGGAAGTTGTTTTTCATATTAAAACACGATGAGGCTATCATTATGATTACAATGAAAGAGATCGTGTAAGCTCAAATACCGCAAACAAGAGTGCTTGCTTGCATGCGTAGATGCAGTGGAAGAGCGCGTCATTGCAGCTCAGACGATCTCTAGTTAGGTAGTTCTTTATAATATGCTAAATTAAATTGCTTGGGCTATAAGGTTTAAGGTACAGATTACTTACATATAATTGGTGTGTGTAGGGTCAGAGTCGCTCAGTACTGGATACACGCAGGAGCCGAAGTTGGCGCTGGTGGTGCGCGGAGTGTACGCGCTGGCGCACGCACTCCACGACATGCGCGAATCACTTTGTGCTGGCAAGGATCTGAAAGTAAGCTCTGTTGTAAATGGTCTGTGAATGTTAGCATGGACGAATGGACCTATTTGATTTATTACCCTTTCATGGTTGTAGACAGACGGGAGCGCTATGGAGACTAAGACAGGTCTGTGCGACGCCATGTTGCCGTTCAATGTGTCGCTGTACCGATGGCACCTGGCACGCGTCCGCTTCCGCGCGCCTGACGGCGGACTCGTCGCGTTCGATGACAACGGGGACCCGTTGCCTGAGTGAGTTCACAACTGCATGTCTTACTTAGGACTGACTACACGGTCAACCACTGGACAAAAATGTGAACTGGATTTTTAGAAAACTTAATGATGAGCTGCCTACTGTGGACAAAGCTGTTACAATTTAAACAGTCACAATGTGTTCAAATAGATAACTGATTCTTCATTGTGTTGATAGGTTGAGCGAATATGACGTGATGAACTTGGTTCACGACAGCAGCGGTGGGTGGCGTTATGTCCGCGTCGGGCGCTGGCGACGGGGCTCGCTGCATTTGCGCGGAGGAGCCGCTGCCGCAGCTAAGTAATATTTCATATCGGTTTTTACTTCTAAGAACAATCAAAAACAATCTTCCCAGCCTTATTTTGTTTCCAATTTAGATCTTTACTGCCGGATCAATTCTATCCGCACAATTGGATTTAATTTTCTGGTGCTTCTTTTGAGACATGCTGTTAGTTTCAAGCACCAATTAGCGGCCCTCCGTGTGAGGTACAGAGTCATCCTCATCATCACAAAGCTTGGACTATGCTTGTATTCCCTGCCGCCAGACGCGCAGCGGGCGTGGAGGCGCGCTGCTCGGCCCCGTGCGCCGCGGGGCAGTGGGCGCGCGCAGGGGAGGGGCGCGCGCACTGCTGCTGGACGTGCGTCACGTGCCCGCCGCTCGCCGTCACCCAGCCGCCGCCGCTCACCGGCTGCCGGCTCTGCCCGCCCGGACACCGGCCCGATGTACACCGCACAAGTAATTACCGTCAAGGCTGAACGCTCTGAAAGTTGTCCACTTATTCATATTGGAAGTATTTTTTCTCTAGGAGTAACAGTTTCCGATGACAACGACAAAGATTTGTTTAGAAAATCCACAACCGAGGCGTTTTAAGTGAAATATTATGGACCTCCATAGTGCTTGGGCAAATGATACTCTGGCGATTTCTTCGATCTAACAATGAATTTGGTCCTTAAACATTTCTAAAATTAAAAAATACAGGGTTTAATACACACAGCTCACATTCACCATCACAGTATGTACCTAGGTACTTATTAAAATATATTTTCATGCTGTGTTTGTGGTCAGGCTGCTTGCCGTCCCCGGTGGAGTGGGGCGGCGAGGCGCAGTGGGCGCGCTCGGTGGCCATCGGCGCGGGCTGCGCAGGGCTGGCGGCGGTGGCGGTGTGCGCGCTCACGTTCTGGCGGCACCGCGCCACGCCCGTGGTCAAGTCGGCCTCGCGCGAGCTGTGCGCGCTGCTGCTGTGCTCCGCTGCGCTGTGCCACGCGGCTGCGCTGGCCTCGGCGCTGAGGCCGGCACTACTGCCTTGTGCCATGGTACTTACAAACTGGAATTAGAGCAATATAGCTCAACCAAATGCCGCAGCAATTGAAGAAATAGCTGATGTGCAAATGCAAAACAAGTCGCTGGACAATAGTGATAGTAGACACATCAACAGGCGCTAAGCAAATCAGTTACCATTACCAAATTTTCAAATATGTTTTTGTTCATCATCAGCAGCCGTACGTCGTCCACTGTTGAACATAGGCCTTTCATCATATATTACCAGTGCAACCGTTTATAGGCGGCCTGCATCCACCAAAACCTTGCGATCTTTATGAGGTCATCCGTCCACGCTGCTAGCGGTGAGCGTCCCACGCTGCGCTTGGCCTCGAATGGTCTCTATTCGAGAACTTTCAGGCCCCAACGGCCGCCATCAGTTATGGCTTCGACCTATGTGCCCCGCCCACTGCCACTTCTACCAGCTAACACGCTGGGCTACGTCAGAGACCTTACTTCTCCGGATTTCCTCATTTCACGTGAGCCTTCCTCATAGCCCGTGGAGTGACCTTGAAGAAGGGAACTAACTCCCTAGAAAGCCTAGAGCCCCTTGTGTCAAGAAACTAGGTCGCTAGAGCCCTACCTAACAATAAATACATAAATAGATAGTGAGGGCAAGGAGCTTGCTCCCGGGGTGCCCGGGGTGCAAGCGGGAAGAATTAGGACAGTAGTTAGGGTTGTAGGAACCGCTGCCAGTAGAGCAGGCTCACTCTACTGACTGATCATGATACTGAAGGCTTAAGGAGTCTTGGCCGTAGCGGTGGGGAAATGAGAATGACTTCTCACACACGGTCGGTTGAAATCTAGTTTATTGTCAAATGTTGCATAGTATTTATATGATTAATAGTCAATGTACACAAGTCTGAGTGTTTGTCTGTGAGTCGTCGGTGTAGAGTGTCGACGCTGCACGCTGTGGGTCCATCGGTCAGGTCGGCGTAAGTAGGTTGCTGACGGCTGCTGCATGTGCGACCTAGCTCGTACATCCATAGTGAGTGACCATGTCTCAGATCCATATGTCATCACTGCGGCAACACACACTAGTTGTAGACCTTTAATTAGATTGGTTTTTATTTAATAATAAATAAATCAATAAATTACAACCTGTACAGCTTACCAAAGTTTGTTAGTTTCAAGGTGCAATAGATGTACAACAATGCTCGATGTATATTTCCGAATTTAATCTCATGTAATTTACGCCTCCCTCCCTTTAACAAAATATTTTGGAATCTCTTCATTGTGTGCAGGTGCGTCTGGCGGCGCCGTCCCTGGCGGGCGTGTACGCGGCGGTGCTGGCGCGCACGGTGCGCGTGGCGCGGCTCGTGGCGGCGGCCGAGCGGCGGCCCGCGGCGCGCCCGAGGCTGCTGTCGTCGCGGGCGCAGGTAAACTATGGGTTTAGGTTCCTAGCTTAGGGCAGAACTGTTACTGAAATCATAGTTGCTTAGATACTATTTAGTCTATCTGGGTTGACTTGGAACTGAGATAAAAAAAAACTAGTAACTACCTAAGTAGTAAAAATAACAAACAAACTGAAATAATCTTTAGAAATTAGGGGGTGATATATCGCATTAAAATTAAAATTCTCATTTTCCCCCCAGTAGTTTCCAAGAAATCTGACACTACTATTATATGAGAAATGTAGTATTATTAGGCATAGTTGAGGCTCTGTTGATATAATAAGTATCGCATTGGCGTCAACACTCTACAATAATCATTAATACGAGTGTGGGTTAGTTAGTAAGTTAACCTGCTTAACCAAGGTATGGACGTGGGTGTGCCTGAGCGCGCCGGGCGCGGCGGCGGCGGCGTGGGGCGCGGCGTCGTGGCCGGCCAGGCCGCAGCTGGAGCACCCGACGCGCGCGCGCGCCGTGCTGGCGTGCGGCGGGGACGCGGCGCCCGCGCACCTCGTGCCGCTCGCGCCCGCGCTGGCGCTGCTCGCCTCCTGCGTCGTGCTCGCCGTGCGCACGCGCAAGCTGCCGCACAACTTCAACGAGACACGGTAGGTGCGCGAAGATGGGTAGTGCTTGAAAGGCTACTCTAAGACTAAGGCTATGGTAGACTTATTGCATTAAAGAGAGCTAAGCTCACTCATATTTCTTGCCCTATCTTAAATCGACCTCATTTTGTTGTCCACGTTTTCTGTAAACACATAAAGTACCCAGTCACATAATTCCCACAATAGCTTAATTAAATAGTGGTTAGTGGTGGAAATTCAGTCACATTGCAAGAGAAAGTAACTAAGAGCCAGCAAACGTAACATGAAGTGGATTGGTGTTTGGGCTCAGATTCGTGGGTGCAGCAGCGTATGCTACATGCGTGACGTGGGTGGCGTTCTTCCCGCTGTACGCGGCGTCGGAGGCGCGCGCGGCGACGCTGTGCGCGTGCGTGTCGCTCTCAGCCGGCGCGTGTGTCGCGCTCTCGCTCGGGCCGCGCGTCTTCGTCTGCGTGTGCCGCCCGGAGCGCAACACGCGCGCGCACTTCCTCACCGCCACCTCTATCCGCTGTCACCTCGGGAAGTACCGCCCCGGGGGTGACGCTGAGTCACGGGCTTCCGACGCAGTAGGATCACCGCGCATAGGTGACTATCAAACTATCATTGCCGTTTTTTTCTAAGAGGCAATTCAATACATAGAAGCTGAAGCAAGCATAAAGCTGAGTACTTTAGCACTGAGTAAATTATATTTATTATTTATCTATTACCTACTAGATAACAAAAATTGAAAGAGTGCCAAAACATTGTTTCTACAAACATTATTTCCACAGTTGTTAGAGCAATTGGGTGCAATTTAGCTTTATAACGATCTGCGATCCCTCCCTATATTGTTCTGTTTACAGAACGTCGCGACACGGCTTGCCAGACCTCGGTATCGGCGGCATGTGCGGTGGCTCCCGGCGCCGCTGACGGGGCCCCGGCGCCCCCCGGCGATGGCTACGAGGCCCCGGCGCCCCCCGGCGACAGCTGGTGCGCGGCGGCCGGCGCGTGCGCACGCGTGACGCGCTCGGCGCCCGACCAGCGCGGCGTCGCCGACGTGCTCATCGTGCTGCTGCACCATCACCACGCAATGCCCCAACACACCTACCCACCCCAAACCACGCGTGATGTCTCCTCATTTAACGATAAAAACTCTGGAAGTGACTAAGTGTGAAACCCTGACTCACCCGTCGTACATGTGCGCCAAGACTAAAATAAAATACTTCTTATTGTAAAGTTAACCGCACAATAAGCATAATGTCGATGGCTTATTCATCTAGTTCATTGATGCACATACATACCTATTATTACTCTAGGTATTACTATTTCTGTACTTCCGCCTAGAACTTCCAAACAAAGTGTTGCGGCAACAAATGAACTTAGGAGTTTATTTGTTTTACTCTCAAATTTTTCATATCTCATAAACTTCAAACACAAAATATTTGGTCCTTCGAGATATCAATAGTAATGAAAACGCTAGGAATATTACTGTGTAAGTGTTTTGTAACAATATTTTTATTTGTTAGTTACAACCGTTCCCTCGAGAACAAACAGTGGCATACTTACTACAATAGCATTAGAAACAAATCTTATAAATGTGATGTTTACGTCGCTACGTAAGCGGCGCGACACGCGAGCGTGACACGTCCCGGTTCCAGAATAGATCTCGATTTCGGGACGCGTCCAGTGCAACTGCGCGGCGCGATGACGTCGCACGCGCTGCTACTGCTCGCGCTATGGGCTGTGAGTGCACGGGGAATACGCATCGGTGAGGACTTAGGCTATTTGGCCAGCAAGTCGTGATTGTCTAACTTTCTTGCGTTAATTCAGTTAGCATTGCCTAGTTTCCTATTGTATAAGCAAAGACGGGCGCCTATTTTGTTTTGAAGACGATAGAGTACATAGAGATGGACATGTCATCCAAATAAACCTGGCGTTGTTTCGCGCACTTTTGCCTAACAATTACAAATATGACGTGCTAGCCAACTAAAAGTTTCATTTGCCTGTGTCAGTGTACAAGTATAAGTGAGTAATGTGCGTGCGCAGGTGTGGTGGAGCCGCAGCCGGCGTCGGCGCAGATGCTGGCGGCCAGCGTGGAGGCGGCGCTCGGAGAGGACTCGGCCCTCGTCGCGCCGGTCGAGCCAGATGAGCCACTAGCTGTGCCGGCACATGTTTGCGCGCAGGTCAGTACCTGGGATCGACCAATCATCAAGTGCACAAACATTGCAGCGGTGATTTTTAGAAAATTGTATTAGCACAGTGGTTTAGTGCAGTCGCCCGGTTTGCGGAAGATGCGGGTTTGATTCCCGCCTAATGCCAAGACGACCAAATGTCTTTTTCTGGTTTTCAGATCTTTAGTAAAGATACTGCATGGAAAATGCTAAAAACAATAATAACCAAATTGTATTAGTTTTTGGAATGGCGAAAAATTATTAACGAAAATTAAAAAAAAAACAATTGTCTTAGAATCAAACTCTAAACTCGCACATAATAGGTATTATGGTTTCTACATTACTATTGTACTTCTATACCGAAATGACTCAGTGCGATAGTTTCCAAACAAGAGTGAATCATGTGTTTGGAGTTGAGATTCGAAAGGAACTTGAAAAAATCATAACTTCTTAAGTATTGATTTTCGCGGAACTATGTTTTTTTTAAATGACTTGTTATGATGCCTTTTTTTTTTTTTTTTTGGGTAGGGGAAATGCACTTACGCATACCCGCCAACCGGGGGGTTGGACTGGTTATGTCGGACTCTCCACGGGGAGCATGCTCTACCCAGTGGCTCTACCGACTAAAAACCCTACTACTCCCTCTCTTCGTCCATAGTGGGATTAGTGGGGGAATACGCCGTATAGCTATAAGCCCTGTGCGCGTTCTCCCGGACGGTGCCCGCCTACACGGCGGGCCGGAAGCGACCCCCCCTTCGAGAGGGGGGGCCACGACCCCCCCTTCGGGAGGGGGGGCCAGTAGGGACAGCCGAGGGTGTCGAGCCGTCCCTACCAGGCAGTGGTGGAGGCCTGTGCAATGCCGGCAACGGTACCCCCGTACCGCGCGCCGGCTGGCCTCTACCACGGAGGGGTGCGACACGGCGAGCAGGTGCGCGCCGTCTTCCCCCCCTCCTCGGCCTGCGGAGCTCATCGGCTGCAGCATCTAACTCCCGCAGCCGCTCCGCCGCTTCCTTAGCGGTCATCACCTCCTCGCAGAAGGTGGCGAACGCTCGCCAAGCCTCTTTGTCTGCCAGCATTGCGATCACAATGCTCGGCAGAGAGAGGTCCTGGCCCACCTTGGCGACAACTTGTTATGATGCCTTCTACCTAAAAAAATGTTTGGACCACTGTCGTTGGGCCACCCTGTATAAGGTGGTGTCAGTTTATTCATTTAGTTTAGTGTGGAAATACAAAGTAATTTTAACCTACTGACCGGAGTGTACCTCCACTCAATTTCGCAGCAGAAGGAGTTCCACCGGTCTGGGGAGACATTTAGAGCTTCAGTCAATCATCGTTAGCAGCCGCAAGAAGTCCACTGCTGAACATAGGCCTCCCCCATTGATTTCCACAGCGCCCGGTTGCGTGCGGCCTGCATCCACCGGGATCCCGCGACTTTTATCAGGTCGTCCGTCTACCTCGCGGGCGGGCGCCCCACTCTGCGTTTGGCCTCGAATGGTAAAAGCTCTTTATCTTCATCTTAAATTCACTCCATATACTGTTGTTTTGCAGGCAGGTGAAGAGGTTTCCGCCGTGGTGAGTGGCGGCGGCGAGGGCGAGGGCGGCAGCGCGGCGCGGGCGGCGGCGCTGGCGGCGGCGGCGGCGGCGCGCGCGGGCCTGCCGCTGCTGCTGACCGCGCCCGCGCCGTCTGACGCCACCTGGGAAGCGCTGGCGCTGCATCCGCATCCAGACGTGCTGGCTCAGGTCAAAACCTATTCGTTACAAATATATGCTTATAATATAAAGCTGCAGAGTTTGTTTGTTTGTTTGAACGCGCTAATCTCAGGAACAGTTGATTCGAATCGAAAAAATATTTTAGAGCTAAATAGTCCATTCATTGAGAAAGGCTTTAGGTTATAATATAACATCACGCAAAAACGAAAGTCCACGCGAACAAGGTCGCGGGCGGCCGCTGGTCTTTTATAATTTGCGAGTTTTCTTCGTAACGATACTACAGCCTCGCATCACATAATGCCAAGCCTAGTGAAAATGCAACTGTAACTGAAAAACTGTCAGAGAACATGTCATTTACTACTATCCGTCGGGAATATCCGTGCACCTCGCTTCCCCTCGCGCTACCCCGCACCTCGCCCGTTCTCGCCTGATAGTACCGTTGCCAACGCCAGCGCTGACGCATGACGCCAATAAGCTAGGTGCACAGATATTTCCGACGTACGGCACCTAGTTTTAAATTAAACTAATTATGTGATTTTCAAAAACTAGTTATGTGATTTTCAAATCCAGGTCTAAAAAAGTTCCACCGTTTACTCCCCTGTCCATTGGTAACATATTATTAGCAGAAAAGAAAAATGAAAAATATCTTGGTTTACATATTGATAGCCACTTGACGTAGAATACGCACATAGACCACATTATAAATAAACTGTCTTCACTGATGGGCTCACTCAGAAGTGTAGTCCACGTAAAGTACGCATGACCATCTACAATTCGCTGGTCAAGTCACATCTTCTGTATCTGGTTGAAATATGGGGTGCTGCGTCCAAAACCAAACTAAGCCAACTCCAAATAGCCCAATATAAAATAATCAAGATGTTATTTCACTACCCTTATTTAACAAGAACTGAAAAAATCTACAGAGACACTAAACTCATGAACATAAAACAATTATTTAATTACAGCACCTGCATTTTAGTTTATAAAATCATTAATAAAATCATACACACCAACATTTCATTCCTGAAAATCAACCAGATACACAAACGCAGTTCACGGAGACCCTCTCATCTAGTACTACCCAAAACGCGAACCAACTACGGCAAAAAGACTATAACTTTTGAGGGAGCACAGCTTTTTAACAAACTTCCGCCAATCATTACGGGCGCGGACACTCTCCGTGCGTTCAAAACCAAAATATGTAACCATATCCTTTCAGACCATAGTTTACTACGGGGCTGAGAGTGCGGAGAGTTTCAGAGAATGCTACTCTTGAAATTTTTATTGTACCTATAACCTATTTATAGTCTCATTAATGTTAACACACGACGTGTGACTGTACTATCACTTGCAGGTTTGTGTGGACCTGTGTGAGGCGAAGGGTTGGCAGAGCGCGGTGCTGCTGCACGAGGGCAGCGCGTTGCCGGCGGCGGGCATCGCGCCCGACGACGAGGAGCTCACGCTGCTGCCGCGACAGCTGCCGCCCGACACCGAGGACACGCTCCTCAGGTACTTGCAAGGATTTTGTGGATACGCCTGTGACATTGCAAAGAGAAACACACTTCACACAATTCGGTACTCTGATTTTTCTTATTTCACTCCCTAGTTTTCAAACTTCATCGTCGTGGCAAATCAAAAAAGTTAAGTAAACATAATGGTTTTGACAAACTCGAACAGCAACCCTAAGTAGAGAGACATAAATTTGCAATAATACAAAATAACATAAAACAATAAAATTGAAATTTACTAACGGATTATTGTACAGAACATATTGAAAAGAGTAACTGCTGAGTTTCTTGCCGGTTCTTCTCAGTACAGAAACAACTTTCCAACACCGGTGGTTGAGTCACATTATGTTTGTATACTGTGTATTTATTTATTATTTCTATTATAGTATTTGTCTATTATTAAGTGTATTTTTGTTTGTTTGATTAAGTTTTTGACGATTTGAAAGCACTTTGTAACAGGTCTATTTAAATAAAGATATTTCTGATTCTGATTCATACAATATCGAACTTCTTGTAACCCCTTTCGAACTTATGAGTCAGCAAATTAAATTAAATAAAAAAGCTTTTTTCTCTACAAAGTTTACCGTATGCATAACACAACATACCATGCGCTCACAACTATGTATATTCCAAAAGGGGGTAGTCAGTGGCATGCTGATTGTTGCCGAACAGAACATTCAGATTCCCACATTTCGCTAAGCGCATTTTAACCCAACGTGGTAAGGGGCGATCCTTCCGCCGTTAACCGGATTTTAATCGGTATTTTGTATTCCGAGCAAGTGTTTCCGACGCCCATGAAGTATCCCTCTCCTCATTATCGTAATGCCTATTGCTTCCTCTACTCTTTCAGATACCAATGGGTAGACATTAGACACAATATTCCCAATGTTCACGCCACGCCAAATGACTTTACAGAAACCTGCTGCTGGTGCTGAAGAAGTCGGGCGCGACCAACTTCATAATCTGGTGCGCGGCGTCGTGCGCGGCGCGCGTGCTGGACGCGGCGCAGCGCGTGGGGCTGCTGGCCACGCGCCACTCCTACATCGTGCTGACGCTCGACCTGCACACGCAGCCGCTCGAGGACTTCAGCCATGGCGGCGCTAACATTACTAGTCAGTTCAGCACCACTTGTTTTTCAGATCCTTACTTACTGCTCTGTCTCAGCGACCTGAAATGAGTCTGAAAAACCCCACTGATCCGTTTTGCACAAGCTTTGCAGATTTTATACTGGTCACGTCCACACGCTTCCATAAATATGACCAAAGACATTTGACCCTATGAAACTCGGACAAGGCCCTCTGTTCTAGCAATTTTGGTCAAATTTGGTGACCTTTTCTCCAACAGCTCTTCAACTGTACGATCTGAACTCAACGGAGGTCATCGAGATGACAGAAGCGTGGCGCGAGAGCTACACGCGGCGCGTGGGTGACGAGGAGGAGGCAGCGCTCGTGGCCGCCTCGCCGCCGGTGGCGCTGCTGCTCGCGCTGGACGCGGCGCGGCTGGTCGAGGAGTCGCTCCGGCGGCTGGAGCTGACCGCCGCGGCTGCCGGGGACTGCGCGCGCGGCCTCGGCGCTTTCCACGCCGACACTCTGCTCAACTATTTGCGCTCCGAGGTCAGCTCACATCTCAGTTTTCTGCTGTCTTAAGTTGGATTCAAACGGGTTATTGTTTTTGGCAGACGTTCGTCTGTTGGTTGGTTGACGTCGCTAGATGTCAGTCGTTAAGCCTGGTCAGAGGCCTTAGGGGGGCTTAATAACATCTGACATTAAGGTTGCCCACTAACCTTACACCCCTCCAACAACCCGCACTGAGCCCGCGTGTTGGAGTATGGCTCGTTCCACCTCATAGTTGTGGTGAGGCCTGTGCCCAGCAGTGGGACGTATATAGGCCGTTTATGTTATTGTTCTTGGAGAGCAAATTTTAACACAGTGAACCCATATGTCCAGGATTGGGGAGGTGGAGTGTCCTGGGAGGCAGACGGCGCGCGGCGGGACGTGCGGCTGCGCGTGGCGGAGCTGGCGCGCGGGGGGTCGCTGCAGCACGCGGGGCTGTGGGCGCCGGGCGGGGGGCTGGTGTGGCAGCGTCAGCCGGAGCCCACGGAGCCCGCGCCCAGCGACTCCATGACCAACCGCACCTTTGTCGTGCTCATCGCGCTCGTATGACTCATGTTGACTACTTATGACGCGTTTACTAAAATGCTAATGTTTACGTACTCAATATCCAGCTTCCGTGAATTAATCATTATTTGGAGAATTAGATGAAAACAGGGGTCATTGACCTCCTATTAATCTACCGAGTGATGACTGGCCGAAAGCGCCGAAGCGAATGTAATTATTATTTGGCTTAGGCTTGATAAGTTATTATTTAAAAGTAGACCTGATGCTGATTTACTTTTTGTTTTCAGAATGCTCCATACGTTATGAAGCAAGAGTCATCTGAGCGCTTGTCAGGAAATGACCGATACGAAGGTATTTCACTTAAATTATTTCTCCAGGCTATGTTTCAATAGGTACATTAGGTAAATAGGTGGCTAGGATAGTTGATTCAGCCTACACGGTGTAAGGCTACTTTTGTAATGAGTTTGTTATAAAACCTCTGTGGAAAGGTAAAAAGCCACCAAAATATGTAAACAATTGACTGAGTTAAACCTATAAGGCCGTGTACCCATGTCGCGGTGCTGGCCACCGTGTCACAGCAATCGTGCTGGCCACCGGTGCCAAAATAACAGTTTTTGTCTTGTAGAAGGGTTGCTAACAGCAAAAACTTACGGTTCCGAACTAAAATTATCGACTTAAATAATTGTGCAAACTGCTCTACTGACTCCTTGCCGCAGGGTTTTGCATCGAGCTGATCGACCGGCTGGCGCAGCAGCTCCACTTCAACTACACGTTCCTGATGCAGGAGGACGGCTCTTACGGCAACTTCGACAACAACACGCAGCAGTGGACCGGCATGGTCCGGCGCCTCATGGATGACCCGGTAAATACACTCAAGGAAAGCACTTAGCTATCAGGACGGTCGGTCTTTCACCAAAATACAAATTATTTGAAAAATGGTGCAGGACGTCCACTTCGGGATCACGGACCTGACGATCACGGCGGAGCGCGAGAAGGCCGTGGACTTCACGACGCCATTCATGAACCTCGGCATCAGCATACTGTTCCACACGCCCAAGCCGCCAGAGCCGGAGTTCTTCGCCTTTCTGCTGCCATTCTCCAACGGAGTAAGTTCTTACTTCTGTATTATTCTAAGACGTCTGCTTGATAACATGGAACGCAGGACAGTTTTGGTAGGCCGGTAGGGCCAACTAAAATTCAAAAATGATGTACCTGTCGAACTCCAGAGCAGGGCTTCCGAAATACTGCAACTGTTAGAAACTTATTTAACTGGCTGTCCACTTATTGTGTGTACTAAATTAACAATGTTTGTTATACCAGGTATGGTTGTGCCTTGGGCTAGCATACCTAGGATCATCACTGCTGCTGTATGTGGTTGGGCGGCTCTGCCCTGAGGAGTGGCAGAACCCGTACCCCTGCATTGAGGATCCACCTGCACTAGAGAATCAGTTTACGCTGGCTAACGCGCTTTGGTTCAACCTAGGTGCCGTCCTGCTGCAGGGCTCGGAGATTGCGCCAGTGTTAGTATCTATTTGTCGACAACTAAACTAACCATTATTATATTCAAAGCAGACCGTAACCTTAACGAACATGTTTCAGGGCGTACGGTACACGAGCTGTAGCCAGCGCATGGTGGCTGTTCGCGCTGGTGATCACGAGCTCGTACACGGCTAACCTCGCCACGCTGCTCGCCAAGAAGACCAGCACCGAGCTCATCCACAACGTGGTAGAGCTCGCAGACAATGAGCTCGGCATTACATACGGTGCCAAGGCCGGTGGCTCTACTTACACATTCTTTGAGGTTATTCTTTGATGCCATTACCCCCCAAAATGTAAATGTGGACAAAAATTAATAGTTGTAAAATTAAAAAATAACTCTTTAGATATTATGGCACAACGTAATATCTATTTTAGTTACAATTTGTTTTTTCAGCACTCCCAAAACGAACTCTTCAAGAGGATGTTTAAGCAGATGAGCGAGCAAGAGATGCCTGCCACTAACGACATAGGGATCAGAAAGTACAAAACCAAAGTTTATCTTGTATTTTACTAAGTACATAAGTAGTTTTACTAAAAAACGACTGAACTAAGATTTGTAAAAATACACTATTTTCAGTATTTTAGCCACATCTGCCACTGAAGTTGACAAGCTTAGTTATTCCCTACTGCTGGTTATAAATAGCTAGTGTATTTATATTAGGTATGCAAACCACTCAAAACTCATGAGAAAATCTACAGTCCACTATCACTAATCCCGAATGCCGAACGTCTTCGACGTTCTTGGTCTCTTTTCTTTGTTTAAGTACCTATTAAGTGTATGATATTACATGTTGCAGGGTTATGGATGAGAACTATGCCTTTTTGATGGAGTCTACCAGCATTGAGTACACAATTGAGCGCAACTGCGAGGTTACCAAGGTAATGATAGTTGAACTTTGCAGAAACAATGTCGTTTTATTTATTTATTCTTTATTGCACAACAATGAATGGTACAAAAGGCGGACTTGGTTTTAGGTGGGTGGCCTGCTCGACAGCAAGGGATACGGCATAGCAATGAAGAAAAGTAAGTTTTCTCCACATAGTGAAATAATTTGATAAGTGGTAGGTACCAGTAATTCCACATTCCTCATGGTATTTAGTTTGGGCTTCTGCTAGACAACTAGAATGCTACAAATGCTGTTGGTTAGTAAATGTTGCGTTATATCGTTCTTGAAGGTTTTTTATAAGCACAAAGATTCCATTTAGACAGAGTGTCAATTTTCATGGCAGACTCGACATACCGCAACTCGTTGAACCTGGCGCTGCTGAACCTGCAGGAAGGTGGCGTACTGCGGGAGATGAAGCGGAAGTGGTGGAAGGACAAGCACGGGGGCGGCGCTTGCAAAGTGAGCTGAGGAACCACTCAACGGTTACCTATCTTAAGTTCTAAAGTATTTTAGGCCAATGACATTTGCCAGTAAACTTAAACTATTTCACTTTTTTTTGTACGCAATGTTTAAATCAGGAGCCAGATGACCGCGCGAGTTCCGAGCTAACGATGCAGTCTTTCCTGGGGCTGTTCCTGGTGCTGGTGGTGGGGTGCGCCGTGGGCGTGGTACTCTCCTGCTGCGACCTGGCGTGGGCGGCCGCGCGGCATCCTCGGGACCCTACCGCGCCTTTCGCTAGGCGATTCTGGCACGAACTCCGTTTTGTCTTTCTTTTTGAGCGCTCAGAGAAGCCTCTTCAGGTAAATATTGCTTTTCACAAGTTCACGAACACCCATTGCATAGCCACAATATTGTTAAAATTACTAACTGGCTAAAGGACATATTTTATCTGATGCCAATAGACTGTTAGATAGATGTTTGCATTTGATGGGTCAAGGACTCAAGGTTTCACAAAGTTTGGCAAGTTGTCGGCTACAAGGGTTGTCACCCCTCTTAATGGCATCTCATGGCATGGCATGGAGCCAAATATATCCAACATTAAACCGTCCACATGTTACGCTGCTTAAAATATATAGGTCACTCATTCAAATATAGTTCAGACTGACGTTACTTTATCAAGTGCATTTCGAATCTGTACTTCCCAGGACAACTTAAATTTTGATTTAAATAGTGGCTTGGCAATGAGTAGAGATGGTGTTAACCACGGGCCAGCAGAAGAAAAAGTCCTTTTTAGCTCAAAAAAGTTTTTTTTCTTAACCCGCCATCGTAATTGCACCACGTGAATGCACACTTCGCGGTGCTAAAGCTGAAGTGCATTCGTTGAATTGCAAGTCAAATCCTATGAGCTTTGACCCGCTTTCTGGTCACGTGTGCAGGGTCCGCTGATCGAGTCGAAGCCGTCGTCAGCGCGCACAGAGTCAGCCGACGGGGACCTCTCGGAGGAGGCGTTGGAAGAGGAACGACTGCGCTCTATGTCGCTACAGACAGCTGGCACGGGCGCGCCTGGAGGTACGAACTGGCTTACAGGCTGTACTTACTTATGAATTGAGTACTTACATAAGCAAACACTTTGTTTTTCTTTGTACGATAGAAGTTATTTCTGCACGATTCCCGAGCAGTGGTGCGTAGCATTTACGTCTCCCAGTAACGCTTTAAGATGACCCTGGGTATGGCCCCTTCTGAGGGCATGTTACCTACTTAAGCTTTGGGAATTTCAGAGCCTTGCGCTTACCCCCATTGAAAAGTGAAGCTGTGAAAGCCATAATTTAAGCTAACAGCTAGTCAAATAAAACAATGTTTACTAAAGATCTGAAAACCAGAAAAATACATTTGGTCGTCTTGGCATCAGGCAGGAGTCGAACCCGCATCTTTCGCAAGCCGGGCAACTGCACTACTCTTATTTTTACAAAATATATTTTTCTGGTTTTCAGATCTTTAGTAAAGATACTGCATGGAAAATGCTAAGAACAATAATAACCAAAATAATGTTCATCTCCAGGCGCGGTGAGTGGCGGCGCGGGCTGGGGCTCGCGGCGGCGCTCGTCCATGCACAACGCGAGCGTGCGGCTCGCGCGACACGCCGCGCGCCGCTCCTCTACGCCAGTGCAAAAGAAATAGTATTCTATTCAGTTATGATTAGCGGAATATCTCAGCAAGGAGGACTAAAGTTTGCAATGCCATTCTGCAGGCGAACTCCCGGGTTCTTCATAAATTTATAACATACGTTAAAACGTCAAGTGCACTGAAATCCTAACAGCTGACCTGAACTGAAAGTGTCTCTAGTTCACTAAATTGTGTGTTCACTAAACTTGTGAATTCACTAAATTCTGGATATGCCATGAGTACTTAAGATTTTATGCGTGTATATACCTGGATCACATCTAGATTGGGTACATACTAACTATTTTTATTTTATGTTCAAGAAAGCCGCACCAAAACGAGCTTCAGAGTCACTTGATGAAAACCATTTCATCAATCAATTTGAGTGCGGTAAATAGGTACTTAGATGATGTTTTGTCTAAGTTATTTCGATTAGGTAATGTAAGTAAATGTTATTGTAATTTTGTTAGGTTGTAAGTAATTCAATGCAGTTATTTCAATATTTTGCATTTTTTTTATGTTAAGTTGTGTTGCTACGTTAAATAACTGTTTTCATTTCCTATGTTACCTCATTTATTTCATTTTACCAAAAGTATCCCCCTCCGAATATAGGTGAAATACCACTCATTATGTATTCTTTGGAAACGTTAAATATAATTCCTGTTAGAGAGTTAAAAAAACGAATATCGGATAATTTTTAAAAAGTTATATCTTCATTCGATCTTCGTGGCAATGGCAACTAATTACAAGTACGAGTAGATAATTATTAGAACAATTTATTTAAAAAATGTAGCAAGTAAGTTATGTTATAATTATTAGGAATTATTAAAATGTTACTGATGCCATCAGGATTTTATTTATTTATTATTTATTGCACGAAAATGAAAGTACAATTGGCGGACTTAATGCCTAAAGGCATTCTCTACCAGTCAACCATCGGGCGAAGCAGAAAACTTTTTATTTTTTTTCCATTTTTAAATTTTTGAAAATGATAGTTGGGGATGAAATTGTTTTTTTTAATAAATTCTTAAATAGAATACCTAACCAAATACTGAATACATTGAAATAATAAGAATAAATAAATAATGTAGATATTTACTTATTTTTTTAATAGCGCTCTCTCTCTCCTAGCTCTAATGTTGCGTGCCCGACCGGGCGCATAATAGTGGTCTCACCTAAAATGTAACACCTTTTTATAACATTATGTTTAAATTGCAATAAATTAGGTATTGAATTGAATTATGTAACATTACCTAACCCCAAAGCGCGCCACTAAACCCCATCATTGACGTGTTAAGAGTCTTTGTAGCCCAATCTATGGCTAAACCCAGCCAAATTACTGTAATTATTTTCCTTTAGTCTGATCTTGTGTAAGTAGAGCCACTACATGACTGCATCCCGTCCACCGCGTCGTGAAACTCGCGCTTCGCGGGCGGGTTGCGCCGAGCCACGCCGAGCCACAGCGCGGCGTTATGCCTCCTGTTTTTATTTACACTCAAATCCGTATCCATATCGACGAACATGAGCACGCGCTAATCGACGGAAGGCAGTGTTGCCATGGCTACACCGCTCCGAACGTCAAGGAAAATAAATGTAGGGGTAATATCAGGTACAGGTTAAAACTGTAGCAAAAGTAGGCTTTTATGGTGTTACTTTACTGTCTGTCTATCTCTCACAGCTGCTTCGTCGTCTCGTGACAATCGAATGTATCCCTAATAGTTATCATCTGAAGGGATGGCGCCGAGTCCGTCACACTGTGAGATGAGTATATGCGAGCTGTAAAAGAGCAGTTTTTTGCAATGTGACGCTACTTCTAGTAGCGTCACGGCCTGTGCACTTAAAATTGTAGCAGCCAACACGCGGGCTCATTGCGAATCGCTGGAAGGATCTAGGGCTAGTGAGAAACCTTGCTGTCAGATTTGATGAAGCCACCCTCAAGCGCCAAATACCAGACTACGGTGGCATTTAGCGACGTCGGCTGTGGATAACAATCGTAAAAAAAACATATATCAAAATGACGTTTTTTATTGCGTAAGATTTCTATTTTCTAAATAAACAGGAAGCACTCCTTGTTTTTTTTTGTAGAATCAATTCAATAATCAATCACTCACTAGATTTTGTACTGAAATACGGAGAGGATGTTGAAATCTGGCAACCAGCGGATGACGTGATCAAGGGAAGCAAGGCGCAGGCGCGAGGGTATCGAGCCCGGGCCCCGGGCGGCGGCGGCGGCGCGGCGGGCGGCGAGCGCCAGTCGCGATGGACCCGCCGCAGGGAGCGCCGCCGGCCGCCCAGGCCCCGCGCCCGCTCGTCAACCCCGACGAGTTCGGCGAGGTGGACACCTCCAGGTGCGAACCGCGACGTCCTAACCGATCCTCCGTCACCAACATCTGCATTTCCGGAAACTTTGCCAAAACATATTGAACCACTTTAAAATTCAAGGTTTTTGAAGGTTCGGCTGAGCTAATCGTTTCTCACCACCACGGCTGGTAGTGTCTTAATTACGCTTATTTAAATTTCATGACCCACTTTGATTTGAGAAAGAACTATCTTAATATGGCAGACGATGGCAATTTTTTTTCCAATACAACAACGAACAACGATGCCTTAATTTGAGTTAAATCGTAACGAACAAAATACTAGTTGGCAGTTAAAGCAGCGCCGAACGGCGACAGCGTCCGAGCTGTTGACAAATAAGTGGTACCTAGTTGTATCAGAACGTGAATCGATAGAGCTTTCTAAGACCCGTTGATGAACTCTGCGCGAGATCGATCCATATTAGATTTGAAGAATTAAGTATGTTCGATACCACATTGCGACAAACTAAGGTATGAATTTCAGCGTAGCTACAACAAGAAAGAGATAAAGATTAGCATTTCCACGAGCAGACGTAACTGTGACGTAAGTCACACTCATCCAACCGGACGCTACGAGTGGTCAAGTGTGCTTGAAACGGTCAACGGAATGAGGGCAATCGTTATGTTCCGAAAGCTCAAAAATAATGAGAGGTTCTGATGGAGGTCGTGGTGCGGAGGCTCCTTTCTATAAATAAGTGTAGAGCGTTTCGGGTGTCGCTGCGGACGCGGAGGGAACAGCTCAACTTGTGCGATAACGATCGTTTGCGACCCATTTCTACGCATGTGATAACGATAAATTTCAAGTCATTTATTACTCATGAGATAACTATCATTGTTTTCGAAATACAATTCGTAATGTTCTGATAAACATTCGACAGCTGTTCTATTTTGTTCAGTTTGGCACAGTTTTCATAGATTTGAAAAAAATTTACACAAATGTTTCTGACATGGGTTTAATTTTTTTATGACTTCTTACGAGATTCAACCTAGTTTCTTGCTTTGTACATCTACAAACAAAAAATACTCTGTTAAGGGTGTTGTTTAACCTCACCTCGAAACAAGACTACAAACAAATTCTTCGAACCTGAACAACAAATTTTTGTGCATGCATCGTCGGTCACGCCCGAGTGCACACGCGACCATAAATCGTAACTGAATATCACGATGAAGGCATTTTAAGTTTTTATACTTAATAACTTGGTTCTCCTTTCCTATTCATTGGTAAGCGAGGCGGGGCACTCAGTTTATCAACACAACAAGTCTCGGAGAAAAATATTCGTTTGTGCAGGCGTGACGTAAGAGGAGTTTGGAATTTCATACCTTCAAAGTTAGAAAGAAAGAAAGAAAATATTTATTTGGTACATAACAATAAAACACTATACAGGAAGGACAACAAAGAAATAAAAAGATACAAAAGTTTTCATGTAACCAAAAATGGTGACCGGTGGAACAGCATATGTTAGGCATACATAGTGCACTAACGCTGATTTTCAGTGGAACCATGTACACAGCGGTTAATACTTGAATAGCAAGGAGCATATTTGTGCGTGCGAAAGCATGTGTGCGTGTGTGGATGTGTGTGCTGTGAGCATGTGCGTGTATGCGTCTTTGATTTATACATAACTAAAAAAAAGGGAGTAAAATAAAATAATAAAAAATAAAGGATGAGATTAACATGGATTACCGGACGTTCTGGACAGCCACCTGTGCATTGGACACTTGTGCTTCAAGAAGATGCTTTTTTAATTTCTCTTTAAAAGTTACATACCTTCGCGTTTATTTATATAAAATTTTGGTACAGCTATTTCTAAATATTCAGATAAAATCAATCGAACAATCAGCTATTGGAAAATGGACATGATAAATCAACTTTCGACCGTGAATGAACATTCTGAACGGAATGTTGTTTTGGATACAGTGAGTTAAGTGGTTATTTCATAATTAATGATCGAAATCAATCTCTATGAGGCGTTAATAACTTTTAGGAAGCTATAGATTCCTAAATTATCTTAAATCGACAATGCCGTCGAGGTATGAAAAGGTCCTATCTATCTATGTAGTTATACAATCTCCGAATTATGAGTGTCTAAATATAACTACATTCGTTCAACTTCATGAGTGAGGATCAACTGCTTGGCAACTTTAGTTTTTTTTCAGGACTAAGTAAGTAGTTAGGTTAGATATATGCAGCGCTGCTCCGCCCATCAGCCTATATTTTAAAATCTTAAAAAACTAAATAAAAACGTAATGAAGAGCCTCGACGCGAAGATACAACTGTCAGGAGCGAAGTGATCTTTGCAGTTTGATGACTCCCGATCAGACAGCCATGGCAAAACTACAAAAGATCCTTGTTGTAAATACTTTAGAAATGGTTTCATTCCGGATATACATCGTTCGCAGATACCCGGCACCGAAAGAAGCGACGCACAAGGTGCGCGGGCGCAGCGATGTGCTCGAGCTCATGTGCGGCGCGGGCGCCGTGGACCCCGAGCTGCTCACCGTCAAGACCTTCTACTTCTTCTTCTACTCGGCGTTCGGCTCGCTGTTCCCGCTCATGGGCGTCTACTTCAAGCAGATGGGAATGAACGCTGGCCAATGCGGCCTGCTCATCGGAACAAGGCCGTTTGTAGAGTTCTTGTCAGCACCGTTTTGGGGTAGCCTTGCTGATCGTTGGCAGAAGGTACGTTGCATTTGTCATCAGACAAAGCCTTATTCATAAAATAAATGATTTAGAAACCCCATTGCTCATTTCATTAACGTACAGGGCCGCACGCTGCTGCTGGCGTCGCTAGGCGCATGGGTGGTGTTCACGCTGCCACTGAGCTGGGTGCAGCCGACGGCGGTGGGGTGCGTGCAGCCCATCAACGCCAGCACCTACCGCCTGGTCGCACCGAACTACGACGAGGAGTGGCCCGTTGCCACGCGCCACTTCCGAGGCCCTTCAGGTGCTGGACGAGAGGGCTCCCCGCTGAGTGTTGACGATGCTATTAACTACAAGTGAGTATTTTTTTTAATATTATGATATTCGATGCTTGCATTGCATTCGACTGGTTAAAGTAATTTTACCTCTGTTTTATGCTGGTATATAATTATAGAAAAGCAACTTGTATGACATGATGATGATTCTAAATTAAACGCTAACTATTTCCAGGCCGGAGTCCGAGAGCGATTGGGTGACGCCACTGCACTCGTACATCGTGTACCGCACGCCTGACATCCAGAAAACCTTCTTCTTGCTTCTGCTTCTGGTAGTGATCGGAGAGTTCTTCAGCGCGCCCGCTATCACCCTCGCAGATTCCGCTGTCATCACGCTGCTAGGAGAGGATGCTGATAGGTATATACTTTTTTTCAAAAAAGTGGTATTGGTTTCGATGATGTTTTCTCCTCCTTTTACATTTTGGTTAAAAAATGTTGGTCACTGTAATCTTCTATTTTTTCCTTTGTCTAGATATGGTCACCAGCGCATGTTTGGCTCCCTCGGGTGGGGTTTGGCCATGTTCTTCGTGGGCATCGCGCTGGACCACAGCACGGCGTTCAGTGCGCACCCTTGTGGTGGCCCACAGCGCTACGAGAAGAACTACACCATCTGCTTCGCCACCTTCTCCGTGCTCATGGGTGCCGCACTGCTCACCGCTTCACAGGTGCCTATTGTTATGCTGCTTCCGAAGTTTTATTAATCAAACCTACCTACGAAGAATCTAGGATACTTAGCAGGATTAATTTTATTTACAGTACTTTCAATTAAATACTTATTTTATTTTATTTTATTTATTCGGATATCCAACAGCAAATCCATGAGTACAGATTCAAACATTACATTATTGAAAATACAAAGCCAATTATAGGATATCGCAGCATGAGTTACATTAACAAAGACATCAAGAAAAAAGTATATGAATAAATATTTCAAGTACTTAATGAACTATGTGTTGATGAAATTTTGCATGAAAATAGGGTCCACTCGCAGTTTAAAACAATGCATATTCAAATTGGGAAAACATAGATATTGGTCATAGTTGGTTCAAAATCAGTGAAGGTCTATTGTTTTTCTCCAGATACGATTCAAGTACGAGTTTGGAAACCAGGAGCCAGAAGTGACCATAGCTCCGGCTGAAGTAGAACCCACTCATGAGGAAAAACTGCAGCAGCAACTAGCCGAGCAGTTGCAGCTGCCCGGCCTCGATACCAGCGCACCGCAGCGCCAGCAACCACCGCTACAACACGCCAAGGTTAGTTGATAACGTAGACCAAGGAGTCATATAAAGAACATACGAAAATTAGGTATGAAAACATACTAAAGAAAGTCAGGCATCGTATTTACTTGGTGTTGTATGTGCACAGGTATTTGCTCAGACGACTCGCGAGATGCCCGAGTGGGTGACTGTGCTGAAGCAGTTCCAGAATGTTAAAGCCGCCTCTTTCCTGCTCGTGGCCTGGTGGATGGGCTTCGGTATTGGCCTCATCTTCACCTTCCTCTTCTGGCACTTACAGGTTTGTAGCAATAACTTGATCTTATTGTTTAAGAATTGTTTGGATTATGGCTCAAAAGATTTGATTGTAGCATACTGTAAAGAGGTCTAATGTAAGAGTGTTAATTCTGAACAATTATTCGCAGGATATTGATGGGTCGCCCACTCTGTTCGGCGTGGCGTCCGTGATCAACCACATCTCCGAGATCTTCGCGTACTTCTTCAGCTTCAAACTCATCACTCAACTGGGCCATGTCAAGGTGAACTTTTCAAATAACTACTTATCTTTATACCTCAAAAGACATTTCATAATATATTATCTGTGACTTCAAATAATAAATAAAAATAAATATACTTTCGCATTTCAATATGGCCTTGAAACATTTTTTAATAGCATTCATTTTGAATATGTCTTTGAATTTCAGTCAATGTACCAAAACAATATGTCACGCTAAAATATGTTTTGGTTATAATTGGCAACAACAAACAATGAGCAAAAAGCCTTGGCGTTTCTGTTCTCAAGTCCAGCTCACCTACAACGTATTTGATAATATTCAAGGTGCTGTGCCTGGGTCTGGCGGGCAACGTGCTGCGATTCCTTTACATCTCCTGGCTGACGAACCCGTGGTGGGTGCTGCCGTTCGAGTTCGTGCAGGGCGTGACGCACGCCGCCGTGTGGGCCGCCTGCTGCTCCTACATCGCGCACGCCACGCCGCCGCGGCTGCGCTCCTCCGCGCAGGGGGTGCTGCAAGGTAATTGAAGACATCCAGTAGCAGTAGTAGACCATTGCTCTATCTTCTGAGGTCAGGGACATTTTTGCCTATATTGCAAACATAGTATCTTATGGAAATAGTTACCTCCTGGAAATATAATTCGAAGTATAATGTAGCAGCTGATGAGCCAGATCTGAAACTGACTTCACACATCCAGCTTTCACAAACGCGCACTTCATTTTCGGCTTGTTCCGCAGGCCTTCACCATGGGCTGGGGCGCGGCTGCGGCGCGGTCCTCGGCGGCATCGCGGTCGCCAAGTACGGCACGACGCGCACGTTCGCTGGCTACGGGCTGCTGTGCGCGGTGGCGCTGGCGGCCTTCGCCTTCGTCAACTTCCGCGACGGTGGCGCCGCCATCCCCGAGGGCGGCGCGGAGGCGGACGAGGAGGCCCGCGCGGTGGTGGAGGCTGGCGTGCTGGCGCCCCACGGCGTGCCCGCCAACCCGCTGCCCAGGGCGCTCTCCTCCACGCGCCTGGCAGACCTGGCGCACCATGACTCTTATGGTGCTACCCAGGTAAACATCGCCTTATACCGGGCGGAAAATCCGAAACACATTTTTTAGACGGCGGTGCTGGGAATCATACATTTTTCAAAAGATAGAACTTTGGATTTTTTTCATGTGATAATACACAGTGGCTACTTCATGAGGACAAAATTATAACTGAGTTATCTATTTATCAAATTGGTTAAAAAAAATATTTAACTAAGCTTTTCTAATTTTGGTGGCGTGTCCACAACCCGACTACCTAAACATATGTGTTATTTGAGCTGAAGATTATAAACGTATTTGAAAAACAATATTATTTTTGAATTATGCAATACATAGAGTGTCTAAAATGGCCCAATTAAGCAAGATTACTATATAACTGCGATTATGCCACGTCGTTAGGTTTTGTCCAAGAGAAACTTACAATTTTGGTGTGAATAATGAAATAGCTCGCCAGTTACTACATAAGGATCAAAACAGGGTACCATCCCCATCAATCGTTCGGTTTAGTACCACTCTCGCCACCAGTGACGGTAGAAGTGTACGAGTCCTTTGCGTCTTCCCGCAAAACAAGTTTATATGACGTTTTTTTTTACCAG
Organism: Udea ferrugalis; assembly: GCA_950022985.1. Classification (NCBI taxonomy): domain Eukaryota; kingdom Metazoa; phylum Arthropoda; class Insecta; order Lepidoptera; family Crambidae; genus Udea; species Udea ferrugalis. The sequence goes on along the minus strand of OX465524.1, from coordinate 18,495,688 downwards.
GACAACAATTTAACAATTTCGGTGTCCTCGATTTATAATTTCTCAGTGGTTACTTTCTGTTGACTTTATAGTATAATGAAGAGAATCAGTTTTTGTATCTAATGTTAAAATGCTATTACTATGTGTGAAACAGATTTTATATTGTTTAGTTTTTTTAACAAAATTCTAATTCAAGTGTGCCAATTTTGGTGTATTTGGTGCTACACCAAAATTGATAAATGCACCAAAATTAGAATAAGAAGATTTGAACGACACCTTACCCTACAATAAGAAGTCTTAACTACCAGGTGAGATCCTAGAGCAGACGCTACTCCGAAGGGGAACACCAGAGGAAGCTTTGCTAGATCCCCCATCACCCCACAATGAGATATGGAGCTTGGTGAGGCGAAAACTCTGAAACTGGACCTCCCGCCTTACACAGGAGGTGATTGAGTGAAATTGCTGGTCAAAAGTCTGCATGAAGACACTGAGAAAAAGTCACCAGACAAAGCCGACTACCTCGAAGGGCAATCCCGTCACATCGGTACGAATACTAGCTTAAATTGAAGACATTTAAGGAAACTTGTATGCCTCGCACACAACGAAGCCTCCACCAGACGCGAGTGATCTTACCGAACCCGATTTCAGCCTTGTCCCAAGAAAGGAAACAAACGCTTGCTAAAAACTATATGCCAATCACACTTATGAACCAAGTGTAAAAGCTCATCCGGTACCTAGAAGGCCAATTGTTTATTCACGACCGATAGTACGGCTTCAGACCGAAACGGTCCACCTATGATTTCCTAGCAAACGTAACTCATTTAGCCCCCTAAATGAGTTACTCTGCAAGAAAATCATAGGTGGACCGTGCTAAACGTGTGGCATGAGTAGAGCACAGTCTATTAGCGTTTTGTCTAGCGCTTTATTGCAAAGTGAAAGATATATCGAGGATAAGAGGCATTCTTGTTGTTGATCTTGACGGTAAGGGGGTGTACGCAATCTTGTGGAGGTCAATACACCAGATGAGCTCATTATTTGCCCGTCCTACTCTTCAGAGCTCTACATCCTCAGCATGGATGTTCACAGGAACCTTATCCAACAGGACTATCTCCATTCAGTCCTTAGCATTATTAAAACAGTATCCCGTAAGATCTAATTATCATTCTTCACGCCTGAGTAGCTGTGTCTTTGTACAAGACACAAATTTGCTCGTGTGCGGAATATTGCTCTCATCTCTAGACGGTTCCGCCGAGCCAGGTACTTGAAACTCTTGACAGCTTGCAGTGGCGTCTATCCGCATCATTGATAACCCAGAGGTAACTATGACTATGGTGCGATTACAACTGCGTAGAGACATAGCCCGGGTGAGTGTCCTCTACCGGCTTCAAAGTGGAGAAGATGTTCAGACGAGTTGTTCCAATTGATAACACCCTAACCTTCCACTTCCCATGCTGTTCTGTGTCAACATCCACTCACGGCCCAGTAAATATTGACCATTGAATCGTTCTTTTGTCGTGCTCTCTAGGTGTGAAATGCTCCTCCAGCGCATGCAGTTCCATCTTCCTACAATCCCGGTGTTTTTAAACGGGGCATGAAAAAGCATTTATGCAGGCCTTAATAATAATAATAATAATATCGTGGTGTATCTAGATTAAACTCCTTCCAGACATCGGAGCAGGCTTTTGTAAAGGATTCAGTAAAGTTTTAAATTCGTTTATGCTCAAAAAATACAGGAAGTCATTCACTTAAGAATACAGCTACATTATTTAATTGGATATTCCGATTAATACTATTAGTTGGACACATTCATGCTCACATGTTTGGCAGGTTATATAGGAGTCCGAAAAGTAAAACCGACCCCTGGCTTTTGTTGACTACGAGAAAGCCTTTACTAAGCAATGTTACCAAAACCCGGGCTGTTCACGAGTCTTTGAAGCGCTGCCAAGTCGAATGGCGTTTTGTGGGGTTGCTTCCTCAGCAACAAGATCCATCCAGTTGCTGTGGGTGTAAGACCTGTCTTACACCCACCCTGTCCCCCTTTTGTCACCCTGGTGACGTTATACTCCCGAAACTTTTCACCAGCGCGCTGGAAAGTTCCAATTACGTAGAGAAAACTTTAAAGGTGAAACCTCCAGGAGAGTACAGCATTTGGGAAATGGGGTCATGTTTTCGCATCATCTTTGCCTTAAGACCAAGGTATTTAATCAATGCTTCCTACTAGTCATGACTTTCGGAGCAAAGACGTGGAACCTAATGGTGAAGCTAGCCAACCGATCAAATGTCACTCAGAGAGCTATGGAAAGATCTACGCTCGGGATCTCACTGTGTGAGAAAGTTGGGGATGAGATAATCCGGTAGAAGACCAGATGACTCTAAAGTGTAGCGAACTGAAGTGGAAGTCAGCTAGCCACATTGTTCAAAAAAATGATCGAGTTGCTGAGGAAGACAGATTCTTGAATGGAAGCCTCGGCTTGCTGGCAGACTGCAAAGATGTGAAAGAACTCATTTCTTCTTCTGATTGTTTTAGTAACGAAAATATACGTACACATTTGACCAAAACGTTAAAGATGAGGAATATTTAGGATTTTCTAATTTTGGTGTCAGGTTTAAATTTTGGTGACAGCATTTCTAATTTTGCTGTGTTAACATAAATTTTGGTGTTTCCTCAATTTCGGTGTGCCTAATATGAAAATAATTACTGGGCCAAATTGAATGCCTAAGTCAATTCAAGCACAGAATACGTTTCTGAATAATTAGATTATAACATAAAAAAGATAAAGCCAGTAATTAAAAAAACCAGCAAAATTAGGCAAAAAATGCCACTTGTTGATATTGCCCCACCGGGTTCCCTTTATTTTACTGTTTGGAAGATGAATTTTTTTTGAACCAAATTTCTAATTTCTAATGATCATTTACATTTGAAATAAGTAGCTTCGCTTATTGTGCCCTCAAAAACTACATCAATGCTATGTCATTAAACTGGTGAAAAAAATCCAAATCTACCTTTTTAACATTTGTTAGTAAATACTACGTAAGATTGACTATGCTTGTTTCGTGTCCAGAGCTACAGCGGCGGCGACAGCCTGGGCGTGCCGGGGCAGGCGCCCCCCGCGCGGCCCTCCAACCCCTTCGCTGCAGAGCAGCAGCAGCAGGCCTACAGATAAGCTGACAGGCCTGGCCGTGGCCTGCGAGCAGCGACGAGCGGACGCCTGCACTCAAAGCTTTCCGTTCATGTTACCGCGGTGAAACATCTTGTTTAAAACAAACTCCAGAAATACAACGTGATCTTTTTGATATCTGGGAAATGACGAAGAGATAGAGATATACACAGCGTATATAGGTATATACGTACGTTAAAAATAAAATAAATAAGTACAAGCACCATCAAAAATGAACAAGTAACATCAAAATTAGGCACATAGATCACAATGTATCAAACATGATGTAATGGGGAAATGTTGGTTTTCATTTCCTGAAATAAAAAAAACACGTTGTATTATTCGCCTGACAAGATCAAACGCGGTGTGCGTCGTCCTGGTTGCTCTGCGAGGTCGCGGAAATATTTATGACTACTAGCTAAACCCAAATCTCCGTGCGAACGGATCAAAGTTAAATATTTTTACTCTATTGAGATTTCTATGAAATTTTGTTGAATTTAAATGGAGCTGGAGGAAAACAGACCACGACCATGCAGTCTAGAAGGTCACAGCACTCGCGGGCATTCTAACCGATAGGTTTTGATAGCGGTGGTGTAACACCAGTTCGGTCACATGACAGATGACAGAGCCGACCGATGAGGAGCTAGACTTCCACTGCTGTAGCTCAAAACTCCCCAGAGTTACAAGCTTAATTTATTGTTGTAAATAATATAAATATTATTACTTATATCTAAATATTTTATTTGCGGGTGCTTTTCGTCTTACGCGACGTCTATCTAGGCTCTACTATTCGACTATCGGAGGTACTCACTGTTGCTACATAAATGTTATTTAAGTGAGAGTGTAACAAAAATATATTGTATGTGAATTTATGGAAATGCGATGTCATATCATGGTGTGATCATGTAGAGTGTATTATTAATGTAAAGTTTAATGTATAGATGTGTGGTCGCACGTCTCGCGGCACTTTGCAGAGGTCGCGCGACCGAGATGTGTCGCGGCATGGGCGAGGATACTCGCTCGCGATGAACATACATACGCTTGTGTAGATAAATCTTATTACACATTTTCCCAGGTTAAATAATAATGCTATAATGAACACAGTCACACAACGCACCAGAAATTGTGGTGCATTTAACCAATAACCCATTTACTTCATAACCCAAAGTGTGTTTATGTCGTCTCTATCAAACATTAGATATTTATTCATGACGGCGACCAGCTACTAATTCGTCACTTAAGTTCCTAGCCATAACGGATATTGTCGTCTATGCCGCGATGTCAATTATATTTAAAATAATGTATTATTACTGTACGATTAACAAAATATACGTGTCGTAACTATGCTAAAGCTCGAACGCTTCCTCTCCACGGACAGCTCTCGGAGTCGGCCGGTGAGTCGGTTCTTCTTTATCCAAATATATTACTGACATCGACGTAGACTAACGAGTGTTCGAGATTTAGCATCTCGAGAAGAACGAGTTAAGCCTCGTGGAATCATTAAACTAAACTTAGCTGACCAGGGGTATAAGTACTCTTAATTGCTCCCGCAGCTCCCGCACCCCATTGCCAAACAACGGTACTACTTATGACCTTTTTCAAAATAAAAGCTCTATGAAACTAACAATTTGCAAAAAAGAAGATACCGGAACCACTGCAGCTGGGCTTTTCAGGATGATAACGAAAGTCTAAAATTGTTTGTCGTGCATAATGTTCCCTCCCTGCGGCGTCACTCGTTCTTCAGTGTAGAGTATAATCGAGAAGCGTGATCTGTCCGCTCTGTACCTCTATATTTTGTTGGATAATATAATAGATATTCTATAACTATAGCTATACGTATACATATGTTTGTTGTATAGATAAGTATTAATATTTGCGTTGGAGGCGGGCCCCAAGCGCGGCCGCGGCACCAGTTATATATTTTTGCACAGTCTGTATCGAGTATGAGTAGACCGAGCCACCTTCCCCCTCCTAAGTCCCCACACGATCCCCCCCCCCCCCCTTCGCAGGTCTCCCTCACCTTGGTGGCTCCACACTTTCAACTTCAAATGTATAAATAAATGTTGAACTATTTATTTGAGTTTTCTCTCTTTGTGTTATTTCAATTAGATATTATTATTTAATAGCTTACAATATAGAGGATGATCAAGTGTATTCTGCCAATGCCGAATGGTTTTAGCGTTTGCATAAATGCAATTTTCATATATTAAATCGATCCAAAGTCGTACTAACTCCAGTAACAACACACTCACCCTATCTCACCGCGAATGGCGATGCGCCGGGGTCACGTACGCCGGTTGTTTCATCGCAGATTTGACAGAATCGTTGTAAACAATACATCGAGCGGCAAGCAACCACTCTCCTAAGTCACTGTCTCATGTTTTCTACCACTAAATTTTTTTCATTACTTGGATTATTTTTTTTTGGAGATGACCTAATTTTAGAAAGTTTGCCTGTGTACACGCGCGCGGCACCGTTCCAATCTGTCAATGTCAAAGAAGGTAATGGATCGGCAAAGGGGATAAACCATACAGCCTTAGCAAACATACCGAAACAGGGTTTCACTGGATTTTTTTTTTCAATTTCTTACTGGAAATTGTTAGTTTTCTTTAGTGTAATTGTTATTTTTATGTGTTCCTTTTTAATTGCCAAATAGCTTTTCTTATTCTGTTTTATTTTTACCGATTTCAACTTTTGGTTTTTGTACAGAAAATTGTGATCAAGGAAACAGGTTTCCAAAAAGTTTGAGTGAAACAAAAAAATGCTGGGGAGTAAAAGTTTATCAAAAATATCTTCTTCTTTTACCTATAAACTAAGTAGAACTAAATTGTTGAGTTTGAGCGTCCTTTCAATCAAATCAAAACAAATAAATACTTATAGTAATTAAACTCGAGCACAAAATACCGTAGGTACAACTTGCCTACAAAAAATTGTCTTTCTGTCCATCAATACGTCTTCCACTTCTAGTGTGAAAAAAATCGGCAATCACCCCATAACAGAGTCACAGCTCGTTACGAATTATCTATCAACTGAATAATATCAATCTACTGATTAGGAGTCATTACATGCCTCCTCATTTATAATAGTCGTTTTTAATCACTAGTTTTTAACTCCAACTGCTTGATCGTCAAGTACACCCTGTCTTGTTGAAAGAAGGGTGGGAGCCCTCGTCACAACATGACGAGCCGCCCGTTCTTGTAGGTCGTCTTCAGCGGCGCCTGCTCGCTGCCGTTGCTCGTCTCGCTGCGGGAAAATAAACAACTTCAACGACATATTGAATTAAATTAACAGAGTACCTACCTAACTATTCATTTACACACATCAAAAGTGTCTAGGGATATCTCAAGCATTTTCATACAAAGTATAGCTATTGGGGAGGCTGTAAAAATTAAAATATTGATACCAACGTAGAAATTTTTAGGACACAGAAACTGCTATATCTGCCCTTTCAGATTGTATAAAGAAATTCATTGTGGTAGCATTATTGTACAATCGTAAGGACGTTAAAAAAAAGACAGAATTTCTTTTAAAAGGTTTCAAAATTTTAGCAAAATCAAACGTTTTTTTGTAATATTCTTAACCTTTATCTTATGCCTGTTTCCTCGAGTTATTCTAAGATAATGCTGAGCATTATCTAATATCTTTGATTTTGCTAAAATTTTGAAACCTTTTAAAAGAAAAATCTGTATTTTTTTTAACGTCCTTACGATTGTACAATAATGCTACCACAATGAATTTCTTTATACAATCTGAAAGGGCAGATATAGCAGTTTCTGTGTCCTAAAAATTTCTACGTTGGTATCAATATTTTAATTTTTACAGCCTCCCCAATAGCTATACTTTGTATGAAAATGCTTGAGATATCCCTAGACACTTTTGATGTGTGTATTTCAAACAGGTATTATCTCGTAGAACCTTCGCTAAAGCAACAGCAAACCGCTTTGTACATACCGTAGACACAGTCGATCATCGCATATCCTTGCAAATACTTTGTACCAAGCACACTCCGCAGTTAAACCTAGGCTGCTTCTTCAAGCAATACTAGGAACGTAACTTACTTACATATAAATAATATAAATAGGTAAATGAAGCCAACCCCAAACACAAAAAACACCTCTAGTCAAACGGCGTCCTACCTGGACAGATTGTTTCCAACACCTCATTGAACTGAGTCCGATGATTCTGTCCTAAGAACAGAATGGAACACAGTTAAACGATGTTTTCTTGCACGCGAGCATGTGGGCTCCACGAATCCGTAAAATCTACATTTTGCTATTTCAAAATTCAAAGTTAGTCAACTTAACACAAATACTTCTTAGGGAGATTGTCAACTCGTTAAGAAACTAGAGGGAATGCAGTACCAAGCAATTAGTTAATTCGGAGTCTCACCTGTGGTACTTGAACCGTGCTCGCTGTTTGTGGTGCGCGCTGGCGCTGGTGGACCCGGCGCCCGGGCTGGAGGTCGTCGGTAACCGCTGCTCGTGGGGCGACAGAGGCTGCGACGAAGCCATCAAGGACAGGATAACCGCCGTCGGCTGCAACAACAGCAGGACGACTGCCGAAACCCCAGCAATATAGCCGTTCACAGGGCCATCTGCTGCCGCTTCCTGGCAAATTACCATTAATATAAGTATCTATTCCTCTTTCTAACAGAAAACAGAGTAGGAGTAAGCAGAACGCAATAGCGATGCATCATTTGATTGGATAAGCAAATGGTTTCCGAGGACTAATCTCTAAGTTATGACAGGATTAAACGTCCAAACATAGTGAAATCGATTCTTTAGGTTTCGAAGCTTTAAAAGAGCTAAAATCGATTGAACAGCTGGACACTGACCTCGATGAGCCGATTGATCTTCTCAGGCAGCGGGTACCAGCGCGCGAGGATCTGCAGCGCGGCAAGCAGGTGCTCGCGCATCTCCATCAGCTCCTTGATCTTCGCCGCCTCCGCCGTCTGCAGGAACGCGTTGATGCGCCCGCTCACCCACACGATCGCGCTCACCTCCACCACGGTCAGGGTGCACATCAGCCCCGAGTACTGGGGACAAACATCTTCCTTCTATCAACGGCTATCAACACTTGTGCAAGGAAAAAACTGAGTCTGGTCGGTGAACAACTAAACTTGATCACTCTTTTAATACTTTGTGTCAGGAAAATAAGAGAGATAAGGTTCAGATACTAGTAAGTACATCTCTACATTTTGTAACAGAAGCTATAGATCAGTGCTTTATGGTTTATTCTTAAATTAAATTTGTGTGCAATTTTCTAGGAGTTGAGAAATATAGTTAATAATTAATTTACCGTTAAAAGTGCGGGGCGGCGGTAGGCGCTGGAGGCCTTCGCAGAAAGGGCGCCGAGGGCGGTGTGAGCCATGACAATGAGGAGCAGCGGGAATCCCAGCAGCAACAAGCATATTATGTAATATTCTAGCGGCAGTATCTCGCGGACGATGATGTATGTGCTCGGGTCCCACTTCAAACGTGCTGCCGTCGCCAGCCCTGCACCCGCGTACAGCTGTAAACAACCACACTGCTTGAATCCTGGCTATCGTGGCCTCAAAGCAAAATGCCGACAACGTGTGGTAGTAGGACCATAAGAAGATAGTAAGTACGTACTCGTAGTTGTAGCTATTACCTACTGAGGTCATACAGACTTAGCTGAACTGGGATGACTAAGATATAACTTTCTTTATGTAAGTTCTTTAGGTAAGTATACAAAGATCTTTTGCAATTTGGCAAATAAATAATTTCGAAGAACTTAATAATGTCCAAAAAAAAATTATTATTGTGCAAACCAACGCTCTCTGTGTTCTATCGGTAAGATAAACCTGAGACAAGATATCTCTAGATTTTATTTCAAAGGTCATCCAAGTCCTATCTAATGCTACAATATGAGTTGTTATTTGTAGTTTATTTTTGGTATCATAGAATATCAATACGATTGCTTGCCATCTTATCTTCAGTTTCAATGATGCATCACATAATTTTAATCCACTAACTTTTTAAGTTCAATATACATAATATGGTACACACCCCAGAACTCAAAAATGCCACTGAAGAACAGTAAGCCTCCTACCTAAATAGATTCCCATATATTTACTATCTTTCTTTTAGGGTTTGCGAAGTTTCATGAATCTTCTGAATGTTGCACTAGACGCAGTAGGCGGTCAGCAAGAATAGGTTATACTGAGACGTCAGCCAGTAATGTGATATAAAAACGCACCTTTTTTAGTAATAAATTAATGTTATCAGCGAATACCTAAAGCAATGAAACGTAGTTTACGCGGAACGATAGTGAGGGATTAGGCTGGAGTATGGCTGTTCAGATGTAGCGAGGGAGTGATAGCCAAAACATCGTCTACCTATCGCAAGGTCTGTCCTACTTCTTGATCTAATCTCGCAGTATGTGTCGGTAGAAATCGTCTAAGCTGAAATGACGCGCCCCTCCACTGCATCTGCGAATACAAGCAAGCCTGATGTGGCCTGAAGCTTGTTGGTCCCTGTTGAAATTTATTTCCGCAGGGAAGGGCAAGTTTCCGGGTGTGGTGCATCCTGGGCAATGAAGAATAACTTCCGGAAACGGTTCTTATTGCTCGTTGGCTAAACACTCGACGTGAGGGGGACCGCTAACACATTTCCCCTTTGGGGTGAAACACGGGACACGGTCCATTTCCTCGAAGGCAGCGGCAGCTTTTGGGCAGCCGGGTTTGCGAGCCTTCTAGTTTCAAGGAGGGGAGAAATTGGCGCACTTCCACCGCTCTGCACTGTACCAGGCAGACGATTCACTCTCAGAAGTGGACGCCCTGCACCCTTGCGCCTTGGCTCGGGCTGTGTTTTTCTCCAGCGGCCGCTTCGGCGGCGTAGGACGGTGGGAGTCTCGCGGGTGAGTCACCGCATTCACCCACTATGGACGATGTGAGGGAGCCACCCGAGGTTTTTAGTCGGTAGGCCACTGGGCCACCTTCCCAGTGGAGAGTCCGCTACCCGGTGGACGGGTATGCGTAACGCATTTCCCACAGCGTCAAAAAAAAAGTAATAACAAATGGTTTGTTTCCACTCAAAATCAACAATCAATGGATTTAATCATAATCATATTCTTTATTTCTTGCTTCATGCCAAATGTGATGTATCTCCAAGTTGGTGAACCGGTGTCCACCACATGAACCCTGTTTAGGGCACTCATTCATTGATTGATTCATTTAAGTGCTAGGCATTTTTTTAAATGCAAACCTGTAGTAAATTTTTGCGATTGGTACTTATGTAGTTAGAATAAAATTAGCGGAAGTAATCCATAAATGAACAACGTTTTGGACTACTTTACATAGGTAAATTGAAAAGCTTATGCCCACACTACTTAGGTGGTGGGTAGGTGGCACAAACTTCCTACCTAAATGAGGAGAAGCTTTAAGTATAGAAGACAGCATTAGGTAGGTAGGTATATTGCTTTCCTACAAATGGCTAAGTCTTTTCGCAATCAATAATAATAGGGATAGCAAATTGAAAATAAAAAACTATTTCATTGTCATGGATTAATTTATTCTCTTGTGACCTTAGAGCATTAAGAACATTGTCTGAGCTTTTGACATTGCTATATGTGATTTGTTTATTTTTATTTTATTATTTATTTTTATTATTAATTTTATGTAATTTAGATTCATTCCATTTAGTTTTAGTCTTAATTTATGTAATTTCATTTATATTTTTATTGATTTAATTTGTCTCTTTAACGATCTTATTTAAAATTCCTATATTATGACATTTATGTAGCTTATAGTGATATTTTATTTGAGAAATAAATAATCTAATCTAATCTTTCCAAACATAACTTGGGTGTCTTTGCTGCTGAAAGTTCGTAATTTAGTTTTAGGTAAATAAATCAATGAATTAGGCGTCACGAAAATTTAATGATATTTGATTTCCTGAAGAACTTACCATGAGTACAAGATTAAGATGCATGAGTATAACCCCAGCGATGCGCGCGCGCCGCCCGCCGCGGCCGCCGCCGCAACACAACATTGTCACTAACACCACTTTCACCAAATTTAATCCTTCGTCACCTAATCATCGTATAAAACTTTATAACTTGTCGTTTACTAGAATGAGTATTTAATGACAGGGTCCTAACCCAAACTTATTTTATAAAACAAAGTCAGACTACAATACTAGATGGAACCACCCAACACTTCAAACTCGTCATTTGAACCCGCCTAATGGACATGTATTTCACGTTTCGGGGATGTTTGATTGACGTGTGTGGAGCAAGGTCGCCGGGAGCGGTGCGCGTGCGGCTGAGTTCGGCCCCGGAGTGTCAGGTGAACGCGCCGTATCTTATCACCCTGCTATCGCCCTAATCGGCCCGTCATCAGCTGCAACCAACACGCTTCAAATATAATGTATACTACGCTTTGGGGTCATACGGAGTTCACTTAGCTAACTTTGGGCTAATCATTTTCATTAGGCACTTGTTGGATCTCGCTCCTCCATCTTCACTGACTCGTTGGCGCGGTGCGTAATGATCCTGTCTACTAAAATGCGGACCGTAGACTTTAATCATTTTATCACCCCAGGATAAAGGTTCGCATCGTACCTATCTATGTTGATAAGTAGTGTTTTTGCAAATTACCTACTTAGATACTTACTTTCCATAAAGGCTTCCGGAAGTAGTCGCAACCATGGAGAGCTAATATAAATAAACTACTTGAAAGCATTATTAAAAGTGACACACACCACAACAATATCGGAACTCTGACTCACGCTAATTCCGCGCGTGAAATACGCAACTGATATATCGACGAGGGTGTTGTCCCTCCAGCCATTATCACAGTTACTCATCAAAGGCACTACGTTAATATACATCATTTCCCACTTTACTATACGTAAATCACTTTTTTATCAGTTTTTCTTTTCAATGCAGACTCAATGTAGACGTTGGCATGCAGGTCCTCGTAAGTTTACCATAGACCCTACGCCACCCTCCTCGCAGCACTTCTGTTTCATGGCGGAAATGCAAGACTTCATTTTCTTATGTTAATTATCAGTTAAATGTGATGGGCCTACCTACTCTCGAATTCAAAAACATTTATGATCATTCCTAGTTGTGAAGAGAGTTGTAGATTTAAGTATTTAGAACTAAATGTGACGGCATTACTTTGCTCAACTTTGACTGACGTATAGTGAATTTGGGATTAGGCGTATTCTCAAGAACTAATTTAAGCCGGTGCTATCAACTATCTATAACTACAGCAGTGACATTCAAAGAATCCTACGGTCAATGTGTGAAACATATTAAATTTGTTGATCGATTATTTTTTTAGAGATGATTGATACGTACTGTTCTTGGAATTGTCATCTGCATTGAAAAAGATAACTGATTTAAAGAACTGTTAATGGCGAATAAGAAATAAATCGCAGTTTTTCCATTATACCTAAATCAAATTAGTACCTACCTATATCCTTATATGTTTTTATAATGAGGTTGAGGTTGCATGAAAGGTTGGTTCAGATACAAAACAAAATGGTATAAAAATAAAATTTTATTGCTTTTATTCTTACAATTTAGTATAGTTTGATATTGTCTACGATAAAACATAATAACTATGTACGCAGCTGTGCGTATCGTTCGATCCTTATTGTCTAGTTACTGATGAACCGCTGCGCTACTGTGAGCCGTCGGTGGCCATTACGTACACAGTACACACTTACAATAAACTTATGCCACGGAATGTGCTAAAAGTTGTGATATAAAATGCAAGGCAATTCCTGACTTTGCTGGGACAATTATCTGGAAAGGGTATCGCGTTGCACAAAAGTTTTCATTAAAAGTAAAAATTGGCAACAATACCTATCACTGAACAACAATTTCTTATCAACCACTGATTTTAAAATAAACATACAATAATGCGAACCGCTATGCTAGGTTTCAGACACGGTCTCACGTAGGTACTTAAGACTATTTGGCACCAGATGCACGAACCACCGTTACTGGAAGCGACGTACTATGTCACATGGTACTGTGTGTATCTCAGAGCTGTAGCCCTGCTGACGCTTTGACAGCAGTGTTGCCGCTCTATTACTATCGATAACCCATGCTGAGTATCATAGCTACTACACTATCGATAGCACAACTGATTTTCAAGGTAAAATATCGATGGATCGGCAACACTAAAGCAGCACTAATTATAAACATCTTAGCTTGGTAGTTACACCTTGAGGGTTTGAAGTGCTAAAGTGGCTGCTGTTTCCGCTAAAGCCAATAAGGACCCACAGCTACTAGTTAAGGTGTGATGTCTTAAAGCAAATCACAGCAAAATGTAACCAGATCAGTCGAACATAGCTCTAAGTGGTTGTCAGAGTATAGCACCAAGACTCTCTCGAACGTCGCGCTATAGAGCAAGAAGAGGTTACTAATCATACAGTATTCGTATTTATCGACGCTAATTCACGCTATCCGTCGAATAATAACTTCAATATAATTTATCTCTAGTTCAATATAGGAATATTCAACGATACATTAGTAAATAGAACAGTAAGCCAGGCTCGCCTCCTCGGCGGAGCGCGATGAGCCACAGGAACACTAGGCGCTACGATAACCACTAGACTCGATTAAACATACCTACATTTGTTTACCTACTTACTATTAATATGGCAGTCTGTTTTCGTTACAAACATGACACAATACGTACAAATGTCGAGGCGGTGACATTATACTAATATAACAGAGTTCCATAGTTTAAAATAATGAAACATAAGGTACAAAAATAGATTCAAGATTTTTTAAATATAATTTAGTGCGTACTTAGTGCAAAAAATATAAGACAGACTTGAGTGGGAAATCACTTGTTATATCACTAACCATCTAAGATTATTACTGGAAGAATTCGCTGGTCGCGGCGGCTCCTCGAGACACGCCACGTTACTTCTATCAAGATACTTTATACGTCTTTACGCAATATATAAATGTTATACCAAAAAAATATTTAACAGGAATGTCATGAAGTTCTTTAACAAGTTGTGAATGATAGGTTCGTAGTTCAAGAGTTAAGAGTGGTTACAATTCTATTTTATAGTTAACTTCATATTACCCTTGTTGGCAGTGACGAGTCTAAGGAATATTTTTAAATTCGTTATATCAACATGGATGACGCATCAACGGAGCCACGGCAAGTACTGGAGAGGCAACATCTATCTATCTATTACCACAATCTTCTCAAAGTCGTAACATTAACTTTTAGGTACGTATATCACCTTAGAACATTTACTAGCTCTAACTAAATGACCCAACATTTAAAGGTTTATTAAAAATACAATGGCAAAACATCCCACATCACCCCACCGCATTTCGATGGCACTGCGACCGCCGCGCCCCTAGCGCCGAAAGAATAAACTTATCACGAAACTTTTTGGTCTTTGAGATCGACCGGCGCATTAGATACCGATCACTGTATCAAAATACTAGGAAAAGTTACAAAGTAGGGTTTTCTATCGTGTAAGGTAAAAGAGAAAAATGTACATAGATATAAGTACCGCTGTCGGTGCCAGATGCTCGACTCTTTTTTACTTTCAGTCAGATTCAGGAGCGTGGCAGCTTTGTTTTTTTTTTGAAGGGGACTGCTCAAAGCAGGACAGGGTACGTTAACTGTACTAATAGCTGTAGTGGAAGAAGAGAGAGAAAAATAAACATAGTCCCTCCATATCTAGGTCTGCAGTCGCTCTGCATTGAATTACTGACCAAGAGGGCTTCTTGGAATAGTTTGTTTTATAAATCGGTTTCTTAGACTGTAAAATAGCAACCAGTATTCGCCTATGCCTTAAATATCGGCGTGAAGGATGAGCAGCGTGGGCTGCGAGGGCGCGGGCGGCGCGGAGGGCGTGGGAGGCCGGCGGGGGGGCTGCAGCGCGCGGAGCTGCGCCTGCACCGCGTCCCACTGCAGGTCCCGCACGAGGGCGGGCAGGGGCGCGGGGGGCCCCGGGCGCCACTCCAGCGCCGGTGGCGCCGCGGCGGGGAAAGGTGGCGGTGGTGGCGCGCGGGCCGGGGCTCGGCGGCGGCTGCGGGCGGGGCGGCGGCGCGCACGCGGGGCCCGGCCGCGAGCCGGGGAGCGCGGCGACGAGACCGGCTCGGCGCCCTCCGCGTCCTGAAATACAAGAATATTTACCTATAATATTTATGAAAGAAATTGGCAGTGGAGATGGTGCCTTAATTTGATTTGAAATGGGTTAGAACGTTGGCAAATCATGGAAAGCAGGAGATAATCCAATCCCAAATAACCGTTACCTAATAACCAGAAGCAGCAAATCATGTCATTTTTAATTGGTCAGATTTTTTTGGTGATGATGAATGAATGAAATGTGTTTCTTCATTATGAACGATCAACGATCTTCAACGATCTGCTGTTCCCTGGTATCTTCGGATACGCAGACGACAACACCGTTACAGAGAGATACATGTCCAGCGCTCGCATTAGTCCGGCTGAGACTGAATCCCTTAGAGAGGCCATGGTAGAGCGGATGAACTCAACGTTAAAAGCAGTGTCCGATTGGGGCGAAGCTAACCTCGTTGAGTTCAACGCCTACAAAACTCAGGCGTGTCTATTCTCCGCCAAACGGAGTCCTTTCAATCTGACTCCTACTTTCCTGGATGCACCCATACCGATAACCAACCACCTCAAGCTCCTTGGTATGGATCTTTCGTCTGACCTCAACTTAGGCAGTTCTATTGAGTCCAAAGCAAAATCCGCTGCTCAGAAGCTTGGTATCCTCTTTAAGGTTAGGCGGTACTTCACACCGGAACAGCTCTTACAGTTGTACCAAGCACAAGTTCGGTCGTGTATGGAGTACTGCTGCCACCTTTGGGATGGCCTCTCTGCCAAATACCAGCTGGATGCACTGGACTCAGTAGACCGAAGGGCCAGGAGACTGATAGGTGATGATGCGCTCGTTGGAACCAAACTCCAGAGTTTGGAGCATCGGCGTAAAGTTGCCTGTTTATCGGTTTTTTTAAGGTGTATTTCGGAGAGTCTGCGCAGGAACTTCATGACCTGATCCCACCTTCCACTTTCTACCACCGGACCACTAGACGCCGTGAGGGCTTTCACCCCCATGTAGTCGACTTTCCAGCGGTCCGAACTAAGCGGTTAGGGAGTGGAACGCCCTCCCTGCGTCTGTGTTTCCGGATACGTACAACCTTGGTGTCTTCAAGGCAAGAGTGAATAGGCATTTTCTAGGTAAGCGTGTTCCACCTTCGGCCTCGTCATCGCTTACCAATCTTACCATCTTGCACCACCACATCTATTTTTCTTTCCTTTTTCTCTACCGGAAGGTTGTCTGGAAGAGATCGCTTTTAGCGATAAGGCCGCCTACATTGTACTGTTTTATCTCTGTAAGCATTTTTATGTAATTGTTTTCTTTGTGCAATAAAGTATATCTTATCTTATCTTACGTTAAGGTAGTCTGAGGTCAAACACAAACCCATTTTAAATTTATAAAAAAACTGTCAGAGGTTAAACAGCCAAATAAAGAGCTGAATGGATACTGGGAGATACGAACATTGACGTGTCCTTCTGGTTACTTAGATGCAAGAATAGATTAACCAGTGTATGAGTGCACATACCTGCTAGAAAATCTTGTCAAGTATGGTGTACATGCCGAGGTTGGCGCGCTTGCGCCAGCCGGGCGGCGGCTGCGCGTCGCTGTCGTCGTCGGCGGCCATGGGCGCCGCGCACGGCACCGCGCACGCCTTCTCCTCCGCGCACGCCGCGTGCAGCCCGCGCGCGCGCCGCGCCAGCCGGCACGCCATCACGAATGCTACCACCTAGGACATAGTAATCTTTTAAACCTTCGGTATATGAGGAGGTAGACGTGTTAAAGGAATTAATATTGTTTATGTAGGCAAAACGGACTTTAAAAAGTTACTAAAAGTACTCAACAGTGTGTTTGCTGGTTATTTCAAATTTATTTAAAAAGGTCCATATGGGTAGATCATTTATGTATATTTATCAATTATTATGATAAAAAATCCGGCGTACCGGTAGACGTTCCGTGGGCAGGCCCTCCACAAGGATGTACCGACGATTTGGTCAAGGTCGCGGGAAGCCGCTGGATGCGGACAGCGCAGAACCGATCGCTGTGGAGATCTTTGGGGGAGGCCTATGCCCAGCAATGGGCGTCGTTCGGCTGACATGATGAACTACTTAGTCAGAGAGTGAGAGTAAAGCAGCACAGTACCTGCAGCACGGCGGCGACCACTCCGAACACGATGATCACGAAGGCGTTGTTGGGCGCCTCACGCTCCACCTCCTGAAACACAAAAATTGTAGCATAAGATGCTAGTTAACACCGCCACTAGGCCCATTAGGTATGGCAGATGGAAAACAATAACCAACCAGCGCGGAGGTGAATAGGGTGCAGTTTCCAAAAAACGAGAAGCTCTTGTTAAGCAGAAGTGTGACAAGCACCCTCTTCCAGCAGCAGAAATGTGATTCGGTAAGTTGCTGAAAATATTTATTAGGTCCAGGGGAATACACTAAATGCCTTCTAAATGTTAAATTGCTTATTATCTTTGTGATACAATATCCTCTCCGACAGGATAGGGTAGGAATCACCTTTCTTTTCATTTCGTTTACCTTTCGAGCATGAAATGACTCATTAGCATTTATCGTTTCCATTCAGAGAATTACCAGATATTGGTTAATAGTAAATGTATGTTACTTGTTACTTAAGTGTTATTAGTGAAATATAAAGTGACTTCATCGAAAACCTGGCCAGATAACGACGAAAGATACTGTGTCGATATTATCTTACGATAAACAATTCCATTTACACAGCTGCTCTGCCGTTATGGTCCCCTAATTGAATTCTTGATAAGCCCGCTGAAGTAGGTGAGGATCGTCTAAGCTGAAATAACGCGCCCTTCCACTGCATCTACGTATACAAGCAAGCACTCTTGTATGCATTGATACGGCGGAGTGGGGTGTCATTTCAGCTTGGACGATCTCTACATCATAGCCATAAGCCGCTGCAGGACGTATCCATCGTTGAACACAAGCCGCCCTTATACAATTCGCAGGGCCGGTTGCAGGCAGCTGACTTGTTCCCATTGATATAACGTCACCAATATCTTACCGTTAGTACCTATCGTGAATTGTTAAGAGGGAAAAAACAACCTACACCTCGTTTATCTTGGTTTTCGAGCTTTGAGCTTTTTTTACGGTTTTTTAAACCACTTCCGCCATCTCATTCTGCGCCTGGCATGCTAACGGTTTCCCATTTGCGGGGACCAGGACCAGAGGAGGGGAGAATTCATAATGATAAGTTGTACCGGATTCGACGGCCAAAAGTATCTGAGTCTCACCTCGAGCATGTCGTAGATAGGTCGCGCCACGTCACGGTAGCGGTCCACAGCGAGCAGGGCCGGCTTGAGGTCGTGCATGAGGTCCATGCCGTGGCGCGCCAGCTCGGCCTCGGGGGCGGAGCGCCACCACGCCGCCAGGGACGCCGCCATCCACGCGCCGTACGCCACCTCGCTCACCGCCAGGCACGCTACTCCTGCCGCGTACTGGAAAAATACATTTCAAATATTATTGCTGTAGATTATTTTTTTCCTTGGTTCATATCGAAGTGAACAGTGATTAAGATTGTCTTTAAATCAAGTCACTAGTTTTTTATTTTAAATATTCAGTTCAAAGACTCTCCGGGTGGCAAAGTTAGGTATTCCATCTGAACAGATCCACACGTTGAATTTATAACAACCCTCGGTTTGCGTCGGGCTGTGGTTGGGGGTTAGAAAGAGTTTAGACCACATAACATTTTTGATCCGCAACATGCCTCAGTATAAATTTTAGATAGTGTTAAGTTTTTATGCTTTTGATTTAATAATATCATTGCCTTTGGTTAACAAGTGTACAGTATTAAAAAGTTATATTTATTTCGCGGCATTCACACACATACTGTCCTTGCCTAATATTCATTTATATGTATGTCTATCTCCCTCCCGCACTCTTTTCTTTATGGGTGGGCAACGCTAAATTTGGCGGCAAAATCTGCTGTCACTGAAGATTTTTCTCAACTAAAAATGGACGATTTCCCGCGGCGGCCGCCCTATTAACAAATTAAATTGGAAAATCAAGATATCGGATAAAATTGAATTGTTGTGACTTATCGGCGTTTTGGGTGAGTGTAGGGCTCCTTTTATACTGTTTTATTTATGTGTATGTCGACACACGGCGGAAATACGGCAAACTACATCGAAAGTGCTAACTAGCGAAATATTTGCGGTTTGTGAAAACTCCATCCGAGGTTCAGATAGATTCTGATCCGAGGAAAGCTAGTAGCATTTACATTTGGTCCTTCGAGTCGTGGATTAGCATTTTCGATGCCTTTTTCCGTATTTTCGTTCGGAACAAAATACACGGAAAATTTGTCGGATTAATTTTCCAACTTTGCGTGAAAAAGTGATACACACCTTTTACACTGCACACGGTGACTCTTATTATTATTATTTTGTATGCCCTCCAATAGTCCCTTTTTATTGTTTCTAGTTATTATTTACAACATTATTTTTGTTCATACACAAAACATGCATACGCCAACTAGCGCCATCTATACGTGCAATTGGTAATTAAATCGGACAATGATATTAACTTTAATTTTGTAATTTTGCGGTTTATTACAAGATTATTGTTCATGCAGCGTAATTAGCTTTTGGGGTTACTTACGAATTTTGTTTATTTTGTGTTTCTAAGCGGGTTTTATGTTTTATTTGACAATTTTCATTGGAATTAACTTACAAGAAGGATGGAATGTCATTGATGTGTACGGAAAACACTTTGCTTATTTTAACTGGGTGTAGGCTAGTCGCGCGGAGTCCATAGGTTGTAGGTTCGGTTCTCGGTAATTTTATTTAGTTTTGTGTTTTTGCCTTTTTTGTTTTTTGTTGTTAGTAACAAAGGTTTGACGGTTTATATAATTACTTTAGGTTTTGCGGTTTACCTGAGTTTTTATTTTATTTTTAATTTCTTGATATTTAGTTGAACATTGTAACAAAAGTTTTGCGGTTTACTTTTGTTTACATAACTATACGTAGGTATTGCGGATTATTTAAGGTTTAGGTATGGTTTTTATTATTTTCTACTTCCACGAGGTTTAGTTGTGGATAGGTAGGTACTTATTGAAAAGTGCCTATTTAATAAAGTTATTGTGTAAGTTGTCAACTTTTGAAGTGATCTTTAACCTAGCTTATTATTTAATATCTTGATAACTTAGTGCCTGTTATTAGTTAGGTAACATTAATTTTAGTATTTTTGTGTATAGATAAATAGTAAAATGGCTGCAAGGAAATTAAATATTGCTAAAATCAAAAATCAGACTGCTCTGCAGGACTTAGAAATGATTCACGGTCTTTCTCAGAAATCACTTGATGTTGAAAGTGATCTTAATGAATTTAAATTGAGGTATTTGAACATTGAAAGAATATTTAAAGATTTATCAGCTTCTCACCTGGAAATCCAGTTGCATTCAGATGAGAACTTCAACTTGGCTGAACATAAATTAAATTATGAAAGGTGGAACAAAATGTACTATTTCGTAAAGTGTAAATATTTGGATCTGTTTCCTGAGTGTAAGTTAGAGGAGAGTTTTAAATCCACCAGTTCTAGGGACGAGCATACCAAATCTAGAAACGTGTTCCTCCCTAGAATTCAATTACCCACATTTACGGGTAAATTTGAAGAGTTTGTTTCTTTTATTGATTTATTTGAATCTCTCATCGGGAGTGATTCTTCTTTGTCTCAGACTGAGAAATTGTATTATATGATTAGTTCCTTAGCAGGCGAGGCTAAAACTTTAGTCCAGCACTTGTCTATTACTGGTGAAAATTATTCGGTTGCTTTAGAGCTCTTAAAGAAACGGTATCACAACAAAAGGTTGTTAGCGGATAAATTGTTAAACAATTTCTTACATTTTACTCATGTGAATAAAAATTTGAATTCTTTAAAACATTTCTTAAACTCTCTGCTGGAAAATACCAAGGCGCTGGAAAAAATGGATTTCCCAGTACCTGAATGGTCATATTTATTATTTTATATTAATTTTCAAAAATTAGATACTGGATTGAAAAATCAATTTGAAGAAAGACATGTTGGTAAGGAACTACCAAGTTTTAAAGATTTAATTAACTTTTTGGAAAATGAGGTGCGCATTCTTGAGACCAGCTCAGATGTGCGGGTGATTAGGCCAACCACCACTCCTAGTAGGTCAACTGTTTCATTCGAACAGAGTGTGGCGTCGCCACCTGGATGTAAACTTTGTGAAAACGGTAGACATCACATATCTAAATGTGATAAGTTTTTATTTTTGAAAACTGCTGCACGGAAGCAGTATGTTATAGAGAATAGGTTGTGTTTTAGGTGCCTCGGGGCCCACAATATCTATAATTGCGGTTCAAATGGTCATTGTTTTCAGTGTAAGTCTGACAAACATCACCATTTATTACATTTTGATAAAATGAATTTGACGCCGAACACATCTAGGGTGGATGTACCAGTATTGGACACCCAATCGGATAGGGTGAGTTCCCCAGTACCGGGCGATAGCGGAGCGGCTTTAACTTCACAAGTTGCGATGGCAACAACATGCCAGGTTCTGCTCTCGACGGCCATGGTGCGTGTTAGGGATGGTTGCGGTACCTATCACACCGTGCGCGCGCTGTTGGACCCTGGGAGTCAGAGCACATTTATTGTGGAAGGCTGTGTTCAAAGATTGGGCTTGCGGCGATTTAAATCGAATGTTGCAAGGGTTACTGGTCTTAGCGGCGCTCCTGTTAGCGGTTGCAGGGGCGGTGTTATGTTATCCATTAGTCCTTGCCATGCGAACAAACCTGTTCTTGAAACTCCAGCTACAGTCTTGTCAAAAATTACATATAATTTGCCTAATTTCAACCTACCTGCTTCTATTGCTGATAATTATACAGCCTTTTATCTTGCGGATGATAAGTTTTATTTAAGCCGGGAGGTTGAAATCTTGATCGGTGCGGATCTCATGGGAGATATTGTTTTAGGCGGATCAGTTAAAATTCATGACAATTTGCCTCGTGTAACAAACACTATTTTCGGTTATGTGATTAGTGGACCAGTAAGTAATGCGGTATTTACTCCTGTAAATAATAGGAATTTTAATAGTCATAGGACTTCTTACGCCAATGTTGTTGCGGATCAACAGTGGAATAGGCGTAGGGATTATAAAGATTTTAAATCTATGACAATGCGTAAACATTTTCATGGTCACTGTAAGAATGATTATTTGCCAGGCCAACGGAAAGTGCCTTATACTCGTAGCAAATTGTCGGACCTCAGATCATTTTCGGAGATTTCAAGACCACGTAGGGACAACAGCCTTACAAACTGTTATTCAAAACGAGTTTTGAATTCTTTTGACGCGGTGACATAATTTTATTTTCTTACTTTCATAATTTCAAACGTTTTTATTATATTTTATTTTCTATCAAACGGTTGTTCAACAAATAGTAATAGGTGAACTTTGCTTTATGCATTCGTCACCTAAAATTGGTACTCTTGTACTCGTACAGGGGGAAAATGTAGTTAGTTAGTGTTAGGGTTAGTTGTTATTTCGTGAAGATAGTGTAAATTAGATTAGTCATGTTATATACTGTTCTGTAAACAGTTTTAGGTATTCGGTTGCATAAATGCATATTCATTTTTCTTGTAAGTATTCGGTCTTTTTTTAATTAACTTATTAATAACCTTGCGTTATTATTATATTGTGCGGTTCTATTATATTTTGTGTTTTGCGGTATTATAAACTTTTGCATTTCGCGGTATAGTTTTCTTTGTGTTAAGTATAATAATGTTTAATATTTAGTGGTATTTAACTGGTTTATTACTTGTATGATTTGCGGTGTTTCAATTTCATATTTTTGTGTTACTTATTGCGGTATTGTAATCTTCTTGGATGATTTGCGGTATTGATAAAGGCTTTAGCCTTTCTCGGGCGGGGGGATGTTAAGTTTTTATGCTTTGGATTTAATAATATCATTGCCTTTGGTTAACAAGTGTACAGTATTAAAAAGTTATATTTATTTCGCGGCATTCACACACATACTGTCCTTGTCTAATATTCATTTATATGTATGTCTATCTCCCTCCCGCACTCTTTTCTTTATGGGTGGGCAACGCTAAATTTGGCGGCAAAATCTGCTGTCACTGAAGATTTTTCTCAACTAAAAATGGACGATTTCCCGCGGCGGCCGCCCTATTAACAAATTAAATTGGAAAATCAAGATATCGGATAAAATTGAATTGTTGTGACTTATCGGCGTTTTGGGTGAGTGTAGGGCTCCTTTTATACTGTTTTATTTATGTGTATGTCGACACACGGCGGAAATACGGCAAACTACATCGAAAGTGCTAACTAGCGAAATATTTGCGGTTTGTGAAAACTCCATCCGAGGTTCAGATAGATTCTGATCCGAGGAAAGCTAGTAGCATTTACAGATAGCCTTGCCAATAATTTTACCTGCAATACGAGTAGGTTAGTAGGTAATAATGAAGCTGTAAGTATAAGGAAAAAACAACGATTGGGAATCTTGCAACGAAAATTGTAGTAAAACAACGAAGTTGTTCGCTGCATAATTTTCCTCGAATTTTCATACGTCACTGCGACTACTCGTAGAACAATGGCAATTATAAACAACTGTCAGACATCGAGTAATTCGCACGATTTTCCACAACTCGCTCATTGTCAAACAAGCACGTGCCACCAGGACCAGTGCCATGCAGTGCTTATACCTCATTCATGACATCATGAGTTGGAGGTTGGATCAGAGCAATTACGAGGGGTCTTCCGACAGGAAGTTAGCAGACGATCATAATTAGGCAGGTGAATCCCACTCGACCAAGTTTGACTACATATTCCTATTTTCCGTGGAGAAAATGTATTGCAAAAAAAACACCTCTACATAACACTAGGTATTCAATCAAAAAAATAAAACGCCTGAACAACGCTTTTCAGCAAAGCAACCTTACGTCAACATGTTAGTAAGCAACAGAAGTTTTAAAATAACTAGTCCTAAAGAAACTCAACATAGCACCAGCTAGACGGAGGACAGATTTGTTTTAAGGCGGACAGAGCGCGGGCACAAGGCAAGGGGGATTGTGTCCGCGGCGGTGATGTTACCATGTTTTATGTGGGCTTTGCGAACACAGGGGGTGCACCCGGTCACCGCACGCCGGTCCTCCCCTGAGCATTACCGCTAGACAGTGATAGAGAGAGAGAGAGAGAGAGAGAGAGAGAGAGCGGTACTGACGAGGTGCAGACAGCGCGTGGCGGCGGCGAGGTAGACGAGCGCGGCCAGCCACACGCCGGCGCCGAGCACGTACGCGCACGACACGCGGTACTGCGCCGCGCACAGGAAGCGGAACCACGTGTAGGTGCTGGGCTCATAGAGAGAGAGAGAGAGAGAGAGAGAGAGAGAGAGAGCGGTACTGACGAGGTGCAGACAGCGCGTGGCGGCGGCGAGGTAGACGAGCGCGGCCAGCCACACGCCGGCGCCGAGCACGTACGCGCACGACACGCGGTACTGCGCCGCGCACAGGAAGCGGAACCACGTGTAGGTGCTGGGGTCCCACGCCAGCCGCGCCGCCGTCGCCAGCATGGCGCCGCTGTACATCTGCAACAACAACACACAACATGTCTACAACATATTCTATAATTCAGGAAAAGTAAATAAATCATAGCATAGATAGAGTTTTTAAAATGAACAATATTTAAATCTATCACATATCGTGAGGCAAGTTTTTATAAAAGCGTAAGTATTCCAAAACCTATTGCGTCTTCCGCATCCTAAGTGAGAAATTAGGGCAGTGCTTGACATGACCGCCCTTGCAGTCCGCCCTTGAAGGTTACGGACGGAGCTTTTTCCCTTTCGCAGTCGCTTTCCTAGAGTATTGCGAGCACGCTTGGGCATAAATTACAACATATAAAGATCCTTCACATCTAACTAATATTATCATATCTTAAGCTATTGTAAGTATACATTTTATGTTAATAACTATCTGCATAGAGACATCATTGACAATAATAGAGCCCCCAAAAATGTATCCAAATGATCTCCGGCGCTGGTCCGTCAATTGCGAGTGATTGCTGCTAATGATCGGTAATTGGCATAATCGGGCAGCGAGTCCTGCTGCTGCCATCTGTACATCTTGCGACATCCACGAATACGTCTTATTGGAAATTGAAACTAATTTACTAGCTGTTGCGCAAGAACGCACACTCTGGCAATCACAAGCTCACTGACTTTGATCAGACCCTATCACAGAATATACCTGAATATGAAAGGAATTACGATTGTTTGTTGAATCTCCAATCACTTATTAAGAAATTAAAAACTTAGTTACGTAAGATGATGGGAGGATGAGATCAATGTTCATCCCTTACTACAGAAAACTTTTTCACCATCACCATTCTCAATACCTATACCTACTTTGAGCGTAGAATTCCAATTGGAGTCAAACTATAGGCACCTCACCTCTATTCCAAATTCCTTGGGTAATAAAGTAGTTCTCCGAACGGTCACGGCCAGCTGTTAAATATTGAACCGAGTGAGATGTGACGCCGCGCTCTCCGCATTTAGCAGCGAAATGTGGACCTATTCCTGACCAGCGACGTTTATTGCATTCAGAGTGCTGCCTAACGGTCAGACTGTTTCTAACTTTAACATTTCTGCAACTGAATTCGCAAATACAAGGTGATTTGGTTTTTTAAGATTCACAGAGCGTTTCTATTTTCAATGAATTCAAAAGAACCCTACTTAGCGTTTTATATGTCATCTGAGTATGCATAAAGTTCATGCCCTTTTTACTCACGATATCAATTCAAGAATAAATTAGGTAAATTATCATATTTCGCGTTGCCTCAGAATACTAACCATTACACCATCCTAAGTCCGTGTGGATCTCTGTCTCTATTACGCACATACTCCTACCAAAGGTTTAACCGACTGAAAATATGCCTCTTTTTCAGATCTGGTATCTCTCCTAATTGGAAACAATTCACAAAGTCAACTAAGTACTGTACCTACGATTACTTATTTTTTTGAATACACTACGACTGGGAAAATACGGTCTTTTATATAAATACACAACCGACTTTTCGCTTGTACAAACACAGTAAGATATTTTTTAAAAGGGAAAGACAATAGCTATTTTTACTTGACATTCCATGACTAAAATCTCTTCATAAGGAATGCAAAAAGTCTAACAAGAGGCCGTGTTCTCCTCAAGAAGACTTTTGTTGCGAATATAACGAGCCCCTCTCGACCGCTAACCCGCGACCTCTGCTGCCCGCGCCCGCGCACAGAGAACGCACTGTGCTATTATTCATGACTATCACACATCGGAGAAGACACCATTAATAATAAAATAATACTGTCAAGCTATGATTAACGAAGCACACGGGATGAAGTCACTGCTATCGAAGAACAATCGATTAATTCAATGACATGCTAAGAGCAACAACACTGTTACATATTGTATTACGATACTCTTCAGCTTTTGAAACACTGAGCTGTTCATATTCCTTGTGCATAGATATTGCAATTTTGTTATCATATCCGAGATAATTTCACTTCAGAATATTTTGATAAGAGCTCTTTGAAAGGATGTAATTATTATGATTATCGAGTGCACTTTATTAAACATTCCATTATCAAACAGTTACCTCCCTTATATCATTATTTTCTTTGAAAATCAGTAGGTATAACCATTCCTGTTATTATATTTATTCTTTTGGTATTGTCACTGGTGTATTTTATTCAATGAAATGAAATAAATAATAAAATAAATTGCCGCCAACACAACACGTTGCGTTACCAAACATTTAAATGAATAGAATATGGCATAATTTTAAGACCAATGTACAAAGTACAGTTTATAGCAAGCTAGCAAAACCTACTTAAATCGAATGCAGTTTACGCAACCCGAGTCATTGTTATTTATTAATGTTTATATCAAGTCAGTTCACTGCTGCCTTTATTACAATACACCTAAATTATCAAGTTTATTAATAAATCAAGAATATCAAGTTTTGAGTGTTGTTATTATCAAGATCTTCCAAGATACATCAAGTCAATGTTTGAACCTATCAAGGGCTCATACAACCAAAATGATATAAAACCCATATTACGGCAAACAAATGAATGAAATTGAATTGCATCTTCAGTAATTAATATAACTCTTCCGACTTGACAATAGCAAGACGACGAAGCCACCTGTTGAACCTTATTGACTAGTCAATTGATGAATATTCAACAATAGCCGGCAGTAGGAAGGCCATCCCATCTGGGGCTCGGGCGCTGGGCTGCTCGCATCGATCGGCTACTGTCTCCGGTCCCAATTAGCTCAGGCTGTGGTCCAGGTCAATATAAATAAACAGCTTATTTGGGTAAGGCGATAATGAACGCTTGAGGTAGCGCTCAGCGCGTTCATCGATCGCCGTCGCCGCGAAGTGACGGGTTAACGACGCTGACATGATCTACGAGGGACGGGAGGAGTTTGACAAAGGACCACTTAAATGGACATTTTACGCCTATATTGGTGAGATCACCGCTCAAGGCCATAGAAAAATGGCAACTCAGGTCTCAATGCAAAATATGAGGTGTCATCTGTCTTGACATAAGTTGATGAACTGAAAGCATTTTCGGTTTTACCTTTACTTACTTAGACAATGGCATTGTATTCTCAATAAAATAACTAGGGAGATAATTCTGTGATGTGAAATAAAATGTAAAAAAGTGATCAGAAGGTACATGACTTATGAGCTTGGCCAAAGCATGGAGTTCTTCAAGAGGGGTTCAAAAAGGTTCTAACAGGGTCGGAAAGTGATGCCCCTGGTATTGCATTGCACGTGTCTGTAGACTGCGGTAACCGCTTACCATCAGGCAGTTCGCATGCTTTGTATAGAAATATCCACACATACAAACCTTCGGCTTTATAATGTTATAAGTATAATCGAGTTTGCTAGTATAGAATTCGTAGGTACAATTCATTGCATAGTTGCAAAAACTATTTGTCTAAAATGATTTAAGTAAAGTTTTTCAGTAAAAGAAGCTGCAGAATCAATATTAATTAAAATGTCGAGCGCTCGCAGCCCAAGGCGACGCGCGTGTCTGGAGCTGAGGCGGTCCCGACGTGCCGCCGACGCGAAGGTTTCGCTTTTGGCAGCGAGCGATGTGCTGACTTTGTTTATGTCGCTGTTTACCGACCCTAACAGCCCCTCGCTTCGGCAGCGAAGGTCGTGACTCGAGATCAAATTACTGACCACGCCAATAGTTCTGACAAGATTTAATAGTTCCGATTTCATGATTGAATTATGGTTATCGCTTGGACGAGTGAAAGTCATATTAACTTACAAGAAATGCTGCTTGCCTGGTATGAGTTTTACTCACCCAATTTTATCTCGCGTCTGAAGTATAATTTCAGCATCTTTACTAATGCGAAAATGTAGAGAACTACGTAGTGGTTTAGAGATGGATAATGTTCTTGATATTTTGATATATGACTAGCAGCCGCCCGCGACTTCGTCCGCGTGGACTTAGCTGTATGTAAAAAAAGATTTTTCCCGCTTTTCTGTTGAAATTTTCCAGAATTTTCTTAGCTATAAACCTCACGGAGCCCAAGACCTTTCCAACGAATGCAAAACCGTTGAAATCGGTTCGTGCGTTCTGGAGTTATAGCGTCAGGAAGGAAAACCGGACTTATTTTTATATAGTAGATTAGGGCGTTCGAATCCTGCAAGCTTTAGAGTCAAACAGTGCGTTGTAAATCCAGGATCCTAACTCGTCCCGCTTCTCCAGGGCTTCAAAGTTGAGTCCGGCTGTAAATCGTCACCGCTGAACCCCGACCGCTCCCTAAAGTCCCGTAACATAGCTTTATTCGTCCTTGACTTGGTACTTCGCATGAAACAGGAGCGAGGAAAGGGATGGCTTCCACTTTGTTCGCGATCATATCACTCTCCGGCGGAGTTATTTACCCGCCAGGGAGTAATTGTATTCCCATATGTGTGAGGAATATGAGATTAGAGGAAATGTTTCTTTGTCGAACACAACTCGTATAATGTTACATGTTTAGAACGTTAAGTCGAACTTGGTTAGTTTACAGGACGTGCGTAAGAAGGTTCTGTACAACTTTTACAATTCCTGATTGATGAGTGTAGACAAATAATGCAGGGTTGCAGGAAGCAAATATTGGTCATTCTCAACACTCTTACATATTCTTACGTATGTATTTAGTTTTATATCTATTAACCATATTATTTAATTGTATGCATTTACAGAGTCTTGGTAGAGTTCTTGTTAAAACTACTTAATTGGATAGAGCATTATGAGAGACCATTTTGATGGATGTGCCGTGTTTGCTCTTTCTCTGATATATTTTAATGAAACTTTACAATAATACATCTGAAAAGGGCATAGGCAACCATTTATTCTCTAGTGCACGCGGACGTAGTCGCGGGTGGCCGCTAGTTACGGTTTTATTATAAATAGAATAAAATAGAACCTTAAACCTTAAATTAAGAATCTTTTCCTGTCAACGTGGTCTGCTGAAAGAAATCTCTTTTTAGAGATAAGCTCACCTGTACTTTTAATCTCCCTATTGTCTGTTCATTTCCATTGTCTTTTTGTGTACGAACTAATAAATAAATAAATAAATAAATAGATTTTTTTTGCTCTGAATGTTACTTACAGCTCTTAAAAATAATGATATACCTAGTATCGCATATTTCCATAAGCTGTAAACTTAAAAAAACTGTATTTATTCGAAATAAACGAGTACGTAGCCTGAACTACAGAACATTGTCTTTTGTCGAGCGAGAGCAGTTCCCTTTTGAATAATTTAACCGCGAAAGCATTTTTACGGGATCTTCCCTCTTATCTGGCCGAAGCCTTTTGCGGAAGGCTCCGTAGCTCAAGGGGATCATCTGAGACACGCGACGGCGCTGGCCTCTTTGTGCGAGCTGACTAATCTGCTGCTCGATCAGCCCTCCACAACACCAGCAGTCAAGTCTAAAAGATGGAAAACAAAGGTGCTGGATAACTACATACGTACTTAATAATACCGGTGCTTTAAAGTCGCAGTATCTCGAAACTCTATCCTAAATGATACTTGAATAGTTTGTCCAAATAGCTCTGCGTAATCGCGATGACCTAGCTTTGAAATGGCCAATTAAAAAATATCTCTATCCGAAGACAGTAAGTCAGTAGTTCCTAAGTCATAGTCAAATCCAATCTCAACGGCATGAAATGAAGTATTAATAAAATATTTGAGTTTACGAATGAATACAATAAAATGAATATTTTTCAAAAAATAAAGATAAGTATTTAGGGGAGCTCCTGCTGTTGAATGGTTGATTCTTTACAGGTGAACTCAACTACGATGATGACTATAGTTTTAGTTTAGTTGCCTCGGCCTCGATCCTCGATTTTCGCAAGTTTTAGTACGCTACGATACGATCTCTTGAAAGTATAACATTAACAACGTACGACCTGCCCGGCTACTTAGTTGAAGTTGGTTCAGTACTTCAGTCCGAGTTCCAGAAGTGAAATGAGTGAGTGAGTCACAGCAGAGTAACCCCAATACATTATGATCGCAATACATTATGATCGCAAGCCAAGCTCCAAGTTCACCGCGTGACCGAGAAGGTCCACAATGCCGCGGCCACTCTCCGCCTTTGTGCGCCAACTTGACCGAGACCGTCAGCCATTCAGACGGTTTCGTTCAAAAGGATTTAAAGGAGTCTTAAAGATCTTAAACCTCTTGTGAAGGTGAAACCATACGTTGCACCATTGGATAAAACCCCTACTTCGATTAAAAAATGAATGCTTGTTTTGGTTCAATTTGAATAACTATAACACCATGGAGAGAGAATTGATTTATGTAAAAGTAGCCTCACGCGTGAAATTAGCGCATTTCGACGGCAAGCCGACAGCTCGGCGGACGGCGACCGCTCGGCCGCGACAGCTATCGACTGATACGCATCCGAGACCGTTTCACACGCTCCTATTGTTACCTCTAAAGGATTCACCTTATTGCCTCCGTCCGGTATTGGACCGCCAAGAAAAGAAAGGTCGGAGACTGAAATTGATTCTAAATTCGTCGAAATACCTAATGCATAAACTTGGAATTGCTTAAGATAGGAAACCCAGATAAAAAGCATTCGGTCTTGTGCTCAGACGGGACTACTTGGAATTACTTGTCATGAGCGCTCATTTGAAACTTTAAATGTGGATTAAGGTATACTCTATTATCCATAAAAGCCAAATGTTATAAAACAGAATCAATATTAAAATGTATAAACGGTGAAGCGATGACATGCGAGGTTTAAGGTCGCCGTGTCAAGGCTCTCTGTTGCGTTGCGTAATGACTAAACGTAAGCACAAATGAAGACAAACAAAAAGACGGTTGTAGGTTACTTGTCTTCTGCGATCGAGATCGAAAGTCCACAGGAAACGCATTGTATGTCGAGTCGAGGTCGCGGCCGACTTGCACTGTCAGCGACGCTGCTATCTCCCACGTGGATCAACGACTCTTTATCAGCGCCCAGCGCCACATTTCGAGATTCAATAAAAGTCGCAAAAATGTACATTCAGTTTTCGTCCGATCATTTTGATATACCTATTCCTAGAAAAGAGGATAGATAGATAGATAGATAAACACTTTATTGCACACAAAATAACACATTTGTAAGGAATACATGTTCACATAAATGTACAATTTAGGCGGTCTTATTGCTAGAAGCAATCTCTTCCAGACAACCTACAGGCAGAGGAAATATGATAGGACGAGTTCGCAGGTGCACAATTAATTCAGCATTGGAAATTGTTTACTTGTGAAATAATAAATAAAATACATAAAAATACCTATCTTAAGTGGTAAATGAAATATACATGATGTTTAAAATACACAAATAAACCTTAATAAACAATAAAAATAAACAATATATATATATATAAACATACATAATACATATTATACATACAATACAGATACATGAGATGATAAGAAAAATGGATGTGTATGGATTATCCAAAGCAACATCAGCATAGAAACTACTGACAGAAATAAAGGACAGGATGAAAAGAACAAGGAAGATAGGAGCCAGAAAAGTCAAAGCTTGAGAAAATGAGCTTTGACAGCTGTTTTGAAGATGGATAGGGATTGGGACTCTCTGATGGAAATAGGTAAGGAGTTCCATAGACGTATGGATTGCACAGTAAAAGAGTTGGTATAGGTGTGCGAGGTATGACGAGGAAATTCGAGATGAAGCTTTCTAGATGATCGCATACCTTGATGACGGGACGTTTGCAGAAACTTAAAACGTTCTTTGAGGTAAGGTGGGGACAGTGGGTTAAATAAAACAGTGTATAGAAGAGAAAGAACGTGCGAGTCGCGGCGAAGACGGATAGGAAGCCAATTAAGCTGAGCTCTGTACTCTAAAACATGGTCGTACTTTCGCAGACCGAAAATGATGCGAATGCAGAAGTTCTGGAGTCGCTCAAGCTTATTGAGGAAGTTTTCATTCAAATCTAGGTAACAACAGTCAGCATAGTCCAGGATAGGGAAAAGCAGTGCTTGCACAAGCGCAATTTTGGTGGGTATTGGTAAAAAGTTGCGGAGTCTGCTTAAACTGCTTGCTGACGCAAACATTTTTCTGCTGACCTCGCCAATCTGTGCTGTCCAAGTTACTTAACGTGTCATCTATTTGAACACCTAGATTCTTGACTACTCTACTGTAAGGAATCTGAACACCGTCCAATATATTATTAGGATAGGATATCTTAGAAGGATATTTCCAAAAGGAAACATAAATTAACTAAAAAGTTAGTCTCATAAATTCCGAGTAGTATTTCATAAATAAACAAAACACTTATAAAATTATTTGCGTTCAACAACAATATGTAGAGCCAGAAATTTCACTCGTGATTCTACTATCATAAACGTGACTCCATTCCCTACGGACATGTTCCTTCGCGTTAAGGGATTTGTAGAAAAAAACCCAAGAGACGTTTCTTTGACGGGATGCCATATGATGTCTATATGGTTCCTACGCGCAATTTTTTTATAAAACAAAATCTGGGGCAAACAAGGGTTATATTAGATTTAATTAATCTTGTTAACTTCAGGAAGCTATATCTGATTCATAGCAGTAGTTTGTACTGCTTCGTATGACATCATGTGCATACAACACAAATCAGAACGGCTGCAATCTTGGCGAACACGTAGACACTTTATTACCGTCTTCTCTTCTTTGTTGTTTACGATTAAATTAAATTAATCGTACCAGTGAGACACGTGTGAGTTACAGGTGTCTGCTACATCTACATACATTGATAATGTGCTGGAGTATTTTTTGTATAGTTTTGTATTCTTTGTAAATATCGGAGTCCTTGTTGTATCTCCCGTATCGGAGAACTAAACATGCAATTGTCAATTGGAGTATTTCCGCAATATTATGGACTCATAATGTAATTCGTTAAGTGGCGCTTTTAGGTGGCTAGTCACCTGGCCCGTCAAATGTGTTGCTGCACCTAAAAATATGTCATCCCATTCCTGCTGAGTACTCGAAGCATCCCTCGACACTGTTGAATTTGTTATTAGCGTAACCTTGTTGACTTTAATTCAATACGTCACGCTTACTTCTAGTCCAATATAAACATCAGAAGTTTGCGAGCCAATTGAGTCCAGGGTCATTCATAGCACCAATGAGTCAGCTGGGGCTGCCGAAGCCGACAGGACGTGTAATCAGACCAAGAAGCTTGCAAGTACTCCCGAGAGTGGGCTAGGGCAACCAAAGATCCCATTAATTATTGCCGGGATTAATGTAATCCCGCTAGTCCTTAGAAGATCAAACTATTGCAACAAGCATTTATTACATATCATTATATTAGCTAGTCATTTCTAAACCTCAGGTTGTTTCAGCAATGTAATTGTATGTATCTTAACCTACGTCGTATTTAGTTGATCCCTCGAGATTGTACGACAATTTTCATCTGACAATGATTCTGATAACCTAGGTGGGTGAGTAGGTCCGAACTTATTTTGAAAAACACCCTAACTTCAAGCGCTAGGGTCAGTAAGCAGTTACCCTGATTTTAGCTTTCACGTTTCTAGTCTGCGCAATTAGGAATAATATTGTAGTTTCAGACAGAGTACACATAGAATAATTATTACATGCCCGTACCCTGGATGCAATCCGTCACGCGATGGCGCCACTGTGGGGGTGACGGGCGGTATTCATTACAACAACTTCAAGCCCCAGGCTTCAAGCTCGAGTACAGTCAGCATCAAAATTATGTGTGCTAACAGAGTGGTCAAAAAGGTATTGGCGGTTTGAAACAGGTTTAATACTGCACTGATAGAGTCGTATGTCATTTGAAGCGTCACAAAACTCTATAACAATTGAAACACCATTTTATAAGTAGTGATAAGGTTGCTTTTCATTCCAGACATGTTTGACCACTCTGTACGCACCCATTATTTCGATGTCGACTGTACCATTGGTTTCAGACTCATAGTCGACTGTTAATCGTGGCCTATCCTTGTTAGAGTGTGGGTCTTATGGACACCCTTCGGAAGACGTTGTCATAATGAAGGAGCGGCGGCCGTTTACCCCGCAGCTTCGGGCTCCGCGTCTCTCAAGGCCCTGACGTCACGCTGCAACTGCTCACTACTCTTTGACCACTAAAACTCTACGTCGCATCATTCATTTCTCTCCTTGCATGCGCTTTGAGGATATAACTCATTAGGTTAATAAATTCAAAATCGTTACACCAGAAGTTTATTCGGTCAAAGGACTCAGCCCACGTATAATTTTATTTAGTCACGTCAGTTTAAACTGGCTCTCGTTCGTTTTTGTGCCGTGTCGGCGACTCGTGATCGATGATGGAATTTACGTACCGTTATATATGTAAACGTAATCCTTTTGTCTGGTTTCAATTTGTTTCCGATGGTCTTTCTTTTCAATTAGAAACAGTAGATTTTCCAATAAGAGTCCGCAAATACCCGGCCGCAGCGCTAGATAAAGTTTAATGTAATCGGCACAGAGAGGATTCAATTTCATTCAGATTCAATATCGCTTTGCCTTTGAAGTGGTTTCCGTCCCCCGTGTCTTTTGTTGTGCTCGAGCTTGTCACTCGGAGGTGGGGCCCTTTAACACTGAGTAACTGATGTTGGAATTTACCTACTTGGGAGATTACCTTGTCCACATTTTTTTGGCTCAGCTACGCCATGTTATTCTTTGCATGCAGCATTCATTTGGCGCCGAATTTTTCAAAGTACTTAGCGTGATCGACCCGAGAATTGAAGTAGATTCATTATAGTGCAGCAGGTAGAGACAAACAGTTCAACCGATGAACGTATTTTGTTGTTCTGAGCTCGGTGGCGGATGAGGAATTAATGGAATTAATCTTATCCGGGATCCCGATCCTGTAACAAGTCAGTTCAGATTTTCCAGGACCGGCTGTACTCCTCGGATACGAGTAGATTCACTTCTTGCCACTGACGGCATTATTTTTTAGTTTTTCATTCGTTTTTACTTGAGTCAAGGATGTCAAAGATTTTGGCCAAATAACCATATCTTGCTAACGCGCCAGGATAACACAAACACACTCAGCCATGGCCTATTTGTGCAACTTCACCGCAATGCAACGAACACTTTTTGGTGTGTTGTCGTGAAATGTGTTACTTTTGGTCGAAACACTTCGATGTTTTGTGCGCTATTCCTATTGCAAATACTTTCCACAATGGCCAGAATAAGACCACACTTCAGACCTATTCTCTACAGGTGCTAACTTATGACGATTGATAGTCCCAGCGAATGGTCCTCGGTATAGTGGTGTAGGTAGCTAAGTGTTCCGAAGCAATTCCGCGGCTGATTGCTCTTTTTGCCGCGCTTTTTGTCGACACCTTCGGGAGATTAACGACCAACCCGCGGATACTTCACCGGCTGCCAATTCAGGTGGCAGACAACTAATACTAGTTACTTGCAGAGCTGATTAGCTTCATCTATTATTGAATTATCATACCTGACGAACTATTATATTTGAAGTAGCTGTTTATTTTTGTTCAACGTTAGTTGCACTCTCACAGCAATTAGTGTCACGTTTTGTGACTTTTCATGTGACGAAATATTTGTCAACTATTTAAGTTTTGTGAATTTTTAGGGACCGAAGTACAAAATCTACCTCCAAAAACTTTTACTTCACGTCACTGTAGATAGATAGATAGATAGATATTCTTTATTGCACAAAAACATTACAGTTGTATTAAATTACAAAGACCAATGTACAATTTAGGCGGTCTTATCGCTAGGGAGCGATCTCTTCCAGACAACCTTCAGGTAGAGGATCGTGAGAAAACAAAAAAAAACAAATGTGGGTAAGGTAAAATAGTAAGATGAGAGAGTAAATGATAAATAAAAAAAAATAAAAAAAGAAGATACGGCATACAAACCACAGATACATAAATTACTTCAATATACATACATAACAATATTATTTTATAACAAACGTACATACACCATACATATATACATAGATTCCTTGGCAAGGGGCACGCAGCATACTGAAAACCTATTACAATAAAGGGATAGTAGGGTGGTGGTTACAACGAAAGGAAATAAGCTTTGACTCGAGATTTGAAAATAGGAAGGGACTGGGCTTGCATGTATTTTTTTAAAATGTAGTTAAAACAACTAGGTTCCTTATACAGTTGGTTCTAACCGCCCCATTAGAATAACGTCTCGTTAGATACGTATACATTCTGCCCGTAGGCAACGCGGACTTTACTGTAGCGTAGGAACTCTACATTCGGCGGTTGGCCTACTTCTAGCTCAAACTGTGAGCCGCTTTAATATTTACGTAAATTGTATTTGTCCAGCTCTAACTCCTTTCTTTATTATGTGTCCCAGTGTACATAGGCAGTTCTTTAAATTGAATTTAATTAGATCATTTGTTTTTGCTTGTAGTTAATTTACAAAAATAACCGTTTAGCTGGCGGGGTTTGTTACTTGACTCAACAAAAGCACTTTAAAGTTTAATATTTCACAAACGGATATCTGTCCCGAAAAATGGTTTTCACACACATGCACAAGGGCGACCGAAATAACAGTGTTCGCAATAAAAATCCCGAAAATTAATTCATCAGCGTGTGCTGTGTGAGCTGGATGGACAGGACTATCGATTAATATACACTTTTAGGAATTTCCCAGGCCGTTTCCAGGCAGCCAACGTGCACTCTGTATGCGAGTAAAGCATAAATATTGATTTGGCTACTTTTCCGTGACTATAATTTGTCCAATCACCATATTGCTTACCGTAGTTTGCATGACATAAATGATTACGTGTTATCAGCTATCCTAATCAGCGAATGGGTTCACATGTTCGAAGGAACTGGTTCAGAAGCTGATAGCGTGGGTGATAGGTCACCAAACGGTCCCAAACCTGGAGAATGCACATCGGACGGATCGTGACAAGCCGTCTGTTCGCGCGCGTGTTGTTCACTAATTTGCATAATTTAATTATTCATGAAGAAATTATGTTATCAGAAGACCACAGTCAATATATGTTCATATTTTACTTTAAAAACATTATTTTTTTCTAGAACCTCATAAATATTTTAAAAAATAGTGTGATTATTACACAATATTATTTTGAACGGCTTTTTTATCTGGGAACGTGTTAAATCATTTTCGCGGGAGGGACCGTCGTTTAAAAATCTTATATGAATATCCTGCTTCTCATTGATAAGGAAACCTTGAAGTCCGTTCCAGTGAATCACGGCTAAGCAGTCAGCTGAGGCTCGGGTCTAAGTATTTAGGTTAAGTCGCTGAAGACGCGGAATGCGCCGCGACTCCCGCGCGGCTCTACAAGATTACGGAAGCAAAACTAAGCTCCATTCCTGCATAACTTGGCTAAACTCAACTCAAAGGCATTTATATCATGTGACATTTATAAGGACTTATGACAAGTCACTTTGCAATAGGTTTTTAACAAAACAATAAGGGATTGTTAAAGAATATAAAAACAAAATGTGACTCTACCATAAGGTAGGACCTTCAGTCTGAGATAGATTCCGAGTAGACTTCAGCCAAAAAAGTACTCGATAGTATTTTTTTCTGAAAAGGGGCTCGCTAAGGATGACGAATTTAGGAGTCGGCCTAAAAACCTTTTGTTAGATAATCCATCTCATTCAACGGCTATTATGAACCTTGACATTGAAATCTCATTGTAATTGTAATTCTTAATTGAATAATTAATATTCTCGTCTCCTCGTGTCATTAGATATTTTTGATTTCGAGCGCATCTTCAGATTTTTGATTTTGTTTTTCATTTAATAACCATTTTATTCCTTTGACGATTTCAAA
Source organism: Udea ferrugalis (assembly GCA_950022985.1). Taxonomy (NCBI): domain Eukaryota; kingdom Metazoa; phylum Arthropoda; class Insecta; order Lepidoptera; family Crambidae; genus Udea; species Udea ferrugalis. Next base: position 18,457,128 of record OX465524.1, on the reverse strand, counting down.
TTAATAATCTAGGATATATAAAATTCTATGAAACTTGTAGTGAAGAAATTAGTATAATTCTTATCAGCATTTCGACGCAATTATTATGTTCCGAGAAGTTTATTAAGAATGGTCGTCCGTGCTCTATTACCGACTATAAGGTTATTAATAATAACTTTATATACTCACATATAACTTATTACTTGAAAAACAATTTCGCGGAAATGGCTTGTGACTTCTGAAGTAATGTTAAAATTACTTAAGTGGATTGAAGCTCGCAACTTCGTCTTCGTGAAAATCCGTGCTCTCACAGAGACGAGTAGTAAGTGAAGATCGTTGTACTTTGAGCACTGGTTGAGCCGCAATAGCTCGCAGTTTCAATTGCCGTACAAACTCATTGTCAACTGTTACCTGTTGTTTTGATCAAGATTCAATAAAGATTTGATCTCTTGTGCTTCTGGTATGTGGTAAGAAGGCCTAATGTGTGTTTATATGTTATGTTTGCACATATCAGATGTCAAGCAGCGCGTGTAGTGTGTGTATGTAGGTACGGTACGGCACATCGACCAAACTCCGGCCGGCCGAGGCCGCGCAGTCGGGCAGGCTGGCAGCGAACGCCCGAAACTGACTAATGTACAGTCAGCAGTCAATGACTATCAAGATTTCTTTTTAAATATACGGTACGAAACGAATGATTTTATATTACCCGAATCAATGAGAATCAAGTGGGTCTACCAACCGTACCGAAATGTATTAAAATATTTTTTTATCAAATATAACTGAAATCTAGTTCGTTTCTACTAATCATATAACAATATAAATAGGGTAAGGTTCATTACATTAAAAAATAAGAACATATGTAGTTTTCACAACCATGGGTGACAATGAGACATCATCGAAGAGAAACATGAGATCTAGCACCTCTCGCTCTCGCTCAAAAGCAAGAGTTCGCAACCATCACTTAAAAAATAAGATTCATCCTGAACAGACCGACCCAACTGACCCATTTTTAAAATTGTAAAAATAAAAATTGACTATTTTTATTTTGAAATAATTGCTGGCATTCCCAGTAATTCGCTACGGCAGAGCCTAACTACTATTTAATTTGACTAAACCTCATTCATTTTAATCCCTCAATTCCGCAAAATTAAAAAGTACATAGGTAATATTGCAACGTGTTCGTCGCTAACTGTACCTACAAAAACACAATATTAGGTTACACAACGGAGTATTTCGTCATATCCACTGAAAGTTTAATAGGTACACTCGCTAACATCTGTTTTACGTACTTTTCAGCAGCTGTTAGCTAATTACAAAACAATGGAACTAAGTAGGTTATACTAGTTTTACTGTTCTTGGTATTTAACAAATAATGAATTTCCTAATAGGGTAATTTACACTGAACATAGTGAATGCACGGTGCCAACAAGAAAAATGTTCATAAGGATATATGTCAAACAGTTTGTTTGTATGTTCTAGTATCACGTGAAAAATAATGAACGGATATATATGAATCTTTGTACAGATACTATGAAAGCTGGGTTAACCGGTGGTGTTTTAAGATTAATATACTTACAGGGCGAAGTTATGCTCCCACGCAGACGATGTCTCAGGAGACAGCTACTTCGGAACACGAAGCAATTTATTCATTACTTGCATGCCACATGGGAACTAGATACAAGGACCACAAGGTTTAAAATTTATCAACAGGGGCATTGTACACCTAGGTGTAGCCGTAGGGACACGGCACACTATATATTTTTTCAGTTGAGAACTTTTCGCACTATTATCGCACTTTAATTTCTATACACTTATTTCTACTCGACTTAACTGTACTGACTGTTACTAATAACTACAAATTAAAATGGTACAGCAATTACCTACTGCTGTTTAAAATCAATTATATTCCATTAGGTAGAGTTTGGGCGAACCTGCGAACCTCTACAAAAAACGAACCAGTCATTGTTAATAACTGTCAGGGGTTTTCTATCGACCGGTGGCTGCTCGGGCCTTTATTACGAGATAATATTTGCCATCATTTTTTTCCTGTCGCGACAATAGTAACTTAATTCAATTCAATTTCAAAAGAGTACTGCAAGACAGCGTTATGAGTCAGTGGTTGAGCATTCTGACTGGTAGCTCGTGTGGCAGCGAACTCTCCGTTGATGGAAAACCACTTCTAAAAAACCAACGCAACACAGGTAACGGCGTTAAAACTCGTCCTCCCTTATTGCCACTTTAGGTTTTAATCATACCAATCATCAAGATATGAACAACTTTTTGTTTATTTCAGTGGTTTTAATCCTCTCTTCGAAGCGTGAGAGGTGACTTCTGGATGTTTTGCTCCGTCATTCACCATGATGAAACCTGAACCAATGTTTGTATTCGAAGAACTGAATGACGTAAAGAGAGATGAACAAAGATCATAAGAAGAGCCTGGTCAAAGTCCTCGCCTGCCTTGTGCCCGCTTCGCAGAACCGATACGACCTTTGCCCTCTACGTAAACTAGCCATTACTTACTACTTCTCTCGAACAATGACCATGTAATTGTAATCATCTATGCTCTTATGTAGCCAATTTACTTATTTGATTATGTAACTACGTGTTACCTTGTAGATAGGTATTTCTTGTTGACTTTTTATTCAATGCAAGTATTTTGTGATTTGAACATCATTATAAAAAAAACTTCATTTCATTCGAGAGTTATTCATTCGCACTCGCTAGCATCTGGTTCCTTATGAGAAGGTAAAACCTGACTTAGATCAAAAAGCGACGAACGTGGTTAATTCCAGTCGCTAATTCAGATGGTATAACAAAACAATAACAACATGTCGGCGTGGAACACTCACACGTTCTTACTTACACGTAGATATACCCGTAATTAGTAGAATGACAAATTATCCTTTCATCTCTATTGATTGGTAGTCATAACGACTGTGTAAAAAGCGATCCGTCTCATGTAACGATCGTCACACGTAACGTCAAGTGCCGTGGATCGGTGTCAGGCGCGCGACTTCCGCGCGAACACACCAGACACTACGGTGTAAAGTCTCCTAAGTTTAGTCCTAGGTCGCAACACACGGGCTACCTGTTGCTTCGAACTATCTTCACAAGCGAAGGTGTGCTGCACATTACTTTATAAATCTCTCTCACGATTTTGGCGTGAAAGCCACTTCTAAGAAGTTCAACTTCGGTAGAGTTTGGCTTATCTTTAAATGAACATTTTTCGTTGAATTTGCTGTTTGTATCTTTGGAGTGCAATCGATACAAGCTTATATTTACTTCCGTGTTTATCTTGTGTCTGAATTAATAATGACAAATGATACTTTAGGAGTATGTGAACTGTGCTCTACATCTGCATGTGACATACACAATACCGCCGGTACAGTTTTAGGTAAGACTATCTCTAGTAAAACAATAAGAAACTACGATAGCTCTGAAACATCTCGAAAAAAGTCTCAACTAAGCAAAACAATTCGAATGTCAAATGACTGAAACTCAGATACAGATATCACACACAAATGTTAAAATAGCTAAAAATATTCAATAAACTGTTCTGTGCCATAATCAGACCTATCATAAAGTAATAATATTGACGCACGATCATCAATCGTAAATATGAAATAGCGTCAAAAGTTTTTGTTCAAATAGTGACGCACTAACTCGCGCCGATGATGTTTTTGGTGTAGTGTAACACGAACACAACTACATACATACATATTCACTCGGCGTGTTGTTATTGAAATTATTACTTTCCAGAATGTTAAGACATGATGCTTATGTCTATGTGATTTAAATATCCTTAGTGTTGGTTGCATAGTCTTTCCCTTATTATAACATTCGCCGTAAAAAAAACTTAAATCTGCTTTCCTCTAGTCTACCTAAACGTTACAAAAACAGAGTTCTAACAGCGTGTTACAAAACAGCATCAATTCAGGCGATATTTGAAGAGACTTCATACAAATAAACCTTGGTCAAACCAAAGTTCACAAGTACTTACAAATAGGTACTAACCATGTTGCAACTAATCACTATAACTAATGTAAAAATACATATTGCAGACGTGTAAAAATGTGTTCAATTTGTTAATGTTATTAGTACGAGCACTCGCTGGCTCTACGTAGAGCCGTGTCCTCGCGCCATGTACCAACCTTCTGCTTCTAACACATTCTAAACCTTTTCAGTTGAATTGAACTTTTTCAAACACATGAATTGATTTAGAGACATGGTTCTTGATTCCTTTGTACTCTATCCTATAGAAGTGCCACGAAATCTATGGAAATTTCAAAAGTAACACTTCGATGCCCTACATCACCCTGCAATTATTAAAAAGCACTTAGCAATTGTGCTAATTGAACTAATGTTTCAAATGCTTTTTTGTAGATGTGTTGTAGAATGGTGTGAGAACCCTTTAACCCAGCATTTTAGCTGAACTCGGCTTGAGTGTATGCAAATGATGCTTGGAACACGAAAGCCGACTCCTTGAAAATGCCATAAGGCTTCCGAGGATTCGCTGCCTCGCGTCTTTACTAGTTCTTTCCATTAGAGTTGCATTAGCTGCATGCTCTACGAGGACTAACTTATTTGCAGTGACCGTGAGAACTTGACAAGACTTATTTACATATTCAACATTGCACCACATGACATGATGCAGTTTCAAGGTAAGAATATTTTTCTGTAATCTTTGTCATCTCCATTTTTTGCTGCGATATTTAGAGATCATAATACTTAGAATAGCAAGTGTACTGAAAATTACCGTCACACATTATGAGGCCTTTTGATGGACTTACGTGGCCAAATGATAGGTGGATGTAGAGAAAACCACTTAAGTCAGTTTCGAAATAAGGGCTAAGTTGGTCAGTGTAAGTATTGTAGCATGCGAATCATAACAATGACAAAAAAGCTCTTAGTAAAACGAATTGACAACTAAGCAAAAACATTCGCCAAAATAAATTCACAACACTTTCTGGAATCATAGTGTACAACCTACCTATTGAAGTTATTTTTAATAGCCTTGTCCTTAGACGCGCCATCCGTGCATCCACGTCAGTGTAGCTTGATGCACTCTGCAGCTCGTAAGCTGACATGACATGGCTCGAGCGAGTGGAGTTCCCTAATCGCCGCCCGCGCGCTTCACTGGCCACGATGCGACCGCTAATGGGGGAACGTCGATAAACTGAAATATCTGTCTACACTGCAGTAGATCTTGCTGGCGAAATGGCAGGATAAATTTTGACACAAACTTTATCACTGTGTAGCAAAGTCTGCTGGCAACCGTAGAACTATGGTGAACAGAATCCTGCGTTCATCCCTTGCATTCCTATCCTTTTTATGTTTTTCTTTTATTATCGTCTTCATCTAATAATGATGATTATTGCGCTCATTGATATGGGTAAAAGAACTTAGCAACGTTCATATCGGTCTTCACGGCTGGTAGCTATCAAGCTAGATGGTCTCTCTCTGCTTGAGCACTCCAGTTCTTGATTGGATTATGCAAACTGTCTATTTTAGTGGGTCTACGTCAGAGGTTTTTAGATGTTGCGTAGGATTTCAGAAAATTCTCACGTAGATTTACGTACGCCTGATACGATGGTTAACAATGTTTGTCCTCAGCCGAATTCACCTGGCGCACAGAAGGGCTCCAATTTGCTCGTTACCTCACCCTTTGACTGTAACACTACAATCATTCCGCCGGCTTGCGGTTGCTTAATTGGCTTCGGGGTGCCCGACCTATTCAGACGTGTGTGACTCATGTTGCCAGTATTTACTAGTACTGTAAAAAAAAGTGGGAATTTTTGCAAATAATCAATTAGTGTTTTTTTGTCCATAAGACAATTTACAAATTTGCATGCTTACATTTGCAGTTAGAGTCGAAAATCATGATGATTATGTAAGTACTTTTTATTATTTTTGAGTGTGCAATTAAGAATGAATTAATAAATGATGTTTTGTTTACGGTGCTTAAGAATAGGACTTTTACATCACCTAAGATTATGTTTATTACCAAACTAAATCGAGGAAAGCGAATCTAACCCCCATACGACGTTCAATGACACTTGTGAAGTTTCGATGTGGACTTCATTGAGCAATGAGCGTGCGCAAACAAGCCAACTCCGATCTCTATCTACTTCGAGAAGAGAGTTCTAATGGTGAGGAAACAATGTAGCATGTTGTTATGAACTCAAATACTAGCGATAGTTTGGAGGAAGTTTCGGGAGGGTTTTAGACAGTTTAGGGCAGGCAATCTCATTCATATTCAATTATCATACTCAAACTCATAAGAGGATATTAAAACATGAGCCTAGCCGTAATATTTTAGAGCAGCCTCTGTTGTAAGTTTGCGTCTTATTGGCATTCCGTGGGGCAAAGGCTTCATTTCAGGTTAAAAGTTGATTCAAAAGGTTCAAAGTGTGGTAAAAGAGAAATTATTACCTACTACTAGTTTTTTTTTATAATATAGCATAGGAAATAATGTTCAAATGAAGTGATCAGACTCGCCCCAAAACACTCGTGTGTTTTGGGGCGAGTCTGATCCTTCACTTCACCACACACACACTGTCCGAGCTCGGATTTCCAGGCACAAGTTCAGCTATATCCGTCGGGCACAAAATTTTATTTCGTACGTGTATGGGTGACTGATTTTATGTGAGTTGTGGTGTTGTTGTGACTGACTCTGATGAATGTCGCAGCCTGCGGTTGGGCCCCAGGTCAAATGTCAGCGAGTGCACGCGGTCACCGCACTTATTGCAGTGAGCGTTAAACATTCCGTCGGCATTGTTGCTGCATTATCATTCTGTCACCTTATGTCATTCAGTTTACATTTGTGGCATGCTCATTACGCGGATTAATTAAATGTATCTATTAAAAACCATTGCTGGAATTGTATCATAAATCATTTATTCCGTTTATGGGACTGTACTGGTAAGTTATAGTGTAAATAATTCACATTGTCGGAAATAAACTGGTTTCTGTACAGAAGGTGTAGAACGATTTAATAACTTTAGTTCTAATAGAATATTCTGGCATGAAACATGATGATAATCAATAGTTTAGTAATTTTACAATATACACATCAGCCACGCGTGTCCGAGAAGTTATTCGAGCTAAAATTGAAATTAAATTGTTACGTGGGCATGATTCTGCAATCAAGTCTGAATAAAGTTGCAACAGGACACTAAATTCATTTTTAGAGTATAATAAAACACGATGAAACGTTTGTTCTATTAATAACGAAATATTTAACAATGCAAGTTTTGGCGTACACCCACATGAAGCGTAACAAAACAGTTGAATGTCGGAATTTTCAGAAAGCAGTTGGAAAGGTCAAAATATTTCTGCCTTTTTGTTAATTGATTCATCAAAACATAATTTCCGCAATTCCAATATGAACGTTAAGTTGGTACACTCCCTAAGTATTGACTTACACAGGTATCACCAGTTGGCAGACTCGCGCGGTCCCGACCCGCCCTAACCACAGATTACTGACTGTCCCAGCCCCCGGCCACAGTATAATCTTACAGTAAGCTATCTACATACAAACGTGCCACTCTCGGTTTGAATGTGTGCGTGCGCGTCGCGCGCCGTGTCGCGATTTCAATTCATGCAATGCAATTTGCAATTGCAATTTCACGCACACGCTAGCATAAAATAGGGAGGCATAGGGAGGCGGCAGTACGGACGGGCTGTGCCGCGTGTCGGGCGGCCTTAGATAGCCTACTGTATGGTTTATACTGTGCCCCGGCCGACGAGCCAGGCCGCTCCGATAAGCTCGTAAACAAACTTATTTGAGCATAACTGATCTCGACACAGTTCACTTGATGTATTAGTACTGGGGTGTTTGCCGACCTAATAATACCTGCTAAGTATAACCATGTTGACCTCTAAAGTAAAATATTAAACTTTGGAGCTATTGAGGCCATATTCTAAGAAGTTTAACGTCTTATAGTTTGCATACAACGAAATGGCGCAAATCTACCTACAGCGCTGAATGTTGTGGGTTCCATTCCCACCTAAGACTAAAATACGTGTGGCGCACTTCTGTGTCTGGATGTTATATCGACATGGACATAGTACGAGCTCGGCTTAGTTTGAGGGCAGAAGACCTCTTTGTAAGATGTACCGTAGGTATTCATTTATTTACAATAAATGAGTACGAAAGTAGCAAATACACCTTTTCCTTAACTCACAAATTGTTCTTAATAGATTGTATAACTTGAATATCAATATAAACTCATTCAACAAATTTCCTTTTACAAGCCTTCATGAAATTCAAATGAAACAACCGCGTGATGGGTAAACATTGAGCTAAATTTAAAGATCCCTATCTCTAAAGCTTACGCATTAAGAACAACGAGCTTTCAGCGCCGACTTGAACCCGCCGAGATAACTGAAAGACTGGCGGAATACATTATTTATATGCTTTCAAATAACTCGTATTAAAATGTCCATTTTGAAAATTTCAGTTTGAATTATTATAAGAGTACCTTTTTGACATTTATAGAATAATCTGCTAGTATAGATCTTCCACTTTAATGTTATAATTATTAGACACTTAGGTAATACTTGTTACTTAACTACTTACTAGTCATTTATGGGTAATTTAGTTAAAAACTTAATACGGAGCATGACAAAGCAGTGAATTAGTAACTTATAAACATAATGATTGCATGACACACAACATTATCGCCGCATTCCCTGAGCGCAGCACAAATATGCCCACACTGCACACTTGGATCTTTTGTTTTGAGTGTTTCACTTGATCGGCATTTTGTATTCTGTAACTTGGACGAAGTATGTAGTTCTGATGCAAGATGACATCATGGCTGCAATGATGCGACATTTGACGGTAAGGTACGCAACACACGTTATTTATTTAGGCGCTCTATGTACGAGTAGTCTGCAGTTGGAATGAGGGCAACGGGAGGCTGTCGCGAGTTCAAATTCGACACCCATATTCACTTGAGGCACTCAGTAAAGCTTATTGAATTTGCAATACATATGTGACAGGGCGCGAGCTTCGAGTCCATTTCGGTTCAATGTTAATTGAAACCATTACGTTTACATGCCAATTGCCAATTGGCTTTAACGTCGACTCGCATTTGCATTTTCCTCTTTATTTCAACAGTTACTGATTCAGCTTAGCAGTAAAGTCTTTCTTTCCGTAGGCTCTATTCATCTCATTAATCATTTGCACACTTTCTCGCAATTAGTGAATCAGGTTGTGTTTGTCTTCGCTAAGCAAACGACAACTTTTCTTAGCTTTCTTCGCTTTAGAAGCGTGTTACTTATGCAAGTACAAGTTTAACCAACACTTTTTTTAAAAGAATCTAGTTATTCTTGTTCTAACGGAGTGGGCTTTCTTCCAAGGCGGTAAAATAAAAACAGAGAAGAAAAAGCTTCAATTGAGATTTGAAGTAAAAAATGGCAATAGACCAAACGGTTGTTATTGAATTGCATTATCAGAAGACATATTTGGACATTTGAACAAAATTAATAAGCTGAAGAATTTCGTATCTTGTTTTAAGCTCGTTTCATAGAAGCCTGAACTTATTTGGGGTGTTGAGTATGTACATAATATGGATATGGATATGTAGAGTAAGACTGGCTACAAGCTTAAAAGCTCGTACAACATGAGCTAGGCATTTGTCGCCTAGGCCGGTGAGCGCATTTTATATCATACGCGGGTCCAAAAACGAGCTTATTTTCACTGAAAATCCGGCCTGTTTGTAACCGCCTTTACAGCATGAAGGGGCGGAACGGGCAAGTTATCTGTTTACGGCCGACTGGGCGCCGCGACACATGCGGCGCTGATCGCGGCTGGCGTGTGACGCTACTAGGACGTCGTAAACATGCCTCTTAGCATGCTGTCAACTGTACTAGACACAAAGAGCGAGGAGATCGTCACACTTGTTTAGGGACTTTTACTTTTTGCAGCATTAAGAGAAGTCACTTTGGGTATACTTTTTAACTAACCGTCTTATTCGGAATACCATTTAAGTATCCTTACGTAAACCCAACCGAACATAATCAATGTTGGTAACCATAATTTTGAAGTGGCCTGGCTAATTTGTAAGCAGTAGGTATCTACTGCTTACAAAAGTAATTGACAAGCATAAGTTCAATGTTTGAAGTGATAAAACTGAAAATGAATGTTATTTCCATGCGTCACATACACATGATTTACCTACTTGGCTTTTATTGTCCAATTTGTGAATCCTATGTAGGTATCTAGTCATTCATGTGACGAACATTTGGTACAAAACCCAGTTGTCATGCATTTATGAATGAAAACGACTGAATGAAAATTAACTACGCTCACTGCTTACTAGTCCTTAATAATAAAAAATAGGACTTAATCCTATTGTTAGCCTGAACCTAAACATGCAGTAAATAGTAAAATATGTAAAGATGTCCTGAGATAACCATTCAGTTTAATGCAAGCTACATATCCGACCTATATCGGAAATGAGCTGTGGTTGCAACCATTTACATAATTTACAATCGCTTTTCAGAGGCACGTTTTAATTAAACTTTTAGCGTCAGCAATAGGAGTCGTATTATGTAATACTGGTGCGTTTTGAACCAACAATTCATATTTTTTCTAACAACAAAAACTATGTATCTTGTTCTTACATATCGATTTCGTAATTATTATTCTGGATGTATAGGACATTCGCAACATCAGTATAATAATTTCAAATTAAGAAGAATGACTAATTAGGTTCGCAGTATTGGACAATACCTTGACTGGACGTTCATTATTTTATTCACTGAGCTAATTCTGCGGTTCCAAATCCCAGCGGACCCTCTTATTCTGAAGAGGTAATTACTGTAATTTTGTTCCCTTTGTCCGTTCTAATTGGCATTCGCTCACCATAACATAACATACACACATCAAAAGTGTCTAGGGATATCTCAAGCATTTTCATACAAAGTATAGCTATTGGGGAGGCTGTAAAAATTAAAATATTGATACCAACGTAGAAATTTTTAGGACACAGAAACTGCTATATCTGCCCTTTCAGATTGTATAAAGAAATTCATTGTGGTAGCATTATTGTACAATCGTAAGGACGTTAAAAAAAAGACAGATTTTTCTTTTAAAAGGTTTCAAAATTTTAGCAAAATCAAAGATATTAGATAATGCTCAGCATTATCTTAGAATAACTCGAGGAAACAGGCATAAGATAAAGGTTAAGAATATTACAAAAAAACGTTTGATTTTGCTAAAATTTTGAAACCTTTTAAAAGAAAAATCTGTCTTTTTTTTAACGTCCTTACGATTGTACAATAATGCTACCACAATGAATTTCTTTATACAATCTGAAAGGGCAGATATAGCAGTTTCTGTGTCCTAAAAATTTCTACGTTGGTATCAATATTTTAATTTTTACAGCCTCCCCAATAGCTATACTTTGTATGAAAATGCTTGAGATATCCCTAGACACTTTTGATGTGTGTATCTGTAAGATTGCGTATAACTAAGTGCGTTTACTTTGCTTCTTTACATAGAGCGTCTATTTGTGATGATCGTATCAACGCTGCATCTTGGATTCCTTCACAAATAATATCGTTATGTGCGGCACAAGATGGCGCGAGCCTCGCATTGCTCTGAATTGAATCGGAAGAAAACAACTTCTACAATCTTATTTCAATTCCATTTTATTATTACTTGTAAGCAATAATGCACAATTTTGAAATTGGGTTCACTATTCTTGATATGTACTCGGTAGGGCCCTATGTTTGTTTAAAATTATTCTGCTTCTTGATGGAGTCTTCTCGGTAGAATCAACACATTCTAATGGTGATAGAGTCATAATACGGTCATAAAATCATGCATTCTTATTAAAGCTAACATGGATGTAGTTTAATTATACTTTTATATTATAGCCTTTACTTGCAAATATTTTATTGACTATTTTATCAGCTTCTGCTGAGAAAAATCTGTCATTCCTGTTAGCTACTGCAAAGTTTTTTCTTACTTGGATTGAATTGAGTGGACGGATGCGCCGTCTATCTGAGAACATCAATGCAAATACCATGCATTAAAATAAAGTGCTTCTTCGTAAGCCTAGGATCGGGTCTGCAGGAACCGGTCCGTCGTCTCCGGGAGCCTGTTACACAACGTGGTCTGCGCAGAACGACGGAATAAGGTGCTCTACAATGCTTTATAAATAATTATATGCCTATATTTCCAAACCTCACCTCTAGCTGTGACTTTAAATATGGTGAGATAAATGATGCTGAAAACGTTATAGTTGTAACTATTGTTATTAATTATAGCACAATTTAGGAGATATTAAAAAATATAATATCTCCCAAACTTGCATAAACCCTACAATAGTTTGGTTCAAGGTACCCCTAGTCAGTAGTCAGCCCTAAACTTACTCGCATGACTCTACTTTTAGGCCATCCATAGTAAATATTATCTTCGAAGGTTGAGACTAATCCAAGATAGCAGGTAAATAAAACAAATAATATTCCAACAGCACATAGATCACGCAATGTCAATTACATAGAGCTCTTGCCTTGAAGAATGCTTCCCATTAAAAACGCGTAAAATTGGTTGTCGAACACAAATCGAACGACCTCGCATCAATCGCTGGAGTGTGACCGAGACCGATACCGGCGTGACGCGCCGATACTGCGACTACAGATGACAGACTGAACTCGTCTATATTTGTCGACAGGAGTCATATTTGCGCTTCTGATAAGGTGTAGAGACCCAACTCTCGCACATTCAATACTTATAATATCACATTGGATTTATCACAAAAACCTTCAATATATTTACTGAATTCGAATTTGCTTACCTACTCAGTAAACTCAGTAAAGTCAGTTCTTAAGTGAGTTCGTTTTTTAGTAAATACTCGTACTCATCTAAATTGACAATTTACTTAAAGGAACAAATCTGTTCACTAGATATAATATTTATCCCATGCAATATTATTAGAACATTGATTCACTTATCGACTAGGTGTTCTTAAGAACTGCAAAAAACTCGGTTTATTTTATCTCATACCAACAGTATTAAATACCAACACTTTTTTAAGCCTTTTAGGTACTCGCAGTTTTTTATTTGTTAGGTACCCGACGTTTCGATCCGACTACTTTATAGAAATCGTGATCACGTTCTCAGGATGCTACGTGTCTACGTGAGACCATTACAATTTAGAAACATTTAAATTAGTCAGGATCTACAATCTAATTGGGCTTTAGATAATAAACCTTGTCAAGTCAAGACACACTCAGCACGTCTTGTCTTACTGGGGGGACAAGAAACAAAATATTGTGACAGTAAAAAAGAAAAATGATAGAGACTGTACTTTATAAAAAAAACGAGATTTGATATAACAGAAAATAATTATAATATCATATTATAAATATCAAAACTTGATACAAACAAGCATTATGTTCCAATATGTGTAGTTAGAGTAAACCATAAATAATCAATAATCATAATCAAAATTAACTAAGAAACTAAGCCGAAATCAAGTTATCTGAAATATGGGTTACGACGATCATTATGATAGCCGTAAAATAATTGTCTCATCTATGCATGGTAAGAACTGTAGTTTAATATAGATAATGTGTATGGTAGGTACGTAAGTAGTTATCAGAATTGGTATTAAAATAGGTCAGAATCGGTTTAAGTGTTGGGGCGCCCGCTATGCTTTCGTTCAGTCTGGCCAGTGACTTTATTGATACACGAATTAGAATGGTACATGTGGGTCTGTACACGCTGCTCACAGAATGGTAATTTGAGGATTGCTTCGAAGAATGCATTCCGGCCGAGTAGGGAGTAGCGGCGCGGGCGCACGGTGCCGGGTGCGCTCTACCGGCCGGCGGTTCTATTTCCGAATCGAACCGGTCTCACATAATCTTACATCATTTGTTTGTAAATAAATATATCGATGTAGGTAATTAGGGCTCTTGGTAATAACTTTCAAATAGTTTTAAGTAGTAGGTACCTACATGGTAAAGTTGATTAGATAATGAGGCTTCGATTAAGGTTTGTCTCACATTAGTGATTTACATGATTTGCTTAAGTTTTTTTGAATTAGCATCGTTTTTCTGGCATGGCAACAAATTGGGCACTGAGGCAGTTATGTTTAATCTAACTAGCTTTTTTTATATTTTTGTAAGATAACTACTCAATATCATATTGTAAGGTGTGATGGAGGATTGTAGAATATGGTTATTTTTTTACTTATAATGTTGATTCAATGCTAGCTTCTTGGGAAACTACTGGCTGCTAGTTGAATATGTTTTGAGGAAAAAGGCTGCACGTTCTGCGTAGGAGAGCGCAGGTGGGAGAGTGACACATCGAGGAATTTGAGATTCGGACTAAACAATGACTATGAATGGGATGGAAATATCCACAAGCACATGCAGTGGACCTACGCAAACGTATGCAAATTAATGTAGAGCAGATAAACCATTTCATTAATCACCTGATGTAAGACTTTTCCTCGTGATTGCATCTTGCTAACAATTCGCATTGGGCATGGTATTTTTTATAAGTAGATAGGTAATTAGCAAGGGCGTACCCAGGTAGGAGCAGGGGGGGGCAGCTGCCCCCCCTAGAAGTCAATTTTCCTTACAAGTGGGAATTAAAAACGTATTTCTCTCTCTACGAAAAACGAAACAGGTATGAGCTGCCCCCCCCCCTAGCTGAAATCCTGGGTACGCCCTTGGTAATTAGGATGAATAAGCGTTATTCTCTTCTGAACCAGTAATTACATGTTAAAGTACCTAATTAACAAAGGGCTAAGTATTGTTTTTGTTATTACAATAATTTGTGTACTCTAATCTGCAGTTCCGAGTATTGATGAATGCAATGACTGTTTGACGAATAAAGGTAGCCCCTCCAGAGAGCGCAGGTAGCTGACCCTGGCTCGTGGCTTTGTTGTGGGACTGGTATCGTATCGTAAAGCTCCTGCCACACTCGTCGTTCCGTCTATTCTGTTAGAATGCCGTTTGTTTACATCGGTTGGACGCGGCGCGTCGTAAGACTACTTCGAGCTCATATCTCTTCGCTAATAATATGAATGTAAACAACTCGTATGTCATGCAGCCACGATACGGGAGCCGCGGATTAGTGTTACGCCATTATGATTCACTTTTGCAAACAAGATAACAGAGCCCTTGATTTTTAAGAGCTTAACTTATGAAGCTGGACCAAGGTTCTAAACCAAACCTAGAGCTATGCATTTAGTATTCGGTGGCACAATAAAATTGTTATAAATATTTCTACAAAAAAAAAAGCCTCTACCTACCTACTTTACGTAAAATTTTAAAAACATGCGTTATAAGACATTTCAAATGAAGTGATACCTATGTAAAAATGTAACTCTACATCTCGTAAGTACATGTCATAAAATGCATTTTAATGTACCTAGTAAAATAGTTAAAAAATCACCAGTTGATGCTGAATCATCAAAACACCAAGCAATCTCCTGGATAAATATGACAAAGAAAGCTCTTTCATTTCACAGGAGCACTCATCCCAAATGAGATGAATGCACTCCCAAATGTTGTCAAATCTGCGTGCAGAGGAAAGTCGTTTGTTTGTATTGTCACTCACAGCGAAGGCTATGTTGATGAAGATGAATATCTTGTCGGCCGTGCAGAGGCCGCGGGCGCAGGCCATGGCGAGGAGTGGAGGTGTGTGCGGTCGCGTGTTCTGTCACAAGTCACCAGTTGATCGGTCTCACGTGTCACCTGCGGCGCGGGCGCGCGGGCGGCATGTCTACGCGCGGTCGGCCGGGCGCCTGCTAAGGCACTGATCGCTCGGGCCGCTGCGCCCCGCCGCGCCCCGCCATCCCTGCGCGCCCCACGCCCCGCTCCGCGCCCCAAGCTCGTCGCGCGACCCTCGCCCGAAGCTCCAGGTGCGACTCGCATCCGCCGACGCTGCTCCAACGGACCCAAAGCTCACTAACGGGCCTATTTTTGTCTTCGTTATCGGTCGTAACGTTAACGAGACTCAATTGACTAAACTTAACGCTACTTTGACACCTTTTCAAGTAATTAACAATACCTGCACAATGGTGCTTATATTTGAAAAAAAAAAACCAAACCAAAATAATAATATTATGTACATCTTACCTACATACCTACTCATTAGTACCATGCTTGAAACCAATCAACTAAGTAGCTCAAACAACTTATCGACATTTTGGCAATATTTCAGCGGAATACAAAAACTTAACTAAGTTAGGAACGCTGCAAGTAAAATTAAAAGCATAGTAGAGCTTTCGAACAAAGGCAAATGGCAACAAAACTCTGGTCTGGAGATTTAGTTTTCAGATTCGACCTTTGTATTGTTAGCAGTAGCTCAAATTGAAAATAATAGTTCCTACGTGTACTAAGGTATTATAAACGTTAACCGTACCTACCTTTATAACATAGCATATTTTATCAGTTGCTAATAAAGAGTAACTATGCTTTCTTAACATACAGAGCTTCGAAGACTTACATCTTGCCGTTTATAACGGGGTCAGAGTCAGAAGCTATTAGCTCAGGAATCTTGCATTAAATAAACAAAGAGGCTGGGGTCGTGACTCGAGATACGCTTCTAATCAGATGACGAGACGGCCATCAATAAAGTATCGAATTCCTCGGCGAGTGAGCCAACAACTGCTAATCAAATTACGACTACTTAAGGATTGCTCCATCAACCGCCGTCCTTGCTTCTATTTGGCAGCGGCAGCCTGACGTAGCTATAGAGTTTAGACTTATAAAACTACTTTGACTGGTTTTTTTCTAATGTTCCGTAACACATAGTTTAAAAATATTCGCCACAATCGAATGCAAAGCTAGTAATAGCAGCCCTAGTTCCGGCAAATGAAATGCGGTTACCGCAGCCTATTGACACTTGCAATTTGAGAAGAGTGGACCTTCAAGTTGTATGGCTGTTTTTCACCAGCACTGAGATGAGCGGGAGCATTGTGGAGCTGTGTTTGAACCAATAGGGGTCTACCTATGTTAAAATACTCCTTTCAAGTATTTTAGTTAGATCTCCTTACAGAGTGTTCTGTTCTGTTGATTTTGTCACATCTTGTTGACAAATGATTAACAAAGTTTTTGTTTTATTGTGGTTCTTTTAATATATCGGTTGAATTTACATAAAATTGCTTATTTTATTAATAGGTTATGGGATTTAAAGCATTTTATTAAGTTTATCCCGTAATATTTTATATTTTTGATTGATGTATTATAAATTTTGAGAAAAATATCTACAATGGATCCTCATATTTCGTCGATTGCTGGTGGATCAAGCATCGCAGTTGAGAAGCTTTCAGGCGTGAGTAACTACAATTCATGGAAATTTTCGATGAAAATGTTGCTGATCGAGTGTGGTCTCTGGAAATTTGTGAATGATAAGGATGCAGCCACATTGGCGACTTCCGATCCAGATAAAGACCAAAGGGCTTATGCTAAGATATGCTTGAGCATATTGCCTGTGTGCCGGTCCCATGTAATTAATGCTAAAACAGCCTCAGAAGCTTGGAACTCACTTAAATCAACTTATGAGAATTCTGGCATAAGCCGTAGATTGCAGTTGAAGAGACAACTTTCTCAAATAAAATACATTGACCATCAATCAATGGACCACTACATAGGTAATATAATTACCATTGTACAAGAATTGGCAAATATTGGCTGCACAATAGAGGATAGAGAACTAGCGGAATTATTGTTGATTGGATTACCAACAGAGTTCGATCCGTTGATAATGGCCATCGAAGCTACAAATACTGATCTCACTTCTGAATTTGTTAAGAATCAGCTGATTAGAGGAGAATTGAAAAAGGTGATGAATACAAGCGCAGTAGAACAATCCTTAATATCCAAAAAGTTTGTGCCAACCTGCCATCACTGTAAGAAACCAGGCCATATTAAGCCTAAATGTCCTCAGCTGAAGAAACAGAAGAAGAAGCAGTCCAATCATCAAGATGAATTTGAGAAAAGTAATGAACATATTGGTAAAACCCACTTTACTCAAGACAATTCTGCAAGCAGTGACACTTGGATCCTTGATTCAGGTTGTACACGTCATATGACTAATCGTAAAGATTGGATAGTTGATTTTAAGGCTATTCCTCCCTCTAGCATAGCAACCGCCAACAAAGATGATGTTATACATAGTATAGGCATAGGCAATGTTGATGTTAACTTAGCCAATTTAAAAGAGAAAACTGTAACAGATGTTCTATATACTCCTAAAGTTGCTGTTAATCTCCTTTCAGTTAGTAAGATTGCAGAAAAAGGTCATATCTTAATGTTTGATAAACATAAGTGTTCTGTTTACAGGGACAACAATGTAAAGGTGACTGGTTCTTGCGAATTCAGCGCAACGAACATTGGCGGACTTTATGAACTAGATCTGTTAAACTCTCAAAATGCGGTGAACCAAGGGCCTAATATTCCAGCTAAGGGTAAATCTTTTATAACAAAGACTGAACCGTTGGGTTTGTGGCATCGTCGCTTAGGACATCTTAGTTTGCCAGGTATGTTATATCTTCGTAACTCATTAGCACAAGGCATTGATTTCCCGAATGGAGATTTGACTCCTTGTACCCCCTGTTTTGAAGGAAAACAAAGATTTAAATCTTTCCCAAAAGGTCAAGCACATAAAGGCGTGACTAAACTGGATTTGATCCATACTGACATTTGTGGCCTATTATCTATGCCCGTTAACAGTTGGTCTGGTACTCGTTATTTTATTACTTTTACTGATGATTTTACGCGGAAAACCTTTATTTATTTCTTGCAACGTAAAGATCAATCAACAGTGCTGAATACTTTTATTGCGTTCAAAACGATGGTTGAAAATCAGACTGATCTTAATATCAAAAGAGTCAGGAGTGATAACGGTACGGAATATTGCAACAAAAGCTTCGCGGACTACTTTAAGCAATGCGGTATTGTTCACGAAACTACAGTTCCTTATTCGCCCCAGCAAAACGGCGTGGCTCAAAGGCTTAATAGAACTTTGATGGAAAAAGCTAGAGCCATGTTACATGATGCTGATTTAGATAAAAGATATTGGGCTGAAGCAGTTAATACGGCCTGCTATTTGAAGAATCGTAGTCCATCTGCTGCCACCCCTGGAGCTACTCCTGAAGGTCTTTGGATAGGGAACAAAGTTGACCTTAGCCATTTGAAAGTCTTCGGTTGTATAGCATTTGCTTTAACTCCAGATCAGAAAAGATCTAAACTTGATCCGAAATCTAAACCTTACATAATGCTAGGTTACTGTGAGCATACTAAAGGATATAGATTAGGTGATCTCTCAGATGGTTCAAAAATGATTAAAGCTCGTTCCGTTAAATTTCTAGAAAATGTCAAACATACATCATTTAAGAAAGATGACTTTCATAATATTTTTATAAATTCTTCAGATATTTTTGATGACTCTGTTTGCAATTCGAATAATAATCAAGTGGATGACATTGTTATTGAACATGCACAAGTGGAAGTTGATATAATTCAACCTAATATCATCAGTGATTCTGAAACACCAAATGAAGAACCTGATTCCAGTGGTATTCACGAAAATTCTGTAGAAGCTACAATTGAAGATGAAGAAGACAATTCACATTTGAATGATATTCAAGCAGAACCCAATAGGCCTGTTCGTGAACGTCGACCTCCCGATTGGTTCAAAGACTATGTAATGAATTACTTCACCGAAATAGCTTACACAGGACGTAATGAACCTAAGACTTACAAACAAGCAGTGAACAGTGAGAAGTCTGAGGAATGGTTGCATGCTATGCAAAGTGAATATGATTCACTCGTATCGCACAAAGTCTGGGAACTTGTTGATAGACCCAAATCTGGAAACGTAATAAAATGCAAATGGGTATTCAAAGAAAAAGTTGACCCTAGCGGTAATTTTGAAAAGTTTAAAGCCCGTCTCGTTGCTAAAGGATTCACTCAAAAATACGGCATTGATTATGAAGAAACCTTTGCTCCGGTTGTAAGACATTGCACCTTGCGTTTACTTTTTGCGATCGCTGTTGAACATGATTACGACATTGAACATCTTGATGTAAACACAGCGTTTTTAAATGGAGATCTGCGTGAAACCATTTACATGGAACAACCTCCCGGTTTTACTGTTGAGGGGCAGAAGAAAGTATGTTTACTCAAGAAAAGCCTATACGGACTCAAACAAGCCAGTAGAGCTTGGAATGAAAAAGTTCACGAAGTTCTGATCAAGAATGGATACAAGAATCTGAAGAATGAGAAATGTGTTTATCACAAAGACAAAGTGATTATTGCACTGTATGTCGATGATTTCTTCATTTTTAGTGCTGATGAAGTACAGAAAAAGAACTTGTATGATTTGCTAAACAAGAACTTCAGTATCAAAATTTTGGGACCTGTAAAACAAGCTTTGGGCATGTGCGTCGATCGAAATAGAGAGAAGGGCACATTGAAACTCTCTCAATCGGAATACATTAAAAACTTACTTCTTAAGTTTGGTATGCAAGATTGTTATAAAGTTGCTACACCTATGGAGGTTAACTTCAATCCACCAAAAGCTGAGAAGATTGATCAGAGATTTCCTTATCAGGAACTCATTGGAAGTCTGATGTATCTCGCTGTCTGCACTAGACCTGACATTGCGTTTGCTTGCAGCAAGTTAAGTCAGTACAACACATGTTACAATGAAACGCACTGGATTGCTGCGAAACGCGTGTTACGTTATCTCTCTGGCACAATCAACTATGGACTCAATTTCAGCAAAGGAGGCAATATGATAGAAATTTCTTCTGACGCAGATTGGGCGGGGGATGCTAGTGATAGAAAGTCCACATCTGGTTTTTTAGCTTTTTTTGGTCTTTCACCCATAAACTGGTTTACCCAAAAACAGCAAAACGTAGCATTATCTAGTACTGAAGCTGAATACTACGCCCTTGGAAGCGCTGTTAGGGAGGCCAAATTTATTAAAAATTTCTTGATTGAGCTGGGTTATCGTAAAAATCTTTCACCCATTAGGATTTTAAACGATAATCAGAGTACTTTAAAGATTGTCAACAATGAATGCTTTAGGAGAACTAAGCATATAGATGTAAGACATCATTTTATCAATGAATGTATAGACGAAGGACTTATAACTTTACCCCCTTATTCATAAAAACGAACGCAACGCTAACGCATTGTTTAAGCTATTGACGTGTTCTGTCACTTTCTCGCAAATGGCGGCAGCAACAAGAATGACAGTGACAAAGCGATACAAAAGTTATCGTGTTCTATAAGAGCTGTTTAAGTTTTTATGAATAAGGGGGTTAGGCTATAAAGCATCAAGTGAATTGGTAGCTGATATTTTTACAAAAGCCTTGCCAAAATGTAAGCATGATTATTTTGTGAAATGTATGAAGTTAAAGTAGTGTACCTGTCCATGTCTACTTAGTTAATTGCTTAACTTTAGCTTAATTTGTTTAATTTATTTATTGTTAAACTGAGCTACTCTCGCAGTGCTTATGTACTATTACTCGAGTAAGGGGCAGTGTTAAAATACTCCTTTCAAGTATTTTAGTTAGATCTCCTTACAGAGTGTTCTGTTCTGTTGATTTTGTCACATCTTGTTGACAAATCGCTCCTTAAATACAAAAGCCCCACAAGTCAAAATAAGCAAAATACAGGAGAGACATTTGAAAAAATATTTTCGATAATTCATGAATTTTTGTTTATACTATGTATACATTGCAGATGTTTTTGGTATCAAAAGATGCGTAATCGAATTGTCTATTCCTAATTAACCAGTCTTAACCATAATATTGAATAAACTCTCGAGAAAATGCACTTAAGTTAGTTTTGAATATATATTTTTACTCCGACAAGATCAAAATTTTAAAGAGAAAACCACCATAATTAGCAAAATATGAGTTTTAATTTCAGTTGGCAACTTACTCAAATGTCAATTTGAGATAAAAAATGGAAGTCAATGTTCTAATTACTACTTAAATAAACTTCTTAAATAAAAAACATCACTAAAATCTAATCATGAGATCTTCAATAAGGTCTTAACTTAATTTTACCGTTATCAAAGTTACACAAACGTCCATTAAAACCAGAATTACCTACTTAAATCGACATTATCCATGAGATTTTGGATTTTAAAAATATTACTAATTCGTTATTCACCTAGATAGACTTTACGAGAAGTTGACATTAAACTCAACGTTCGTATAATTCGGCGTAAGAGTTATAAAATTGAAGTAGAAAACAAAACTATTTGAGGCTGTAAAAAGCAAGATTCATTAAACTCTGGCATATAGTTCTCAAGGCAATAACAAGATTTAGGTTGGGTTGCACCATCTGACTTTAACAATAACAAACATCCAAATTTCAGTTAAAGTTACCGGTTAGGCCCAAAAATTACGTCAAGTTGTCAAATTTGACAAAAAATTTAACTTTAACTTCTTCTATGGTGCAACTTACCCTTAGAATACTCTCTAGCCAGCCTCTACTACTCATGGATCAGAAAAACGAAATGAGGCTACAGAAATCAGCAGATGCCCATCGTTATTGGTAACTCAATAGACAGATATCTAAGCCTTTGACGAGCGACCTTCGCCAATTTCATACCCAGCGTATTAAAGAGGCCAATGAGCGGAATAAAGGCTCCAAAGTGTTCGCCAGAGATCGGTCTATTGGGCAAATCCAACTGACGAGGCTGAAAACTGAGGCAGGAAGCATCATCACGTCAACTCCTGAAATCCTGAGGGAGATTGAGGGTTCCTATGGACAGCTGTATTCCAGGCAAACACCTGTTGAAAGCAAGGCTAAAGACCATAGAGCCAAGTTTACCCGACACTTTACCGAAGATATCCCGAACGTCAGCTTGTACAAGATTAGGATGGCTCTCAAGCAGCTAAAAACAACAAGGCGGCGGGTGATGACGGAATCACAACAGAGTTTCTGAGAGCGGGCGGTCGGCCGATACCCAAGGTCCTCCAGACGCTCTTCAGCTCTGTCAGATCGCGGGAAGCCGCTGGATGCGGACAAAGCTGGAAAGATCGGTGTAGAGATCCCTGGGGGAGACCTATACCCAGCAATGAGTGTCGTTTGTGCTGATATGATGATGATGATGACAAAAAATACATTAGAATTGTTTAAAATAGCTTTTCTAATTTATTTTTGTTTTGCCTATAATACCTATAACGCTACAAACTACAGAATTTTATAATAAAAACAACACCAAAACTAAATGTTGTGTTTAAATGTGAAGAAATTTCATTTAAAATTACCATATTTCTAAATGTCTTCAATTAACTTAAATAAATATTTTTTATTAATCCTTACAAAACTAACTCAATTCGAAATATGGCACTTTAATCTTGAAAAATAAAAAAAAACAAATTTATTATATAATTCAAAACTAACTCAATTCATAATATGGTACTTTGATCTTGAGAAATATTTAAAAGAAAATTGATTAAATAATGCAAAACTAACTTAATTTAAAATATGGTAGTATTGCATACAAAAATAAGAGGAAATATTATAATAATAAATGCAAAACTAACTTATTTTGAAATATGGTACTGTTGATTAAAAAAAAAGTACATACTTACGTGTTAAGTTATGTGCAATACGAATATATTTTTGAATGTGACACTTTTGAATATATAATTTTATCTTAATTCACGTAATAATTTCGGAAGTCTAGGGGAATTGGCATTGTGGTACTTTTGCACAAAACTCAATCGCAAAAACGGTATAGAACAAAACTAACGTATGAGCGTTTACGGGTATTTGTGATCATAAAACAACGGCTGTCTTCGTGAAACTACATACTTTTATCGTTTATAAGGCATTTTATGCAAAAAAAACAGTTTTGGTTTTTTTTGAAATGTGTGACTTTTGTATTGAAGGAGCGAAATGATTAACAAAGTTTTTGTTTTATTGTGGTTCTTTTAATATATCGGTTGAATTTACATAAAATTGCTTATTTTATTAATAACCTATGAGCAACATTCTGCGAGGGATGTGGAATCCGTCTGAAATGAAACTTATCTCTTTTTTTTTTTTTTTTTTTTTTATAGTAGGGGAAATGCACTTACGCATACCCGCCAACCGGGGGGTTGGACGGGTTATGTCGGACTCTCCACGGGCTACCCCAGTGGCTCTACCGACTAAAAACCCTACTACTCCCTCTCATCGTCCATGGTGGGGGAATACGTTGCGTAAGCACGTGCCTTTTACGCGTTCCCCCGGACGGTGCCCGCCTACACGGCGGGCCGGAAGCGACCCCCCCTTCGAGAGGGGGGGCCAGTAGGGACAGCCGAGGGTGTCGAGCCGTCCCTACCAGGCAGTGGTGGAGGCCTGTGCAATGCCGGCAACGGTACCCCCGTACCGCGCGCCGGCTGGCCTCCTCCACGGAGGGGTGCGACGTGGCGCGCAGATGCGCGCGGTCTTCCCCACCTCCTCGCCCTGCGGAGCCTATTGGACGCGGGATCCATGTCCCGCAACCGCTCCGCGGCTTCCTTGGCGGTCACCACCTCCTCACAGAAGGTGGCGAACGCTTGCCAGGCCTCTTTGTCTGCCAGCATTGCAAGCACAATGCTGGGCAGAGAGAGGTCCTGGCCCACTCTGGCGACTAGCGCCATGCGCTGTGGGGCCCACGTTTGGCACACCGCCAGTGTGTGGTGAGCCGTGTCCTCCACAGCGCCGCACTCGTGGCAGATTGGGGCTCCCTCTCGTTGGATGCGGTGCAAGTATGACCCGAAGCACCCGTGCCCGGTCATAACTTGCGTCATCCGATATGAGAGGGACCCATGCTGCCTGGAGAGCCACCGGTCAAGCACTGGAGCGAGTGCCTCCAGTGTTCGCTGACCGGAGTCTGCCTTTCGCAGGTCCGCCATCCACAGCCGGACCAGGCTCTCCTGTGCCTCCTTGCGGACGGCCGCCCGCTCTTCAGGGCAGAAGGGGTCACCCGCGGCCCTCTTGGCGGCCGTCCAGCGGTACATGGCCGCCAACACGTCCGCCTCTAGCTCCCAGGGAGCGTTTCCCGCCAGCGCGCAGGCCGCAGGGAAACCGACGGTGCGGTACGCCCTTACGCTGCGCTGCGCTATCGCCCGCTGGGGCGCTCGGAGGAGGCGGACGTTTGTCGCCTTCGATAAGGCCGCCGCCCAGATCGGGGCCCCGTAGAGGGCCATGCTCTTTAGAATGCCGGAGTAGAGCCTCCGGCATTTGGAGCCCGGGCCGCCGATGTTCGGCAACAGCCAGTTGAGGCTGTTTGCCGCTTTCATCAGCCTCGGCGACAGAGCCTGGAAGTGGGGCAGGAATTGCCACCTGCTATCCAGGATAAGACCGAGATACCTGATCTCGGTCTTCACTGGCGTCCTGACGCCCCCGAGCACTATGTGTGCGTCAGGTGGCGCTGGAGGCTGACGGGGCCCCCGAAACCAAATGGCCTCGGTTTTCTCGAGGGCCACCGTGAGGCCGAGGCGACCGATTCGGTCGGCCACGAGGTCTCCTCCGACTTCCGCTAGCGGAGCGGCGTCCCTGAAGGTCGTCCCCCGGGCAGTGACGAGCGTGTCGTCTGCGTAGCAGATAACGCTCATACCCGGGAGAAGGGCGCCGCGGAGGAGCCAATCATAGCCTATGTTCCACAGGAGCGGCCCCAGCACCGACCCCTGTGGAACCCCGGACTCCACACTGTAGCGCCGAATGGCGCCAGTGCGGTCTGTAAAGACTACAGCCCTTTCCCTGAGGTAACTCTCGACGAGTCCCTGTAAATACAGGGGTACTCGGAAGTACCTCAGGGCCTCCAATATTGTGGCGTGGGGAAGGGAGTTGAACGCGTTCTTAATATCGAACGATATTGCAATCACTCCCTCCCCACACCCCTCCGCCTCCAGAATGAGTTCCCGGAGGTGGGCCAGGGCGTCGATGGTGGAACGCCGTGGCCGGAACCCAAACTGGGCGTCCGCCAGGTCCGGACCCACCTGTCGTAGGTGCTCGAGAAGGCGGCAAGAGACCACCTTCTCGAACATTTTCCCCACCTCATCCAGCAGGATGATGGGTCGGTAGGCCGAAGGTGAGTCGGCTGGGCGCCCTGCCTTTTGAATAAGGCAGAGCTGACCCACCTTCCAAATCGCAGGGAACCTCGACTCCCGGAAACACCGGTCGAAGAGGTCCCTGAAATTCTCTCCCATTTGGCCCGCCGCTATGGCCACGACCTTAGCTGGCAGACCATCTGGGCCTGGGGCCGTCTTCTTTCCCCGCAGCCGGAGCTCCACCGCTCCGAACTCCTCCGCGGAGACTGCGGGAATCTCCTCAGGCAGGCGGGGAGTGCCGCTGCGAGGGGGCATCGCCGGAGGGACAAAGTCCTCGCGGCGGGCCGGGAACAGAACCCGGACCACCTGCTCCAGGAGAGCCGAGTCGAGAGTCTCGGTCAGGGGGGGGCCAATGGGACGCAGCTTAGCGCGTGCCGCTTTGTATGGCCTCCCCCACGGGTCTTGATCGAGACTCTCGAGCATTTCTGCCCGGGCCCGATCCTTGGCCTGGCGGATGGCATATTTCAATGTGCCCCGCGCCGCCCTGTAGGCCTCGTAGAGGTTGGCCTCTTCGTTAGGGTCAGCCCTCCTCCGCCGGCGTTTACAATATGTAAACGCTCTCCGGGCCGCAATGCAGGCAGCCCGGAGGCCCGCGATCTCCTCCGACCACCAATAAACGGCGTGTCGGGGATCGGGGCGGCGGGACCGAGGCATGGAGAAGTCACACACCTCGGTCAGGGAGTCCCTAAGCTGGGACGCGGCCGCCTCTACGTCGGCGTCGGGACGGGGTGGACAGAACCACCCCTGCACAAACGCGGCCTCTCTCGCCATCCCGCGGTCTAGGCGCGTTAGGGCCCAACGTGGGAACGGGGAGTGCGGCTTCTTAGCCCTGCCTTGCGGACCCCGGCTGGAGATCTCGAACCTGATATATTTGTGGTCCGAAAGAGTCTCCACCGGGTCCACACGCCAGTCCGCAATGAGTGCGGCCAATGCGGGGGTGGCGAAGGTGATGTCCACCACCGACCCACCATTGTGGCGGACACACGTGTGCACCGTGCCCCTATTCAATAGGGACAGGCCACACGACACCGCCCACGCCTGCAGGGCCCGACCACGAGGTTTCGTGGCTGGGTTCCCCCACGCCGCCGACTTGGCGTTGAAGTCCCCGGCGAGGAGCACCTGTCTTGGGGCCAGCCGGCCCAAGACCGCAGTCAGGGAGGCGAGGAAGTCCTCAAACTCCCTGTACGACCGGGTGGGGGAGAAATACACTCCCACCACAGCGAAGTCCCCGCCGGAGACGGCGACATACCCCGACCCCCTTTCCAATAAGGAAAGAGGGGGAAAGTCCGGAGCAGGCCGGGTTAGGACGGCCACTACTCCATCCAGATCGCCGAACCAGCGATCTGGGATGTAGTACGGCTCGGCCACGACGGCGATGTTAACCTGCCACTCGGCCAGGGTCTGGGCCATCAGATCCTGGGCCGAACGGCAGTGGTTTAGGTTTCCCTGGAGAAATTTGCAATGTCCGACTTGGTACATCATTCGGACATTGCTCCATCTTGCGCCGACGAAGGGCCGGCACTAACAGCAGCGGCGGCCTTAGGCGGCGCCGGCTGTTTTCCCTTCTTGGGAGGGGGGGAGCACTTGCTCCCCCTCATGACATGCCCGGCTGGGCGGCCACTGGCTGCACAGACCGCGCACTTAGGCTCGGCCGCCTTGCAGCCGCTCGCCTTGTGCCCCTCGGCTCCGCACCGGAAGCAGAGCTCCGAGCGGTCTACCGCGGAGGGGCAGTGCGGCTTGGTGTGGCCGGTGCCCAGGCACTTAAAGCACCTGAGCGGCTCGTCCTCAACGGCGCAGATAGATGCCGTGCTCAGGCCGATCGCTAGACGGCCAGCCTTCAGCACGGCTTTGGCGGCTGCGATGGGGCACTGAACGCGCAGTGTCCCAGCGCCTCTGCGGCCGGTGCGGATTGCACCGACCTTCACCTGCTCTACCGAGCAGCCCCCGACATTGGCCACCTTAGTGGCGACCTCTTGCACGGTTGCGGACGCATCCAGGTCCCCAACTTGCAGAGAGGCGCACTTCACTGGGCGGGCCACATTGGCCGCGCCCGCCATCACCTGCCGGAGTTTGTCGGCGAAGGTGTCCGCCTGGGAGCCGCTCTGCGCTCCCGGGAACTCAAACAGGCGAGCGCCCGTTTGAGTGGTGCGGCACCTTCTCGGCGTGGCCCCTATGGCAGAGACGTCGCCGATGGCCTCTTTAGCCCGTTTGAGCACGGACTCATAGGTCTCCCCCTTTTTGACCGCCTCGTCTGTCAGGGTCACAATGACAGCGGAGGATCGGGGGGAGACCAGCTTCTTTTTGGCGGCTTGGTTGGCCGCTGGTGCAGGGGAGGGCTTGCCCGTCGCCTTCTTCCCCTGCCTCTTCTTACTAGCCGCGGAAGTGGACGCGGGAGCCGCCTTTTTGGGGGCCTCAGCCTTCTTGGCCTTGGCCTTGGCCTTTCGGCCGACGACCTTATTCCAGCCTTCGTTGGCTGGGGTCGTCGACGGGAGGAGCACGTCCTCCTCCATCGGCATCGACGGTGCCGGTACGGCCTTCGGGGCCTCAGCGGCGGCGAGGGGCAGAACCTCTGCGCTGGGTGCCACTGAGGTGGGGGCCTTGGTCTTCTTGCCCTTGCCCTTGCCCTTAGGCGGTGGGGGAGGCTTGAAGACCTCTGGCACGACCTTCACGGGCTCAACGGCCTTCTGCTCCGCAGCCTTCTGCCTGAGCTCGTGTGCGAGCGGCGGGCGCAGCCTCTTCTCCGGGAGGAGGCGTTCCTCGATACCCTCAAAGCGGGTACGGGTATAGAAGCGCTCCTCCGCGAACTTCTTTTCGAGGAGGGCCTCCAACCTGGCCTCCAAGCCCATTGAGGCCGGAACCGGTATGATCGGCTCCGGGATGGGTGGAGGCGCCTTACGCGTCGCCGCTTTTGCGCTGCCGTTCTGGGCGGCTCGCAGGGCGGCCAGCTCTTTGGCCATGGTAGCGAGCTCCTCTGAGAGCCGCTTGACCGTGGCCTTCAAGGAAGCAGTCTCATCTGAGACGCTCCTCTTGGCCATTTCGGCGGTGATGCCAAGGAACGACAGCGCGTGTTCCTTCAGCGCCTTGGTGAGCGAGGCCTTGCCGGCTTGGTTGGCAATTCCGATGATGTCTTCCGCGTCCACCTTCGCGAAAGACTCAAGGTCTTGCACCGACATCGAGGAGTAGTCCACCTTACTCCTCTTTTCTCGCAGCTCCTTTGCGGCGGCAGTCTGCTCCTTGAGCTCGGCCGCCTGTAAAGAGCGCTTTTCCGCTAGCTTGGCCTTGCTAGCGGCTACGGCCTTTCTGTCGTCACCCGACTTTGGTGGGCGGCCACGGCCACGCTTGGCCGACGACACTTTCGACGAGGAGGACTTAGCAGAAGCTGAGTCGTCCTCACTTGCCACGCGTTTGCGCGGCCTCAGAAACTTTGAGCGCATGCCATCAGCATCGCTCACTACAGAGTCCGCGTCGGACATGGCACTCAGGGTGTCGTCCGAGTCGGACATCTCGATGTCCTCCGGGCAAAAGAATTTGCTGCCGGAGACAACGGGGACAGGCTTGCTGGATGAACCAGCTGGGCGGGTGCCGAAGTCTTTGGCAAGGGCGACGACCAAACGGGCCGACGCTCCTACCGACAGTTCGTCACTGTGAACCGAGGTACACTTGGTCGCACCGGGTGACCTATCCTGACAAGGACCAGCCACACCGGAAGCGGGTGACTTATCCTGAAAAGGACTAGCCACACCGCAGGTGGGTGACCTATCCTTAGAAGGACCGGCCACACCAGGAAGAGCTGCTGCTGCAGCCAAGTCCTGAGAAGGACTCGGCCCGCGCGCTAGGGACGATTGGGGAATCGTCAAATCCGACATTGTGATAACAGGCGAGGTTAGGGTCACAATGAAGGCCACAAGTTGTTGCCGCTGTCCAGTGCCACTCCGTTACGGTGGTCACTGGAACAACGTTGCCCGGGGTATACTGCGCGGAAGTCACTTGTGGGGCATACCCCATGAAACTTATCTCTAATGTCATAGCGTGTTCTAAGCTAAAATAAATAACTCGTAGCCGTGACAGCAGATGAAAAATGCGAGTAGGAGTACTTATCTTTTTATTATTCGTTAGTCCGATTCGGTAACATTCAAGTAGGTCCATAACGGTCCATTAGCGCGTCCTATTTGTCGATTGAGAATCGATCCAGTTCGGGTGCGCCCGGGCCGGCTCAATTAAACAGTCATGAGGAACTATCAAACGACAAATTACGAGACCGGCGGACGACAGTAGAAGCCATTCCTGAGTTACGACTCGTCGTAACTTACGACTACTAAACAAACGAGACATACCTCGTGGTCATATAGAGTGCAAAAAGCTTCTTCTGAACTTAGTAGATAGCTAGAAAGAAATCGCTGGAAGGATATGGGGAAGGCTTGTTCCCAGCAGTGGGACAATATAGGGTAAGTAAAAAAAAGTAGGGACACATGGTAGATGCGAGTACACTCTACAAAAATTAGGATACCGTATTAGCGGAAATTCAATATAAGCTGTCTCTACATATGTGAATGAGGTTGAGATTCACCTGATGGGTAATGATTACCTTCCCCCACCCAAGTACCTAGCAATAATTGAAGCAGGATTACGTTTTTGCCATGATCAAGACGTATGGTATGACAAAGAAAGGAAGTGCATAATCATCATCATCATCAACATTCGCAGCCAAAGCCTCACCACTGTTGCACGTAGGCTTCTTTACCGATCATTCCTGGAATGAAATGAATCTCATTCCATTTCATTCTCAATTAAGATATCACATGGATATCACCATGCGGGTAGGAGCCCCACGTATACTTGCACGTTTGCTATTACTATCCTATACTTAACACCATAAATTCATGCAGTAGGCTGTGGGTACATAGTAATACCTATCATGCTCTCAACAATAATATTATTATATAACAAGGATGCGAATGACAGTACGCCCTTTTCTCAGTACAAGATTTTCGAACTTTGCTATTCATAAGTGGAAGTTTGTTATAAAATACACATATCTAAGAAACATAACATACAATGTTATGGCAATACAAGTATGTCTGTGATAACATGAAATAAGACTAGTGATCTAACCTACTGACTCCTATATTGACGACCGATCAGGTGTAATGGTTCAGAAGTTGGCTACTACATCAGAGCTCGCGGGTTCAACTCCCGCACAGACATAACATTTGTGGGCGCGAACATGTCTCAGGCAGGAATCGAACCCGCATCTTTCGCAAACCGGGCGACTGCACTAACCACTGTGCTAAGAACGAAAGCTGCCGCGCTGTGGCCGTGTGCTGTCGAGAGGTGCGGGTTCGATTCCTGCCTGATGCCAAGATGACCAAATCTCTTTTTCTGATTTTCAGATCTTTAGTAATCATAGATCAGATCATAGATACTGCATGGAATGCTAAAAACAATAATAATAATAATCAAAGAGATGTTATATACTGAATTCCTGATGATTAAACCCATAGATAAATGAGTGTGTGCCAGTCTACATGACCGATTTGGTGTGATTATGACCTATGGTCCAGACGTTGGCTACTAAACCGGAGGTCGCGGGTTCGATCCCCGCACAGTATGTACAAACATTTGTTAGCATAAGCATTTCTGCTTGTAATGTTCTGGGTGTTTCCTATTCACCTATACATATTGTGTATGTATTCACAAAAAAACCGGCCAAGTGCGAGTCGGACTCGCGCACCGAGGGTTCCGTACAAACCTGCAAGGTTTACAAAGTTCGTTCATTACGACAATCGAGTCATAACTATGGTATTTTTATTGCAAAATGAAATTCATAACATTACAATGGGGAAAGATGGAGGAGCATAAATTTAAGACAAAGATCTCTTCATCGTTTAAGTAATCCTTTATTTTATATTAACACATATCATTTATCTATAATATAACTGAAACACTACTAGCCTTGCAGCAGACTTGCGAAAGTCCTTTTATTAAAGTTATTTATTACTAAGTTTTTTAGTCACTATTTAGAAATCTGGTTCAATAATATTAATTAAGTATTAAATTTGAACCAGACCTGTAAATGGTGACTGAAATAGTACATTGTTAGCCTAGGGGTGAAAGTAACTTATTTAGTCCCGAGACGGGGTTTGGCGCCCGGAACGAAGTGAGGGCGCCAATAGTTCGAGGGACTAAATAAGTCTTTCACCCGAGGTAAACACTGTGCTTTTCATTACAAATACGAGGAAAGTAAAAATAAAAACATGAATTAGCTAAAGAAAAAATGAGGGAAATAAATGAAGATCGAATCGCCGCTTTCCCGCCTATTTTGTTTGTTTTTTTTCTGTGGCTGGCCCGCTATTCAGCCATTATTTTTTATTTTCATCATTGGAAAAATGGTAAATATTTTGCTCAAAGCTAAGTTGTTTTAAAGAAATTGTTGAAACTAAATTGTAATAAAGTTATTTAAAACATACTCATCCTCTGATCAATACTTAACTTTAACTTATTTCAAATTTTACATCGTGGCTGTATAGCAAGTTGGAACATGGTTCAATACATACGTGAAAAAAAAACAGTTTTTAAAAAAATAATTTGACAGCTGTCAGTTGAAAGTGATTCTCCCTAGGGATGAAAAGTGTTACTTTCAGCCCGCTTCTCAGGTCAGTAATGACCCACTTTCAGAGTATGAGTAATGAAAAAGTTATGAATAGTACCACATTGAATATTGAAGTTCGAAAAAACGTTATCAATAGTTGTACAACTTCGTGTAGTGCTACTGTTTATTAACGGAAACATGTTTATGGATGAAAAATATGTGGAAATTCCATTTTGGGGATTCATTCTAAAATCTATATTGAAGTCTCCCACAACAATCAGACGAGAAGATGAAGTGTTTGAAAAATGTTGCCCTCCCCATACATAGTATAATAACTCGCGGTCATTGCTGTAACTACAATTGCCTATGTTTACAATCACAATTTTTTTGGTGGTATAACTACTTTAAATTTTAAGCTTTTCTGAATTTTTCTGTTACCTGTGCTGTAAGCTATTGATTCTTACCAAATTTCGAGATTCTATGTCAACGGGAAGTGGTCTTTAGGTTTTAATTCCCTTGCGTGTAGTTGCGAGTTTCAAAATATGCGGTATCAATGGTTGTACTTTCGCGTTTTGCGTTTTTGCGTTGACTTAGTTTTTTTTTTTTCACGGGTTAAAGGCAATTAGATCTAAGTATTTGATATGAATTTCAACTTGATAGCTCTACGCGTTCATGAGGAAAAAAGTAATAAGTTTATATTTATTAAAAAATAAATATATATTTTGTAATGTAACTAAAAATTTAAAGTTTTCGGAATTTTTCCTTTATGTGTGCTATAAAACGTTGCTTCATGCCAAATTTCAAGATTCTAGGTCGACTGGAAGTACCCTTTAGGTTTTGATTCCCTTGCGAGTACTTGCGAGTTTCAAAATATGCAGCTTAAATTGCTGTTTCTTTTGATTGCGTTGACATAGGAGTTTGATTTTGTTACAGCTTAAAGGTATTATAGACCTGAGTATTTGGTATGAGGAAATGGGTAGTAAGTTTAAAATTATTAAAAAAATATATATTATGTGATGTAGCTAAAAATTTATGGTTTTCGTAATTTTTCCTTTATCCATGCTATAAGACGTTGCTTCGTACCAAATTTCAAGATTCTGAGTTCACGGGAAGCACCCTGTAGGTTTTGATTCCCTTGCAAGTGTCGAAAATTTGCGGCATAAACGGCTGTATCTTTTGATTGCGTTGGCTTAGAAGTTTGATTTTTTCACAGCTTCAAGGGACAGTAGACCTGAGTAATTGATATAAATTTCAGCTTCATACCTCCACGCGTTTCTGAGAAAAAGGGTCTTGACAGACGGACGGACAGACGGACAACAAAGTGATCCTATAAGGGTTCCGTTTTTTCCTTTTGAGGTACGGAACCCTAAAAATGTATAGAAGTACTTTAATGTGTTGTCTTTTGGGCTTGATAGTGCTGTGTGGAATAATATCCAAAAATGTCCAGGGCCAGGAATGTACTTAATATGTATTTGTATAGTCAGTATCAAAATTATGAGTACTAACAGAGGTCGAAAATGTATTGACTTTTTGACAAAAGCAATCGAATACTACAATTACAAAGGCGTATGTCGTTTGTCGTCATTAAATCTCAAGCAATTGGAAAACTATATCAATTCTGTAGTGTTATGCTTTTTTTTCCTAAATACTTCAAACATTTGATCACTCAGTACAGACACAGTTTTTTATGCTGACTGTACGAAGTTCATTAAGCTAAGGTGCGCTGTTAGGAAGGAGTTGCGTGTGCATATCTCCATAATGTGCATGCAAAATGCGTTTCTGATGCGCTTGCGCCGCTCGTAGATTGTTTCTCTGCGCAAGTACGTAATGCGTAACGCGTGTTTTGCGACACATCGGCTACTTGGGTGTCTTGCACACAACTTTGCAAATCACGTCATATGAAGATGTTATTTCGTTGATATTCATGTAGAGATTTATGACACATCCTGCAAAAAAACTAAAGTCACGGACCTGTAGGTTTTTTCACTCATTACGATTGTGAAAATAAAAGACGGTAATTCTTACAATAAGGTACATTTATTAGTGTGAAAACAGGATAAACACTTTGTGACCGACAACAACGGGCCTACGCTACATGGCACTGCGCGGGCGCACTGAGAACCCTCTCACTTATTCACTATACCAGAAGCAATTGACTGACGAAACCAAAATATCAGCTCAGAAAATTAAACAGTATATTTGATTATTTATACTGTTCACGAGAGGTGCCCACAGTGCGACGGCTACGTACAATATTTACGTTAGTATTCTTACAAATAAAATAAAGCACATCAACACTCAGACGCCGGCCAGTGACAGCAAAATAGTAAACGGTAAAAATACCCTCGATACACGAGTTTTTGAATTAGCCACTTCATGTAGCATATATTTTTAATTCTGACACAAAATAGGAACTGAATAAATTGCTAGATAATTGATTGATAGAAAACACTTCCGAAATAAATTATTAGAAAGGAGAAGTGAGGTCGCAGTGGCCGGCGCGTCTAAACCTAAGAAGAAAAATCAGTCAAAAGCAAGCCTTTTCGATTTAAAGCATCAACACAAATACAATTTTTCAAAATAACCTAAGTATTAATTAATATTAAAAATTTGTACTCAATCGTAACATAATAATGTGTTAGTTATGAATGTAAATAACAAGAAATAAAGTAAGTAAATCAGTCTCAAATTAAAGCCTAGATTTATTATTTATATTGTTGTAGGTACACTTAGATATGGCAGTGAGAGTCGGTGGATGTGGGCAGCCGGGCGGCTCGTTGCGCTACTACAGGTGCAATTAGAATAGATTTAAGTACTTTCTTATTTATGCGAGTATATTTGTCTTATTTTGACTAGAACTTTGTACTGTGGACGTAGAAAAAAAATCGGTTTATTATGATAAATGGTTAAGAATTTTGTGACTCCAAAGCGCGACACGAGTCCGCCCGACAGCCCGATAATCCAGAGTATTAGTAGGTACAAAGTAGTAGTTGTAGGTACGAAACAAACATTCATACATTCACACAGATCTGAGACTGCGGCTCTTTGGTTCATCGACGTCATACAACCACGTAGCAGTTCACGCTTAGTACAGAGAAACTTTAGAAATAAACATTAAAAAGATATAAGTACAATACAAAACTTATATTCTACTCTACGTTATAAACAAGCAAGTCAAGTTGCCCGGTATAAATTACATTGTAAATTCATTTTATAAATCAGAGGGCCTAGCTTGAATAACAATAAGCCACTGAATTCCAACATTAAAAAAATTGCATGGTAATAATTTTAATTATATAGAATCGAAATTACATTTACTTTTAATGATGCCTTGAATGATTCCATGCATTATAAAGTTCTGTAGATTAGGAATTTTGTCTCCTGTTATTCATGGCTAGGTCCTCAAGTATTTAGAGTATGTCATATAATAAGGCAGTGTGTCAGTACTACAAAAATACACAAACAATAATTATATGTTAGCTATGTCAACGATACAGTCTAATTTAGCTAAATATTATTTATTGTGATAGAGGTTTGTGCGTACGTCACTAGATTAGGACACTCACATGATGTAGCTAGTACTACCTAAGGTCAGTGAACTTCTAAATAGACACACAAAGCAAAATAAATAGTTAAAGAGATGGTCGATTTGCTGCCAAAAAATCAGAAAACAGGAAGAAGTTCATTTTAGAACAACTTTTTATTATATTTACCACTATTACGAAAAGTACCAAAAATATATTATTTCTTATTTTTGAACTATCAATCAAAGTTGAGATGGAGTTAAATGGAAGCTGCCCCTTAATATGTTGACAGAACGGACTGAAACTGTTGTAAGGGATGCTTAACTTTGAATGGTGCTTCAGGATTATTCTGAAGAGACGGTATTTACACACATTTAAGTGTTTTTTACTCTGGATTGTTAGCTGATTTTTTATAAACGCTTGTATGAGTTAACAAGTAATGAATGCATTTGAGTTTCAGATTTCAGTGGTTACATTTGTATACTTAAAAAAATATAGTAAATGTTTGGTCTCAACATCAACTTGCCTGTTGTTATAATACAAATAAACATTTATAAATGAATATCAATATATTCTTACATC
This sequence comes from Udea ferrugalis, assembly GCA_950022985.1. Lineage (NCBI taxonomy): Eukaryota > Metazoa > Arthropoda > Insecta > Lepidoptera > Crambidae > Udea > Udea ferrugalis. Next base: position 18,420,373 of record OX465524.1, on the reverse strand, counting down.
TAACACACATTTGGTTACGTCACCTTAGCCTACGTGTTAATACAAACTATTATTTTATTTTATTTCACTAAACATAAGAAGGTACAAACTTTAATTCTTTGTTAATTGTTTTATGACTTCTTTAAATATAACACTCCGACATTAACATAAAATATTATTACATAGATATATTATACATGTTGACGAAAGGTCATCCACACCTACTCGTGCACTTAAGTTGCAATTTGAAGTGCCGACAAAGCATATTATAATCTTTAAGTTTATATATTTCTTCTACGTTATACGTCACATACTTTACGCACCACGCGTCCCATCTACCCTGAACCGTTTGCTTATTCAACTTATTAAAGTCGTAGCTGATCGACCGCCCGAGCAAGTGTAGAGGACCTTTATATTTAAGCAATAATTTTGACATTATCATTTTTCAATTCCTTACAAGTAAGCAGAGTAAAGTTAGTGAATGTGTGTCCGAATGTCTTTTCCGATTATGATCAGTCTTAGAGATTACGCCTCATTGGATTATATAAATAAATGCAGTCTAGAGTATTCAGTACCTAACAAGGGAATGTTAGTTTATATTACGTAAATTATTGCATTAATAATTATTGGTTTATTTTATTACGAGTATGTATGGCACAACTAAGTTATGAACTTTTAGCTTGTATTCATCTAATATCATAAATGAATGACACACCATTTGTTAGTTTTTCATAAAATAAGGGGTAGTGAGAACAGCTTACAGTATAGGTAGGTAGTAAAAAAAGTGTAACTGAGTCAGGTATAAACGATTAGGGTTTGAGGAAATCTTTTAAATTACTTCAAAGCACAGACATAACAATATTAATCATCTCTAATAATTCCCAGTTGTATAGATTTCATTATGAATGATTTCATGATTAATTCTGCAAACGGTATTATACTGAACACCTTTAATTATCATTGCTTCGTTTATACACCCTGCATTACTGGTCCAGTGGGTAACCACAGCACAGGCGACGGCCTAACAGTTACCACTACGTAACTTCTCACAACTGTCTTTAACCTTATTGCATTGATATTAAGTCAACAATTGGGGAAATATTCTTATAGTTTGGTTTGGTGGCAGTCAACTGAGCTGCTGTCATCCATGGGTTAGGAATATTTTGGTAGGCGGAGTAGGGAGCTGAGGGGCCATCATAAGTTTTAGCCAGTATCTACGTAATTTGATATTAATTGTAAATAATTTCGTACAGCTCCTCTAATGGACAATAATCGTCAGAACACATGGATTTGTGGTCTAGGAACACTTTCGTGGGTTAAGCAGAACAGAAAGGCTCGGTGGTGGGTCTGTAGCCTGGGAACACCTAGGTGTGCTATTTAGAGAGCTGTCTCAAGTTGTGTACTACTGGGTCACATTGATTTGTGTCTTAGGAAATATGTGTGGGTTAAGTAAAGAGCCAGAATTCTTGAGACTTGGTACTGATAGCTTTGTAGCCTGGGAATACATGTGAGGCTTGTACTAGTAAAGTAATTAACATCTATCTATGCCTCGGGAACACTTGTGGGTAAAGTAGATAGCTGTGATTTGACGAATCACCTTAATGACCTGTTTAGAGAGCTGACAGGCTAAACACTCATGCTAGTGGCCTGTGCAGAGAGCTGGGAGATTTTAGGCTCTGATAGGTGTATCTGTAGCTTAGTATAGAGAGCTGCTTTAAGTCTTCTATCGGTGGTTCAAATTGTTTTGTGACTTGGGAACATTTAGACAGGCTGTGTAAAGAGCTAAGCTGTACCGGTGGCTAATTTCCGTGTAGCCTGGAAACACTCGGTAAGGTATGTAGAGAGCAGACAGGTTTTAGCCCCGTATGAGTGGTTTGTATACTGGCTGGGAACACTTGTGTGGCTGTGTGTTGTAGAGGTACCTTACGCCTTGTACCGCTGATGCGGCTGCGCGCGCACAGCAAGGGCTAACGCCAGCACCAGCGCGAGCGCGTGCGCGGCCAGTAGCGCGGCGGCGGCGGCCAGCGGCGGACGCGCGGCGTGCTCCAGCGCCGCCAGCACCAGCGGCCCGCACGCCGCCGCGTGCAGCCCGCGCGCGCCGCTTGACGCTGCGGGCACGCGGCGTGCCGATTCGCACTCGTCCGGGTCCTCCGTCTGATAAAAATGATGACCATGTTTTAACTAATGATGATGGTTGTTATGTATGAAAGTGACGGTAGTGTATGTAAAAAGTCGGCCTGTGTCTGAAAGGTGGTCCTGAATCTTAAGAGTGAATTGTGGGTACGTAAACAGAATTATGTTTCCACTGAACTGAGTATCAGCAGCTATCAATGATGAACAATGATAAGCTAAGCTGACTTGAACCACCTCATAGTCAAGATGAAACCTGGCCCTTGGGTTGGACTTCCATGCAAAAATAAGTATCTTCATCTCATTGAAGTTTCTTCCTGGATAATAATCAAACCTAATAACTCTTGATGCTAGACAAAATGTCTCCTCTCATGCCACCAGCCAGTAAAGAAACGGTAACTCACAGCGCAGCAAGAAGGCGGCACGAAGTAGTAGGCGGCGGGCGCGGACACGGACAGGTCGAGGGGGTCGAGCGGCTGCGGCGGCGCGGGGGGCGGCGCGCGCGCCCACGCTGAGCTCTGCCAGTCACGAGCGTCGCCCGCGCCGCAGCACTCCAGCTGGGGGCGACAAGCGACAATGACAAACACAAGCAACATAAACACGCAAATGCTTGAGGCAATGTCAGATAATTTATTACGCTCTACTTTTAGAATAATTACATACAGAGTAATTATTACAATTAATTTAATTATTACAGAGTAGAGAGAGTAGAGTAGGTGTAATTATTCTAAGGCTCTATGTTATTCTAAAATCTAAGGGTGACGCCTCACTAGTGTATTAGTTTGCGACGTTTACACATATTTTTTATTGACATGGCACAATGTGGAACAAACTGAGTGACGAAGCACAACACTCTAATTTTGGCAACACATTCTACTGCAATTCTCAACATACTTTTACAGCACCATGCGGGGTCCTATTAGTTGAACACTTTATCTCATTTCCAATGTAATCCCAATTTAAAACCAGGCCAGAACAACTTGGAAAAAAATAAATTCCAGATCATGTTTGTCTGTATGTGCTTTTGAGTATTTTTTCATCATGACAGACAACCCAAGCCAGTCAACTTGCATCCCACTTTGGAATACTAGGATTGTAAGTAAGATGTAGCTCAAACTACACTTTAGGATGTAGACCTGAATCTTTCCACATCATCTTTAAATACATGTGAGGATCAATCAATGTGAAGCACTGTTGCTGAACATTTACATGTAATTGTATGTCAGAAAGTGCAGGATTTATTTCTAGCTAAAGTACTCAATAGCAATGTCATGGTATTTCAAAGCCATATGTCATGATGATTAAACAGTAACATACCCCGCTCTGAATAGCGTCAACCAACTGCGTCCTCGCATGCAGCACGCCGTAGTCGGTGCGCACGGTGCGCTCGAGCCGCTGCAGCAGCGCCAGGCGGAGCTGCGGCAGATGCGCGGCGCCCCACCACGCGGCCGCCGCCTCCGCCGCCAGCGTCAGCGTCAGCAGCGCCACGGCGCCCGCCAGCAGCGCGCCGGAGTTGCGCGCCGCGCCCGCCAGCGCCGCCAGCGCCGCCAGCACCAGCGCGCAGCCCCACGCCAGCAGCGCGCACAGCCCCGCGCGCGCCGGCGCCGCCTCCGTCGCGCCGCCGTCCCACAGCGCCCATGCCGCGAATGCACATATTGCGCCGCCTATGCACTGTTCAAATACACAAAGTTTTACATTTAGTGCCCGTTGATTCCCATCCAAGACAACCATTTTATCTATTTGAGTATATGTTTAGAAATATACAGGTATGTTTATTAGTCTGTTAAACAGTCTCATGAGTAGAATGCAAAAAGGAATACAACAATACAAAAACTGTAAGATGACATCCAGATTACTGGCCCACTGTGGAAAAGCTGTACGAGGGAAGAGGAATAGAGATAGTTAGAGTTTATGTTTTTAGAAACTTTAGCCTCTGACACTCCAATCCAAACAAGATATTTTATGTTAATTTGAAGACAAATACTGTACATTTAAAGATGGCTCAGGGTCCTACTTATCATATCAAATAAATAGATCAACATTATTTATCATTAAAACTTTAATTAATCATTAGATAGGTACTATTTCCCAATAAATAGTTCACTCACCACCCACTCAAACGATAGATATTCCTTTTCAACTAAAAGACAGTTGGATCACAACATTTATTTGTACTGTGTGTTAACTATGTATATTTTACAATTTAAATTCTTATTTAGTTTATATCGATACTTATTGGTACTTTTAAAATTGGACCTATACTTAACCAATGACCAAAGATATTAAATCTTTCGTTATTGGTTTCGGACCGACAGGGGCGGCCATATTGTTTTTCCGGCTGTCAAGTGAAAAAGGGTTTCTGGTGGTGAAATGTTAAGAGTTTTCAAGATGTTGTTTATATTGATTGTTATTGATTATATCTCTGAATACAACGAACCGTGTTTGACTTCTGTTCTCAATAGTTCAGAAGCGGAAGAACCTGCTAAAGCCTTATTTCGGTCACGTGAGTAAATGGCAGAAAGTTGGTAAGTGTTCAATTGTCGTCTTATCGTTATTAGGCTGAAAATTCGAACCACAGTGTAAACAGTGTAGATCCAGGTATATTATTCTGTAGAACAAGTAATTACAATCTATGTTGAAAGAAACAAACAGCAGTCTGAAGAAATGGTTATTCAGACCACTTCAAACAAACGAAAACGACTTTATTCAAATAGCCCTGTTTCAAAGTAGGTACTTTCGATCAAATTGACAAGTCTAATCAACGTAACATACAAAAAAAATAGACATGAATACAATATTACGAATTGTATACATTAAAAACTGTTCTTGTATCGGAAAGGTGCATCTGTGTGAGAGTTGCTCTAGTAAACATGGTTCTCTGTTTTGTTTATACTATCCATACTTGAAAGGTAATAATTACTAAGCCTCTATTGTCCAATGTTCTTATAATAATGATATTCTTTACTTTAAACTCATACAATTTTACAAAAACCATTGAAGCGGCATTTCACATTATTTCTTATAACCTAAGAACTATATACCATTGGCATGCAATAAATAAATAAATGTCAAGCCTTTACTGTCTGTCTGGCTGCCTGTCTGTTGCCAGGCCATTCAGAATCAGAATCAGAAATATCTTTATTCAAATGGACCTGTTACAAGTGCTTTCAAATCGTCCAAACCTTAATCAAACAAACAAAAATACACTTATTAATAGACTTAAAACACTATGATAGAAATAATAAATAAATACACAGTATACAAAGAATGTGACTCAACCACCGGTGTCAGAAAGTTGTTTCTGTACTGCGAAGAACCGACAAGAAACTCAGCAGTTACTCTTTTTAATATGTTCTGTACAATAATCTGTTAGTAAATTACAATTTTAATAAGTACATATACAGTTATACAATTCAAAGAAAATAGTTAGTGCCCAAAATTATGTTAAATTATTAAATGCAATTAACAATATTGTTTAGAAAAGTCTACTGGTTAACAACATTTAAAAAAAAAAAGGAGTTTGGAGGTTCCCATGACATAAGTTTTGCTTATTATTAATGATGGCAACAGAATTTATTATTAATTTATTTATAATTTATTTATTAAAAATTTAAGTGTCTACTTAAATTTTCACAGAATATGTAGTTTTATATTACCTCTTAAACTAAAAAAATAAAATAAAAATGAAGTAAATATGAAATAGGGGCTCCCATACAACAAACATAATTTTTAAGCAAGTTCTCTATGAAGGTTTGGAACACTATGTTCCAGTTATGTGCGAGTCCGACTCACACTTACTCAGTTTTTACAATATACATAAATCAGTATGTGTATCAGTGTATGAACTTGAAACATAATAGCTATAGCATGCCAACAGTTATAAAAAGAATAACAAATATAAGTATACCAACAGGAAGTTATATTTAAGAAAATATATTAGTGTCTTCACATATAAGTATACCTAGTTGTTGATATTACAATAGTAAATCAGACACTGTAGGGAGCAGAGAGGTTATGCTTAAGCATTTCCATCCATGATTCAATGTTTGGTGGTGTGCCATGTGGTACTTACCTAGTCAATGCAATTGTAAATGTATTGCAGGGCTACAATTGGAATTTACTAATTTCCTTATTAGGTTCCCAAGGGAGGCCCGCGCGCGGGGCCTATAAACTTATCTAGTGGCTCACTCCTGAAGAGCGAAAGTTACTTGTGTGTCTGCTGCCTAACCCCAAAGCACTATGCCATATGACATGGTACTTACTGTGGAGGCGGCTGTAATAGGCCATGGCATTATTTTTCTAATGGCAAAGTGGCTGAGCTGGGACTGGCCAGAGAGTGTTGTCAAATTAGGAGTCCATTGCACTTTTGAACCTTTCCAGTTGTTCCGGAAAAGACTGGAGCTCACGAGCTCCACTTCATCATCACTGTTTTTTTAAATCTATGTAGTACCTATATGCAATTTCAAATAAACACATTTGATTTTCTTCGCATTTAGCTGCAGATTGTTAACTGTAGACCAACGTAATGCAATACTTAATATCTTGTTGCATTTCATAATAAATAAATGTTGTAAAAGATAGTATTAGCTAGTTCAGATTATGGACCCTGTTGGGCACGGCATGTTTCGGTAGAAGAAAGGAAGAGCATAATAATTATAAAAGTATTGGAGTTTCTATTCATCATTATTATCTATAGATAGAATTATTTACATTACTTCTATTGTTAATTGTTAAATTATTAAAATTCTGCAGTAACTTTTTGCAAAAGGAAAAACTTGAGTTGGCAGTGGAGTTGTTAAATTTAATTTCATTCTTAATGGAATTTGGTAGTTTATTAAATATGTTTATGGACATCAAAAAGGGCTGGAGGAGTGTTTCTGAACAAATTTGCATAATTCTAGAATGAAGCAGTGTTTAGCAGAAATTTCTATGAAGGATAGAGTTGGTATTTTAGTTCTTGGAAATGCGGTTCACAAAGTGTGTGTGTGTCTGTTCCCTCTATGGTTACTAAGATTCCAGTTTCTTTTGTTGGGTAAAAATTGATAGTCAGTGCTGTCTTCCCATGGGATAATGCCATAAGTATGCCACGATTGAGCATAGGCGTAATAAGTGACGAGTGTTACTGATAGACCTGTAGACTTATTCTCTTCTCATAGGGCATATGAAATGCTTGATAATTTGTCCCTAACCTTTTAACGTGTGGTTTGGACATGCGTTCGTAGGCATCTCATTGACATCGACAAAAACGTTTCAGTCCCGTCAACGGTAAGACTAAGGATGTGTCATCTGCAAACGATACTACAACTCATTGCATTTGGTTTATTTAACTCACTCACAATCCTCTACCTGAAGATTGTCTGGGAGGGATCGCTCTCTAGCGATAAGACCGCCTTAATTGTTCTCTATAATTTATTTGAAATGTAATGTTTTTGTACAATAAAGAATATCTATCTATCTAAGTCACACGGGTCTTGCTTGAAGCCAAGAGCTAAGGATATAGGGTTCAGTTTGCTGCCTGATCTGAAAAGTGGTATTATTTTAGTATATCTCATCAACACTCATTGAAGATAGCTGCTTAGTGGGCAGCAATTGCATCCATATTATGACTGATGACTTTTACCGAAATATACCAAAGATCGGTGGTATTTTTTTGAGTTGATTGAATTGGAGGATTTTGATAGGTCAGACAGGTCTGCGTATTTAAATTTTGAAATAATGTCACATGCTGCAATGCTGCTGCTTTAAATTAATGATTTGGTCAAAGTGACAAGCCAAATCTGGTTCACACCTTAGTGTCATCTAACAAATCTGCATTTAAGTCGCCACAGACAACTTTAGGCTTGGATTGAGAAACTTTAGCAGTCAGATTTTGGTCCGCTGACGCCGTACAGGATAACTCAACGATTCTTCCTTACAAGGGCGCTGGATAATTTGAAGTTGTTATTGACACCAGTGATACGTTTAACTTGTTAAGCCGGTGCTCAGTAAGACGAAAGGTACTGTCCAGGGATGATGCTGTGTGGAATAATGTCCAGTATCTTTAAAAAAAAAAATACAAATTTATAAATGCAAATAAAAAAAAAGGGAATCCTTTATTAACAAAAGTCTTTGTTACAGTACATAGCCGAGTTTTCCCCTTTACGTAGTCTGGGACACTAGTATACAGTTCCTTACGGTTGACTTAACCCCCACGTCCGTGTAACAGTTTTTCACCCCCATCACGCCGGGTTAATGTTGATTCAAGGATGAAAATAAATTACATCTTGGCTAACAGCTAACAAAAATGATAATAAATAAAATGTCAAAATAGGCAATCTTATGCCAATGTGCCTCATGTTATGTGCATTATTTTATGGGTTCAATGTGTGTTCGCGTATGTGTGTGTGTTCGCGTATGTGTGCGTGTGAATGTCAGAGTTTGTGTGTATGGGCGTGTGTGTGAGAGAATTTGTGTGCATGCGTTTGTGTCTGTTTGTGTGAATGCATGGGTGGGAGTGTATGCATAGGTGTGTGGTGCCTGTATGCCCTACGGATCGGGTTCCTTGGGATCGGTATAAATAGTCCGCATACAGGTACTTATTTTAATTAATTCTTGTGTAAGAAGAGGAGGAAGTTGAAACTCTTACAGGTGTAAGATAGCATGAGAAATATTTCAAGTATTCTATTAATTTTATTGTATATAAAGGCAGTCTGAACCTTATCTAGGAAACCGAACGCAATACGTGCAGCAGTGACAGGAGTAACCTCATCTTTCGTTATTTTGTGGCTCAGGTTTATATAAAGCAGAGTTCTGTGGCAGGCTAAGATGAGACCAAGGATATAAAGTTTTCTGAATGTGAGGAGGTTCCACTCATTCTATAAAGCATGTCATTTGGAAATCGGTATGGTTTGGAATAGATGACTTTGATATCCAGATGAGTTTCCTAGTGCGGTTTGTTAAGAGTTCCAAGTTTGAATGCCAGTTAAGACATTGATCGAGCATTATATCTAGGTATTTAGTTTTGCTGACTTTACAAATTGAATACTAGAGCAGTTGCAGTTTTGGTTTCTGGGGTTAGAGCATGTGTAAATTTTAATGGTATAGTTCTGGTCAGGCTGGGATTTATTGGAAAGAGTGAAGCGCGAATGAAGACGTAGGTAGTTTTCTGGGTGTTCAGGGTAAAAAGTTTATGTCTGGGCCAACTAGATACGGAGATTAATCCCCTCTCAGTACCCTCATCAAATAGATAGAGAAATGAAATTGTTGGGTTTTGTTATTATGTGCATCTATTCTATAATATGTTGTTAACAAGTCACATCTAGATCATTTCGTTAGATGCACGTAAGCTGTAGGTATATGACTTGCCTTGAATGTTTTGTGCCGTAAACAACATGATGGGAAATTCCATCAATTATAGTTCAGATAAAATTAAGATTCTTTAGCTTTTCCTCTATTGTACCACCTCCAGACATTAATTCGTTAAGCGTCAGTTTTCGTTTCATGTGTGTATGGGGGTTGGATTTGAATATTGTGAATTGAATTATAACATCATCTACATTGTGATATTACGAAATCTTTAGTAGAAGTGATCATATTTTTGATGTGTGTACATAATCAAACTTCAGCTCTTATTTCCCTAACCCTTTCTGCGTTGAGGGTTATTCCAAGTAAAAGTACACCCATGACTACCCTGTTGATAAAAAAAAAAACCTTGGGTGAGATTCGCTGAGTTGGAGTCTGCAAGTTATTATGAGATTAGCGAACAAGCTAGTTTCCTGAAAATAACCTTAATTCCTAGATCGTGACAATCACTAATGCCTTGTTTTCCTATCCTCTGATAGACTGTGATTGGTGACAACGTGTGGACATGACATTCAGCGCTGACCAGTGGCGCCAGAGGCTGCGTTGCAGCTTGCAGCGAGTCAAGACCATCGCCATGCTCTGAGGTCGTAGCTTCTGGTGCGGGCAAGCGATGGCACTCTGCGGCGAGTCAAGATCATCACAATGCTCTGATGTCGTAGCTCTTGGTAGAGGGCAAGCGATGGCATTCTGCGGCGAGTCAAGAACATCACAATGCTCTGAGTTCGTAGCCCTTGGTAGAGGGCAAGCGTTGGCATTCATAAAATGATCATTTCGGTGTACCGGTCTGCGGTCGTAGCTCCTAGTGTGGGCAAGCGATGCTGGTCACTACTGACTTACTGATGACTTACTGACTTACTGATATCCGTTGCTGCTCCTGATGTGGACAACAGAAGGCGTCGCCTTCCTGCCTGCCTGCCGAGGGCGAGTGGTGCCCGCCGCCTTCCTGCCTGCCTGCTAAGGGCAAGTGGTGCCCTTTGCCTTCCTGTAGAGGGCAAGGGGTACCTGTCGCCTTTCTGCCTGCCGGCCGAGGGCAAGTGGTGTTTGTCGCCTGCTTGCCTTCCTGCCGAAGGCAATTGTTGCTCGTGGCAAGCAACCTAAACGCATCTTTAAATAGTGAATGTGAGTGAAAAGTGAAGTGAAAATCTTATCAGTGGATTTATACGTGTGATAATAAATCAAGTGATCTTCATAGATATCTGTAGACGCAATTATTAGTGATTTATGTTTAAGTTAACTTGCTATTGTTAATATTTTTTTAAACCTGTTTTCACTAATTAAAATAATTCTTGGTCCGAATGTGGTCATTCGGTTAAGTAGAATGGCCGAAACATAAAATAAAAATTGTTCTTACAATTGAAATGTTTATGAATTTTTAAAGAAAACAAAGTTAAATTCAACAAGCCATCATTTAATTTTGTGAATGGTCCCTCTTTTTGTTTTATTATGCAAATGTTGTATGAAAGAAACAGGTTTAGAAAAAAAATGTAAGCGTGAATGCTAAGACATTATCTAATGACCTCTTTAGTTACCTTACCGTGGCTTGTAGTTGTGTTCAAGTTAATAACTGATTAATCTTAATTGTGTAGCTGATATCTCTTGGTGAACATTTAAATTTGTAATTATGTATGTGTTTCACCAAACGTAGGACACGAGTGCATGACCGTTGAGTCTGTTCTACATATAAAACAACTGCATTTCGTGGCAGTTTCAGATATGCCGCTACAAAGTGTTGGAACAACATTCCACCACCGATTAGAAATTTGTCATCCGTAAATAGTTTCAAACGTAAACTCAAACTGCATATTCTATGTGTTCAAAAATCTGATGGCGGTATTTGAAACATAACTTTTCTAACGTAGGTTGCTGACAATACCTTGCCTGATTTCGTTGTTTATAACTACTTGATTGTCATTTGTTGTCCTTTTCGCAGGGCAATCGCTTTGTATGTTCTTTATTGTTTTTTTATTTTTTATTATCTAATTTTGTACCAAGGTACCGCAGAATATCAGTGTTGTGGTGTGGGTTTGTAATCTATACTGCAACACTATGCTGTAAAAAAATGTAACTATAAAACTGTGAAATGTATGTACCAATAAACGTTATTCTATTCTTTATGTAACATCAAGCATATGTACATCACTGGCTTTCCTTGTTTAACTATTTAGTATTAACCTTATTACTTATTTACCTATATTTTCTTCATACTAAATGACTGATTCGATTTTTAGGAGATTTTAATTAGGGTTACTGACTATGTAGATAAAAATATCTATAAATAGGAATATTATAATTGTTGCAATTTTGATTAGAATAAAATAATTTATTGCAAAACCATAATGTTATATAAAGGTGTTAAATTGTTGATTAGATAGGTGATTGGTGTTAAAATAAATGTATTTTAAGTTTAGGAGCCCTGAGTCAGTGTCTGGGTCAGACACTAATTCAGGATGGCCGACTGTTAACTATGTATATTTTACAATTTAAATTCTTATTTAGTTTATATCGATACTTATTGGTACTTTTAAAATTGGACCTATACTTAACCAATGACCAAAGATATTAAATCTTTCGTTATTGGTTTCGGACCGACAGGGGCGGCCATATTGTTTTTCCGGCTGTCAAGTGAAAAAGGGTTTCTGGTGGTGAAATGTTAAGAGTTTTCAAGATGTTGTTTATATTGATTGTTATTGATTATATCTCTGAATACAACGAACCGTGTTTGACTTCTGTTCTCAATATGTGTTGAAATGATAAATGAAAATGACAGTATCAGTCCACACGCACGGAATAGGAATAAGTATCAGACCAAGACGCAGGCTGCACTCTTGCCCAACTCTTCCGGGTATGTTGGTGGAAAGACAGGAAGGCGGTATGAATACAGGAATACTGACAAATGTTACAATAGGATTGTTTGGATATATTTCAAGATTACAGTATCTGTAAAGAAATTAAAATTCTTTCGTTGGCCGGAACTTATCTGTTTCCGAACAAAAACATTGCTAACATTCACGTAAAACGATAGGGTTCTCACCAAAAATATGATGTTGAAAAGAATCAGCAAGCACTTTACCAGGGAGTAGCACCGGGACATACCCATTGTTTAAGATTCGATTACTAATGTTTTTATAGCAACAACACTTTTTAAAACACTTATTTTATATATTCAATATAAAATCTACACCAGTCATTCAAACTGTTTATAAATTCCCAAAATAAAAATATTATTTTGACAGCTCATTTCATTCGCGCCGCCATGTATACCATTTTTTTTTTAATTTTCTCAAATACATAAAGGTCACGGAATTTGGAATTAAAGTCTTGCTTAAACAGTCTCTACAAATGAATGATTAAATAGTTAGTAGCCTAATGTTTATACATTTTTTTATTTACCAAATAGTTAAAATTTTACTTTATTAATTTTAATAGGTCATAGCCTAGAATTTCCATAGACAAACGTTGCACAACTGCGAACGCCGAACACCAAGCGAACGAGCGCTTTGGTTGACAGCGAGCGAACACGGAATGTCTCCTTCAAAAACGTAAATAAATGGCCACCGTTGTTATTACGTTTTTCCTCCTCACGCGATTTTATGTTTATAAAATGGACGCCGATTGCCTAGACAGGCTGAGGTAATGGTTTGATAGTACTAATATCTTGATATAGTTTGTTTTTAGAAATTTATAATGCAAATCAAAAAGGGGTCGTTGACAGAAAGTTTCGCGCCACTGTATATTTCAGTGTTTTCAGCTTCAGTTGTGCCCGCGTCGCTCTACAGTAATGTTATCAATAAGAGGACGCTTCTTTCAGGGATCGTGTTTTGTCCCGGCGAGAGAAACGGTGGAGCATGAATTCCCAGAGACTAGAAGAAATCGTGGCGGAACTGATGAAACCGATCAGCGATGTCCGCCGCAGCTTCGACACCGACCTCAGCGCGGTAAGTGCGCGTCCCGGCCATCGAGCCTCTTCATGCCTCCAGAAACAACAAAATAGTGCTCCAAACGCCGTCAAACTGACCTCCAAAACATCCCATTCACCCTCCTAACATCTTGCCTATAGAGTGTCCCCTCTCCTTATTTCGTTACCCCACATACCCTAGACAGTCCCATAAATAGCATAACTGATGTCATAATGCATTTATAATATCAACATTCAATTTGTAAATTACTCAATATAACCCCATAGGCTAATATTTTGCAATCAAACTGTTGCAGCAGCAGTTACCAAAACATTCATTTGTACATCTGTTTACAATGTAACAGTAGTTGACTTGGCAAACCTTGGTTTTGAGCACAATCCCCTCGTCCATTTACCCAGTGCATTATATACTTTTATATTTTAAGTTGGTTCTGTCTGTGCTATTGTTTCTCGCCTTGACTAAATTTGCATTTTAACTTTTGTTTGTAAGAAAGAGTTTCTTAGTTGACTGCGTTGAGGCATTGAACATGTCAACTATAACTGTTTACATCATATAAAATATTTTTTGTAATCATTTCATGAATACACCATTAGCCAACACCAATTTGTTAGGTGAGTAAGTTGGCTCCATGACAAAGTGTCGCTTTCACCAAACAAGAAAAGTGAACGGCCATTTGTTTAGCCATCATGTACCACCTTAGATTAAATCATCACTTTGGATAAGCTGATATCGTGGTCAAGCCTGCCTACTTAAACTTATTATAGAAACCTAACAATGTTTTCAATTTAAATAATTTATGTTGGTATTTCAAAGTATAATATTTCAACATTCATTTTTAGGGCTCTCAAGAGGTTTGTTTAGAAACCTCATGCATGGTCACTAATATTTTGTATTTGTCGTTACTCTGCTGAAACCTATATTATTTGCACGAAGTTTATGCTAGAAACAATTTAAGTAATAACTGGGTCACAAGCTTCCTCAAAAGTTGCGACTCTGAAACTATTCAAAGCTAAAGAATGAATTTATGTCTGGAACACCTTTCACCAAGTTCACCTGGTCTGACTGTTTTTTTCTGGTTGGGGATCAAACTCGTAGCCTACAGTGTTATAGGGAGGACTTTATCTGCTCTGTCCATTGATCAGCAATAGTTGCAGTGGAGATTGAGGTAGTGTTACTGAGTACCATTCTAAATAGTCAGGTTGCATACCAAGTGGAATGTCATCAAGCCAGCAGGTTAAGTAAAAACTTGCAATTACCAAATTAAAAGAGATGAAAATGATTATCATGAGTAAAGTTTTCTTTGGGTTAAGGTGGTGGTGGACGGACGTAAAAGGTCTATTGAGCTCAAATATTTTTTTTTACTATTTCAAGTTATGTGGATGATAATTATTGTATTGAATGAATTAGGGGTAATGTAGGTCACAGTTATTGTATTTCGCGAATAATTATCTTAGAGTTACCTTCGAACCTAAGTATAATATCTGCACACTTTTGTAACAAATGATAAAAAAACTCACACTCCTGTGAAAGTTAATTTGGTTGGCAAATGTTTGCCAACGGAGATAATTATAAATGTCTAGTGATTTTAGCTTAAAACCTTAATTTGTTGCCAAGGCCACAAGGTGATGTGATAAAATTGCAATCAAAAATATAAAATTTGGGCAATTAAAAGTACACTTTCGGCATCGCAGACAGAGTATTTAAAAAACCAAACTTAAAAAATGGTTAATAATTGGTTAATTATTTCTAGAATCCTTATCAAAGGTAGCCTAGCAGCGTTACCTACGCTTGATAGATTCGAAGGTTATATTAAGTATGCATGTTTTTAATGTATACCATTTAAGAATTCGCAATTACGACTACCGGGTTGATGACCCGTGCACGCACTACACTAACGCTTACATGTGACATTGAGCAAACAAGTAAGACAATGCCCCACCTGCACCTCTACACTGTCGTATTTGCTAACAGTACAGGTGTGCCGACATCCTAGTCCACTTCCAACCTCAATGGAAAGAAAGAAAAGTTATTTATTGGCTCCAAATAATGAAGAAAGCAAATAATATTTTCTAATATTTACGCAAACACTATACTTCGAAACAAAACTACTTTACGGATTCTTATATTTTCTGTCATCTTCTTACCCGACGTTTCGACTACTTCACAACAGCCGTTATCACGGCCAGAATCCGTAAAGTTGTTATGTTTCGAAACTTGGACTTGCTAATCACAGAGACATTCATTGGTCTACTTGTTAAAGACCATAGTTTTTGGGTGTTAAATGAAATTTCCTATGTATGCTTTGTTAAAAGAACGACGGGTCCTAAGTTTTTTTCTTCCAGCTTAAGCTCCACCACAAATTGGTGTATCATGTTTTGCTACGAATTGAATGCCTAAATGATTGTACTTGTAAGCACTACACATGCAATGCCTTTCGCTGTTGGTTGGCGCCCTCACTCATTACCTATTCATATCCCAGCCTTTGGTCGCGACACAAGAAACCGACATGCCGCAATTTGTCGTAGGCTACTGCAGTAGGGCTACGTTTATGTTGTCATGTGGAATTTATGATGGGCGTATTGGCTCCTAGACTGTACCTTGGTGCAAATAAAATCGATAGGCTACATCAAATATTCATCATCTGTTGGTCAAACTCATGCAGTCAATTGCTTACTAGATGTAGGAGTGCTTACAACATTGCATTGTAATCTTAAGATTAGATCTTTATTACACAAACAAATGCAATGGGTAATTACAGCACAGACCATTGATTTTGAAGGATTTCAAAACACCAAGGGGCTTTAGGTGGACTGCATATCTGATGTTTTTGTGCAGTTGTTGGAGGAGTACCTGACGGAGGCGGGTCTCCACGCCCTGGAGGCGGAGCCCGAAGAAGACGAGATGGACGAAGGGCTACTGGTGCCTTCGTCGGCGGCGCCCAACTTCGCGGAGCTGGCGCTGCTGCTGCAGCACTCGGCCAGCGTCTACGGGCGCAAGGTGGACTTCCTCTACAACCACGTGCTTACAGTCAGCGACTCACTACACAACAGCGCACAGTGAGTCATTCCAACATGTTTTATACGAAACATTCTAAGGACTTGCTGAATGAAGTTGCCTCTGTGGCTATTTGAGAAAAACAACTTTATTACTGCTGTATTCGAAGTCTTTCACTCGATTGAGATTAGAGTGACGCTGTAAACAACCATCACCACCATTGTAGTACTAATACTGCTAGAATAGAATAGAATCAGCTCACCAGACTGTCAGGTCAGCACAGAGGACTCTACCCTAATATTCAAAATAACGTGTCTAAAGGCGCCCCACAGGAGAGCACTGGCTTCGATTCGGCCTAGGGCGATATTTCGAGAGGGCAGTCTGACATAGGAAGATAAGTAAAAATATTCTTTATTCATGTAAACTTATTAAAAAGCACTTATGACAAGTAAGACGACAGAAGACGACGAAGAAGTGACAGATAAGCGACCCAGCACGTGCCGGTAGGGATTACATGTCAAATTCAATATTTCTTTATTCAAGTAGACCATTATAGAGTACTTTAGAGTCGTCAAGAATCTGTTAATGTTAATGTTAATTAAGTGGTTGAAATTTAATTTCAACCACTTAATTAACATACACATAATAAAAGGATAAATAAACAATACTCAAAACTCATGTACATAATGTGACTCTACCACCGGCGTCGGAAGGTTGTTTCTACTGAGAAGACCCAGCAAGAAATTCAGCAGTTACTCTTGTTAAATCATCCAATGTTTTATTTATTTATTTTTTTACAGTACAAAGTGAATGTTTGAATAAGCCAACAGAGTGATATGTGTATCCAACTTTTAACAGGGAGGTCGAGAGGAGCACAGAAGAAGCGGAGGCAGGAGGTGGAGATGTAGTCCAGACCCCTGGAGGCCGGCGCCGTCGCGCGGCGTCAGTAGCGGCGGGGTTCGAGCCCATAGACCTGGTGCCGGCGCCGGGGGCCGTGAAGGAGACGGGCGCGGCGCGGCCCCCGCCCACGCTGCCGCGCGTCTACATCGAGCTGGAGCCGCGTCAGCTCGCGCCCGGGGACCGCCCGCTCACCGACTACGAGGGGGAGCCCGTCGGACTGCTCGCTGACTTCCATGTTGCCTGGCGGCTGCAGGTTTGTACTCATGAACAAATTTAACAGGACAATGCAAGTGACAGAATAAAAACCCAATTATTAGATCCATAAAACACAAGTAAAATAGATCACTCTTGACTCATCATGCCTGATCAGTTCAGACGCTGGTTTTCAGTGCTGTAGGCCTAGCACGAACCACTAACGTTTCGGTAGTCGAAAATTAGACAATGCTTTTTTTTCTTAAAGACATAAGTAAAAGAAAAAAAAGTATCGTTTACTTTTCGAATACCAAAACGTTAGCGGTTCGTGCTAGGCCTACTTGTGGTATATGAAAAGCTTGTACTTTTTTTGTCAGGACAAATGTTACATAGTTTGCTTACAAAGACACCCGTAGATAATGGCAAATTAAAATAAAAACCATGAAGCAGCACATGTTGTATAGTGTAACGTAATTGGTGCTTTTTCATCAACTGGCTATGTTTCATCAAGACAGCCTTATACTTTATGCAACGTTTTCATTCAAATGGTCTTTATTCTAGAACTCCGTCCCATTGTAAAGTCGTTACTTCGGAGTTCGTCGTTACTAAACTAGAGAACTAAACAGGCATCGTTCCCCAGGACGGCATGCTAGTGGACTCGCTGCAGGGCTGGGGCACGGGCTCCCCGCAGAGCCTGCGCCCCATCCCGCTGATGGAGCTGCAGGCCGCCATCGAGGCCGCGGCGCCGCCCGCGCTGTCCCCCCCGCCCCCCGCGCTGACGCCCCCGACGCCCCCGCCCCTGGAGCCGCCCCTGCACGCTAGTACGCCGCTCCCGGACGCGCCCGCGCTCAAGAAGGAGAGGAAGAGGAGGAGTGACGTCAGCATGGATGATCTCGTCGGCGGGTGCTTCAAAATTATTCTCAACAAGGGTGAGTTAGGGCCGGCTACGGCTTTATTGCACAAGATGTTTATTGAAAAAGACCATTTGTAAAGTACATATTAAAACATAAATGTTTACCTATGTAATTAACTAGTTCTAACGTAAGACATAATTTGCACAAAACAGATACAGAAAAAAACTCTTAATTTATTTATAATTTAGGCGGTATTGTCGCTAAAAACAATCACTTCCATACAACCTTCAGTTATAGAAACGAGAAAAGACAAATGCGCTGGTGGCAGATTGGTAACAATACTAGCAAAAAACACATCGTTAAATGTGTAGTCGGTAGGGTTTTTTCTAACACAATACCGGCAGAAAATAAAGTAGACTAGCTGTCCCAACAGACTTCGTTCTATTGTCAAACATTCAGTGTCACGTGACAGGTAGAAAAGGTTGCTAAAGAAAACTACATTTTTGTTTTTCACTATATTCCTAGCATTTTCTTATGTTTACTTACCTTTTAAACCTGCCCTGTACAAAACCAAAATTAGCCAAATCACTCTAGCCGTTCTCTAGTTTTAACAGCAATCCATTTTTTTTAAAGAGATTTACACAATATAAATGTTTTTTGGAAACCTCATGTCAAATTAGACTATTGTGACTCAATTACGATTCAATTGTTTCAAAATCTAAAATTAGCAGACTTGGGGCCCAGATTAGCTGATAGTAAAGTGTAATTTATCGACAGAACTAAAGAGGAAACTGCGCAAACTAGAAGAGTTCAGTATAGACAGCGCGTGGATCTCCGGCGTCGTGGCTCTACGGCGCGCTCACATACTCGGCGCGCGGCGGAAAACACAAGAACATTACAAAGAAGGTAATTCACTCCAATTATTACAAATTACCTTGTACAAAGAACATTAAATACTACGTCTTGTAACTCGAAAATCAATTTGTCGACAAATGTTTACTAGTTCTAACATTTGACTTGAATTGCAGATTTTCGAGGATTCGATGCTTCCAATTTAGATGCTGGAGGTAAATCCACAATGCATTATTTGAGTAACTATACTTGGGAGATTGTTTTTTTTAACAAATTCAGATGTCGATTGAATTCAGTAAGTAGTTGATGTTAATCCATTTATATTTTTATAGACTTCAATCTGTTCTCAAGTGGATACACTTAATACAATGCCAGATTGACTTCGTAGCAAATGCATCAGATCCACCAAACCATACCCTTTATATATTTTTTAATTATCAAGATCAATTTAATTAATAATGTGGGTGCCTCAACTATCAATATGAGAGGATAGTATAATCTCAATTTAAGTTTTACATATCCACAGAACTCAACTGTCACTGACTAATTATTGTTGATTCTTATTTAATTGTTATTTCAGAAAATATGCTTTACGCTTTATGCTATTTAGCAATTGGAATAATAAAAAAACCCTACAAAATCCCTAGTATAGTTTATCAAAGATGCAATCAAATATTATTAGCTTTACAGAGCAGAAAGTAACCTAAGTATACCCGGCACAGGTTTCGCTGGTTGGAGTACTACGGAGGCAGCCAGCGCGACGGCGGCTTTGCGCGCGAGTACAGGCGGCGGCACGTTGGGCGAGGGCGAGAGCGACGACGACGGGTTCTTCGAGCAGAGCTCGCTCGGCGACTCCGACGCGTCGCGCGTCGACGACGCCAGCCTCGCCACGCCGCAGCCGCCGCTTGCGCACGCGCAAGACAACTCGGTTAGTGTTATACTTTAAAGGGAAATTCGGAATGAGCTCACAAAATAAAATGAGGTCATTATTTCATGGCTTTTGCATAGATTGGTGTCTGTTGTGTTGTTCCTAAAAAAAATGTTAAGATTTAAGAGTAATTTCGTGTTAAAATAACGAAAAATACATTTAATATGTTTTATTTTTTAAATTCTTCAATTTTCAAGGAAGAATGACCTGTGCATCACTCATTTTCGGTTTGAAATGATTCATTCGACGCTGAGCAATGTTAATGCGATTTTAATTCAAATCGCACAAAAGTTATAGACAACACTGTAAACACTGCTCTCTTGACAGCTCACAGAAATGTTCGAAACCTTGGGTCATGGTTTTAGTTATAAGACGTATTAGTCTGATCCGTAAACAGACTGTTACATGTCATCAAGAGAATGCCTGAATTCTGAATGTATCATCAGAGTTAGGCTTAGTTCAGATTGCCGTGCGTTGACACCTTATTCTCACGCCCGTAAATAACTAAGTAATTACTTGCTTACATGAACTTGCAGGTACGGTGGTAATCTTGCGTTTTCAATGCCTTCATATTCATTCACCATTAAATACTCGGTTTTCTGCAAAATATTAACTTAACGGTCAAATTACTATTTTACATGTTTTTCCTCGACCTTTTTGCGACGCTTTCATGTGCCGTGATCACGAGTCGACCCAGTATTTAGTGTTCATTAGTTATAAAATGGCAACAAGAAAGTTTAAAAACCTACTTAATCATATTAGTAAGGGGGCGTCCATAAAATACGTTAGGTGTTTTTTTAAATTTTCCGTCCCTCCCACCCCCCTTGGTGAGATGTCGTGAGATTTTATTCAACCCCCTTCCCCATCCCGCAATCTCACGTGAGATCTTTCAGAATTGAATTTCTTACATAAACGCGTTGGGTTGGATTGAAAATAAAAAATATTCGGTAGATGTATAACGTTGAAGTAAACTGTGTGTTGTATCCTTAGTGTTGGTCGTCATGGCAAGCGGGCGTGGTGGCGCGCGCGGCGGCGACGGAGGCGCGCGGGCTGGACGTGCGCGAGCTGGCGGCGCGCGTGTTGCACAGACTGCCTCCACTACCTTCAGCAACCACACCCGCCCCCACGGCGCACTGCACCGAGCTACTCGCGGCGGCGCAAGACCAGACAGACGTGTCCGGACTGTTCCTCGCCACGCTTTTCCTGGTCAGTATTCATCTGGTCCATCATCAAACAATGTGTCAGATCTTAAAGAAGAATGGCGAAAATCGACCCAACCACGTTCACGTTGAGACTGATAATAACTTTATAAAATGGTATTAGTCGATTTCTCCATCCATCTCTATCTATCGATCTTTTAGAACAGGGATTCGATGATAACCTGATGTTATTATAACCCTTTAATTTATTATTTTTAAATCTCCATTTTCCTAACTTCTAAAGGGTAAGTTTTAGTATCATTTCGATAGCAGTGTTTAGTTGTACAAATCTTGGTTAATTTCGTTCATGAAGGAAACCTGTTATGGTTGGGGCTCAAACTCAAGGAACTTCGCCAGTCTTCTTTAAAAATGGATTGCTGGTCGTAAGTCTCGCTAAAACTCGAGAACTGAGAATTCTGGTCTTGAAATAATCGTCGAAGTTCAGGGAAGGTTGGATAGTTGAGTAAACATAAAAAAAATGCTAGGAATGTAGTAATGTACCACAATTTAGCTTTTTCTTAGCAACCGTTTTTACCTGTCACGTGACACTGAATGTTTGACAACAGAACGAAGTCTGTTGAGACAGCTAGCGTAAATATCTTGTTAAACTACCTCTACACAAGCTTAATCAAAGCAAAGTTGATGAAACAAGGATATTACAATGTTAAGCTTCATTGAAACAACCTCTCCTCTACACATCTATACAAGAATTTCTGATCATCGTAGATATGATCTGCTCCTCTACACATCAACTATGTTGACTTTAATGAAGTGTGGTATTAATTCTGATTGTGACCCTATATTATAATTATGGGATATTTTGAATCCAAAACGAAAGCATATTTATTTATACCATGATAACAAAAAGAAAAGCACTCTTGGCAGACTTAACGCCTAGAATAATTCTCCACCAGTCAACCGTAGAGCTTAAAAAAAGTGAAGAGCTAAAGCTTACCTACAAGCTAAAAATATTTCAGATTAATTAATCCGTTTGTCCTACAGGCGAACTCGGGCAACGTGGAGGTGATCCAGGGTCCCCCGCTGTCGCTGAACTCGTTCTCGGTGCGCCTGATCTCAACAGACGAGCGCCTGTACACCGCCGCCGCTCAGGACGACCCGCACTTCCTGCGGTGACCGCGCCGCATTGCGGTTACCGCGGCCGACCTGCGGCCAACGAGCCTACTGCAGCCTAGCGCCGGCCCATCGATCCCTCGGACGCAATAGTGATACAGTGCAACTAGTGCTACGAAATCAGAACCCCGAACTTTATTATTCAGAAAATTATTACCGTTACCCCAGGACCACCCCGGTGAACTTAGAGGCTCATACTGTTGCACATCTCTGCAGGTAGAGCACAGTATATTGTGTTGCAGGACATGGTGAAAATATATGAAACACTTTGGTGATCAGGTGACAATAACGACAGTCTGGAACATCTCCAGATTTCTTTAGCACTTTATTGATGTCCAAATAGTAGGTGGTATTGAATAATACAATTTGAAAAGATGACCCAGCCCAGCATCAAGTACATAGTAAATTAATTATTTTTTTGTGGTTAGTGACACTAACATATCGGAGCTATACAAATTTTATATATGTATATAGACTCTTCGCTCAACCTCATAGTGCAAGTGGCGATACAAGGTAAGCTGCATTCTTGTGTAAATGTCAATCTTAATATTTAAATGATGATTAAATCACTGTCGAGAATATATTTTTGTAAATCCACATAGAAATCTTTGACTACTTTAATATGTAAAATGAATGACTTACAAGCTGGTTTTGTATATAATAATAAAATATATTTGTAAATATAGAACATTGGTAAAATAATCTTAAGAAATTATTTTGTTAAAAGCATTTTAGCATAATGTGATTGTTGATCTTTGTAATATCTGTACATATAGATTTAAGTGGACGACTTACTTTACCAACAAACTGGATGAGGTAGCAATAGTAAAATAAACCACAGTTACAATTTAATTTATGTGTTTTGAAGCACACTACATAGGTAGAAACTTTACTTAAAATTTCGAGTACTTTATAATTATAGTTTGTGTTGTCTGTTTTCACTGGTGGTCATTATGTCATTGCTGGCTAGTCATGTAAAAATCAAACACATGCAAATGAGCAAACACTGTAATAATGCAACTCTTTTAATACTAGAGGAGGAGGTCATTTTTAGTAGTTCAGTGCACTCTATAAGTTGCGACGTAGTGCTATGGTCCCAATTTTGGATATGGCTGAGATGACAAATCAAAACATCTTCACTTAATTTAATTATATAAATACCTTTTTTTTGTATACCTAGAAATGACAGTACAGATATGAAATTAATTCACATTAAGTGCATTAACACTGCAAGAATAAGTGGATGTTAGTAAAATTATTTATTGATAAGTATATTATTTATTGACATGGCAATTGTGGGAACGAGGCTCTGCGCGCATAAACCCATACATATAACATTCCAGTATCAATCGCTACCTGGCAGCTACATAGGTAATTCATCATGAGACTAAAATAATCAATCATATTCACCTGCCCTATTTTTGAAAATTAAGGCTGTACAAAATACTTACTTTCTATCTATATTTATGTGTGTAATATTATTATTACTGTGATTACAATGTTATTATGCCGTCCTTGTCGTGGTAAGCCGGTAGATATTGTTTACTAAGTGCAATACATTGTAGAATCATAACTTCGTCTGTGCATCAAAGCCTAAATGTAAATATTAGTTTCATCTATTATTTATTTTAAGCCATAAAAGAGCAATCTATTGGATAAAATATTTTTATAAGATATCCAGAGGTAATTTTGTCTAACAAAAAGTTTCGATATTTCACTATACATAACTGTACTTTCGAATAGGCACGAATAGAATCGTGCTTCTTGATGCAGTTATTAATAACATAACTAAAACTTTCGTATAAATCGACAATGATAATAATACCAGGTGTTCAATAGTATAGTCAGCCAATTTGGGTTGTGGATACTAATTTTGCCACCAAATGTGATTCAAAAACCCATATTGGATTGGCAGCTGTTTGAGCTTAGGCCGTGTTACGCAGATACATAAGCATATAACCATGCAAGTTGAGAATAGATGGATACACTGCACGCGACCACAGTTTGTTTAAAACTAAATTGTCATACAAAATGAAGTGCCTTACTGTACTATGTAGAGTAGAGTGTGCTGAACTTTAGTATTACTAGTATAGATAGAAGGTGCGTTTGAATACATCTGAATAAATGTAATAGCTGTTCTTCTTTTAAGGTCAATCAAAAATTGTGTCCTATTTAATTTACTAATAATTTTAAGTTAGGGATTTTTGCTTTACATAATATTTTTCCGAAAATTAGACCAATAAATATTTCAATTTTTAAAATCAATGTGCTTTGGTCGTTTTTGAGGACTAAAAGCAGATTATAGTACGAATGTTTTATTAATCCATTTATTAATTTGTGATCGTTTGGAAAATAAAATGTGGATCATAATAATTTTGTCTATTTTATAAGCCCTAAGCACATCCTAAGGCTGGTGCCAGTGACTGGTGCAGTTTTGACAGTGGATCGGCAACGATCACTGTTGTAAAGCAACACACGGTTCGGAAATGGGATGGGCGACTATTCTTACCGAAATTTCGTATTGTATCAACATATTTTTCGGGCATCTCCGTGCTTCGGAAGGCACATCAGTTGATCCCGGTTGACGTCAGTAGATGTCAGTCGTTTAGCCTAGTCGAACGCCTTAGGGTGGCTTGATAAAATCGCTGAAATTAGAGTTTCTCACTGACCTTACATGGCCCTACTTCAACAATCCGCACTGAGCCCGCGTGTTGGAGTATGGCTCACGCCACCTCATAGTTGAGGTTGGGCCTGTGCCAATAATCGGGTGGTTTGTCCTAACGAGTACGGTCAACATGACAGGCTTGTGGCCATTTCCGGGCTTTCCTTCTTGCTCGAGGTGTGGTTACCCTACATGTTGCCACACTGACCCCCGTTCAAAATAATAATTTAGCACGCCCTTCGAGTAACGAAGATTTCTATCACAGATGCTGGCCCACAAACGATGAAATTTTCGCCTCCTAACTTGACAGCGATTAATTGTAGCCCCTGGGGATCACAACATAGAACAAATGTTTTATCGTTCCAACGAGGGAGCACCCTTAGTGTCCCTGATATGTCATAATTCCTGTACCCGCCACACGCTACAAATCCCCGCTGCTGGCGTCTTGTGGCCTGCAGCGGCTACAAACTCCATTCGCGCGATTCTTCAAACTTATAATACCTACTGGAAGTATGCGTTTAAATAAGTAGCAGCCAACCAGCCGCAAGCGGCTGTTGCGCTCTTCAGCTTCCTTTGTAGCCGCTTCTGGGTTCTTGTGGCGGCGTCAGTGGCTGTGGCGTGTAGCCCGCGTAGACGCCTACGAAGAGCTTTTAACTTCATAACGCGTGAAAGTGGTCTCACTGTGATTTCTGTTAAACCCTAACCTAACAGTGAACAATACTACCAGGATCACGAGCTGTGGGACGGGAAGTAGAAGGCCAGCGATCAGAACCGTGGCCAGTAGAACAGACCACCTGAGTGCAATAAATATTTGATTTGAAGTATCTGACGACCAGCGGTGCCTTGGATACAGCGGTGAAGTTTCAGGACCAACATTATTTAACTAGGCATGAAGGTTGTGAGACTGCACGAGGATCAATCGGTCCGCAGCCGAGATTCACTTTGATTTGCTGCTCACTAGGTACCTACTGATGTGCGAAGCAACCCGTACATAACAAGCTTTACAAAAAATGTTTGCATGGATTGGACGTACAATTAAATCCATTATTTTTAAAATCTAAGGAAAAAGACAAAGCTTAATTCCGAATCCTATTCCCCTATGCATTGAAGTACGGTACGGTCTCATAGAACTGTTCTCAACTGTGTTCTACTAAGATAAGATAAAGCAAAAGCCATTAAGGCCAAGTTGCTGAACCAACGATTTGGATTTCAATTAAAAGTAAAAATGTCCACTCGACGACAGTTGACAGCGTCTGTGTTGACAAGTGACAGGTATAAATAAACGCCGGTGTTCGTGTAATTTGATTAGTCATTTAGCAATTATTTTCCGCTGCAGACGAATAAATAATATTGTTTAGCAGCATTTTTTTTTTACTTTTACTTCGTCTTCACGCTCCATCACAAAAAGTTAGAAAGTAGGTGCTCTGGATGCTATGCTATCCTACGTAACAAAATTAAATACTTTGTATCCCTTGTTTTGCTGATGCGCATTTTGCATTGTTTTTTTTTGTTTCAGGGATCGGGATCTGTAACAAAATCATGGGAAGATTAATATTATGCTTCCTGGCGCTGATTGCGGTTTGTGCTGCGGAGTTTATGAGGTGAGATTAACTGCGATCTGTGACTCCTTTTTTGTTCTTATTTTCTACCTCTTCTTCATTCCACATACGTTTCACGAAGTTATGGTTGCAGAATATTGATGAAAGTGTGTACAAGTATATGTGTTCCCCAGGGTGCCGCTGTACCGCATGCAGACGGTGCGCAGCCACTTCCACGAGGTGGGCACGGAGCTGCAGATGGTGCGCATGAAGTACGCCGTCACGGGGCCCGCGCCGGAACCGCTCTCCAACTACCTGGATGTATGTATTTGTGCCCTTGCATTCATTTCAGTCGTCACTCAAAAGAAATAAAACTGCCGTCATTTAATTTTAAAAAATTACTGAAATGTGGGTAGATACAACTGTTGGAATTGATAACAAACTGGCCAGCCGAAATAAAATATCTCTGGCATTTGTGAAATATCAAGATTGTCTGATTAAGCAAAAAAAAATTCAGTGAAGGAATGTTAAACAGTTTTTATTTTATTAATTTATCATCCTTTTATTATGTTGGTAACTTTCTTTTGTTCAGCATGAAAAATAATCATTGAAAACTTAACTGTCCTATACTCGCGCATGGTGTTACAGACAGTTGTACTACATACATACATACCCTCACAACCATTTCCTGGATGGGTTAGTCAGAGGCACACTGATTGTTGTCATCATGGGGAATGGAACATTAAGCTGCCCTCATTTCACTGAGGGAATTTGAACCCAATGTGCCAAGGGTTGAGCGTTATCTGGGATGCTTGGGATTTACATTCGTGTTTTTCATCACTAGAGAGCTAGCATGAAATTGATCCATTGGGTTTCCAGCCAGAGTGTTCAAACACTGGGCCACAATGCTCCCACTAGTTTGTACTACTGTAAAATATTATTATAAGTTCCAAGAAATCAATAAAATATTATTAATGTTAGAAGGTTTAGGATATTGTTAAATAAAATATAATATTTCCTAGACTTCCAGTATTTCACAAATCAATCTTTACATTATTGTTTTTTAATAAGTTCTAAGAAAACAAAAACACAATCACTACTTCTTTTCAAAAACAAAAAACTCTTCTAAATAGCAATAAACAACGCGCGAGTACAGGAAGGTTAATTACAGAAGTTCTTACGCCAATAACAATTGAACTTAATATTTCAGACGCCTCACATCTTGTAAAGTGGCATTGAATTTCTAACTAGCTTTGTTGGGCGTTTTTCTGGAGTTAGCTTCAATTTGTTTGTTTGTTTCCAGTCAAGGATAAAGTTATTATACTTAATATATTAAAAGTCTTAACTGTGGTTAATATAATAATGTTTATCAGAAATGCTTAAAGTCTTCTATTGTTTGCGGTCACTGGTACCGGTGACCCTCAAGGCGTTCAATCTGTTTTCGTACAGTCGAGTTCATTAATATATAAGCACTGTCAAGGATTCAAATATTAACGTTGAAAAAGTTCATAATATTGTACCAAGCATAAGCATCACTAAATTGTTTTCAAGGTTTAGATTCATAAATATGGGACTGCTTCTTCTCAGTAACATATATACAGCCAAAGACACATTATTATATGAACAACTTTAAGATCATATTATCTGAAAAGCGTGTGATCCATAATTATGTATGCACACGGAATACAATAATATCTGAACTAGTTAATGTAATTAAAATTCTACCTAATTATTAACGGCATAAAGATGATTTTACTAGTGTTCATAAAACTGCATGGTTAAGGAGTTTGCAACATTATTTATCACTGGCTAGATAAACTTCAAATGACGTTCTGTTTTTCTAATAAAATTATAACTGAAGCACATGTCAAATAACTATTCAATTAAATTCTACAATTTACATTACAATTTTATTGCAATCCTCCTACCCATTTAAAATAAAAATGTATCGAATTGATGAGCATACGAAACATAAAATAGTTCATATGTGTGAGGACGGGGTTTCTAAATCAGCTATTGCGGAAGAATTAGGCATATCGGTAAGAATTTGATTTTTTTCCTGTTCATGTTTTTATCTAAGTAATCTCTAACTTGGAAATTTAATAAAATCATTCTTTAACAGAGAAATACTGTTACATTATGGTGGAAAAAGTGTCAAGAAGAGGGAAATCTCACGAAACATGTGTCTTTTGGCCGACCTAGAAAAACAACTCATGATCAAGATATGCAATTGGTTGAAAATGTTCGAAATGCAAGATTTATCAGAACATCTACATTAGCAGCTGATCTGGCTGTATCCAGTTTAACTATACGTCGAAGACTTAGTGAAGCTGGAATTCATCACCGAATTCCAGCAAAAAAATTGTTACTTACGGAAAGGCCAGTCGCAAACCGGCCACGGGCCAAGCCACGCATGTTAGTTACGGTGTAGGTATTTGAATTGTAACTAGTATATTACAATGCATACAACGCATTCTGAGGATATATAGTGCTCACTTTAACCGTCAGTTGTGTAAGAAATAGTGTTCGGCCGGGGGTGGAGCACTGGGGACCTGCACTACGGGTTTTTTTTTATAAAAACCTATCACAGGCACCAGTTCTCTCACACACTGGGTGGATAGTCGTACCTACTTTACTAATCTTAGTTTAGACACTGAATGTAATACCACCTAAGTGAGAGAAAAATAAACAAATTTATTATTATTATTTATGTATTTTGTTTTTTCAACTTCTCTCATTGCTGAGGATATGACAGTTTCCGCGGGCTTTTGGCCAAAACGTAAGCTGTTTAGTTTTAAGTAATTAAAATTGCTCGAGTGACAGAAATTTACGGACAATCCGGCAAGTGTTAAGAATCGCGGCTTTTTGGAGAAGAAGAAAGGTAAGTGGGTGTATATTCAGAATTGAAAGGCTATTGTGTAATGTTTTTGGGATAACACCTGTTGAAGACAGGATAATTGGTACGGTTTTGACGGAACTGACTCGCCATTGGGTTTTCAACTCAATGGTGAGGTCTGCATATTTGTTTAATTTCTCAGTGTGTGTGGTGGTAAGGTTATGGGTGTTGGGAACGGCAATATCTATAAGGTAAACTAATTTATTGTTCTTATCATGGAGTGTTATGTCAGGTCTGTTGTGGTGAATGGTTTTATCCGTTAAAATGGTCCTGTCCCAGTACAGTTTGAAATTAGAGTTGTCCAATATGGCTTGTGGAGTGTACTTATAATATGCAGTTTTTTCGGGTATTAATTTGTATTTGTATGCTAAATATTGATGAACTATTGCAGCTACTTGGTCGTGTCTGTGTTTGTAGTCTGTTTGAGTGATGGATCTACAGGCTCCTGTGATGTGTTGTATGGTTTCAGGAGCGCTGTGACAATGACGGCAGTGATCAGATTGTAGGCTAGTGTCTCGGATGATATGTTTTCTATAGTTTTTAGTGTCAATGGTTTGGTCCTGGATAGCTACCATAAACCCCTCCGTCTCTGGAAACAATTCACCCCTTCTTAACCACGCGTTCGACGCAGCTTTGTCGACATTAGGATTAAGAAGATCGTGGCGATGTCTACCATGGAGGGATTTCTGCAACCAGGTCTCCATTTTTTCTTGCAGATGGGTAATTTTTTCATTGGACTGTGGTGTGTAGTTGCTAAGGTTGAGTGGAGTGTGCTTCATGTCTGCTTGAACTGCGGCGTGGTGTAGATGAGAATTTGGTGCTCGGTTGTGGAAGAACGATCGGAGTGTTGTTATCTGTTTGTTGTGCAAATTCTGGATATCTATGATACCACGGCCTCCTTCATATCTCGGCAGGGTGAGTCTCTGTGTGCACGATCTAGGGTGGTGTTTTCTGTATTTAGTCATATGAGTGTTGATGGTGCGTTGGTGTTTCTTCAGATCTGA
Source organism: Udea ferrugalis (assembly GCA_950022985.1). Classification (NCBI taxonomy): domain Eukaryota; kingdom Metazoa; phylum Arthropoda; class Insecta; order Lepidoptera; family Crambidae; genus Udea; species Udea ferrugalis. The sequence continues at coordinate 18,389,856 of OX465524.1, read as the reverse complement.
TTGTGACCAATGAATAATCCCGAAAGAATATGTGAGGACAGGTATTGCATATGTATTTATTGCTTTGATGCTATTTTTGGAATTTAAATAGGTGTTAAAAATTTTGTGTAATCTACTTTTAAATTTTTCTGTTATTTCAGATTTTACTACTTTGTCGTGTATTTGACGTGTCTGGTGATAGCCTAAGTACTTGTATCCAGCAACATCATCCACGGGATCTATTTGCTCTCCAGTGTGTAACAGATGGGCATTAGGTATAACTTTTCCGCCTTCAACTGACTGTATTTTGCATTTGTCGATGCCGAAAGACATTTGTATATCAGTTGAAAACGTTTCTGTTATTTGAGCTAAATTGTGTATTTCTGAAAGAGTGCTGCCGTAGAGTTTGATGTCGTCCATATACAACAAGTGGGAGACTGTAAATTGTGTGTTACTGTACTTTAGTTGAAAACCATTATTGCTATTGTTGAGTAGATTTGAAAGCGGGTTAAGAGCCAAGCAAAACCAGAGTGGACTTAAGGAGTCGCCTTGGAAAATGCCCCTCCTGATTCGGATAGCTTCTGTTTCGGAGTTATTTAATTTTAAAACAGTCGACCAGTTTTTCATTGTGTGTTGTAAAAAATTGACTAAAGCGGGGTTAATATTATAATGTTGAAGGATGTAGACAAGCCATGTGTGTGGTACGGAGTCAAAAGCTTTTTTGTAGTCTATAAACATGGTGTAGATGTTTCTTTTTCTTTTAAGTGCCTGTTTGGATATTATTGCGTCTATGGTGAGTTGTTCTTTACAGCCTTGGCTGTGTTTTCTGCAACCTTTTTGCTGTTCGGCTAAGATGTTATTGTTGATAGTGTGAGTGTATACAAGATGTGAGATACATGATGTTAATATTTTATAAATATTTTGTAGGCATGTGATTGGTCGATAATTAGCTGGATTTTGTGTTTCGGTTTTAGTTTTGGGTAACATGTACGTTATACCAGTCGATATGAATAGGGGCATTGTGTCTGGTGATCTAATGAAATTGTTGATGTGATTTAGTAGAAACGGATGGATACTACTGAACTTTTTCAACCAAAAGTTGTGAATCTTATCGGATCCTGTGGCCTTCCAATTATGTGTTTTTGCTATAACTGACTGTAAAAGATCTAAGCTGATGTCATTGAATTCCATCTCTGGTAGGTTAGATAATTTTTGTTTGTCTTGCTCTATCCACTCCCCTATTTTGTGTTCTACTGGCTTAGACCAGACATTTGACCAGAATTCACTCAGCTCTGCACTAGTAGGAGTGTTTGAACTTGGAAGTGTTGTGTTGTTAGTGAGTGTCCGATAAAATGTTTTTTCATTTGTGTTGAACTGGTTGTTTTGTGTTTTTCTAGCTGTTGTTTGTTTGTATCTGCGTAATCTGCTAGCAAGAGCATTCAGTTTTTGTTTCAGTGTGTCGAGGAAGTGAGATAATTGTGTGTTTTCGGGTTCATGTTTTGCGTGGATTTTGTAGTGTTTTTTAATCAGGTCTATATGTTTCTTGAGCGCTGGGCTAGTGTTACCGTTAATGTATTCTGTCAGTCTTGATATTTTAGTTCTTAAGTCACCTATCCTGTTTTCAAGTCGTTGTTGCCATTTTGGTGTGTATTTGTTGTTTCTTTGAATGTTATTTGTTTCATGTATTTTACCCCCGTTATGAATTACCGCAGTATATGCTGCACTATATATTTTGCTGTGGAATGTATGAAAGTCGTCGTTTTCGTGTAAATACTTTGGTAATACTGTAGAATTAATGATCTGTACGATTTTACCTAACTTTTTAGAAGGTTTCTGTTTCGGAATATAGGGTTTTGATGTTGGTTCAGTGTTTTTATACTTTTCAAGAGTATTATTGAATGTAGTCTCTATCTCAATGTGTTGTGTAGTGATGGTACATTCATTAGCTTGGGTGATGGATTCGTTATTGAGTCTGGGTGGACTATTATTAGGTGAGTATGCCGTTTGAGTGTTCAAGACCTCAGGTATTTCGGTGACTGCTGTGGGTATTATGTGTGAAGATGTAGAACTCTGAGTATATAGAAATTGTGATACTTCGTTGCGTATTTGCTGCATTTTTTCTTCAGTTAGCATCCTATTGTTAATGATGACTCGCCGTTGGTCTGCAATTCTCTGTTCCGAGACATGTGATATTTCAGGATGTTGTGAAATAATATACTCGTGTAGACGTGGTCTGTAGGCTGTTAAATTTGTTTCCATTTCAGTGATTATCAGAAAGCCGCGGAATATGGATTCATTTATTGTGTTACCCCATCTCATCCTTTGCTGAGAATTTTGAATGTGAGAAGTGGTTGTTGGTCTTCTTGTCTCTTCGCTTAATTCTGTTTCTACTTCTGCTCGGATCTGATTAATTATATCTGTAGATAATAATTTGTTGTTGACTATTGCCCTGCGTTGACATCCAACTCTTTGTTTACTTGCTTCCATTTCGGGAAACTTTTCAGAAAATTTGCCATGTAGTTCGGTGAGGTAATTTCTTGTATCTGATTCTAAGTTGGTGATTAAGAAATATGTGCGCAAGATGAAAATGTTCATATTTTCAGACCATTTCTTGCGTGCACGGCGGCCAGCTGTAGCGGGTGCAGGGTCAGTGGCGACAAATGCCTCCTGCACAACATCCACAGGTGGGTTTGAAGGTGATAAAGTCCTAGTGGATAACGGTGACGGTGAGCGGAGCTCGTTGAAATTTGAATCCAGGTAGGACGGTGGCGATGACGGTAATGAAGGGAAAAGGGATTCTATTGACGTCGAACGGGAAGATTGGTCGGCTGTCGTATATTCTTCGATGGGAGCCCGCCTGTTCAACTCCTCATCGCCGATGGACCGTATACTGTGGCATCCAGCTCCGGCTCCAGATGCGCCCCGGCGACCCCCGGGAAGCGGCCGCAAATTGTATCTACTATTTCCTTTATCCATGTTTTAAGAGGTTTGGGACCGTTGGTTGGAGAGGTAATCTCTGGTTTTTGTAAGATTTTAAAGTACTTGTAGCCTCAGAATATCGAGGGTTATAGTCAAGGTGTTGATGACTTGATTTTATGCGTGCCTGTCTCCGTAAGCCCCCCCACCACGGCAAGGTGGTCCCGTAGGGGGGTTATTATTATTATTATTAAAGGCATAAAATGTTACGGTTACAATTTGCTAACAGATATTTAAATTATAATTTTGAACACGTTGCTTTCATGGACGAGAAAACGTTTGTTTCTTCGGCGGACGGGCGGATTTCTTTGTATCGTGCAGCCAATACACGTTATGATGATGAGAATGTATTGCCAAATATACGTAGTGGACGCATTACGTTCGGATTTTGGGGGTGGATAAATTCGGGTGGACCCATAGAACTGTGCGAAATATCTGGTCGAATGAATAGTGATGCCTATCTAGATATTCTAAAAGATGTGTTTTTACCAACTGCAAAAATTGTCTATCCTGATAATCACCGGATAACTTTTATACAGGATAATAGTTCCGTTCACAATGCCAGACGAGTTCAAAATTGGATAGCGGAGCAACCAGACTTAGAATTAATAAAAAATCCACCGAAAAGTCCGGACCTTAATGAGAATCTATGGGGGTTAATGGTACAGAATTGGGACTCTAATGAGGCTCGCACGGAAGAGAATTTAAAGGCTCATGCACATGACATCTGGAATAGTTATAGAAATAGAGATTGTTGCCACAATATGGTTCAGTCAATGAGAGCTCGACTGCAAGCAGTGATTGATGCGAACGGATCATACACAAGATATTAGCGACTATTATCTTTAATTGGAGCGCTAATTAGATAATATTTTGGTACCTAATTTCTCGAAAAATTTACTTTATTAAAGACGTGCTTTTTTTTTACAAAAAAATATTTAATATTAGTTTTAGTTTAGGACACTAAAGCTACAGAGATTTAGTTTTGTTTAAGTTATAAGAGTCAAAAAATAAAGTTTATACTAAAATGTAATGATATTCTTTTCTTTCCGGTGACGTAAAATTTAATTTACAGCTATGACTTCGTTAGTCCTATAAAAGTTGTGGTATAATTATCAAACCTAAGATGGTTGCGCCTGGCTGAGCAGAATTTTTTTTTTGTTATTTTATAATTTGTGACTTACGGTGAAATTTCTAGTTACTATGATAAGGTTCCCGTAGGTGAAACATCGTCTTTTACAAAATCATTCATGATGTTTTTGTAAATGTGTTCTAATATTAGCATGTTTAGGAATAGAACAATTTACGGGACATTTTAAGTTTATTTCCAATTATATCAAAACTGTATTGATAGGTACGATAAGAATTAATATAAAAATTAGTGTATAAGACCTAGTTTTAAGTATCTCGTCAATAAATATGTCAGTCATCAATCAGTTTATTATTTTATATTTGGATTGAAATACACTTATTTTAAAATAAAAAAGCACACGCGAGGTGACCAATGGAAGCTACACTGTCATTTCTGTAACAATGTAAACTAGGTCTTATTTGTTCAGTCTTAAAATAGATTTTCCCATACATATAAAGATAATTAAGAAGCTAAGCCTACTTAGATATTATTGAAGTAATTACAGTTTAGATATTATTGTTGAAAAGGGTGACCACATATTTATGGCATATTGCACTGCATATATTATTGGACCGTTCACATGTGAACATATTTGTGATCTATAAGTTCTGTAGAATTTATTGAGCTTTCCAACGCTCACTATATTTTGAATCCTTGACAATGCTTATATATTAATGAACTCGACTGTACCTTCGGTCTGCTCCTCACTCATTTGGCTTGAATATTTCTGAGGTCATTGCGTTCTCTCCCCTCGAGTGCAGACGCGCGCCGATAACCTGCCTGGTGTTATCACGCGCTGTTTGCTAAATAAATAATCAACATGTTGTGTTGTGATGTAAATAACTAAATAGTAACCAAAAATATGTTTTTGAAAACTGCCGGAACAGAAAATTCTGCTATTACTTTTGTTAAACATTCATAGAACTTCCCTGGCGATGGTAAACATGTGGACGCTGAAATTATGTAAGTGGTGACATAAAGTAAGGTCATCTCATAAACAACACCAACAAATTCGATGAGTAAGTAGTATCTTTTCTCGAACGTAAACTCGTGATTAGATTACGAAGTTACTGACCGCAGATCCGACATTCGTTACAATTACAATATCCTCACCAAATGTTATATTACTACTCCTACTTCTACTTACTATATTAAGTATGTATGTATTTCCAAAAATATAATATTTAAGTGTGTCTATCCGTTGTCTAGTATCACATAGTACAAGCATTTAGTTACTTAGTTTAGGGCTAGATTGCGCTGAGTGGAATAATGTCCAGTTTCCACTGACAAGTCTATGTAGGTACAAGTGTCCAACAGCTCCCGTAACTTAGCTAATGACTACACATTATTGACTGTTTCCCTTTATCCTTATCAGTATAATGTTATTGTTGTAAACCACAATCTACGAAAGATTAACATTACATGTTATATACAGATTACATTATAAATTTAGTTCATAATAAATTATACTTGTTTATTATTTATTAATTGTGCCAATACACACAACTGTTTTTTTCTGCGAACTGAGTCCACACAGTGGTGTTAGTCATGCGAAATATAAATTAAATCGTTTAACAATGACCGCCCGCGACACTTGATTCGTCATCGGTCGAATTCTAATGATATTGTTTTCTAATATTTACGCGAACACCATACATAGAAATAAAAGAACCTTACGGATTCGGATGCCAAGATCACGGCTGCTGTAAAGTAGGCGTAACGTCGTCGTTAGAATCTGTAAAGTGGTTTTATTTCTAAATCCTAATGGTCGTTGATGTTGCTCTAGTCCTAACGGCATGTTATGGAATTAAAACCGCGTGAACACGGGCAACTGCATGTCGTGTCTGCGAGCAATTATACAAACAACGATCCGTTAGCGCAGTGGAGACAGGTCTTGCCTATACATTAACCGAAGGTCGTGGGTTCGTGCTCCACACTGGACGAACATTTGGTATCAAGATCAAGGGGTATATTTAAAAATATTTAAGTATGATTGTCAGTCTCTGACAGCCATAGTAAGGTTTTGCTTAGTTTGGAGTGGATAATCTTGGTGTTAAAGATTTTTGGGAGGTTGATTTCCTTTGTCCCTGACACACAACATTTTTATTTAATTAATTAACCTTCAATTAAACATCTTGTGATAAGTTAAACATGATGCTGTTATGGTCTCACATTGTTAAATTGTGAAATAAACCTGACAAACCACTGACAACATAGTATATTATAGGTATTGAAACTTACTTGGTTTTGTCCGCAATAGAGTGTTGTTTTATCTTACGTACTACCAAGGAACTAAACAAATGTCATGTGTGTCGCAGGCGCAATACTACGGACCGATTACGATCGGCAACCCTCCTCAGACCTTCAAAGTGGTGTTCGACACTGGATCCTCCAACCTGTGGGTGCCCTCTAAGAAGTGCCACTACACGAACATAGCCTGCCGTGAGTACACCATATCTAAAAAAACCTAACAGTTGCATCATGCCATTGGCTCTAATAACCCTTGTGTCGTTTTGTGCCTCTAGTTCTTCACAACAAGTATGATAGCAGCAAGTCGAAGAGCTATCAGAAGAACGGCACCGAGTTCGCCATCCACTACGGCTCCGGCAGCCTCTCGGGCTTCCTCTCCACTGATGACGTCACCGTAAGTGTCACTTTCCTCACTTAGAAATTAAGACAGAGTCCAATTCGTAGAAAAGGCGTTGCGATGAACCATTCTGGTGATCTTTCTGGGCAGGTGGGCGGCATCAAGGTCCAGCGCCAGACGTTTGCTGAAGCCATGTCGGAACCAGGGCTAGCATTCGTCGCTGCCAAGTTTGACGGTATCCTCGGAATGGCGTTTAGCAGGTAATTCATCAAATGTTACCACGCTTGAATGTCCAAAATTAAGCAATAACTACCTGAATGGGTTAATAGCTATAATTTATAACTGCATGGCGTTCAGCACTGATAAGCATTTTGGTTTCAGCATCTCTGTAGACGGAGTGACGCCTGTGTTCGATAACATGGTGAACCAGGGTCTCGCGAAGCCAGTCTTCTCATTCTATCTCAACAGGTGAGGACAACTTCTGTAACAATTCTTGAAGCTTTTAGATTTTACTAATATCTAGATGTATCCAATAACGGGTTGGATGTTATCAACTTTTTCTAATGAAGAGATATATCCAAAGTCTCTTTCTTTTTGGCTTCACCAGACATAATGTCAGAGGAAAATGTAAGGCAGAAGTAAACAAGTAATTTAACTTCGAGTGAGAGTGACCCCAGTTTATGAATGGCTGATTTACGCAATTATTAGGTAGGATTGGTTGATTACAAAACGTATCCGTTAGATGACACATAAATCCGACAAATGGTCAATTGAATTAGTCTTCTAGAGATACTGCAACCGGCCGAATATGTCTGACCGTGTATGTTACGTTTCGTTAGAGACCCGGCGGCGGCCAACGGCGGCGAGATCATCCTGGGCGGCTCGGACCCGGCGCACTACTCCGGCAACTTCACGTACGTGCCGGTGCGCAAGCCCACCTACTGGCAGTTTACCATGGACGCCGTGCACACCGGCGGGAAGACCTTCTGTGTCGATGTGAGCATTCGATTAGGACTAGCCCTACCGCGGCAACTTTAGAGTTCCACAAGGAACTTGTCTATGTCAACTATATTGAATGCCTCCCTATCGAATTAAAGTTAATTCATTTGGACCCTGTTAAGAGTTGTTAGTTTTGCATTTAGGAATTTCGAACATATTCGGACGTTCCTCTAGTCTTGTCTCCTGTGAAAAGTATTATATTTATCTTATCTATATTTTGTTTAATGTAATATTCATAAAAGATCTTCACGCTAAAATTTGTGTGTACTTATACACGTGAAATCTGTACATTTGTGCATCTCCCGAGAGTCATGACAATTCCATTCGATTGAAAAAAAAGTACAAATACCGAATGACAAATTAAATGTAATTTTGTTGAGCGGTGTGTACTCGCATTATAAGTTTGCAATCCTTTCCGTTAATTATAACTGGAACTTGCGTGGGACAATCGCAACTCAGCTTATCAATTACAATATAATGCGTTTAAATGAATCTGCTCGAGGTCATGCTAATATTTCTACGCTAACGCAACAGCACATAGTTTGGAGCTTAGGTTAATAACAATAAGTAGTTTATCAACAAAATTTCTTTATGAAGACACAATTCACTATTTGAAGCATCTTTGCTTAAGCGTAGTTCGTAGCCTAATCAGCTATGAGGATCAAAAGCTTTTATGAATATTTCTACAGTCACTGTGGTAGCTCAGCATTTAAGTGGGTTTGAAGTGGTTATGGGCAGGGCACATAGCACAAAGGACTGATGCTTTTAGCGTCGTTCGGTTGTTATCGCCCTTCAAATTCATTAGTACACACATTCCTATAACGAATAAATAATAGAAGTCCTATGGTAATAACAGGATACAACAAACGTTGTTTGTATGGACTTCCACACCCTTTTTTATTTATCGAAATGTCGAAAACTATTTACAGTTATTAATTTTATCTATCCATTCCTTGCATACAAAAAATCGTGTTTTATCTTCTTTGATGACAAACTTCTTACAAAGTTTTATATCTCACTTCAACTCCTATAAAAGCCTATTTTGCTCGACAAGAATTATCCTATGTCCTTTCTCTAGATCCACTCGTTTTGTATATCTCTGTTTAGTCTAGGCGTGAAAACGTAGAAGTCACACATATAGCTGATGATAACCATTGTATCGCATGCTCAGGGCTGCCAGGCCATCGCGGACACAGGCACCTCCCTGATCGGCGGTCCGACGGCGGAGATCTCTGCGCTGAACCAGGCGCTCGGGGCCACGCCCCTGCTGGCCGGCCAGTACGTGTTCGACTGCGGCCTCATCCCGCGCCTGCCCCAAGTCTCCTTCACCATCGCCGGGACCACCTTCACGCTTGATGGTGCCGACTACGTGCTCAGGGTGAGTGGTACTGAACCAGGCGCTCGGGGCCACGCCCCTGCTGGCCGGCCAGTACGTGTTCGACTGCGGCCTCATCCCGCGCCTGCCCCAAGTCTCCTTCACCATCGCCGGGACCACCTTCACGCTTGATGGCGCCGACTACGTGCTCAGGGTGAGTGGTACTGAACCAGGCGCTCGGGGCCACGCCCCTGCTGGCCGGCCAGTACGTGTTCGACTGCGGCCTCATCCCGCGCCTGCCCCAAGTCTCCTTCACCATCGCCGGGACCACCTTCACGCTTGATGGCGCCGACTACGTGCTCAGGGTGAGTGGTACTGAACCAGGCGCTCGGGGCCACGCCCCTGCTGGCCGGCCAGTACGTGTTCGACTGCGGCCTCATCCCGCGCCTGCCCCAAGTCTCCTTCACCATCGCCGGGACCACCTTCACGCTCGATGGCGCCGACTACGTGCTCAGGGTGAGTGGTACTGAACCAGGCGCTCGGGGCCACGCCCCTGCTGGCCGGCCAGTACGTGTTCGACTGCGGCCTCATCCCGCGCCTGCCCCAAGTCTCCTTCACCATCGCCGGGACCACCTTCACGCTTGATGGTGCCGACTACGTGCTCAGGGTGAGTGGTACTGATCCATGACAGCCCACAACAGGCGGACAGACTGCCAGTGTCGCCAATCGGACATATACTAAGAATACGTCCTGAAAACTGAATTCCCCAAACAAAACTGGTGGTGCTCATTCGTTTTGTTTTATTTCATTTACATTCAGGGTCATTATACTTTCCCTTTTAAAGTTATCACGCTTGCTCAACTAAACTAAGCAAATTTCGTGATGCGGAATAGGTTCAAACTTTTAGTTTGTTCGATACTTTATTGCTGCATGAATAGGATAAATAAATAGGATGATAAAGAAGTTCTAAATGCAATGTTAAATTTAGTGTGGTTTATCTTACGATCGTCGGTGTGGTAAATACCGACCTGCATTTGGCAAGCGTTATGTATTATTTTGGGAGTAAATAAATCTAATCTAATCCTCAAACTGCTACCGGTTCTTTATTTTTATCGGACCTGTTCTTACTCGTTTGCCATTTAAAGAAGATGTACTTACATAATTGTAGCAGTTATTCTTATCCCTATCGTTCATTTAATTACAAAGTATGTGAAGGAAATGAAAACAATTTGCAATTAATATCAAACGATCAATTAGTTGACGTCGTAAAAATAACGAGGCCTCAACTTATTTCCCCTAATTACATCGTAAACATGGCGTTGATAATTAAAACGGAAAGTATCATAAAAAAATTAATAGTATAACATTTATTTTTAACTGTAGTTGTAAAACATAATTGCTTGTAGATTCATGTTTTACGGGAATTACTTTGGAAAGTATTTAGTTCGTCATTACCAATGCTTAAAATTATCAGCTTTGATTTTATGTTCAAATGACATATTAAACCCCACATACCCGAAAAGATATAAGCTTACATAAAATTAACGTATTTGAGTTTGAGTTCATGACGATTTTGTTTGACGAAACTCTTCTGAAACGAATTATGACGTCATAGCTTCTAAAAAAATAAAAATTATGAACATTACATTGGTTTTAGGAAGCTGTATCAAAAGTTATACGAAATTTAAAAAAAACCCTCCCAAGTAATGCCATACATTGTTGAACTAATAAGTAACGGTGTGTATCGTTTCCGGCAGGTGTCGCAGTTCGGCAAGACGGTGTGCCTGTCCGGGTTCATGGGGCTGGACATCCCGCCGCCCAACGGCCCGCTGTGGATCCTCGGCGACGTCTTCATCGGCAAGTACTACACCGAGTTCGACGTCGAGAACAAGCGCATCGGCTTCGCTCCCGCCGTCTGAGCGAGCTGAGCGAGCCGAGCGAGCGGGTGGGACGGGACTGCGGTTCTGACGGCATTCTTAGTCGTAGGACAATAACGACTGTATTAGCCCTTAGGAATTGAAACTAATTTATTGCTTTTGCACTTCTGTGAGATAATTACCAAAGATTACAACTTTACTATAAATCTTTGCGAGTAAGGCGTTTTTCAGTTCCTCCATTTTATTTGTAAACGAGTTCAAAATTGTTGCCCTAAGTTGACTGTTACTTTCTTTTCTGCCGAAGATTTGAAGAACTCTTACCTTTGAGTGACCTTTTAGGATTCGAGGTTTACCTTAGTCAATCAGAGCTAAGATGACGTCTCGTCCCATCACGTCAGATTCGCTTAAGATATTATTGTTTACGTAGCTACAGTACTGTAGAGTTTATTGTATATTTAGAGACTATCATAGTCATGTTATGTAGCAATTAACATGCAATAACAATACCGCATCATTTGCTTTTGTTGTAATGTTAGTTGAGCTCCCATTATTTTCATTCCATTTGATTATTTTGCAAAACCAAAGAATGCTAATTGTCTCTCAATATAAACACCACTATGGTGTTTTATAATCATTTTAATATAAGTATTTTTGTTCTTTGAAAAATTACATGACAATCTTATTTAAACACTTATGTAATGAAGTTTTAATTAATAGTTTGTTACTTTTTTCATAATAAAGATTTTTATATATTTGTATGTTTTTTAGTTGCCATAACTATCCTCCAGATATCAGCCATGTGGACATATCACAAATTATGAAATTAAAGTTGTATAGTTGTTGTGTTGCTACAAGGCAATAGCATCTTTGCTAGTTCTTTGTTTCGAATAATTATTATGTGACGTAGTTAGTTGGGTGAAGGAGTTACAAGAATCTGTAGGCATGTATAGCCGACCAAACGTGAGTCATGTCATGATGACCCAAGGTTGAAGTTAACTATGCTGCTATGCATCATCCTAATAACGAACTTGTTGTCATTTTATCAGACAGTGACCGTCACTTACAAGGTTAAGGACATCAGAAACATTATATTACTATCTTTGACATTCATTAATTATATTGCACGCTCTACAAGTCGTAATAACCCATTTTTTATACAAATTTTGAAACTATAGGTGTAAACACACTAGAAACTAGTTACGATTTCTAAGTTGGGTCATGATCAGTTGGTTCGGCTGTATTTGTATAGAATGAAATCATTTTGGACAACTATTTCTAATTTAATGCTGTGTTAAACACTTGTTTTGATACTTAAATAGTAATGGAAATGTGATATTTATGCGTTTTACCTTCATACTCAGAATAAATTTTGAATAATAATTTTAAAAATAAAGGTAAGGTGTTTTGGTAAACCTAAACAGGTGTTTAAGTTTAAATTTAACTGCCAATGAACTAAAATGATGATTTAATTCTATATAATTCATTTAAATAAAACGTTTTTTTAAGTAAAATACATCGTCAGTACATAAATTATAATTACAATAATCTGATAGACATCTGCGCGTCACTACTCTACGTCACTGCGGTGACGTCATCGTCCGCGGGCGCTACGCGAGGCCGAGTTTGTGTTTTTTTCTGAACTTCTTGACGTACGCCTCCACCAGCGCTTGGATCTTCGACGGGTTGATTTCTCCTGATTTGTTGTGACAGATCTGCAACAACATATTCCATGTATAACCTTGTCACCATGCACACAAGTTGGAAAAATAAAGTTGAAAGTATCATAAAATCAGTAAATTTGTGACACGAAACGCTCTTGATTATGACGTCACCTGCTCGTGAACATCATTTGACAACTTCCTAGTGGATGACATATTATGCCACAGATTAGAAAACAGGCAAGTGACGTCATCGAACCGACCCATTCTAGCGCCATATTGCCAAAATAGCGTTTTGGCACGCGTGTTTTAATTTGATATTTTTCAGCAAATAAAACTACTTCATAAGCTTCTACTTCATCTACCATATGGAAGCAAAAACCTGTCAAATGTCTATCAGAATGAGTGCGAGTATTGGTGGTAGTTATACCTTGGGCACGGCGCGTCGCAGGATGTCCTTGTACTCGTCCTTGGTGACGTGCTTCTTGTTGTAGTGCGGCTTCAGCACCAGCTTCACCTCCTCCACCACGCGCTCCTGACGATTCAGCTTCTTCAGGAACTAAACAAACAGACAATATGTCATTTACAACTTATTGGATAGTTAGCACTACTACATCGCATGTTTGCATTTCATGGACAGACTGAAATTATGGCGGAAGGTTATAAAAATGTTGAATAATCGTAAAAATATAAACAAATCCTATTGCTAGAGTAGAAAGAGAAACAGGATGGGACAGTTGGTAACCAGTAGGCCTAGCACGAACCGATAACGTTTTGGTAATCGAAAAGTAAATTACACTTTTTTCTTAGACATAGGAAAAAGAAAAAAAGTATCGTTTATTTTTCGATTACCAAAACGTTAAACAAAAGTTCTATTCTAGTGGCGTGCCAGGTCTTGGCGTGAGCCCTTAAAAAGCGTACTTTTGAAAGCAGTAGGATGGTTCAGCAGTTGATCAATTAGCCATAGGCCTCAAGTACAGTGGTTTTGCCACTGGACTTATTGTGTCGTAAGTTAATACTCACTTTGCTCTTGACTTGCATCTCCACCGCGGAACTCGGCAAGTCGTCTAATATCTTCAAATTGTTTTCATCTATTTTCACGCCCACTTGCGTTTTACCTGAAAGGAAAATAATATCGGTTTTATAATAATTACAAACTTTTTTGAACATAATCAACCTCTATCACTACAAACAGAATAGCTTTCTCTGTCCCTATGTTCGCATAAATCTTTAACAGCTACGCGACGGATTCCGATGCGGATTCCGTTCTAAACCTCCCTCTTGAATCATCAAGAGCAAGGTTTATATGTATAACATAACATCTGTCATTGGCTTGCAAGCCGTTTTAATTAAAGTAAAATAAATAAATAAACATAACATCCCATTGCACCCGTGTGAAGCCGGGATGGGGCGCTATAAGTATTAATTAAAAAAACATTTTCTGCTGTGTTTATCAGATTCTCTTCAAAACATTAAAGAGATAGAACCTTTCAACAAAATGGTGGAAGATTTAGATTATACTACTTTCAGTTCACAAGACAATTTACGGAACAGCTTGAATTTGAAATCTTTTATGAATTCGGCGGTTCCCAAATTAAAACTGACCTTTCTTCTTATTAAGTTTAACGGGCACTTTAGCAGCCGAGGACTTATTGGAGCGCCTCTTGACGAGCGAGTCGAAGATGTCCCGCTTGTTGGCGCGCGGCGGCGGCTCGAACAGGTCGCCGAAGTCCGAGTCCCCGGGCGAGTAGGGGGAGTAGGGGGAGTCCCCGCGGCGGAGCTGTAGGGGCTTGATCGGGTCCGACTTGATCGGCGACGGCTTTGCCAGGAACAACTTCGGCGCTGACGCTCTGGGGAACAATACTTTCATCACTATTTATAGGAAATAAAATATACAAATGTCATTTGGCAAGAGCGAGAGAAAAAACGGAAATGGGGTAACCTGATGTGCTGTCAGCTTCAAAAATATGTAAGTACTTTCGAACTATGAATGTGACATTTCTGACGTAGAAGTGATTAAGATGGTGTCAAATCAGCCAGTAAGATACAGTACATCATTTCTCATATTATTTTTGATGCCAACTGCAGAGTCAACAACACATCAGACTGCCCATTTCGCACTTACTTTCTTTATACTGATCAGTAACCTTTCATGCTGTTGATCATACATATCTATTCAAACAGCTGCAAATAACATTCTGGAACTATGAATGAGACATAGTTGACGTTGTCATAAATCTTATGAAGATGCTGTCAAATTAGCCAGTATGACAAGGTACAACATGTCTCATGTTATTTTTGATGCTGACTGTGAAGATAACAACACATTAGACTACTCATTTAGGTTTTTTTTGCACTTACTTACTTAGTACTGACCGGGAATACCTTTTATGCTGTTGATCGTACATATCTAGTCGAAATATCTAATGCATGCTTGAGAATACCTAGTTAGCAGTGTAAAACTGAAATAAGCAATTCAATAGGTACCCAACAAACCTTTGAGGATGGCATCCTCAAAGGTTTGTTGGGTGTTCCCTCCAGTGATGGAAAACATCGATAAAACTCATGCAACCTGAATAACTGCGTTATGTTCTGGAGTTCAATTTGCTTGGCGAGTGTGGGCTTCTGAATGTTCCATGGTAAACAACATGACGGCAACAATGAGTGTGCCAAATGGGGGTTTGGGATATAGTTGAGAGCGTTTTTTAACATACAAAAAAACTGAAAAAAGTTTTTCCCACTTATTTGTGTGGAACTCACTAATCACTGCAGGTTCCGGTTTCCCAATTTCAAAGATTTCTTTGCCTGATTCAGAATAGCTTTGCAACCAATTCATTAATTTTCATTATGATGTAATTGAATCTAGACAAAGTTGTCTATCAAGTATATAGAAAGTCACCAACACGCGCGCTATTTACTTAATTAAATCATTGACCAAATCAACTGAATCAGGGTTCAGCTATCTTGGGTTCTATAAAGCATGTAGTCCTCCCAGGATCGGCAGCTTCATTCCTCCGCCGGCTCGCTAAGTGGTGTATAAAAAAGCGTAAAATGAAATAAGTGTAAAGTGTAGTAACCGTGTAAGAGCAGTGGCATACCCCTTGGGCACGTGAGCGCGCTCCGGTAGGGGCCGGGAGGCCGGCGAGGGGGCCACGAGCGCGAGCGGCGCCGGCGGGGGCCCCGCGTGGGGCCCGGTGGGGGGCCCCGGGGGGCCGGGCGAGGCCGTCGGCGGCAGGTGCGCGTCCGGCGGCGGCGGCTCGGGGGACACGTCGCGCGTCGACTGCAGGAGCGCCATCACCTATACGACACAACATTACATATTATATGTATCTAAGTGAGTCATTTAAATTAAAAATGGGATCCACTTTCTTAGTAGTTAATGAACGACTCAAGGCTGTAAAATCCCAAAATCTTTTTTTTTAATTTATAATATTTCTATTTAATATAGCGAAAATGATAGCTGGAGAAAGACAGTAACTAGTTTTTTAAAATTATGTGACATTATTAACATCTTATACACCTTGTTGTAGGAACGTTGAGTTAACGGACTAAAATTCGTAACGTTCTTATAAAATATTCAGACAACTAATTAAACCTGCGCTTTTATCGCAGAGTTATTAATAAGGTATAGGTAGTTCAACAAAAACAATTGTTTCATCACAACGACAGAATAGTATATCATCAGAGCATTCACTAAAATCTAAAAGAGGGAAGAATGATTCAAATTCTAGTGATAACATTGCTATTCCTGAATATTCACCCCGTTATTCATAAAAACAAACGCAACGCTAAAGCATTGTTGAAGTTATTGACGTGTTATGTCACTTACTCGCAAATGACGGCAGCAACATGAATGAAAGAGACAAAGCGATACAAAACTTAACGTGTTATGGATAACTGTCTAAATTTTTATGAATAAGGGTGTAAGTTATTATTTGACCCCTAAAGAGTATGCGTAAAGACGCATACATTGTCTCGATATTGAAACAGTTTCTGATTTTAAACAAAACGAAACTCCGAAACTGTTTCCTCCAAGAAAAAAATCAAGATATTAGGATATCGGCAAACCTTTTCCATGGGCGAGAGCGGACGTCGGTCGATGACGTCGTCGGCGGAGAGGTTCGTCTTCTGCGCCGTCTCCAGCGTGATGGAGGGGCGCGCGGGGGAGGCGGGGGCGGCGGGGGCGGAGGCGGGGCCGGGGGGCGAGGGCGGGGAGGAGGGCGAGGCGGCGACGGAGGGGGAGCGCGTCGGCTCGAAGGGGTCGTAGGCGTCGGGCGAGCTGGGCGGCTCCGGCGGCGTCAGCGGCCCGCGTGCCGACTCCGCCGAGCCGCCGCCCTCCGCCGCCAGGGGCGCCGCCGTACCTGCCCCAGCCCCCGCCGCCGCCCCGGCCGGAGCCCCCTCGCTGGCCGCGCTCTCCGGCGGCGTGCGGGGACCGTTGGTGGCCGGCGGGGGGCCGTGGTGCACTGTACGATACAAGGTTCAGTAATTAGCACACGAGGCGAAGTCTGACACGTGGTAGCCAGGTAGGGGTTGACATATTTTATGAATAATGAAAAATGAGCCGAACATAACAAATTAATTACTGAAATAATATAAAAAGTTAAGTTGCGAGAAAAATATAACTGGGCATTTCTTAACAATAAGACCGCATGAATTGCGCAAATGACAATAGTAGATTATTAACCGAGGGGATAAAGCAGTGTCTTCTGTCGCGGGTGACGATTGAAATCGCAAGCGTATCGAAGAACTCGAGGTTAACTCCCGAGCGCAGCGAGTATGTTAATAACTTAAATCACGAGCGAAGCGAGGGATTTAATACGAGTCCTGAGTGTAGCGAGGGATTTAAGTTCACCCAAGACTAAGACAGCTTTATCACTGAGGCTTTATCACTGGGGGGTCGAAATCGCTCGCGTCCGTATGTTGTACCCTCGAGACCATACACGTGACCCCTGGGTGGTGCCAAACGAGCGATAACTTCCTGGTGGTAGGCTTCGGCCGCGGCTAGTTACCACCGCCAAGGCAAAGACACGTCGCCAAACGTTATTCAACGTGTTCCGGCGTGATGCCTTGGGAGCCCTTACGAGAGGTTGGGTCTGGACTGTTGCGCTGCGCCGAGAAACCGGGTGCAACGAGGCGGTGCCAATGTTCCGGAAGCCTCATCTTGGAGAGCAGCGGGATCCGAAGCACGGTTTTTCCGCTGGCCGACCGCAGTTAGTAGGGGGCCCAAGTAGTAGGCCAGCCACCTATGAAAGGCTGCCCCGCCAACTCGCGAAAAATCCCAGAATGCTCCATCGTGCCGGTTGGCGACCGGATGACAGGACCCGATGGCCATTCTGGGGGGGTTCGGGCGTCCCCGCGGTCTCCAGATGAGTCTCCCAGTGGCGCGGCGGTGCCGCTAACGTTGCTGGGTTGACGGTGCGCGCCTTGTCCAACTGCCTTCCTCTCGCCTATTCACTCTTCCCAACCCCAACAAATGACAAAGTTCAGAAAAAATAAGAGGTTTCTACAGCGGAAGCACGTCCTGTCGCTCCAAGTGCACCTCTGCAACATTCGAGGCCTGCACTCAAATCTCGTTGCAGTCCACCACCACCTTGAGACTGATAAGCCTCACCTACTGTTTGTCACGGAGACGCAGATCAGGTGTCCGTCTGACGCGGCGTATCTACACTACCCAGGGTATACCCTGGAGCACAAATTCAAACAGCGCTCCGGCGTGTGCGTATATGCTCGCGATGACATCTGCTGCCAACGTCTCCGTAACCTTGAAAGACCCGGTTTTTCTGTCCTGTGGGTTTTGGTGGATACAGGCATGGAGAAAATTCTCTATGCATGTGTCTACCGGTCGCACAGCGGGGATCAGGAGACAACCAAACTTTTTGAGTACCTCGGTGCTTCGGCTGACATAGCCCTACATCGGTATCCGTCTGCGCAGTTAGTGTTTCTGGGGGATTTTAACGCCCACCATCGTGATTGGTTGTACCCATACCAGAACACTGACCATGCTGGAAGAGAGGCGCTGAGATTCTCCTTGTCGCTAGATCTCACGCAGCTCATAAAGGAGGCCACGCGCATACCAGATGTCTCTAGCCACACACCGAATTGCCTAGACCTTCTGCTGACTACAGATCCAGACCGCTATTATGTGTCTGTTGCCGCTCCTCTTGGCAGTTCTGACCATTGTCTGGTGAAGGCTGTGTCGAACTACTCCCCGCCCGATCCCAGCCCTAGAGGCACAAGGCGGATGTGGCGATACAAGTCGGCGGACTGGGATGAGATGCGGCATTTCTTTGCATCTTATCCTTGGCAGCAAGCTTGCTTCTCTTCTGGCGACGCATCGGAATGCGCTGACGCTATCTCAGAGGTGATTTGTCGGGCTATGGAATATTTCATTCCATTTTCCGACGTATCCCTCGATAGCCGAGCTCCCCGATGGTACAACGCCAATTGCGCTGCTGCTGAGGCGGCAAAGCAATCGGCGTACCGAGCCTGGGCTGATGCTCGCGCGCGTAAAGCCTCCGATGTCAGCGTAAAGAAGAGAGCCTATAACGCAGCTGCCAAGTCCTGCAAAAAGGTACTCAGAAGGACTCGGTTTGACCGTGTGTGCCGTATTGGAGCCAAACTTGCCTCTTGCCCATCGGGAAGCAAGGCTTTTTGGTCCTTGGCTAAGTCGGTCGAATCGAATTTTTGCCGCTCATCGCTGCCGCCACTGTTGAAGTCTGACGGATCTCTGGCTCACTCTGCCGAAGAGAAAGCAAATTTATTTGCTGCTCTTTTTGCAAGCCATTCGCGTCTTAGTGCTGGAAGCCAAATACCACCTATATTACCCCCATGCGACTCAGTTTTGCCTGAGTTCCGCATCCGCCAGAAAGAGGTACTAAAAACGCTTCGCACTCTTGACGTGAATAAAGCCAGCGGTCCTGACGGGATTCCTGCAGTGGTCTTGCGGAATTGTGCGCCCGAGTTGTCTCCTGTACTGACACGCCTGTACCGCCTCTCTCTAGCAACGGGACAAGTTCCCAAGTCTTGGAAGCTTGCCAACGTGCAACCTGTGCCCAAAAAGGGCAGTCGAGCCGACCCTGCCAACTATAGGCCAATTGCAATTACCTCCATACTTTGCAAAAGTATGGAACGTGTGATTAACAACCGGCTCCTGGCGTACCTTGAGGACAACAGTCTGCTCAGTGATCGTCAGTACGGTTTTCGCCGAGAACGATCAACTGGTGATCTTCTTGCGTACGCCACTCACTTATGGGGCGAAGCCGTCGAGAATCACGGTGAGGCTCTTGCCGTCTCTCTTGACATCTCAAAGGCGTTTGACAGGGTTTGGCACGATAGCCTTAAAAGCAAGCTTCCATCATACGGAATTCCCACCGCACTTTGTGCCTGGATATCTGACTTCCTGAGTGAACGGTCAATAAGGGTAGTCATTGATGGCTGCTCTTCCGACCAACTGGCTATAAATGCCGGAGTTCCTCAGGGGTCTGTTCTCTCTGCAACATTATTCCTGCTGCACATCAACGATCTGCTGTGCCCAGGTATCTTCGGATACGCAGACGATAGCACCGTTACAGAGAGATATATGTCCAGCGCTCGCACTAGTCCGGCTGAGACTGAGTCCCTTAGAGAGGCTATGGTAGAGCGGATGAACTCAACGTTAAAAGCAGTGTCCGACTGGGGCGAAGCTAATCTCGTTGAGTTCAACGCCAGCAAAACCCAGGCGTGTCTATTCTCCGCCAAACGGAGTCCCTTTAACTCAACTCCTACTTTCCTGAATGCACCTATACCGATTACCAACCACCTCGAGCTCCTTGGTATGAATCTTTCGTCTAGCCTCAACTTTGGAAGTTCTATTGAGTCTAAAGCAAAAACCGCTGCCCAGAAACTTGGCATCCTCTTCAAGGTTAGGCGGTACTTCACACCGGAACAGCTGTTACAACTGTACCAAGCACAAGTTCGGTCGTGTATGGAGTACTGCTGCCACCTTTGGGATGGCTCTGCCAAATACCAGCTGGATGCACTGGACTCAGTAGACCGAAGGGCCAGGAGACTGATAGGTGACGATACGCTCGTTGGAACCAAACTCCAGAGTTTGGAGCATCGGCGTAAAGTTGCCTGTTTATCGGTTTTTTATAAGGTGTATTTCGGAGAGTGTGCGCAGGAACTTCATGACCTGATCCCACCCTCCACTTTCTACCACCGGACCACTAGACGCCGTGAGGGATTTCACCCCCATGTGGTCGACTTTCCAGCGGTCCGAACTAAGCGGTTTGGTGCTTCCTTTCTGGTCCGCACCGCTAGGGAGTGGAACGCCCTCTCTGCGTCTGTGTTTCCGGATACATACAACCTTGGTGTCTTCAAGGCAAGAGTGAATAGGCATTTTCTGGGTAAGCGTGTTACACCTTCGACCTCGTCATCGCTTACCATCAGGCGAGACTGAGGTCAAACGCAAACCCATTTTAAATAAAAAAAAAAAAAAAAAAAAAAAAAAAATACTATACTTTTCGTACCATTTGCGAAAAAATATTTATTATTAAACTTTTTCTATTTATCACATACTAGCGACTCGCCCCCGCTTCATCATCATCATCATCATCATCAGCCTGTTGCAGTCCACTGCTGGACATATACTAGGTATGTCGCATAATACTGGCAGGTAATAAAGAAAGAATTCAAACTTCTTATTCAAATGAGCGCTCGAAAACCTCGGTCAGTATTCCAAATTTGAATTACATTCTCTCCCTAGGGGATGAATGAAATTCAGTACAATTTTCTTTCCCTGTTTTCAACAGATTAAAAATGACTATTGTTATGTTCTCTTTTTGCGGGCTAGAATGTCACTTTTTTGAGCAAGTGGTACGAAAAGATTATTATTCTTATTCATCTTGGTAAATTTTTGCTCCTTTGAGATGCGTAAAAACACAACAGTGAAGGAGTTCCGCCGAAATTCCAATGCAGATCCAAATCAGAAATCATTTATTTGCTAAGAATAAGGTAGTACATTGAGATGGTAATTAAATATCGGCTTCCAACTTATTCAGCTTTTATGTCAGCATGCAAATACAATAAAATTCAAGATCGGATAACACATTATTAGTCTAATCAAGCAAATTAAAACAATAATAAAATCAATCCTAATGTCAATTTTTAAAATAATAATCAATTACAAACACTAAAACAAATTGCCTGAAAGTCGTTTAGAATAATGGTTTCATCAAGTCAAATTGAAAGTCCTACCTGCAAATAATAATCAAATTCCATACATTAAATAATCCTTAACGGAGTAAAAACATTTGTCAATTAATAAATTAAACAGTTTTCTATGGAACAACTCCCCGTTCAGTTCTTTAACACTGTTAGGCAGTTTATTAAAAATATGGATTGCCATAATGAAGCAGTTACGCCTGTACAGTTCTGTTTTCATAATCGGGTATGCCAATCTGTTTTTGTTTCTGGCACTGAACTTATACACTTCTTCGAACTTTGTAAAAAGGTATAAATGAGCCTTTACGAACTTGCACACTTCAAAAATATACATACATGGAAGCGTGAGTATTTTATGTTTTTTAAACAATGGCGTACATGGAGTCCATGGAGGCATATTGAATATTGCTTGCAAACACTTTTTTTCAATCATTACAAGTAATTTAAAAGAATTATTTTATTATTTGCTTTTATACAGTGAAGGAATTTTTGTATCCTAATTCATAATAATAATGTGAGTATTTTGAAATATTAACTTTATATTAAGTTTTAGTTATTAATAAGTTTTTTTTTTTTGTTGCAATGCCTTTACAGGGCTCATATACGGTTTCTTTGTTTATGTATTGTTATGAACTTTTGTACTAACATGAAGCAATGAAGATTTATGAATATGACTAATTTGACTAAAGCGGAAGCGGCTCTGCTTCAGGTAACAAGCAAGCCAGTTCGTAAACTTTATTCGTGTACCAGACAAATAAACATTTGACAGAGTAAAAGCTAGATACTAAGTCTCACATGTGTCTATGGGATGTGTCGGCTTGTCCTGTGCGGGCGGCGCGGGCGCAGGCTCGGCGACCGTCTCCGAGTCCGAGAGCACGATCACGTTGCGCGGGGACGGCGTCAGCTCGCGGAACGGGGAGCGCTCCAGGTCTATTATAGCCACCTGGGGATTGGACATGTCACTTCAAACACCTTCCGACATCACGACACGAACATTGGAAAACCTATGAAGCAATTCTGTCAACTGTAGGCCTAGCACGAACCGATAATGTTTTGGTAATCGAAAGTAAACGATACTTTTTTTTCTTAAAGACATAGAAAGAGAAAAAAAAGTATCTTTTCATTTTCGATTACCAAAACGTTAGCGGTTCGTGTTAGGCCTTTTTTTTCGCTGAGCTAATGCCTTACGCATACCCGCCCACCGAGGGGCAGACGGGTTATGTCGGACTCTCCACTGGGAAGGCCAACCCAGTGGCCTACCGACTGAAAACTCAGCGACTCCGTCTCATCGTCCATGGTCGGGGGATTGCGGTGACTGGCACGAAGCCTACTGATTTCAAATTCACCTGTCGAAACACTTACTACTCGCATCATTTACGCGTCACAATCTTACTCGACATTAGAATCGTACCAAACGGGATTGCATCAAGTGCTTTTTTTGTTTCGGGTTTTTGATATATCGGCACGGTTACAAGCGCAATGGTCACGGGGTTACTAGAGATCTTGCGGGTGAGATGTTATTAGCAGGCATATCAGTCTACCCTCTTTCGAACTGTTTTATCACGGTCGCTGCCGGTATCACTGTTTTGTACGATTCGAATGTTATTGACCATTAAAGCTGACTCGTCAACATTATAAATTCCTAGATGCAAAAATACTTTTCACCATAAGCCTGCTTATTGCCTAAGTTACGTTAGTACCCAGTAAAAAAGACGTTGTATGCATATTTCATAGGCTCATAGGCTGGTTGCCTGCCAGGGATGATGTTTCATATTTTCATTTCAAATCGGTTTTTTGATGCTTTTAATTTTAATATTTTTTCTTTTCTTGAAACAACAGATATTATTCAAACTCCAGGTGTTTTTAACATAAACAATAATTTTGAAACACGGTTTCATAATCTTTGATACTAAAACACGTTTTAAAAGATGAATGACATTGACAAAATTAGTCTTTGCACCTTTTTTACTTACATGGAAATCTCCAAGCTAAAAGAAACAAATCGTTCAATTTATTGCTAAGACACAAATGAGCACAGTTCTAAGGGGCTGTGTGAAGTTCCTCCTTTGGGCTCTGTCGTGGTGAGCAGAGCTACTAGGCTTTTGAATGCCTACCATGAGTTTTTATTCACGAAAAGAGAGCGATTGTGTGAGCTAAAAACTCATGGTAGACCCACTTATTCCAGGTACACGGAACGGAATTCATCACATAATCAGTTTCCACCATTCCCGAGAGCTGTTGAGGTTTGTTTGTTTTAGGTTATGGACAGATTTAACTTCATGCAAAAAGCAATAATTTGAATCTAGCAGTTGATATTCTGGGGTTTATGGGTCATGATTATTATTTTCCACAATATTTTTATTTATAAAAGTGCATTATGGTGTCCATTTCTATTTTCTTGTCATTTTTTTATTTTTCTAACTAAAGGAAGGCAAACAAAAAAAAATGTGTAGGTACACAAAATAATAATATTCGGAATAAGTTTAACTGCAGAGGTGCGAGTTATCTAGCACAGTTTGTAGAGGTGTATGTTTATTCATTTATTCTTTATTGCACAAAGAAAATGTACAATTTGCGGACTCAATGCCTCAAGGCATTCTCTACCAGTCAACCATCGGGCGAAGCTGAAACCTTGTTGTATGTTCGTCCCTAGTGTAAGAGTTGTTAGAGTCAGTAATGGTACCGGTCGTGCAGTATCCTTGGCGGGGTCCTGGCGCCTCTTGCGCCGGCGCTCGCGGCGACGCTCGCGCCTCTCGCGGCGCTCGGGGGAACCGCGCCCGCGCTCCGCCTCCTTGAAGCTGACGCTCACCAGGATGTTGTCACCCGATGTGAACACCTGCGGGGATACACTGACTCAGGCAAAGGGCTAGGGGTAAGGTGAAGTTGGGTAACTTTGAATTTCAGTGTAACATTGAATGCAATGTTTAAAAACAATAAAAGTACCTACATACTGTTTTTTATGGTTTTTTTTGAGCCAATCCCTCATAGACTCATCATCTTTTAGTTAGAGTACTTATCAAAAGTAACTGATCCAAAAGAGTGAATTCAATGTAACACTAAAATTCAAAGTGACTCAACTTGACTGTAATACTACTCATTCCAAACTCTAAGGGTCCCCAAATGGGCTACACGCCAATAAGACTATACTTTTCACACATTTTCTATAGATTTGCCGCAGGTGGCCGTCAAACGCCACTCGCGCGATCACCCTTACTTTACGAACCTTTTTAGCCGAACTTTTTGGCTTCTTGTGGGGGCGTTTGTGGTTGTGGCGAGTGGCTCGAATGCGGAGACGCTTACATAGAACCTAATATCGCCCAAGTCGGGGCATCTCACCAAAGCCCCGACAATATGCTTTACATTGATATTTTACGAACTGACAATTGTATAATGTTTAGATTATTCACTTCTTCTACATAGTCAACATCAATAAATTAACTCTCCAACTCTTGAAGGTCACAATACAATAATATGTTTTCTTTATATTGTACCAAATAAACACAATTCCTATTTCTTCCTGAGCAACTTTTTGTCATGACCAGTATTTTCCGACTGGGAGCGACTGGGAGTCAATCTTCAAGTATGCTAAGTAAAGAAAAAAACTGTATGTAACTTAAGATTTGTAAAGAAAGCCATACCTCCTTGGAGGGTCCGGTGGGCGGCTGCCGCCGATGCCGCAACACGTGGTCGCGGCGGCGCCGGGGGGTCCGCGGCTCCCCCTCGGGCGCGGGGGGCTCGGGGGGCGGCGTGCGCGGGGACAGCAGCCGCGAGTCCACCGACAAAGGGGACCACGCGCCCAGCGACGGGCCGCGCACTGCACCAGACACTATTACAACTCTCACTGTTATAGCATTTGTATTCACTATTGTGACCGTGCTAGTGTAACGGCCTGTACACAATAACACGACACGACCGTCAAATTGTGTACAGTTGCCATCAGATATATTGAAGCAGAAAAGGTGACCAAATACTTCTGTTACCATTCATATTTGAACAATCATTTATTAACTCCATTAATTTATGATATTCAGATATGAAATCATTCAGCCATCACATCTAGGTTACATATTGGCATCGTACGGCAACTTCGTCGACCTGTTTAGTGGATACAGTCTACTATGCTATAGCGAGCGGGTCATTTTTGGTTCGTTTCTAGCACGGTCATAGTATGGGCATGATAAAATAGACAGATACAATTCAATTCTACACATTTTGTTAATATTATTGTAATGTATGAGGTGCTAAAAGAATCTCAGTGTTGTGAAGTATGGCTTGTTTATTATTCATGATATGCTTTAATAAGAAAAAGTAAAAGGCAAAGTAGTTATTCTATGGAAGATTTGGAGGGACTTGGTGATGAACTGCTGACAGTCAAGTGGAGACTAATTTAACTAAAGGAATTTCTATAGAGAATGCACAAAGAAAATGGAAAAGGTAGTCACTATGAAGTTTCCTGCAGTTAAATACTAATTATTTTTTCAGTAGTTGGTAATAGAATGTATGGAGTCTTATAAATGGCAAACCAAATGCTTGCGCGAGATATTGAAGACAACAACCTCTCGTAGCAAGTAGATATACTACGGATGGTGAAGGATATACATACCGGGTGTGGCGACGACCGGCTCGCGCTCAGCGCTGCGCCTGCGCGCGCGGCGTCGCTTGGGGCTGCGGCGCCGCTCCGGACGCGCGCCCACCGCTGGACCAGCCCCCGCAGTCACGCGCTCCGAGCCAGTCCGGCGGCGACGCTTGCCCTTAGACTTGTTGCGCGGAGTGGGGGAGCGGGAGCCCGAGCGGCGGCGCTTGCGGGCGCGCTGGGCCGAGCGGCGGCGCGGGGAGCGGCGGCGGCGGCGCGGGGACGGGGACAGCCGCCCGCGCGGGGGGGACGTGCCCACGCGACGCTGCCGAGATATAGACCGACGCACGCGCGCCGGCGACGGCGAACGACGCGGAGTTAGCGTGCGTCTGACGCGCGACACCGAGCGCCGCGTCGAGGGCCT
Organism: Udea ferrugalis; assembly: GCA_950022985.1. Classification (NCBI taxonomy): domain Eukaryota; kingdom Metazoa; phylum Arthropoda; class Insecta; order Lepidoptera; family Crambidae; genus Udea; species Udea ferrugalis. The sequence continues at coordinate 18,363,135 of OX465524.1, read as the reverse complement.
CCGGCGCGAGGGAGACCGACGCAACCGCGAGAGAGAGAGCGAGCGACTGCGCTTCGGGCGCTCGGGCTCGCGTTCGGCGGCGCTCGGCGAGCCCGAGCGCGAGCGGCGCGGCGACACGTCCCGCCCGAAGGGGTCCTTCACGCGGCGCCGCTTCTCCGTGACGACGGTCCGCACGTCATACCGCTCGAGGTCCTTCCGCTTCTCCTTGCGCTTGCGCTTCCGCTCCGCGCTCGAGTCCCTCCGCCCGCGCTCCTCCTTCTCCTTGTCCTTCTCTCTGTAGTTGCGCTCCTTGCCGCTCTTGCTGAGCTTCTTGAACGCGATGTCGCTCTTCTTCTTCTTTTTCTCTTTCCCCTCTTTTTTCGACTCGCGTTTAGATTCTTTGCGCTTTTTCTTTTTAGGCTCCTCTCGTTCAGGTTTCTCCTTCTCCTTGCGCTTGTCGAGTATCTCCCCGTCCTCGCCGGGCGGCGCGGGGGCCTCGACCCGCGGCGTGGCCTCCTCCTCGACGGGGGGACGCGAGGCCTCGTCGGAGAACATCTCGTTGCCCTCGTCCTCGGAGATCATCTCGGTGTCGAGTCCCTCGATGCGCTTGTCGGCCTCGAGCGAGGTGTCCTTGGACTTGTTCTCGTCGAGGCAGGGCGTGTAGGAGCGCTCGTCCTCGGTCTCGCTGATGGACTCTGTCATCTTCTCGAGACCCTCCTCGTCAGCGACGGTCTGCAGCACGCGCAGTTCGCCCTCCGACCCTTCCTCGTTCTCCTCTTCGGAATGGAGCTCATCCTCTAGCTTCTCATCCTTGTCGGACACACTCGAGCCCTCCTCTTCCTCTTTATCGCTGTCTTCGTATTCTTTTTCCTCTACATCGTTCTTTTCATCGACCGTTTTTTTCGGTGACTTCTCCTCCTTATCATCATCCTCCTCGTCCTCCTCTCCGTGAGATGCGACTCTATCATCGGCCGCATCTTCCGGTGCATCGGGTTCGAGTTCGTCCAACGTCTCTTTCTCTCGCGATAACTCAGTTTTCTCCGCATCCTCGTCGCATTCATCACCCTTACTGACTTCTTCCTCGATTTCAGCATCCTTTTCATCTAGTTTATCCGCACGTTTACTAAGTTTCTCTGTTTTTTCCTCCTTCGAGTCACCTTTGAGAGCCTCTTCATCAGGCTCGGGCCTGGTCTCGGGCTCGCCCTCGGGCTCGGCCTCGTCCTCCGGCTCGTCGTCGTCGTACAGAGACATGTGCCGCTTGATCAGCGACGGCGTGTTCAGTTTGATCTTGATCGGATGCCGCGGGTTGGTGGTGATCGGACACCGCTTCGAGACCTTCTCCTTCAGCTCCTCCTCGGTCTTCTTCATAGTGTTAGTCTCGAAGCCGTAGGTTTTGGCCGGAGTGACGCCGGAAGACTTCTCGATACTATCCCGGGCGGTTTCAGCGTCCCTCGGGGGGGTCTCGTCGTCCTCCTGGACCAGGTCGGCCATGTCGTCCTGGGCGAGCGTCGCAGGGGCCTCGGCGGCGGCGCCGGAGTCGTTGGCGATGTGCACGCTGGTAGCGGAGTAGATGGAGAAGTTGGGGCAGTCGCCGTCGGAGTCGTCCTCGCTGTCCGGGCGACGGTGGGGGCGGGGGGGTGTGGGGGGGAGGAGCGCGCGGTGCTCGTGCAGGACCTGCCGCACGGCGCTGTCCAGCACGTTGGGCGGCACGTTCAGCGCACCCGCATCCATGCCCAAGATTATGTTCTGTACGACCGAGTTCCCGCCCGGAAGAGGCGGCAGGGGCGGCGGGGGCAGCGGCCCGCGGGGGGACGAGGGCCCGTCCGGGGCCCCGCTCGAGGCCCCCTCGGCCGCGTCGGCGCCCTCCTCGCTCTCGTCGTCTAACGTCGGCTCGGTCGGGTCGTACTTCTCCGTGTCTATGACGAGGCCCGAGTCGCTCCCCTCCTCCTCCGACTTCTCCACCTCGGGCGTCTTGTCGAACTTGAAGACGGGCGGCTCCGGCAGCGGCCGGAACGGCTGCGGCTTCTCGAGCGGCTCCGACGGGTACTCCGAGGGGCGGTCGTTGGCGGCGCTCTGCGGCGGGACCTGGCCCATCCTCATGTCTAGGGGGTTCTCGGAGCCCCCGAACGAGTGTCTCGCGGGCGGCCCGTCGCGCCTCGGGCCCGCGGCGCTCCCGTAGGGCTGCCACGAGGGCCCCAAACTGTGCCGGCCCTGCTCGTTTGGCCGCTGATTGTGAGGGAAGTTTTGCTGTCTATTGGAGTCGCCCTGCGGTCGCCGATTTCTATCGAAGTTGTTGTCGTCGTTCTGGTTGTGTGGATACTGGCGACGGGGAAAGTTTCCGTAGTTGTCGGCGTCGTCGTGGCGGTTGTTGTTCCCGAAGGCGTTCCCCTGCTGGCGGTTCTGGTAGCCGTAGCCCTGGCCCTGGCCGCCGGCGTCGCCGTAGCCCTGGCCGCCGTACCCGTTGCCCTCGCCGTAGCCCTGGCCGCGGCCGAAGCCCCCGGCCTGCTCGCGATGGTAGTTCCCGCGGTAGCCGCCGCCCCAGCCGCCGCCGCGCGACTGCCCCGGGTACGACGGCGCCTTCCGAGACGAGTCTTCCTCCGTTTTCGTGACGTCCACTCTCTTGTCTTCCTTTTTATTTTCTACAGGCTTATTTAGAGATTTGCCCTCGCTCCTACTCTCTATTTTAATATTAACGTTCCCGTCCACCGAAATTGACACTATAGAGTTCTTAGAATGTAGTCTAGTTTGACTGTCCAGAATACTGGACAGTAGATCGGACGCCGACGACGTGTGAGGGGGTGAGGGTACCGCTATCATTTTTCTTCGAGCCTGCAAACAGGAATGCATCATTTGAATCATATTTGCGATATTACATCGAAATAGGTATTGAAATGAGTAGTGTACCTGTCGATAGGCACTGAGAATGTTAGCAGTGGGTCTTGCGGCGGAGACGGCGACGTGGGCCGCCTCGGACACGTCATGCTCCTCCTCGGAGAAGTACTCGAGCTCGTGTCGACTGCCGAAGAGGCTGAGCGCGGGCACGCCGGCGCGGCGGCGGTGGGTAGCCAGGTCCCGCGCGCAGCCGCCGTGCCCGCCGTGTCCGCCGTGGCTGCCGTGCGCGCCGTGCCCGGGCGCCGCCGCCGTGCGCGCCTCCGCCTTCAGCCCGGCCAGGCGCGCGCGCACACTCGCGCGCACGTGGCTGCGTCGCGCGACTGTGCGGGGTTGGCGCTTGCTCTATAACCATTCACCCGTACATTGCAAGTCACATCAATCAGCATGAAATATTAGTAGCACAATACCTACCTATCATTTAAATACATACTACTACTACCTTGTTTTTGATCGATTTTGTTACTGGCTTGTATGTCTTTAGTCTGTAAGCCTTATAAACAAATAAATAAATAAACAATGTGCCGTCAACTGCACAACAGCCTAGTCATTTCCATTCCATTCTTTCTTTCTTGCACTCTTGCTAGGAATTGCTTTTGGTAATGAAACACGCCAATATGTAGTCTGATGTGCCATTGACCGACTAAACTGTAAATTGGTAACTAATGGTACATACACATGCTACCAGAGCTTGGCTTTCGAAAAAATAGGTTCAGTTATCTCATATACCTAAAAAATATAAATAACTGTAGGTTAAAAAGACATATTAAGCATTATATTTCTCATTGTTTCAGTTTTGGAAATAAGAAAAGTAATAAACACCCAATTTATTTTATTCCTTATTTCATTAAAGAGAGTTTGGTTATATTCATGTTCTTTGAAAATATGGGTAAGAAGATTTTATAGTTTTAATAGAGTGGACCTAATTTAGGAAGCTGTTTTGTGAGTGCCACATGAGTTTGTAACAAGAGAACTGAGTTTCATGTATGTGAAAATAGATTTTGTTTTTTTAACAAAGGAAATTATAATATAATGTAAGTATAGCAGGTTCAACAGAAAAACTGTGTTATGTAACCACAGAACATAAAACCACAGCATTGAGGATAAAATATGTAGTCTTGCAGAAGCATTCTTTAGTGCACAAGTGGAAATTACTATATTGCACCACATTGCATCACCTTCATAAATTTGAGTGAGTGAGTAGATTATGAGTATGAACTTCATCAAAAAGGCTGATAGAAAGTAACAAAATAAATCACTGTACATATAAGCATTATGTTTATGTAGTAAATTTTGCAAGGGTTGTTTTACAAATTGTTTATTATTATTGTATGTAATGTCTTAACAGTATTATAATCCCTTGCTGGTCAGAATAAATGAATAAATTTTTTTAAAACTCAAAAATTAAAAAGCTCTTCAATACTGTTTGCTTGTAAATATTTTTTTAAGTTAGAGACGCATTTACATAATTGAATTAAATATGTAACACAAACCCTTCGTTTCTTCACTTTTCTCTTGACTCTCTTTGTGATGGGAAATTTGTCATTTTCTTCTAACTCATACTCAATAATTACAGTTTTGGTTCGTCTTCTCTTGTACTTTCTCCTTTGAGTTCCAGTTGTTTGTCGCCTGGTGGTGCCCGCGCGGGTGCTGGTTCTGTTATTGGTTCTGCTCCCTCGAGACATTGATGGATATTCCTCCAAACTTACACCGCCCCTTCGACTACCAGAAGATGTAGAAGGCTCATCAGGAGAGATCTGATTTGCAGGTGACCTTTGGATAGTTCTGGGTGCCCTGGCAGCCGAATGTCGAGGACCAAAACCAGTCAACATATCTTCAACATCCGACAAGTTTATTGCATCAAGAATATTGTCACAATTAGGGCAAAGCCACTGATCTGCTGGGATCTGTAACAAAGAGTAGAGTATTAAGTTGCATAGTTGGTTAGTTCCTTGTTAGTCACTTCTGTATCTACACAAAATATCTCTGTCTGGATATGCAAACAACAAATAATTAAACATCAAAAGTAACTTCACCTCTGTAAGAGGAGGGGTAAGGCACTGCATGTGAAATCCAAGGTCACACCCATCACACAGCAGCATTGTTTCTTCATTCTCAGCACTCCCACAGATCTGAATGACCAACAATAATTATCTTATAAAATAGTTTCCTACATTTCACAATAAAACACCTCTTGAAATATGATCAATTCCTCACCTCACATATAGTGGGATCCTCAACCACAAGCATTTCAACTGAAGGCCTACGCTCCACAACTTTAACAACATCAGTACGTAAAACCCGTCCACCTGCAGTAGCACGCACTATGATTGTGTCGAATGTCATTCTATCAACAGGACAAGTGTTCACATTTTTAGACCACTCAGTGATGCAGTCCAAGCAGAAAATGTGTTCACAGTTTTGAGGTGTTCCCACCAACTGAGTGGTAAATCGCATCAGACAGATTGAGCATTTGTCAGAATTTCCTTCAGAACTATCTGAGGCAAAGCCTGAGGTAGGTTTGGCGGGCGTGGGCGCAGACGCCGGCTTCGGCTTCGGTGCGTCCGAGTGATCTGTAGCCCAACCGCTAGTGTCGCTATCACCGTCTGAGTCGCGTAACTTCGGCAGCGTCTTACGAGTACGACGCGTCCCGACGGAACTGCCGCTGCTCTCACTCTCCCCATCGCTGACCACCTGAAACCAATCCAAAACATTGCTGGTACACTGACACTGCACGACACAACTCACGATGACTTCTTCAGGCTGATATTCACCCTCATTCTCTTTCTACGTGTCCCCGTCGGACCGATGCTCTCGTCGCTGTCAGAGCTCGCACTCGACGACACCAGCACAACCCGCTTGATCTTACGCTTGGGTCGTGGCGGGGTGTCATCGCTGCTGTCATCACTCATCCTGACCCGAGAAGTAAACACCGAAGTTCCAATGTAAGTGGTTCTTCACCACGACACGAAGCACTAAAGGCAAAGGTGTAAATGACCTCTATTGAATAATGTTTGAGACATCTGAAATGATCTCAAATGGTTCATCCAGTCAAAAATATATAACTTTGCATGAGAAATTAACTACATTTAAATTAAAGCATACGCGTTAGCTAGAAGTAGAAATTGGTATTTTGACAGCAAGCCGCTATCGATGGTCAGTCAGCCATTTTTGTTTTATTTTTTTCACTTCACATGATAGGTGCTGCAGTATTTTAAATAAACAGCTTCTTATTTTTCCATAACCGTTAAAAAGGGGTGACTAGAAACACTCTTTGGAGTTTACTAGATTATTTTTGTCCATTCTAAATGAATTTTGAAGATAATACTATATCCGACCATACCCAATATAACCCTTTACCATGGATTTTGTAAAAGGTGCGTAAAAAATATGTGACATGTATTGGCGATTTTGATGCTTGGGAAGAAAAAATAAAAAAAAAACCCTGAAGAAAGAAAATTTGAAAAACCTGTTTGTTCCAAAATTGGAACAACATGCATTCTGGTCATTAAAAAACTGCTGTTCCATATTTGACACACTATGCAATAAGGGTTAAAAATGCAATGTAACTATTTATATATTAATAAACATGGCATACATTGCTCTGGACCCAAAGTAAGGTTTTTCCTTCGGAAACGGGTCGTCAGATCTCCATTATAGATTCACTTAATGCTTCCAACTGTTTGTTTTTGAATAGATACATACCGTATTTGTTTAGATTATTTTTTGGATATCCAAGAATGAATGCCGAGTTAGTGGTATAAATACGAGCACATGTTTGAAGAATCCAGAGGTGCGCGCTTTGGGCTTAAACCCACCTCCCATTCGTAAAACGCACGTTATTATCAGCTAAGTTACCATCGGTCTAATTTACTAAAATAACTAAATATCATGTAGGTAGTCAGGAGTGCATGGTGTGCCGAATTTGACTTAGGAGGTTTCAGAACCTGAGTGCATGGTGTTCCAAAGAGCATCCTAGGTCTGGCTAACGAAAGCGTGACCTGAGAAAACGCGGCAAATTCAAAAAATCTTCATCTGGTATTACTGACTAAAGTAGGAGAAAAAAAATTGATACTTGAGTAAATTTAATTTTCTTGTATATTTACGACTCTCAATTTTGTTTACGGAACTTTATTCTTTAAGGGCTCCTTTTGATGTGTCGGAGCCTTGACTGACATGGATGTAAGTAAAAAACGAGTGTGTATATAGATTTGTTTATTAGAATATACTTAAATGTGTTATTTATTTAATTAAATTCTTGTAGTCCACGGGCTGATGCTGGTGTTTAATTTTGTTTAATCATCATACTCAAAATCTGAGTCTAAAAATTCAACCTCTAAGGATTCTTCGGTATCAGTAGAGTCATCATCACCTACACTTATAATGAATTTTTCCAAGACTTCTTCTGTTATGTGATCTCTTTGTTTGTATTTATTTTCCACATTTATTACATGGTCTGTCATTTTTTTCCAATCTTCTGTAGTTATTCGGCCAAATGAGGTTTTAATTAGATTTTCTGTTTCTTTTGCAGACAGATTAATGTTTTTTTTTGCCACCATACGCTTAACTGAGCTCCATATCAGCTCTATCGGGTTGAGATCGCAGTGGTAAGGTGGCAGTCTCACTACCTCATGGCCGTATTGTTTCAACAGTTCGTCAGCAACGTACAGGGGATCAGGTTTATGTTTGTTAACTAAACATAACAATTCGGGTTTTGTATGGTAATTTTCGTAATTTATACCGTTGGAATCAAGCCACTTTTGTATTTCAGCTTTTGTCGTTTGTGTCGTAGGTACTTTATTCTGTCGTACAGTGTGGTAGCTAGCATTATCCATCACGACGACACTGGGTTCATTCAAATTAGGTATTAATTTTTCTTTTAACCATTTTTCAAAGTTTGCGGCATTCATATCATGGTGATAGTCCGCCAACCTTGATTTCGTACTAAAAACTAATAGTCCATTAGGTACAAACCCTGATTCAGAGCCAGCATGTACTATAATAAATCTTTTCCCTGAAGAGATATGTTCCAGTGGGCTTGGTTGCGGGGCACCACTCGATGATGGTCCTTGCCATGACATTTTAGGCTTGTAATTTTTGTGAACATATGTTTCATCTAAATAGATGATTGGTTTTCCTTCCGCTCGTTTAGCAGCAATTTCTCGTAGATACCTATGTCTCCAAGCAGCAATATCAAAACGCTCGACAAGAACCATGCGTTCTTCTTTATTTTTCTTGAACTCATACCCATTGGCAATTAATATTTTACGCAGAGTTTCTCTGCATCCACTAAAGCCAATGCTAGAACGTAATTCTTCTAGCAATGTGCGCAATGTTGGGACCTCCTTTCTCGCAACATAAAATTCGTTAATTTTATTTCTTATTGCATCAATGTCAAAACTGTCTAAATTCGACACTGAGCTTTTGTGGGGGCGTTTTTTTCCTGGAGTGTTCCACATCCCTTCATTTACAGATCCTTCCTTTTTAATTTTTTTTAGTGTTGTGACACCAACATCTGCAAAGCAAAGTGTAAAATGAATATTTAATATTAAATTTATCCAAATAGTTTGATGACATCAAATAACACATTTTTGTGAAATGTAACAAACGAATAAGAGTAGACATTAAAAGGCGGGTTCCCGGTGCAGAGATACCAATATGGGTAAGTACCAATCCGTACAGGTAAACTATCCCAATGTTATACAGTCAAAATCTGTTATTACGACATTGAAGGGACTAATCATATTAGACATAACAAATGGTAATGCTTTTAAAGTAGAAATTCATCTATACATAAGTCCATAGATATAATTAAGAATAATAGGGTAGAGGAACCAAAAGATGAACAACCCCCAATAGATGAACGATCGATATAAATAATGCGATAAAAAATAATTGCACCTTTCTTTTGTGAAATATTTATATATATGTAATAAAGTGCCCCTTTTTCTTCTTAACACCTTCAAAATATTGACACAAATGTCACGGACGCGCTTACAATCGGCTGTTTCGCAAGCTGTTCCTGGCAAAAAACAGTTAACGACAATTATTTTAGTATGAAACCGTTCATTGTTCAACTTTTGAATTGATACCCCAAAACTTGAACCACATGAATGAGGTTTGAATTTCAGACAAAAAACAGTTAACGACAATTATTTTAGTATGAAACCGTTTATTGTTCAACTTTTGAATTGATACCCCAAAACTTGAACCACATGAAGTTATTCAGACGTATAACTTTCCTAAATTCGATCGTTGTTTATTGATATCTAAGAAACCAACACACAATTAGAGTGGGAAGGCCTAAAAATAATTATTTTTATAATGATATACGTGATTTTTAAATGAAGAGGTAAATAAATTCTTTAAAGTACTCCAGTAACACCAAATAAACTTGATTTAGAAGTGCAAAATTTTCGCGTCAATGTGTTTACATGATGATATACAGGGTGTCCCGAAACGTGACGTCAAGCGGGCACGGGATGATAGGCTAGGTCATACCGGCTCTGGGAAAAATAAGGAAAAAAATCTATGTCACTTGGTTTAGTAATAATAATAATAATTTTGATTTTTTTGGAAATCGCCACCCTTGACTAAGTTTTCATGTACTGTACTCAGAAATGACCAAATTTCGCAGCGTTTTATTTTTTTATTTTATCCTAGAAAACTATGCTTTCGATTATAGCCACTTTTATGATGATCAATTTTGGACATTTAGTAAAAAAAAATAAAGTTCGACTAAGTCATGGTTAAGAATTTTTATGTCAGCTAACTTCACCCCTCATTTTCTTTAAAAAACATTACTATAGCATCCTTGGCAAGTTGTCCAGAAAAATAGCACATTTAATCAAGATTTCAAAAAGGTACAATACTAAGCATTTCCTCGGCTTATGTTTCCATGAAAAATATTATGAACCATAATGGATCGTTCAAAACTTGAACTAGGTGAAGTCTACAGTATGCCTTGCTTGGATGGTAAAAGAAAAAATGACCGTAGGTTAGTGGCAGCGGCAAAAATGAATCGTTTACTGTTGCTAAGCATTCCATGGTTGGTCGGTTATTGTGATGGGTAGTAGGGGGATGGGTGACCACTCCAAAAAAAAAAAAAACTTTTATAGCTTCTCCGTCCTTCGAAAGCACGTTAAGCGGTGGGTCCCGGAAGACGTTGCGTGTGCCCAGTGTTGAGCATAAGTGTCACCAGTTGAGGTCAGAATTATGCTCAACGGTCACGCTTGCTCAACGAAACTATCCTGTATTGCTACAATGTCATACTCTAACACGTCTGCACAGTGAGCTAAGTGTGGATTGTGGTACAGTCACCGGCATCTCAGCCTATTTCCGTTTTTTATCTCGCTCTTGCTGAATGACATTTCTTTGCAATAGAGCAAGGAAGACTAGTAGTGTATTTTTCCAACATCTCCGTGCTTCGGAAGGCACGTTAAGCAGTTCGTCCCGGTTGGCATCGTTAGATGTTAGTCATAATGCTTAGTCGAGGGCCTTAGGGCGGCTTGATGACATCTGAGTTTTTTTTTATATCACTGAATTTACACTCCTGCAACAATCCGCACTGAGCCGGCGTGTTAGAGTATGGCTAGCGCCCACCCTTATAGTTGAGGTGGGGCCTGTGCCCAGCTGTGGGACGGATACTTATAGGCCGTTTATGTATGTATGTAAGGAGGACTGAACGAAAATGGTAAGGGTGATGTGGCATTTACCGTAAAAGTAAGATACCGAAGCTACTATTGAGCCATGTAGTTAGAAGATATTAAGGCGCCCTAAGCCCTCTGAATAAGTTTCGTGGCTGACTTCTGCTAGCACCTTCAGCTGGGGACAACAACTGCTTAATGTCATGTGTACGGAGATACTATGAAAAAAAAAACGGACTGGTCCCCATCACATTAACCGACCAATCATGGAATGCTTAGCAACAGTAAACGATTCATTTTTGCCGCTGCCACTAACCTACGGCCATTTTTTCTTTTACCATCCAAGTAAGGCATACTAATAGACTTCACCTAGTTCAAGTTTTGAACGACCCATTTTGGTTCATAATATTTTTCATGGAAACATTAGACAAGGAAATGGTAAGTATTTTACCTTTTTGAAATCTTGATTAAATGTGCTATTTTTCTGGACAACTTGCCAAGGATGCTATAGTAATGTTTTTTAAAGAAAATGAGGGATGAAGTTAGCTGACATAAAAATTCTTAACCATGACTTAGTCGAACTTTTTTTTTTTTACTAAATGTCCAAAATTGATCATCATAAAAGTGGCTATATTCGAAAGCATAGTTTTCTAGGATGAAATAAAAAAATAAAACGCTGCGAAATTTGGTCATATCTGAGTACAGTACATGAAAACTTAGTCAAGGGTGTCGATCTCCAAAAAAATCAAAAATATTATTATTATTACTAAACCAAGTGACATAGATTTTTTTCCTTATTTTTCCCAGAGCCAGTATGACCTAGCCTATCATCCCGTGCCCGCTTGACGTCACGTTTCGGGACACCCTGTATAATATATAAAAAACTACTTATTCATAAGATCTTCTTTAGTTTATTGCTTATTAAAGAATCCAATAACATTTACCCCCATAGTTATAACCGTTAAAATGGTAGTTCATCTATTGGGTTCAAAATGTTCATAATTAGGGCACAGTGTTCATCTTTAGGGCAAAAAGCAAAAGTTTTATAGAAAACATTTTTTCATGAATAACTGGTAGATTTTAGGCATTATTTTCTTAAACTAATAGAATATTGAGTATATACCGAAAACATAAAAAATAACAGCAAGTGCAAACGGCTAGAAAAGGGTGAGAAAAAAATACTCAAAATTACAAACACGCTTAATCGTTCATTTAATGGTTCCTCTATCCTACTTGAGTTTTGTGTACTGATAAATAACAAACTAAATGGAGAGATATAAGACAAAGCGAGCTTTGATTTGACTACACATTTTTTTTTTCTAAGAATTACAATAGACCCTACACTCGACACTTTTTCTTACATTTACGATCATAATAGACTTTGACCATTATACTGTGCCAGATGTGGCTGTGTTACCTACCTACTAAAATTGCTCAAAACATAGTTGGTTGTTTTGATGGATATGATATTACAAAATATATGTAAAAACCGACCCACAACGACAATAATAGGGACCTACAAATCCACTGTATGTCTTCACACTTATCGAAGCAATAAAACGATGCAGGTACATACCAGTTAGTGAAGATATTTCTTCTAAGAACTTAGTCTGCGTTTCTATTAAAGATTTCTTTTCCAATTCTCTGAATCTTTCCACAGTGTTTTTAATTTCACAGAGGCCTTCAATATCTTATAAATTCTCTATAAACATAAGAAAAACTAGTATAATATCGTAATTATATATAATAATCAGCCAACAAAGACCAAGATTACAAAGTCGTACTAACCTAAAAAATCCGAGATTGCATCTAAACATTGTTGTTTTTCTTGAAAAACAGCTTTCTTTTCTTCTTGTTTTTGTTTAAACTTGCTGATCATAGTATGTAGCAGCTTTCGCACGTTACTTTTTATTGTTTTACCCATATTAAAGCAATTATAAATGAGAAAATATACGTCTTTTACGAAATACTGACAATTGCTATGACAGACTTTGACATGCCTTTGACAGCTTCATAATGTTGCCATAAAAAAACTTTTAAGAAAAGTGCAGGTCACGCTTTCATTAGCCAGACTCTACCTGTTTGGTTATACCTACTTGTCCGCCATTTTGATGAAAACATGTTTCGTCGGCAAGTCATGGAACGCATGTCAATCGAGAAAAGAAGTGATTACAAACAAAAAAATAAAGCGCACTATATATCTAAATGATACGCTTTTTGAGATAGTTGAGGCCAAAAACTGAAAGAAACACTAACAAAAAATATATTTATTTACTAGATACATCCAGTTCCATGCAGTTTAGCAGCCGCGAAACTCTCCGCCCCCTACCTGTCTTTCCAAGCCGCCATTTGGTACCGGGACGTTTGTCACTACGTACAGTCAACGACACATCAGGCTACCCATTTCCGATCTTTATCTAGCTCTTGCCAAATGACATTTCTTCGCAATAGAGCAAGGGAGGACTGACCGGAAATGTACCCATTTCCGGTAACGTGACGTGCCGTTGGCGGTACATCATGCGGAGTCGACCTTTTGGTCTGAGTGTACGTATGTATTATGTTAACTCGCAGTTTTCTGTAACGTCGTGTTTGTTTTTATACGATCTAGTAAATAAATATATTTTTTCTGCTGTATTTCTTAGTTTTCCTACTCAAATATCTATGCTTATACAATATGCTATGCAATATGCTTTAACATGTTTTGTTTTTTATCACTCTATCGATTGACATGCATTTCATGACTTGCTGCCGTAACATTTTTTTTAGGTATGCCAGAGCCCATACAAAAATGATTTTGCTGAAGAATCTTTTTAAATAACTCAATATATTAGGAACAACCATGCCAAACGCACTCGCACAAAATTTTGCCACTTTGACTTTTTCACCGCCCGATTTTACCTATTGACGGACATTTTCTGTAGATCTATCAACATTTTATACAATTGTTGAAAAATAACGAAAGGAGTTAAAGCCAACTCGAATCTAGAGATAGCAGTTGTAGGCTTTTAAAACGAAAATATGTTACGTGTTCCGGATTTGTCACGACATGCGGTAAATGGATAAACTGCGCTGGGTATTAGTGGAAAGAAGAGCCACTCTCCATGCTTAGACTGTGACTTTTAATTAATTTTAAGTAGTACTAGCAGCCGCCCGCGACTTCGTCCGCGTGGACTTAGCTGTATGTGAAAAAATATTTTCCCGCTTTAAAAAAGATTTTCCCGCTTTTTTGTTGAAATTTTCCTGAATTTTCTTCGATCTCATGGAGCCCGAGACCTTTCCAACGAATGCAAAACCGTGGAAATCGGTTATTGCGTTCTGGAGTTATAGCGTCAGGAAGGAAAACCCGACTTATTTTTATATAGTAGATAATGTAAATCCGTTTTTGGCTATAGGTTTAAATAGTTAGTACTTGCTGTGATATTTCTAAGAGGTGTGGATTTTGTTCCACAAATAAAAATTGCCTAAAATAAGATAATAATCATCAGGGTTATTTAAGTATTTTATTTGTGTTTTTTTCCAACATTTGCACATATTTATTTTATTTATTTTGTGATGTGCGTCTTCCTAAGCCTAAGTCCTAAGCCATGACATCTTCTGTTTTCGTAACGTGATCACAGTTTGTGTGAAACATGGACTTTAAGCTCTATGTTTGCACTTCTGTATTACATTAAAGACGATTTGATCTAGTTTAAGATTTGATACGTTATTTAAAAAAAACGATTTAGTCTCAAATCGCAATCCAATAATAATTTAAATAATATAATAATTTAAATATCGACTTAGTGTGCATTATAGTTTTGAAGTTTGAAACTTCGATAAATCTTGAACATTCAATTGCTTAAGTTGCGCGCGCATCCGCTAGTGCTGTGAATTTACTTCTTTTGACGTTCGCGTTCGGCAGGCAGGCAAGGCAGGCTGCACGCAAACACACATCACTATAATCATATTGCCTGCATGGGGTAGAGCTTGTGTTTTTACTGTATTTTCGTTTATTTTCCAAAAATAGCTTTATTTAAAAGTGCTACTGTGAAAGAAATGACTGCAGAAAACGAACGTGAAATTTACCACAAATTAGAAGCCATGAAAGAGATCAGGTAAATTAGTTCCTACGAAAAAAGTTCAAAAAGCTTTGCTACTTCGCACCTGTGGACACGATCAATAAACACTTGACATCGTTTTAATGCTTTGTCTGTTTATCTTCAGCAGAAAGACTGGATCGGTGATACTTTAACATTCTCTATGATATTAGATTTACGCTATTCGATTTGTTAGTAATGTTGATTTTGGTTCTAAGTACAACTAACTATTTAGATGCACTGAGCCTGATGATACTTACTTAGCCAGATGGGATCAACATGATGTTAGTCTATTTGTTTTATTTGCTTACTTATGAATTGTGGTGTGAAACAAATATGATCTATGTAGATTTAGCCACTATGTCCTCATAAGTCTCCGTGTTGGTTCTAAGGAACAAGACAATTACTCTGGAGCGGCTGAAGCGCAGTATTGTGAATGAGGTCCGCAGCGGCGACCAGGAAGGCCGGTGCTTGGCGCAGTACAAGCGCGAGATGGAGCTGCTGCAGCAGGAGAAGATGAGCCACGTGGAGGAACTGCGCCAGATACATGCTGACATTAATGCTGTAAGTGGACAGTTGAAATTTGCACTTATTGAAGGAGAGTTATAATGCTCAAAGTAAGCACTCATTAATCAAATTACTCACTAAACAAAATAATAAGAATAAACAGAAGTTTGGATTGGAAAATTGTTAGTAGAATAAAGATAATCCTATTTGCTGCTTAGTAGAGTGTAGTACTGCTAGTGTTAACTTTAAAAAAGTTACTAATTTTTTTTTCTCTTGAATTTTTCATTCTACCATAGTGAAGTTAGAATGAAAATGGTAGAAAGAAAAATACTTCTCAGCTCAGCTGTGGACAGAAGGTATTAGACCTAATAATAGTTGAGTGTCAGTGCGTTTGTTTATGTGTTCTGATGCTATTGTGGGAGCCATTGTTTGGGAGGAACACTTAACTTTATTTGTTTGTATTGGCTGAGCTCTCCCATACTGTGCATTAGCCACTAGGAGCTCTTACTGATTTGTGGATATTAATACCTTGTTCACATTTATAATCACACTAAAAATAAAACTAGTTACAAGATCAAGAAATCTTGCTTGTATTTTAATGCTTGAATATTTTTTGAGAGCATTGCTTTGCAAAACTTAGATTAAAAAGTCTAATATACTTATAACTGAAAGTCAATCTTGTTAACTAAATACCTAGTAGTTGTTTTTTGATTATTATTTGAATTTTATTATTTGATAAAGTGATGCAGAAGGAGGTCACAACCCTCAGCATTGAGGAAAATGATACAAGGAAGAGGATTTGGTTATACACTTGACTTACTTTTACACATAAAATGTCATAATTCTATCTTATGTAGGGCATTTGAACCCAACATGGTTAGGGACGAGCCTACCGCCGTTATCCAGGTTCCTTGGGTTTTTATCGATGTTTTCCACTAGCGGAGAGTTAGCCACAAATTGTTCAGTGAACACAAAGTAGGTTAGTAGAGGTTCTGGCCAGATTTGCTCTCGGGACCACCAGTTCCGGTTTAACTACTGGGCTACGACGCTCTCTCTCTCTCTCTCTTAACGCGATGCTAAATAAAAATAGGTTATTAATTCAATAATGAATCCGATTTTCAGATGGAAACTGTCATAAAGCAGACAGAAGAGAGCATGACGCGGAAGCTGTCGAACGCGTCGCGCCTGCACGAGGACTACCGGCCGCTGAAGGCCGAGGTGGACCTGCTGCGGCGGCAGTGCCTCGGCCTGGAGCGCCTGCCCGATCTGCACGAGGAGGAGGGCAGCCCCATCACCCCGGAGTAAGTGCTTAATGGTACTGCACATAATAGGGTGTAAAAAGAAATAACGGTGTTGAGACCTACGTATTTTACACATTATCAGGACCATTTTTTCTTTCTAGACCATACCTAGGACTGCTATAGTTACCAAGTTACTGAAGGTCCTTTATTTCCTACGAAATATCTTCAAAATTATCAGTATTTCCTAAAAATAAATGGCTTCGAAACATTCCACTCATAATGAGAGTATGTAAAACCTATGTAGATGGACCAAAAGGCTGTGATGATCAAGGAGTTCAAATTCGTGATTGACATAGGCTGACATGCATGTTCTGTTGTGTTGCAGCCGGTTCCCGGCGATGTCCAGCGCGTCGCTGGGCGGCAGCGCGGGGGGCCCCGGCGGCGCAGGCGGGGGGTCCCTGGGGGGCCGCGGCGCCGCCTTCCTGCCCCCCGCGCCGCGGAAGCCGCCGCCGCCGCCGCCCGCGTTCAGGTCTGCTCTCGACCAAGATTTCATTACCGTCTCGCTGAGGTTCGCTTTTGTTTTTGTTCTTTTTTGTTATTCTTCCTATTTCCCACCTTCAATCCTGAACTCTTCTGGTGTGTACGTTTAAAGGTATCCTAAGTTCAAATGCATCTAGATCTATGTTAAAGGTAAAACTAGGGATTGTGTCTGGTTTAAATATTTAAAAGGTGTATCTTTTAGTGTATGATGAACATGATGTTATTACCTTGTAAGAAAAAAAGTTTTTTTCTTAGCTACCATCTCTGTGCTTAGCATCATTCAATGTCCAATGATTTTAAGAATACCTGGGAACTTATAAGCGTACACAACACTTTTCTCCATTATTATTTTTTATACTTTTTATTGCAATATTTTTTGCTTGTAGGTTCATGTTTTACTAATCAACTTTTTTTTCCAGTGATTTTTCATTTACTCACATATCTCTAGAAACATTTGCCATTAATTATTTAAATTCCGGTTCCACATTTTAGACAATTTAATTTAAACAAGAGGGCTTCCAAAAAGGCATTCTGGCTTAAAACTAAGGATATGATTGTCCTTTCCTCTATTTTTAAATCGAAGGATCCTACATAATAAGTAATAGTTGTAAAATGTCAAGTAGATGCCTAAGACTGAACGATTTTTATATGAGCTACACTAGTCTCAAATCTAGCCAGATATGCATCTAAACTTATTTCTAAAATCTGCAGATTTGGATTGGTTGAATTGCTTTTTCAATTTGAATTTTCATAAGGTCATTCATACTTTGTCTTCATGGAATTCAAGTCATCGATTGAGAGGAGAATATGACCGTAAACTTCGTGTTTGCGTGCTCTGTCTTTGTTCAACTATCACCGTTTGTCCAAAGCTTGTGAAAAGAACGAAAAATCATTGAACCCATTTGATAAAAAACCTGTAGATTGTACGAGTAGCAATTGTTTGGATTCTTGTTGATACCAACAAAAATAAATACAGTTAGAAACTGTTGTACGTTTCGATGAAATGATCAAAGAAAGTACTATTTTTGCCTAGTAAACTGTCCATAGACAGGTCTCCATACATTTTGGGACATCCAATTTATACATGTGTGTATAGTTACACATTTATACACTTAATGTTTATGTTAATATCGTGTTGTGTGTGGTCGTGCAGACAGCAGCCGCCGCCCATGAAGTCGTGCCTGTCGTGCCACCAGCAGATCCACCGCAACGCGCCCATCTGCCCGCTCTGCAAGGCCAAGAGCCGCTCGCGCAACCCCAAGAAACCCAAGAAGAAATAGTCATACTCGACCACAACTATACAGTACCAACGAGAGACGCCCACCCGGGAGGTGGACGGACGTCCTGGAGGCTTACTTACTCGCAGAACGTCCGTGGTTTTGGTTAGTAAATGGATGTGTTAAAAAATCATAACTTTGGTGGTAACAAGGAGTTTGTGTTGGTTGGAGTACATGCCGATTCACTGTCGCAAGAAATGTTAACCATATTTTTGAAACGTTATCAAAGTCAGGTTTTCTGGTGTTGATAAACTTTTGAATGAACAGGATATGAAGTCGAAACTGATGATGTATGTGCTCTTACATACTGTTTTGCTGCATGTTACCATCAGTAGTTCCAGATAAATTAATTCTTCTTCATAAAGTTTATGTCAGCAAGTCTCTAAATACCACTAACAGTCTTGATGGCATGTATTTTTTGTTGTAAATACGCCTAGCGGAAATAACAATATGTTATTGTTTTTATGATCATATCCATCTCCGCTTTGGTGAAAATCGGCCCTATCGTTAGAGAGAAACTCATTGTTAATGTAGTTGGAACGGCGATGAGCCAACGAAAATTAGTTTTTTGTTTTCGCCATAAGTTGTCTCCACTAAGTAGTAATTACCCTACTAAGTTGACTTGCACTCTCCTGATTTGGTGAATCAAAACGCCGAATTAGCAGAATGTCTCCCTGACTCGAAATAGGTCCCATTATATGCGAATGGGAAAACACATTAAATCTTGTTTTATTTATGAACACTCAAATGCTAGTCTTCGAGCTACACGTATGTACTGCGTACGAATGTGTAGTTTTAACTTTATATAGTTTAGTAAATAAATGAGTGAGATGTAACATTGTATAATAGTGTAGATGTATCATATAGTGCCAAATTGTTTTACTTACCGAGTGTAAAGCAACTTACGACCGGTTGACTTGACTCACACTCTGAAGAAAGTTTACTTTGTCTTTGGATGCTGGAAGAACCACTTGTAGATTTTGTACATAAACTACAGTGAAGCGTAGGTGTGTATTTTTTATGATAGTGATATGATGGAATACTATGTATTTTAGTTCAAAACTTTGTGCCAAATTATGTCTACTACACTTATTGTGTTGAATGAAGAAATTGAATTGATTTACTAAAGCCATCGTCGAAAGATTGACCAATATCTGGTCTCAATGTGCGTGTGGTGTGAGTGCTCCTTTTTGAAAGTTGATCGAAACATTACGAGATTCAAGAATATTTTAGGAAATAATTGTCAAAACTTCAATAGTGCAACTAAAAATTTGTCAAAAGTAGGTGGAAAAAGTTACGGTCAATTAACTGGAACACTCAATCGGCTGATCTGAGAAAAATACTTTATCTTGTGTCTCACAAAGTACTTATCTTTCTGTATATATTTTATTGTGAGAAATTTGTGATTAATTTGTTAAATGTATCGACAAATATTCGATGGTTTTTAACGGTTTGTCTTGATTTTATAAAGGTATCTGTAGATCACTCAATCCTCCAAGTGTG
Organism: Udea ferrugalis; assembly: GCA_950022985.1. Classification (NCBI taxonomy): domain Eukaryota; kingdom Metazoa; phylum Arthropoda; class Insecta; order Lepidoptera; family Crambidae; genus Udea; species Udea ferrugalis. The sequence goes on along the minus strand of OX465524.1, from coordinate 18,343,477 downwards.
CCGATGGAGTGTTCCTAAAATCTTTAACTACGGCTACATAAATTCTTGACCTTTTTACTCTATTACACGTATACAATCCCTAATCAATTTGTTAAACAAAAATATTACAGTAAAATAGAGCAGTTCGAGAGTAAATTGAAATATTACTTTCTTTGATAGGTCCCGTCTGAGTGTTCCATATTTAAGCGTTTATTTAACTAACTGGAACTTGTATGCAAACCGAGACTACATAAGAAATTGTCAAAATGCTTTTCCTAAAATTCAACAAGTCTTCTGTTTTTGTAAACGTTTAGTTAACACCAATAATCAACTTTATCATATTTATAAGCCGAAAAGTACTACGTTGTTCATGTAGGGTAGATATCATTTTATTTTTGTAGGACAATTTTTTCATTCACTCACATTCCGCGCTAACTATTCATTCAAAGCTTGGTTTTTGTTCGTATACAACAGCTACTGTTGTATACTGTTGTGTTGCAGTTGAGTCTTAGTTTATTTTCATGATATTTGTTCAAAAATATTTTTTTAATAGCGATCTCTTCCAGACAACCTTCAGGTAGAGGATCGTAAGTGAATAAAATACATGTGTGTGTAATAATAATATACAGCAGAATATTCATTTCGTACCCAATAATGAAAGTGCCGCCCAGGCAAAAATAATACTGGAATCTTATTGGAAATGACGCCCTGAAGTTACTTTTTAGCACAAGAACCGTCTACAATTAACCCTTAGACTGCTATTGGAGTTCAACTAGATTTCTAATAAAGAACACATACCGCAGAATATGGTATCTTATTTATTTTATGAGTCAAGTTAATGAATTGAAAGTGAAAAACAATCAAACATGCACAATATTTTTCATTTCTGAGTCATACCACCTTATTAGGATTAATCCATAAAATTCGTATCATTTAAAAAGTGTGTTATTTTTATAAATCCATGGTCACCCTAATCAATCTCCTCGCATATGAATATGATAAAGTTGATTATTGGTGTTAACTAAACGTTTACAGAAACAGAAGACTTGTTGAATTTTAGGAAAAGCATTTTGACAATTTCTTATGTAGTCTCGGTTTGCATACAAGTTCCAGTTAGTTAAATAAACGCTTAAATATGGAACACTCAGACGGGACCTATCAAGGAAAGTAATATTTCAATTTACTCTCGAACTGCTCTATTTTACTGTAATATTTTTGTTTAACAAATTGATTAGGGATTGTATACGTGTAATAGAGTAAAAAGGTCAAGAATTTATGTAGCCGTAGTTAAAGATTTTAGGAACACTCCATCGGCACACTTGGAGGATTGAGTGATCTACAGATACTTTTATAAAATCAAGACAAACCGTTAAAAACCATCGAATATTTGTCGATACATTTAACAAATTAATCACAAATTTCTCACAATAAAACATATACAGAAAGATAAGTACTTTATGAGACACGAGATAAAGTATTTTTCTCAGATCAGCCGATTGAGTGTTCTAGTTAATTGACCGTAACTTTTTCCACCTACTTTTGACAAATGTTTATTTGCACTATTGAAGTTTTGACAATTATTTCCTAAAACATTGTTGAATCTCGTAATGTTTCGATCAACTTTCAAAAAGGAGCACTCACACCACACGCACATCTGGTCTCACTGGTCAACACTTGAAAATGGATAAGTTATTATGAATCTCTAGTTTTGACAGACAACTTCACTCTACGAGATACTAAGTGGAGTCAAATTTGACCACTAATTGAACGACTGCAGATTAATCCATTTAGTCAAACCCTAAACATTTTGAAATTTTGTTCTCTCATCTATGTACAAATACATTTTATTGTACGGTGTAGTATTTAGCAGTGTTGTAGACTAAAGTAACTAGTTATAAGTAACGTGTAAATAACAGATATGCAGTTAATAAGTGTGTAAAGTTGTTTTTACAATATAAATTCTGTCTCTGTCTGTTATCGTTTCACTGATTTTTATCCCTATTCAAAACTGATGTATAGTGGGTATTTTTGAACCATCATTATCCTCTCGGATTTCTGCCTGCTAGGCGCTTGCAGTGTCAACTGAACCAATTGATAATCTGTTTCCAGTATGTGTTTGCCGCTCTAATTTAAAATGTATGGGAATACCCGTTATGAAATTATAATCTTAAATATTCCGATCCGGAATTCAGAACGCTCGTCAGTATCATTCTTACAGACCGATCTGAGAAATTCATAACTGAAAAAATCTGAATGTGTGTGGGGCAAACTGATATTGTATGGTATTCCGGCCTTTCTGAATTATTAAAATAAATTCAGAAAGATATTCCGATTGTGTTAGGCCGGCCTTACAGTTGTCTTTTCTTACGCATTCAAATCATGAAATTTGTTTTTTTCCTGTAAAATGAAGTGGCAATCAGACAGGTATCTCTGTCACAAACATTTAATGCAATCAATTAGAGATATCTTATTGTCGTATTCCGATTGCAGTTGGACTTAATTATGCAAAAAAACATGAAATTTCTCATTAGGTGTCGTTTGGGGACGAAAGATTGATCTGGCTTGTTTTAATTATAATAAAGCTACAAGGAAAGTAGTTTACCTACCAAGTTATTTCTCAGAAAAATAGTAAAAGTTAACGAGCATTCAGGATAATTGCGCCATATTAAAGCAAAGTATCCATTTATCGTCTCATTGCGATAAGAAGCGTCAATTATATTGTTAAGAGTGAGTTATAGTATAGTTACTAGACAGGGATAGATAAAGTAATAAACGAGAAGCGCGTGACGAGGTCGCAGGTCGGTGACCTCGTGCGGACGCTGTGTACTCTATTTCCTACCACCGATTGAATAGGTAGTATGATTCCCCGCCTATGTGTGGTCGATGTTTTCAGCCTGATAGACAACAATCGTTTGCGTTGCTAAGCCTAGGTCTACGAATTCTCTTTCACTGAGCGGACAACACAGTTGTATTATCTTGAACTGCGGCGGTAGTTATACATGGCTGGTTGTTTTTAATTTGGATGTGGTTGTTAAGTAGGTACTAACTAAAAGGAACATAAGGGACACCTATCGAAAAAGTTCGAATGATTCTCGTATGTTTAAGAAAAGGGAAGATATAAAAACAAAACAATTTTATAAAAAATCTTTATTAATTTCGCTTAAATCTTAGCATTTAAAATTACTTTATTTAAACTACTATCACACGACTTTTTAAACAGTGTAAAACTAGGCATAAGAATATTCATAATGTTTATAAGTCTTACAATAAAAATGAGAGTTAGATATAGTGTCGGAATGTCGATAAAAAGTAGCACAGACAGGCAACCACAGACTACGCGTCACAGTTGGTGACACCCTAATCCATATTGTATTGGATTGAGGTGTATGTTTTTCCAAAAATGTTTTGCTTTGTGTTGCCGAGTGTACTTAGTAGGTAAGTTGCAAACACAAAATGCTTACTTTTATGAAGTCATGGAATATTGTCTTACTCAACTTTATCATAGGTTCTGAGGCCTCAACACTTAGATATTTTATGTGCCTACACTATACCATTAAAAAAAAACTAAAAATTCGTAATCTTTTAACCAAAATTGGTTGATTTTAAACAAACTGAAAACTATCCTTATATATTACAATTGCAATAATAGGATAAAATGGCAACGAAAGACAGCACATAAATTGCACAGTCTGTCCACCGATATGCGCAGCATGATGGAACAGTGCAGATATAGCCGACGCTTCCAGTTTTATACTGGCTCTTTCCCCCCTTTGGTTTTAGTAGTTAACACTTCAGGTAATGACCAGGACCAGGGATCTAGGTCTCCATAGTTCCTTTTAGGTTCAGTTTAAAACTTAAGACTGATTGAAGACCACTGTAGTGTGATGTCTACTTATTAATGGCCTGAAGATCTGAACATTTTGTCCGTTGTACTTAATGTTAGGAGCCATTATTCTTGCAAAACCAGTTTTAGAATGAAAATCCTGGTCTCCTAGTAAGTTAAGGGTTGTCAGGAGTAGAAGCGCGTCGACATGGCAAACACCGTCATGAGAGGACGTGTGTTTAGGACGAGGGTGGAGGGGTGTTCAGTTAGACGAGGGGGTAGGAGGCGGCGGAGGCGATGCCGCAGTGGTTGTCGCGGTTGCGCGCCATCTTGATGTAGCCGAGCTCGCCCCACGTGCGCCCCCACGAGTTCTTCACGAGCCAGTAGTCGCCGCCGTCCTCGTCCGTGCCGTAGCCCACCACCAGCACCTGACACAAACAGACACACTCAGTGTTACTGCACTTTAAACTTAAGTCTGAAGTTTCCTATTGCTACCGCGTGATGGAAGCACCTATAGTCCGTTCGCGTTAAGAATGCAGTGATTTCATTCTTGTCCTTCGACCTAGCACGCCCTCTAACAAATCAAATCGTTCCTAATTAGAAAGCCAAGTTCACCCAGTTGAACGCATTCTTTCAAACGGTTTTGTACCTGAGATTTTCTCCGTGTAACGGAATTAAATTAAAAAAATATGTACGGAATTCTTAACGCGACCATACTATAATTACGTACGTACTGTAGGTATAGGTAGTTTGGCAACGCTGACATCGGAAAGTCAACCATATTTTTTTGTTTGCCATTACATACACTATTACAGGATTTCATAAAGCGGCCCTAGTGGATATTTAAACCAATACTGCATTTCCATACGAATCATTAACGCTTTTAACGTGATTACCATTACTATCCACTAGAGACGCTGCACGAAATAGTAGGTATACAACGAATTAATATTTATCTATCAGAAGCAGAACTTTACTGTATTGAGAAAGGAGGATTTATTAAACACAAAAATAATAAGAATTAATTGTCGCCCAGTCATACCTAAACAAGCATATTTTATAAATATAATACTCGCACTAACATAGATAAAGTTGGTCACGTCTTTCCGATAGTGTATCGGTTTAAAACTCAAACAAAAACATAACCTATATACTTAATACTGTTTGTGATAGTTAAGTATTACGCAGCATATTAACCAATTATCGTGCTCAAATTATAAATAGTAATTTGAACAATCATTTCAGCCAATTTATTATTGTCTTATTTGTCAAACATAGCGAAATAATATTTTCTTTGAATTCACTCACAGTTTATTATTTACTATAAGCAGCTCAATCCCAAGTTCAATAAATTTATAGGTATGACGAAGTGTTACAACTCGGAAATGTAGTTTAAACAAATTATTAAGCTAAAATGATGGTCCTTAAATTCCCACGATAAAATATGTTCTTTTCTCAAAATTTACCGACAATTAAGTAGCTTATTTAAAAAATAAATAAGCTGGCCGTGGCGATTCTCCTTTTGGGTAGACAGAGAGCTGTAAAAAGTTAGTTGCCTCCAGACTCCTCCAGCTTTCAACTCACCCCATGATCCAGGTTCTCCGAGGAGCAGTTCTCGTCGTAGTAGACGCCGGTGGAGTAGAACTGGAAGGACTCCTGGCTGGCGTCGATGGCCACGGACACAGGCCCCACGGTGGCCACGGCTAGCTTCAGCTTGTCTTCATCGCCTTGGGGCACGTCCACGAAGCCCACGTCGTCAGCGCCGTTGTTCTTTGGGTTGTAACTAAGCAATACAAACTTCAAGTTTAGTTTACTTATGTTTGTTTGTATTAATTTTATTCATTCATTCATACTTTAATGCACAAACAAGTACAAAAGGCGAACTTAACGCTAAAAGCATTCTCTACCAGTCAACCATTGGGTGAGACGGATATGCTGTTGGGGGTGCAAAATTCGAAATTAGAAAGAAGTAGTAGACTTCTTGTATTGTTAGTTCTTATTTCTTTTTTTTTAATTTTTTAGGGTGGAGGGTTGATTACCTGAGATACAGGATTCTTCCTAGTTCTGGTATCAGCCCACCATAAAATGTAAATTGTTCCATTGTAACTTTATTTTCCTCTAGTATGTTAGATTTAAGTCACCCTTTCTATGTATTTTACCCTTATGTTTACTATGGTGAGCAAACAAACGATTATTATTATTAATTTTTATGACAATTATATGCTGTGAAAAACACTGCGTCAAGTGGAAATGGATCCCACATCTATACCACTGATAGCGTATGTAGATCGACGCCTTGACCATTAAACCACAGTTACCGTGACCACAGGGACTTGAATAACTAACACAGATCTACTTGGCTACGAGTAGGTATTTTAACTCTACGACGACCTCCAAGTCATGAGATGAACTTTTGCATTTTAAATTAGGTAATAGGAAGATACCTACTACGTTAAGAAAATAGTTGAATAAACACCTTTCGTAGGCATTTACCAATAACAACCTCGCATGTCATTTAAAATCACAACAGTTCAGTTTTAAATAGCTTCACGGTCACTAAGGAAAAAAAGAAGTAGTTATTATTCGTATGAAATTGATGGCTGTGGTAGAACAAAAGTTCTTGATGAAGAACATTTGAAGGCCTACGCACGAGTTATCCGCCCACAAAGTTGACAAACGTCGAACAGTCTAAGGTGGTGGATGTAGCAGTTGCGTTACCTGTCTACATTCGGCCATTCAAAGATGTAGGAAACTTCTGTGGCTGTAAATAACATTCATAAACGGCCTATACAGGGTGTTTCTTGTAAGGTGTCAAGCCGGCGCCAGCTGATAGTAGGGTACCATACCTATCGATTTAACCCCCATGTATGTTCTACGATTTTTTGTAGTTTTCGAGATAATTATGTTTTTGTTATTTTCAAAAAATTTGTGAGCACTTGGCTTTAAATAATTATAACTTTTTTTTCGTTTGACTTTTGTTGGATATTTTCTTTTTGTTATAATGTCTATTAATTGCAGTTTTATGATTAAAATAATCTCTGTCCTAACTTAACTACAAGATACAAAAATTTTGCTTGATAGTGAAAAAAAAGTGAATCATGCAGAACATAACCAAAATTCAATCGTAAATTAAAAAAAACAAAAGGTATTCCATAGCTTCTTACTAATTTCAAAAACTGCGCAGCATCATAAGCTTTCATAATAATACAAGAAAACATGTCCTTTGTGGGGCATTATTCGCTGTAATCGATGCTCAAGTCTTGAGAATCGGAAATAAGTGTAATTTTCATACTTAATCATTTTCTAGTATTTTGGCAAAATTTTGTCATTTCCGAGATTTATTGTCTTCTAACGTTTAAACAAAGCTCATTTGTTAATAAAACAGTCATTTTTTAACTTCCAATCATTCGAAAGTCACAACTCCTGGTGTGATAAAAAAATTAAATTGAGGAACCCGGACCATCTTTATTATTTTTTATGTACGCGTATTTTGAACATAGTAACTCAAACAGTTCGATAATCGATTCAAAACATGTTCCGGTTTCCTCAATTTCAACATTTTAATTACAACAGGAGTTGTGACTTTCGGATGATTGGAAGTTAAAAAATGACTGTTTTATTAACAAATGAGCTTTGTTTAAACGTTAGAAGACAATAACTCTCAGAAATGACAAAATTATGCCAAAATACTAGAAAATGATTAAGTATGAAAATTACACTTATTTCCGATTCTCAAGACTTGAGCATCGATTACAGCGAATAATGCCCCACAAAGGACATGTTTTCTTGAATTATTATGAAAGCTTATGATGTTGCGCAGTTTTTAAAATTAGTAAGAAGCTATGGAATACCTTTTGTTTTTTTTAAATTTACGATTGAATTTTGGTTAAGTTCTGCATGATTCACTTTTTTTTCACTATCAATCAAAAATTTTGTACCTTGTAGTTAAGTTAGGACAGAGATTATTTTAATCTTAAAACTGCAATCAATAGACATTATAATAAAAAGAAAATATCTAACAAAAGTCAAACGAAAAAAAAGTTATAATTATTTAAAGCCAAGTACTCACAAAATTTTGGAAAATAACAAAAACATAATTATCTCGAAAACTACAAAAAATCGTAGAACATACATGGGGGTTAAATCGATAGGTATGGTACCCTACTATCAGCTGGCGCCGGCTTGACACCTTACAAGAAACACCCTGTATACGCCCCACTGCTGGGCACAGGCTCACACCCCAACTATGAGGTGGAACGAGCCATACTCCAACACGCGGGCTCAGTGCGGATTGTTGGAGGGGTGTAAGGTTAGTGAGCAACTTTAATGTCAGATGTTATCAAGCCGCCCTAAGGCCTCTGACTAGGCTTAACGACTGACATCTAGCGATGTCAACCAGGACCTACTGCTTAACGTGCCTTCCGAAGCACGGAGATGCCCAAAATACACATCACTAAATTTCGGTCGGAGTGGTCACCCATCCCATTTCCGACCCGGCGTGTGTTGCTTTACAACAGCGATCGTCGCCGATCACTGTCACAACTGCGCCCCGGGCAGCTCCTCAGGCTGTAAATGAGAAAGTATAATAATGATTGCATGCCGTCACTCACCGGCACTTGTCGTCAACGGCCTCGTAGGGGTAGCTCTTCTCAGTGTCGATGCCGTGGTTGTCGCGGATGTACTTGAAGGCGTTGTCCATGAGGCCGCCGTTGCAGCCGTTGTTGCCGTACGCCGCCGAGCAGTCGATCAGGTTCTGCTCCGAGAGGGACACCAGGTAGCCGCTCTTGCGGAAGTGCTGGCCTTCCAGGGCACCAGTCTGTGGGTAAAAGACTTGGTTTAGATGGAAGCATGTTTTAATCATCATTCTCGTGTCGACTAGGTCAACGTCAGGTTCCAGAAAGTAATTCGTTTAGGACTTATTAGGTAGTGCCATATTACGTAAGGTAATCTAGAACTAGTAATATTGATGTAATTAGAAAACATACGAGAGGAGGTTCGCGGTAGATTAGCACCTATAGTAATAGGGCTGTATTAGTCACCCAACATCGTAAATGCGTACAAGTGGAAGGAGGCAAACACGTGTCTGAAGATCATCCCAATTAAAGGTAATCTACGCCTTTTCACGGATGGTTACACAGCAGTTATGTGGACTACTTAGTTTCTTTGAAAGGTATTCGTCATTCGTCAAAATATAGATCAGGGAATAAAAGTTTTGAATGGTTGGTAAATGCCTGCGGTAAAGGTACACAACACACCTAATAAGTGATTATAAATGGATTGAGGACAAGTAATCAACTTTTTCCGATTTATCAAGTAGGTACCTCCATAACAATGAGGTAAATCGTAATGAGTCAACATCATTGTGATTCATATTTCCAGCATTATTCTGATACAAAGTTCAATTCAAAATAAATTTCACACAATCTACACCAGAATAGTGTTGAACTAAGAAGTCTGTTTGTTAGTTCGTTTTATAGGAAGGCTTGCGTGTAGGCACAACTTTATCAACATTCGTATGATATTAGAGAATGACGTTTTTTGAAGGACGCTTGTTTATTGTTAACAGTTATCAGAACTCTTTATTGTACTTTGTTTTTTTTCAGAGGTTCTTCGCCCTTTATGTTGTATAGATAAGCAAACAGAAGGCAGGCTTTATTACTAAAGCATCGTTGGGCACTTTGTAGCAAGATATTAAAAAAGGAATGCCGGTTTTTGTCTGTTTCACAGAATCTTATCATATAGAATGTTATCGTAGGTCACGCGTCCTTATTTGGTCGTTCATTAAAACATTGATCTCTCAGTTTCGGCCGTTACATGATGATTGAACATGTCTAGTCTAATTAGGCGGTAGCCAATCATAATCGCGTGAACGCGCGTGCGTTCTGCTTCGAAACAGACGGCGATCCAAACCGGGACGGGTTGGTAATGTTACTGGTTTGCTTGACCATGACTCTCTCTCGAGGCAGGAGCGGCAGGGATAGCCATGCGCCCTGATTTAGAGCCACTTTGTAATTTTATAAAATAGTTGAAATCGCATGATAATAACTTAAAATGAAACTACAATTTTAAATTCCTTGCAATAGGTTACAATCCGATTCTACTTTGTATCATCCATTCAATTACTTCCTAGGACTAGGAAGGGCATACAATTATAGAGATTTAACAATAACTATTCCAGGCTCAGGCCAGCAGCTAGTACCTAATTGCTGAATACTCATGCCGTTTATCAGCGTGCCAGATTGCAATTAGAGGCGATGCGCACACGCAGCCGATACTGCAAGCCGGTCATGCAGCGGCCTATCGCACTGTCGGGACGTCTGCACATCTGGGCAAACACGACTGATTCAACCGATTCGGGTTACACGCCTGTTTTGTTGGCACAGCGGTTTAAACAACATCGCACTGACTCACTATACAATTAATCAATTTGACCTGATTGTTTCTAGACTATTTACACTAAGTAAATATATTTTACAGAAAATGTATTAAACCTAGACACAAATGTATACAGTTCCGAGCGATCCAAGTACAATAATGATTTTTAGATTTCGTAATTTATTTAACGATTTAGCATTTGAAACCTTCCAAGGTAAAGGATCAGTGTTTGTTATTGTTATAGTTACGACCTACGACCTTATCCGCCCTGATGAACCCACGGCACGTGTGTCGTGTTGCGTAAGAACCTGTTTACAGGCCGCGGTTGCTGTCCGACGAACTCCGAACACTGTAGCTACTATGGCATTGTATAGAGATATGAGTCGCGGCCATGCGGTCGGCCAATCCATCGTTTTTTGCGCCATCGCAGTTTGCTCATTGTACTCGGAGTGAGGTCAGCACCTGCCTCGCTGTAGATCAGGCAGATTTTGCCGTTGTATCATTTCCACTTATACGCAATCATAGTAAGCAAACTAAGGCGCAATGTGGTTTTGAGTTGTTTGCAGTTGGACTTATGTTTTTAGTTCATTCGCCGTAAACTTAGAAACGCGCTGCAGAAAATCCCACAAGTGTATAACAAGAAATAGCAGGAATACTCACAGTACTGAAGGACCAGCAGGAGCCGCACTTGCCCTGGTCCTTGACGTCGGTGACGGCGCCCTTCTTGCGCCAGTCCACCTCCTCCGGCACGGTCACGTGCGCCGGCGCGATGAACGTGGCCCCGCGCAGGTCGTTGCCTTTGTTGTACAGGCCCTTGTTGTGTCTGGACAAATAGGCAATGTAACTGCTGGGCGATACTAAACTCCATCATAGCGAAGGAAAAGGTATGACTTAGAGCAGTGAGCGGCTGACCGTTTGCCTCCCAATACGCTTTAGATGGTGTGTCCATACAGCGTAACGTAGCAAACTGAGTACATTACCATCAGCAATTAACAGTCAACCACCCACTGTTCGCCTAATCAGGAAGCACCCTAAGCGGAATCAGGCATTTGCTAAACAAGTGACATTGGAGGTCAAAAAGATAACCTTCTAAACCTAAATCGACTAGATAATGCTGTTTACAAGAGCTGCTGTTGAATTCTCGCACTGGACTACTAGATATGGCTTTCACCCCTATATAGTCAACTTCCCCGTCCTCCAATCCTCCCTCCTAACATCGCTAGGGAGTGGAACGCAAGACAAGGGTGAATAGATGGTAGCGTGGTCCACCATCGGCTTCGTCATCGCTTAACACTAAGTATGCGAAACTAAGGTCAAACCCAAGCCGCTTTTGAAATTTGAAAAATAGGAGTCTTAGGACCAGTAGTAAACGAATTGCACTTAAAGTATCAACATCATTGGGTTTGCTCTAACTAACTTCAGTCGGGTACAATCAAATATGAAGATGTTAAGTAGTTTAGAATTACGAAAGTAGTTACCTACCAACCTATTCTATAAGAATCCCAATTGGTTACCTTCGAGGAACATTGAATTACCTATCTGAATACCTACATAACTAGTTATTAAGTTTTCTAATGTTGTACCGTAGATTATGAATTATTGACTAACTTGAATTAAAAACGAATAATAAACCCGCAGCATAGGTATCGTAAAGATAACTTTTATTTTCCACAGTGCATTCAACGTTAATCAAACCACGTGACAAATGAATCATTTAAGTCGAACGAGTACAATAGCAGTTTACAATAAATGTTCCGGAACAATAATGATGTCAGAATACGCCCCTATTCAGTTAACGCCCCTAGTTATTAGAATTACTGAATTACTTTTTCCTCTGATTTATTTTGATTTATTGTCAGTCTGTTGTGAAGGTTAAGAATCGCATAAACATAGCTAAACGCAAGCTTACCTCTGTTTTCTAATTACTTGGAAGCATGCTTAGTTAACACATTTGGAATAATTACTCTTTCTGAATCATACAAATAATTAGATTGAACAGTATAAAATATCTTGCCGTACACTAGCTTAAGTGTTTAAGAAAATGATAATTAAAGTATAATACATTTATTAGCATACAAAATTGAATGATTCATGCCTTTATCAGACAATAGTGACTAATGTTGTTTAACACTGTTGATATTAATTTAAAGGACATAATTATCTATATTGTAAAGGAGAATGCATAAATGGTCTAGTTTTTTCTTTCAATGAAAATGAAATTAAAAATAATAATCTTTGTTTTCGAAGCTATCTGGTCATCCGAATGCCTGTTTTGAGCAAGGGATTTTATTTCTGAGTTTTCGCAGATGGTCAGCGCCTTTCGTCGTCCTGGGGACTGGTCTAAAAGGCTCCAATCGGACTTGCGTGGACGAGGCGAAGGGCCGTCTTTGCTCAGCTGTGGGATCCTGATGGCCAATTAAGATTAAGAACATCGTACTCACTTGAGTGTCCTGTTAAACCCGTTCATGGTGTACGTGAACTCGTGGTGCAGAAGGTCGCCGTACTTGTTCTGCTTCAGCTTGTAGGAGACCAGGCCCTGCTCGAAGCGCTGGTTGTGCTTCGCGATCTTGTGCTTGTTCTCAGCGTAGATCTTCATGCGGAACTTGTCTTCTAACTCGCTGTCGTACTTCTTGGCATGCTCCATCTAAGAATCACATGTTGTATTACGATTGTGCATATTTATAAGTAGGTATATCAACTTCTGGGGTCATCTAGTGATGAGAGGACTCATGAAAGTAGAGGATGCGCAAGGTGTGTGTCATCGCGACAGTACAGGGTAGTAGCAAGTGGAAAGAGGTGGTCTCTGCCTACCCATAGGAACATATCTTCGTCGTCGAATAGTTCGTCATGGCCGTGCGTAATAATCACTATCGCATCACAACATCGTGACCCTTAGCCAAAATACATCATAGAGACATTCGTCCACACATGCATAAAGAAAATGTCTTTTAAGAGAGTCTCTGATACCAATTGTGTATGCGAGCGTGACCCATTTTAAGATGCGAATCAATCATTCAAACAGACACCCCTTCAAGTAGGTAATGAAATTACTTTTTCTCACAAGCTTGATAAATTGTGTAATTTAATAAATAATTTACATCATTGAGTATCATCTGACTAACAATAGTCACGGTCATGGATAGTCATTGCGATAGCAAACAATAACAAAAGATAATTTGATCCCGCGATGTTGTTTTGGTGTTGATGTTTGTATTGCGTATCGGACGACTCAAAAATTATTTTTCGTATCTTTTTGCGTTTTCTAAATATTATTGTTAACTCGTTTATTGCAAAAATCTGAAAACTAGTCCAGAAGTGGATCATTGAAGAGGTGATTTGGCTAAAATGCATCTCAAAATTTAGTTAATTTTTTTTCGTCGCCTTAGCTTCATTCTTTCCGGTTTCGCGACCTTCTGTGCGGTCCGTAATGCGATTACAGGTCAATGAGCGCTCACAACGATAACAGGCGTCCCGAATTGAAATATCGCGTCAACAGTGCTCACAGCGCTATCAGCGTCAAAACCAATTCGGACCGCTAGATAGTGACACATAACCTAACAATTTTTAAACTTTCAATTTCTATCATTCCCCGGTTAAACTTGTGGTTCTTTTTGTGAAACTTTCTGTATCGTTATCACAGAAAAAGATTTGTCTTAGCAAAGATTTATTCTGAGGAATATAACTGTGCGGTCCGTAATGCGATTACAGGTCCATGGGCGCTCACAGCGATAACAGGCGTCCCGAATTGAAATATCGCGTCAACAGTGCTTACAGCGCTGTCAGCGTAAAAACCAATTCGGACCGCTAGATAGTGACACATAACCTAACAATTTTTAAACTTTTAATTTCTATCATTCCCAGGTTAAACTTGCGGTTCTTGTGGTAAAACTTACTGTTTCGTCATCACAGAAAAATATTTGTCCTAGCAAAGATTTATTCTCAGGATTATTAGCAAAAATATTTTTACGCGAAAATGTCTGTTTGACGTTTCATCTATGAATCTGACATAAGGCTCACAGCGACAACGCTCCGGAGCATTATCGTTGTGAGCGCAATGGCGCCGTTAGTGACGTCACCCATGACGTAAAGCTGTCTGACGTTAGATGGCCCGTTGGCGCGATATCTCAATTCGGGACGCTCTGTGAGCGCGCTGTAATTGATTTTGACTCAATTCGGAACGCACCCTAAGCAAACATATTTTTACGCGAAAATGTCTGTTTGACGTTTCATCTATGAATCTGACATAAGGCCCACGGCGATATCGCTCTGGGGTGCGTTCCGAATTGAGTCGAAATCGATTACAGCGCGCTCACAGAGCGTCCCGAATTGAGATATCGCGCCAACGTGCCATCAAACGTCAGCCAGCTGTACGTCATGGGTGACGTCACTAACGGCGCCATATTGCGCTCACAACGATAATGCTCCAGAGCGATATCACCGTGGGCCTTATGTCAGATTCATAGATGAAACGTCAAACAGACATTTTCGCGTAAAAATATTTTTGTCAATATTCCGCAGAATAGATCTTTGCTAGGACAAATATATTTCTGTGATAACGTTACAGAAAGTTTTACTACAAGATCCGCACGTTTAACCTGGGAATGATGGAAATTAAAAGTTTAAATTTTTTTAGGTTATGTGTCACTATCTAGCGGTCCGAATTGGTTTTGACGCTGATAGCGCTGTGAGCGCTGTTGACGCGATATTTCAATTCGGGACGCCTGTTATCGCCGTGAGCGCTCATTGACCTGTAATCGCATTACGGACCGCACAGCTGGAGCATTATCGTTGTAAGCGCAATATGGCGCCGTTAGTGACGTCACCCATGACGTAAAGCTGTCTGACGTTAGATGGCCCGTTGGCGCGATATCTCAATTCGGGACGCTCTGTGAGCGCGCTGTAATCGATTTTGACTCAATTCGGAACGCACCCCTTGTCTTCGCGAACAGCAATAGTTTAATAAAACGGAAGTCCATATTCTGCCTACTAATTACTAGATCTTATTTATTTTCCCGTTACATCGCTAGAACAGTGCGTGACTTATTTCTTAACACGTGATATTAATGATTAAGTATTCTCAAAATGAACAATAGAAAACTGTTTTGGATGATATACGGTGAACGATATCGGTGATTCACAGACAAGGGCAGTAGGCTTATGATTCTACGAAGGAAGCGACATTGAATTTTGTCACGTGATTATGGTCCAACAAAAATGTATGAAAGCAAAGCCAAGAAACGCGGTCAATATGGTTTTCTAGGCGCCTCTAACACCCGGCGCCTCTAACACCCGGCGCCCGGACTTTCTGCACCCCAGGTACTATAGGCAAAGCAGCCCCTGACCATAGTTTAACTTCACTGAGGGTACTTCCTGAACATTACAATAGGGTTACAAATTCACCTTGTATGCGGTCCACTCTTCCCTGACCAGGTCGAAGAAGGAGACGGCGCCGACGGCCGCCACCGCGCACAACGCCACCACCAGGTACTTCATGGTGAAGAGATGCTGTCTCTGAGGAACAAATACCATCATTACTATACCTCACTCTTGCACAACAACACGAGGAGCCCTGCTATCCAGAGGGGCTGAAAACCAGCGCGAGGAACCGTGAATTTCACCCATTTTATTCACATAAATAGGTATCACACATACCTACCTACCTCACATACCTACTCGAAGAAAGTATTTTAATTTATTCATTATTGTTAACATGCAGGAGTACGACACGAATCACGATACATTCTTCAAACCTCGCAATACTTAACTAGGTAGGTACCTACCTACATAAAATAAAATAGTTTGACATCACTAATATCAATTCTACATAATACCTACTTGACGTGAAACGAACGCGCATTCACGGATATTGTTGTAATGTTGTTGTACTCGGTTGATTCGATGATGTATTGCATGTGAGTGTTGCGTCATCACAACAGCTCGTTACGGGCCTAGCGAGAACGGCTTTATCAAGTAAGGTTGGTGTATTTAATAAACACTACATACCTAGGTACCGTACTTAACTACTTTACTAGGTATCCTCTTTTCGTTTAGGGTTGGGAGCCCTCAGTGCTTCCCTACTGAGCAAGTAATCACTAAGTTACCTAGATGCTCCATAGTCCAGATAAGCTGCCAAAGCCATCAGCGTCAAAAAAAACCTGTTGTTCGTTCAGAGGTGAAAAACCAGGCTTCAGTCTGTCTACTAACTACCTACCTATTGATTGAAGGTTATCAGTTGTGGTGTACCTGGCTGTTCCTTTAAGTTAGGTACATTAACGGCACGACAGGCTACCCATTTTAGGCCATTCTCACTTGCTCTATGTAAAAAAACTGTAGAAAGCAGATGAAAAGCGGAAAAAGGTATGTAACACTTAGCAAGTAAGTAATTAATTACTATGGTAATTAATTACTTACTTATAGTAATTAATTACTATGGTAATTAATTACTTACTTATCATAAAGGTAAGAGGGTTAGCGGATGAGCCGTTGACTGTGTTGTTTTTGTCCACCTTTTAAAATGAATTAAAATAAACAGAATACCTACCCCACTTCTTCAATTAAGTAGTGGCTGACCGTTACACGGAACAATTTATAAAACAAACCTCGATTAATGACAGTGCACTGGAGTGACTGATAATTTAACAAAAAAATCCTTGATGAAGGTCATTGTTCTAGCAATAGATAGACGTCTGTCTGTTTTTTAAATGTAATCTGTTAAATAATGCTTACCTATTTCTTTTTCAAAGTTCCCGAATAAAAACATAGGCGAGGCGTTAATAATTAATACCTTATAAAATTTTAATTATTTGATTTAGAACTTCGTATGTATTGACTAAACTAAAAACTTTTAAGGTAAACACGCACGGCTTTCTATTGTTAATGTTTACCTACAGAACTTACATCATGACTCAGCAAAACGAACGGATTATTTGAGAATATCGATACACTAGGTACGGTACGCTTATTGTATACCACTACAAATCTCAATTGCATCTAGATCTTGAATTATTGGAATTGAACAAAGGAAATTGTATACCTCGTTACTACGCAGATTCATCCGACACAAAGGCTGTGGGTTGATTTCTGATTTGTTTTGTATTCAAACGTCCTTCGAAAAATATCACAATGAGAGAGAAATAATAACAATACAGAAAATGTATACTCACTTTTTACTGGGAATAACTTTCACAAAATTTGTTTATCCGAATAAAATCGAGTCCGATTACGAAAATCAAAATTATTTGGCGACCGCTTCTCACTGCGGCTAGCTTGTTTATGCGCCTTTTTTTTCACAACGGATGAGGATATAGAGTAGCGAGGGCGTTGGTCAACTAGGTCATGACAGCGAGATCCGTCACTGTATGGTGGAATCGATTTAAATCGATGCCAAATATTTTCACATTTAAAGCCTACTCTGTATTTTACAACTCGATCGCCAGGACGCCCTAAAAAGATTTCATGATTGAGATTTGTTCCTGCTTGATTTGGTTCGAAATATGCTAATAATTCAACAATGCCGAAAATTATCATGCAATTGAAATATCGATTAATTGTGATAGTTACAGACCAGATGAACGAAGGGTCTGGGTTAAAAAAAAAAAGAACGCCAAAGTGACATAATTTATCTGTGGTGTGGTAGTAAGTAAAGTGACTGACACGGCCGATTTTCTTCCTTTAAAAAATAATAGCATTAAGGTTAAGCTTGTCTATGGATGCTTTTATAGGAAATGGTAGCTTCCCCTCCTCCCGCGGATGATGAGGTTTCTAGTCTAAGGATTGTCTTTGGTTTGTAACCTAGGTTACGCTTTTGTTGATTGTCATTTGTGTCAAGTATTGTCAGGTTGGTTTTTATTTCATTGTGTCAACAATTATATTTTTTTCAGAAAATATAAATGCTTAAAAGAAAATTAACTTACCTACCCATCAGAAAATGCGGTAAGATTGTTTGGAAACATAATTGTAGAAGACAATCAAGTTTTAGAAAATAGCCCACATCAACAGGGTTTAATAAAAGAGTTGAAACATCAAATTCAGTCCAAGCATTCATCAGCATTCATATGATTCTTTGGGTTGTAAGCAACACAAAAGTGTAGTTGCGAAAAGCTGTTTTGATTTAACTCTGCGATTAACTGTGTTCAATTGGTGCAACATTATAAACAAAAATCTCAAGGTACGGATGTTTGTAGATTGGAAAAGACGATTTTGCCCTGTATGCAGCGTAAAGCATTTACTAAATATTAAACAAAATTAAGAAATAAAAGGCATACTAAGTGAAAATTGTTTAATTTATACCCAATTTATATTTCCAAAGAAAACAAGCAGAATTTAGGTAGGTACCTATAATATAACGCTTACCGTTATAAATCCACAAATAAATAACAAAGGTTTAACATAAAACCTTTTTGTATTTATTTGTGGATTTATAACGTTAACATCGTTGCCGCATTATGAAAAAACAATTAAAAAAAAAAGCTATCAAAATCTTTATATGCGGAAATCTCTATGGATCATAAGGCGAGTTTTTTGCTACGGAAGTTACCCGTCTGAACCTGTTCCCTATCTAGTTTGTGGTGACTGAACTCTGAAGTGCGATCGCAGGTTGTGCATGGTTTTGTAGGTTATGTTTTCATTACTGTAATTCACCCAAAAATGAAGCAAAATGATGATACAAATAAAAAAAGTGGTAACAAAGATAAGAAAGTCAAACTTTACAAGCCTCGAAAGAAAAAAAGCGTTGAAGAAGATGCTGCAATTCAATATTTACAGGCTCAGTACGAAAAGGTAAGAATATATTTTGGTAGTACTTAATCAAATTACCCGAAGGTGCTATTAGATATTTTCTTAGAATCAGTTTGTAACTATGCAAATGCCATGCCTCCTTTTGAAATTTTGTGTTGTTTCCATTTTATGTGTGTTTCAGATTAATCCCGCTGAAATAAAGACATTCAAGGATTTCCCTCTGTCTCAGAAAACCCTAAAAGGATTAAAAGAAAACAACTACATTACTCCAACTGAAATACAAAAACAAGCAATTGGTTATGCATTGCAAGGAAAAGATATCTTGGGTGCAGCCAAAACTGGTTCAGGAAAGACACTAGCATTCCTTGTGCCTATCCTTGAGAACTTATTTTGTAAAAAATGGACTCGTTTAGATGGTGTGGGGTCATTAGTCATATCACCAACCAGGGAGTTGGCTTATCAAATATACGAAACATTAAGAAAAGTTGGAAAACTCCATGATTTCTCAGTTGGCTTGATAATTGGTGGTCAAAATCTTAAATTTGAAAGAAAAAGGATGGACCAAATGAATATCCTCATCTGTACTCCAGGCCGTCTGCTGCAGCACATGGATGAGAACCCTCTATTTAATTGTGATCACCTGCAGATGCTTGTGCTGGATGAAGCTGATAGGTGCCTTGACATGGGTTTTGAGACTACAATGAATGCTATTATTGAAAATCTTCCACCAGAAAGACAAACACTTCTATTCTCGGCTACTCAAACAAAGTCAGTTAAAGACCTGGCTCGCCTTAGCTTAAAGTTTCCAACATATGTGGCTCCACATGAGGAGGCAGAGACAGTCACGCCAGAGTCTCTTCAGCAGAGCTACATTGTTTGTGAAATTGATGAGAAACTTGGCATAGTGTGGTCTTTCATTAGAAATCACTTGAAACAAAAAGTTATAGTCTTCATGGCCACTTGTAAGCAAGTGAAATACATGTATGACTTGTTTTGTAAGCTAAGGCCTGGTGTCAGCCTACTAGCCCTTTATGGGACATTGCATCAAGAGAAAAGGGAAAGAATATATAAAGAATTTTGTAGAAAGTCAAATGTTGTATTGTTTGCTACAGACCTTGCATCAAGGGGGTTGGATTTTCCCAGAGTGAACTGGGTGATACAGATGGACTGCCCAGATGATGTGGACACTTACATACATCGGGCTGGCCGAACTGCCAGGGGAGTGTTCGGGAAAGGAGAGGGCCTTTTAATGTTGTTGCCTAGTGAAGAAAAAATTGTGGAGGATCTTAAAAATAGAAAAATACCAATCAATAAAATTTCAGTTGATCCTTCTAAGGTACAAGCACCACAAAGAAAAATAGAAGCTTTGCTATCTGATCACACAGACCTCAAACAAACTGCCCAAAGAGCTTTTGTTAACTATTTGAAGTCAGTGTTTTTAATGAAAAACAAGGAGATATTCAATGTTCAGCTTTTAGATACAGATGCATATGCTAGGTCCTTGGGTTTGATCATCCCACCAAGAATAAGATTTTTACAGAAATATCAGAGAAATAATACTAAAATTGTTCCAAGTGAGGATGAAACTGTTGTTGATAAATTAAAAGCAAAAGCTGATGCTGATGATGGGACTGAAAACGGTGAATCAGAAGAAGAAGAGGTGTCTGAAGTAGAATTAAGAGTAACTCAGAAGAAAGTTGAAATTCCAAAGTTCAATTTTCACAATGATGATGATAGTGATGAAGACGATTTTCTGCAAGTCAAAAAAGCTAATTTTGTTGAGGAAGAAGAAGAACCATCCATTGAAGAAGAGCCCAGTAAAACCAAGAAAAAGTCCAAGCCTTTAACAAAAGCCGCTGTAGCCAAGAAAATATTAAAACGAAAAATCAAAGTGAACACAACTGTAAAATTCACAGAAGAAGGTGAAGCTATTGAGGATGAAAAGAGGGACCTGAAATCTGACTTAGCCAAACAAATGAATAGTGAAAATGTTGGAGGTATAGACATTGAAAAAGCTAAAGAAATTTTGCAAGAAGAGGACAAATTTGATAAAATACGATTCAGAGAAAAAGTAAAAGCAAAACACAAAGAGCAGAAGCGTAAACTCAAAAATAAGAAGAAGGATGAGGAAGAAGAAAAGGATGAATTTGGTTCCCAGTCAGAGTCGGATGGGCCAGATCTGTCCTGGCTGCCTGATCCTGATAAAGTTTATGGGGAACAGGCAGAAAATGACTCCAATTCTGATGAAGACCCAGTCTCTCTACAACCAGACAGTGAAAACCCAAATTCAGAGGACTCTGATGGTGAAATATATCACAGGTACATATTTTATATACAATTTTTTATGCTAATTTCAGTGTCTTCTTCAGATCTACAGAGTAATTCCATAAATCTTCATAAGTTTAACGAAATTCACATTTGACTTAGATTTAGTCGTTTTTCGGAACCACTATAATGTAATCTAACTTGAACATTTTGCAGGCCCAGCAAGCGGAAACTTGTTGAAAGCAAGGGTATCCCACAGGAAAGTGTTGCTCCAAGGAAAGTTAAGAAGATCCAAGAAATATCCTCATCGCTCTCAGTTAGAGAGGCGGAAGCTTTGGCCATGAGCTTACTGCAGAAAAAAAAATAAACAAGAAAATTTACCTAAATATTTTGTTTTCCTGTCACCCCTCAAGTAATTATTGCAACTTACATTCACAACAGGCTTATTTGTTTTGTAACCCCCTTATTCATTAAAAAACCTAAACAGCACTTGGCTTCAACAACAAGTTATCTTTTGTATCGTTTGTCTCTTTCATTCTTGTTGCTGCAGCCATTTGCAAGTACGTGACAAAACACTTCAATTGCCTAAAACTATGCTTTAGCGTTGCGCTCTTTTTTATGAATAAGGGCCGGCGCCCACTATCGGCATCGGCACGCTTCAGGATTTAAAGGTGGCAAATAGCAATATACTTTAACATTAGAGCAATAAAGTAGAAATTTCCGTGATGTGTTCTCGTAAAAACAAAATGCATTTGTTCTGTTTCTGTTTCGGCATTTTCTACTTTATTGCCATTATGTTAGAGTATATTACTATTTGCCACCTTAAAAGCCTGAAGCGTGCCGATGCCGATAGTGGGCGCCGGCCCTAAGGGGGTTAGTACTTCTATAAAAAGTAACTAGTTTTATATGTTTTGGAAACATCAGGAACTACGTACCCCTTTTATTTATTTTCGCTTACATAGACGCAAGCCATGTTTTACATTATTTGCCATTTCGCTGGCAAAGGATTTCGTACAGCGTCTAGCGATAGCGATTAATAAATTAAGGCAACTACCAATACCAAATTCCATACAATGGGGCTAACGCGTGTTGATTTTTCCGCTAGAGGCACTAGTGTTGAATTAGGGATGCCCAAATTTTTGCAGGATGAAATCGCATTCTGCTGAATCGATTCAAAAAATCGTATTGCCGTGAATCGATCTTTCAGAAGATCGATTCACGGCATCCCTATCGGCATCAGATCGGGCATCCCTATGTTGAATGAGGTTTGAGGTTCAAAACTAAAGAATGGCCGAAATGGACACAGTCCGTAGCCGTGAAAAAACAATAGGAAAAAAAAAAGAGGTTTGAGGTTGCTAGAATGCTGAATGGCCATTCCAGCAACCCTCAGGGTATGTACCTCAATAAAGGCTGTGTGTCAAGAAACAGAGATTGGTTGTAGAACTTTGAAGATTTTAACCATGATAATAAATGTGGCAACACTAAGTTTAAAAAAAAAACTGTCATTGAAAAGAAAACTGATCGTTGCACTTTTTATCGGAGAATCGCTTTTTATCGTAAAACAATAGATTTTCTATGGATTTAGCGTAAATTAACTATTAGTACTTATTAATTTTAATTATGTTTTGGAGCGGAAACTATATCGCAGTTAAGGAAGTAAATTTTCTACTTAAGTTAGAGGTACGTAATTGTTATAAATTTTGTGGTTAGAAGTGGCTGAATGGATGTTTCTGGCTTGATTTATTTTGTCATGATTCCGCTATCGATGTTACATTTATTAGAATTTTAACTTACAAACTATAATTTATACTTTAGTTAAAATGGAAGTGTTGTTTTGTTCCAGAATGTAACACTGACGCAGATTTTGGAGGCGGACGATATCCTGCAAGAATGCAAGGCGGACAACAAAACTTTGATGCAATTGTGAGTACTTAAGCGAAAACAGCTTCGTATTAGACAAACTGAACTACACCAGACAACCTACACCAAAGATCTAAAGCCTTATTTTTTTCTAATTAGCATGATCTATACCAGCAACAGATGAACAAAACTGATAGGATGTCATAAAAATTATATCGCTTCAGTACTCTGCAGGAGGTTTAATCCCTTGAATGATGTATAAAATAAGAAAAGAAAAGAAAGAAAGAAAGAAAAATTTTATTAGTCCACACAAGACAGTTTAAAGTTTACAAAAAATATTAATCTAGCGTGTGGCGCTAAGAGGGTTTCCACTCAGCATGTGTCAAGTGCATCTGCATGTGTGTGTGTGTGTGTAAGCATTGAGCATTGTGGACTCTTGAGAAGCCATGTCAAACCACTCTTGTCTGTCTTCACTATCTTTTTAACCTTAATGTTATTTAATGACTGTTCCTTGTTAGAAAATTCATTATAAAGCTAAGAGACTTGTATTGTTTTTGTAAAGGGTGACTTAGTTTTGAATGCTTATTTTTATGTGCAAAATATATGATTTAGATTTTATCATTTTATCATTTTTCCTTCAATTTGCTGATGCATTTGCTGTTATTTTGAAATCATTATTCAGTACTATTATGTGCTTAAGATGTAAAAAAAAGATATTGTTGGTTCATTTATATGTTTCAGTACATGTAATCACAAAATGATGTTTCTATTCCAGTCTTACAAAGCCAAAGATCCTGGCTGAGCTTATAACACTTATAACAGAGGAGCCTCCAAAAAATGTGGAGCTGGCTTCTCAGTACCGGCACGCAAGCATTGCGTGCGAGGTGCTCACCAGCCACCTGTCCACTCTCAGCGACTGCCTCTCCACAGATGTGGTGCAGATGAACCGCCTCTGTGACTTCATAAACAGAGATCCCCCTCTCAATCCCTTGTTGGCTTCATACTTCAGCAAAACTGTTGAAATGCTACTGGAACGGAGTCCTAAACAGGTGTGTATCGTACCTACATCAGTCATTTTAATTATTGCTCCAATCTGCAGTGGCAACACTGTGTAAGTTTTAAGTTAATTTAACTGCGAATTTTCAAAAACTATTACACATTTGATTTAGTACATATTAATTAGTAAACTTATACAGTGGACCTCTGCATTCATTAAAAATGTCTAATCCTTTCTTCCTACATCTCTAAAATAAGGTATGGGAAAGGCAAGGTGCACCATTGTGTTTTTAAATCCAATTTTAAGGCTGTGTTCCTCTACTGGTGAATGAATGTTTTTGCGAAGCTTTTGAGTGATTTACACTAACTCGAGAGGCATTGTTAAACAGTTTTGCACCTGTCAGAGTGAGTTAGGTTGACTTTTTACCCAGTCTCCAGTTTTGGATCACACACTTAAATTTATTGTAGATAACTTTAACTGTCATTGTTGTAGAGTTCATTGGCTTTTGTGAATTCTTCAATTTTTAAACTATTTAACCTTTTCTGTACGGGGTGCTCGAAACCGATGTAACGCCTCAGTACGGGGTTTTAAGGAATCGAAAGGCGGCGGCCGTTTTCGGTAAACTTTGACGGGTCATATTAACTTAACTATAAATGCTACGCTCTTGAAATTTTCAGTATATACTCACTAGTTAATACTCTTTTGATTGCAGAACATTTCAAAAGTTAGATTTTCTTCTAAATAGAAAAAATCGGATAATAGTGCAAAAAAAAAGATTGATGGATTTGAACCAGTAAATTGTCACTAAACACCATAGTTTCACATAATTCCACTAAGACACATATAAATTACATTATTTTACTAAAACCACACAAATATTCCCAATATTCAGCGAACTATACACTTTTTAATGCGACTAAATATTTCCACATTTTACTATTTGAAACTAGGCACGTGTATGGTATCAAAATGTCGATATCGATTTATCGAACCTTTTTACTAGGGTCGATAATCATCTCCATGTCCATATTACTATTATTGATGGTATATCTTAGTGTTATAAAGGCATAATGTATCAGTTATATTTGGTAATATGTTTATTTGTTTATTTTTTGTCTTCTAATTATCCTCTGCCTACCTGAACGTCGCCTGGAAGGGTTTGCTTTTTAGCAATGAGATCCCCTTAATTGTTCATTAGTTTCTATTAATTAATATTTCTGTAATGTTTTGGTACAATGAAGATTATCTATCTATCTAGGGGCGAAACTTGTGAAATAATGTCGATATACCGACCCTTTCCAACAAAACATCACTAAAATCCGCCATTTTGTTTTTTCCCTAAAACACCTTCCCAATACGGGTGGCATCATATGATGTCCTGATCCGGTACTCAACTTTGTCGATGGATTTAGAAATAGAGACATCTAGTTGTTTTTTTCTGTACTAGTTCACTAGCTAGATTAACCAATCCTGTACAAGATTCAGTCGATAAAACAGCACCCACCCATAGACATTTAAAAAGAAAACGAAGATTTTGTAGTGGCTATGCCAGAACATCATATGGTGCCACCCGTATTAGGACGTGACTTTGGCAAAACATCATATGATGCCACCCATACAGAAAAGGTTAACACTTACAACCTACCGTTTTTTGCAGATGTGATATAAAATGTTAACAGCTTGTAAATAATATGAATGACCCATCAGACAATTTGATATGTGGTGCTGTTTTTTTAACTATGTGTTTAACTGTTTGCATAACTGATTATTTGCTCATTATTTTCTGGTTTCTTTTATTTAATCTGAATAATCTTTTGACTGCCATCTATGACAGATTTTATTTTTTGTTTTTAAATGGTAACTAATTTGTTGGCGGTCAGAAGGTTACGATTGAAGTGTATGTAGTCAAGTTAGACTATCACATTACGTCTCTTACCGCAGGCGAGACCCGGCACTCGGAAGGGCCCCGACCTAACTAAAATGCCAGTCTTGATGCTCCCTAAAGTACTAAGGAACCTCTGTTTTGCCCAGGACTGGTATCTTTACCACATAGTGTGCCTGCGGGTGCTCGATTTCTTCAAATCACGCCGCGACTTCCTGCCGAACCTGCTCCGCCACATATCCACCTCAGCGATAGCAGATACCTTCAAGTATTTTATAAGACTTGATGATCTGTTCAACAAAATTATTATGGAGGTAAGTTATCTTTTATTATAATTTATCAACTAACTTTCGATTGACTGTGTGCTTTATGTAAAACATAATATGTTAAGCAGTATCTATTCTAATCAGTAACAGATTTAATCAAGATTTGTAAATGAGGTGCTCTTCATTCTTGGCCTGAGTGCTTTATTATTGTGTTATGATCTGTTAAGATCTAATAGGTGAATACACAAAAATGCAGTATTGTGAATGATCTTATGAAGCATTTACGAAAGTGTATCATCAACAGAGTTAACTCCTGATACGTGACATTACACATTACATGAATAACAAAATGCTATATCAAAGTCAAAATTTGATTTGAATCAATATCTGATTTAAATCAAAATCTTAAAAAGAAAAAAACTGAACCAACTGAAAGTATTTTTATAAACCATGCTCTAAACGAAAGTGTGTTTTTACACAATTATTACTGATTCATAGCTAGGTCAACATTTAATCAGCATAATTGACCAAATTCCGAATGAATAATCTAAAAGGCATTGAATACATTGACATTGTGTGTACACATGTGCTATTGATATTGTGATTAATATGTCACCTCGTTTTGTATCACGGTTTTGTTAAAACTTCAGGCATTACTCAACAATGAATAATTACAACTATTTGCTTGCATATTGAAAGAATGTGTTTAGTCACTAGCATTTGAATTAAAAATGGTTATGTATAGTCTGCAAAGTGGGTCCATATTGACTCACCTAAAGTTGTTTCTCCGAAATTGTTCTTCCTAACGATTTGTGATCCGAAAGATCACTCTTCCTAAAATTTTTAGTCCTAAAGTTTTCTTTCATACTTTTTGTAGTTCTAATGACGATGTTCATAACGCTCATGTTTCCTAAAACTTCAATTCATAATATTTTATCTCCTAATGTTGTTTTTCATAACCATATAATGAATACACACATTCACAGAACAGATTCATTTTCCCAGTGTAGAATTAGGGTCAAAGACGGTTAGGTTGACAAAAATTAGGATATAAGTGTTTATGGCTATCGAAATTATGAAGTTGAATGATTCGGAACTAAAACATTAGGAAAAGAGAAGTTAGGAATTGGGATTGTTAGGATGAAAAATTTTAGGAAGAAAATTTTCGGAGTTCCGATTTTAGGAGTTACAATTTTAGGTGAACTTTGGCGCACCCCTGAAAAGTAGGCAGTTTTGTTTAATTGTTTCAGTAGCATGACACTAATATTGTATTTGCACGCCTAGTATTATACTAGCAAAATATTGTTGATCAATTTATTAACGTTGTCACTAACCTCAATATAATTGCGAATAATGAATAGGGCATTGAAGTATTTTAAGCATGACTTGTGTTTTTTTGTCTAGAATTAGTTCAACATTCGACTTTCTTATGACCTTTCTCAATATGTAAATTGTAAGGGGTTATTATTAGTCAAGTATACGCTGCACTGTCAGACCATTTTAAACTGGGACTGACATTCATGTAATAAACCATTGTTTGTTCTGTGCTTGAGGTGACTGAGACCCATGATAGTGACCATAGATTACAATTACAAATTAAATGATATAAATGACATTGGATTATTCACGTCTTCTTTTCCGACATACCTTAGTGCCAAGACAAAGGTCTACAACCAGTGTGTGTTACCAGTGATGCCATATTATGTAGCTGAGACATGGTAATTCACTATGGGCCTCATAAGAAGGCTCAAGGTTACCTAACGGGCTATGGAAAGGGTTATACTCGGTGTAATTCGCTACGAGATCGAATCAGAAATGAGGAAATCCGTAGGAGAACTAAGGTCGCCTTCGTAGCCCAGCGAGTTAGCGTGTTTAAGTCAAAAACGATTTATACAATATAAAACGGATAATAAAGATGATAAAATTCTGACAGTGCCAGAAGGTGAATCCATAGCTCATTTTCCTTGTTCCGGGCCAAACCACACTACCCGCAGATGCATTACCATCCAAATGTAACTCCACAGTGGTTCGAAGAGCACCAGTTCCTCGAATGCCTGATCCAGATAATCTGCGGTGCGTACGCGCCGGAGCCGCCGCCCTCGAAGGGCGCGCCGGAGCCCGAGGCGTCGCCGGACCGGCCGGAGAAGGGCCAGCACGAGCTCAGCGAGAAGAACGCCAACCACGAGCCTGGGCCTGAGGGGGGGGATAGGGAGGAAGGGGACAAGCGAACTGGTGAGTGCAGCTGATGCCTACTGGAGATGTTGTGAATAGTTGGTGAGTAGAATGCCAGAGGCAGACGCAAAATGCAGAAGCGTTTTATTTACTAAATTATTGTGCTTTAATTCAATTCAACTCAATTAAATCGGTATTGAATACAAAGGTATCATAATATTACAGCATTACTTCCAATAAAAGAACAATTTAAAACGAAGAAGATACCATTCTAAATTATCAATGATTGTTTATTTAAAATCGGTTTGCGTTTGACCCCAGTCTCGTCATGGTAAGCTAGGACGAGGTCGAATCCCTATTCACTTTTGCCTTTAAATTCAACCTTGGTGGGTTGATTAAATGAAAAAAGTAATTAGCTGTCAAAATTACATATTATGCAATACTCACGTTCTAAACGTTGTAGCTTTTACCTCCTGCCAACCTTTTTTTTTGACCCGGAGGAAATGACGTTACGCATACCCGTCCACCGGGGGGCGAACGGGTTATGTAGGACTCCCCCCTGGACACCCAGTGGCATACCCACTAAAAACTCCGGGACTCCCTCTCATCGTCCATGTTGAGGGAAACTACGGTGACTGGCACGAAGCCTTCTACGCACTACCTCCTGCCAACCTGCTTTGGTTATTTATTTTAGGCAGAATTTGTAGAAATCTTCCTTTTTCGCCTTCTGTTCTCTTTGTGGTGACAGAAATCTTAAGGTTTCTATCATTATGTATAGCAGCGGTTTCAAACAAAGCGGCCTGTGGGCCGCATCCGACAAACAAAAGACTAGGGGGAATATCAACATTGGTCTCAGTGATCGATTGCTCAGACGATATTTTAAAACACCATTAATGGCGACCCGCGGTCTAGGCTCCAAACCCTCTTCGTTACATTGCACACTCGCAGCATGATATCCAAAACAAGTATTTTATAAAGCGTTGCATCTCCCAGGTTCGGAATGCACGGAGAACAACGTAGAGGGTTCTCCGGGGCGGGCGGCGCCTGTGTCGGATGGGGGCGGGGCGGAGGGCGGGGCGGAGACGGCGGGCGCGGCGGAGGAGCGCGCGCGCAGGATCGAGGCCGTGGCGTCCGCCAACGCCGCCGCGCTGCTTTGTGACCTCATACTCAGTGGATGCGCGGGAGAGGGGTGCAATACCAGGTAAACATTTACATTCAATGTGATTTTATTGTCAGTCGTATTGGATTTTTATAGCAAATTTGTACAGCCCAAACTTCCTTCATTATCTGCAGTTGACTGGCAGAAAAAGTTAAAAAAAAAGTTGGCTGGCCTCTTAGCATAAAATCCGCCAATTGTACTTTTACGCGTCTCCACACACGAGGACAAAAAGAAAATGGTTGTCATCAACAAACAAAGTGAGTTTACGCATCGTCCGACCTGAGTATAAAAGGAACAATGTAATAGCGTATTCAGAACACTCGTAAAGACCCTTCTCATTAGGATTGTTAGTGTCAAAGTATTTGATTAGAACTGTGTCTCATAAAGGACAATTTTTCACATTTCTCTTTAATGGACATGTTAATATGTAATGTAACGTACGATCCTAGCATTGTACAAAAATTGGTTTGGAGCTGGGTGCTTCCTATGTATGTTTAAGTATGTTTATCCGTTGTCTAGTATTCCATAGCACACGAGCATTTAGTTGCTTAGTTTGAGGTTAGATTGCCTTGTGTGGGATAATGTCCAGTAATATTAATTTATTCAAAAAAAAAACAGTATTTGTCTGACTAAAGAATAAGTGATTTTGTACTTTGGAAAACCCATTCGATGAACAAAAGCGTTGTCTAACCAATGCATCATCTAGGTAGTCCAGTGTAGCTTGTCCTGTTTTGTAGGCCGCGTACATAATGTGAAATGAATAAAAGCGATGTATGATCCATTTCGTCGTTTAAGTTCTAACATCACGTATGTAATTTTTAGCAGCTTTTCAGGAGAGCTAAAAAACCGAATTGGCTTACGTACTGTTTCCATAGGAACTATCCTATCATGCTATAACTTTTTCGTAATTTTGAGTGATTCTATTGGTCGTTGGTCGTACCTGGATTGACGAGCGAATGACATCATCTCGGCCACCATTTGCAGGGAAGTCCCAGACCAGCGAAAGTGAACCCAATCAGAGGGGCCCTACGCCCACGACCCTAGTGCTATCTACCTACTTTCGAACTTCGAATAAATATTTATAATTTGTGAACGACGTTTTGAGTTTCACTTGGCTACCTAAAACCCACCGTTACAAAACGACACGTATTGTTAAAACTTAAACGACGACTTAAGTTGGACGATTTGAAAACACATGTAACAGGTCTATTTAAGTAAAGATATTTCTGATTCTGATTCTAAAGGATGATTTGTCGTGTGTTATAGACCCCGTACATCATGGGCGCTGGTGGCTCGCCTGCAGAGCGCGGCGGGCGTGCGGCTGGTGCTGGCGGGCGTGTTCACGGCGCCGCCGCGCGCACGCCGGCACGCGCTCGTGCACGGCGCGCACGTGCTGCGCGCGCTGCTCGACCAGGACCCCATACTGTGAGTGCACACACTGGCTAGGTGTCGCAGAGCGTCGGCTGCGGCTGGTGCTGGCGGGCGTGTTCACGGCGCCGCCGCGCGCACGCCGGCACGCGCTCGTGCACGGCGCGCACGTGCTGCGCGCGCTGCTCGACCAGGACCCCATACTGTGAGTGCACACACTGGCTAGGTGTCGCAGAGCGTCGGCTGCGGCTGGTGCTGGCGGGCGTGTTCACGGCGCCGCCGCGCGCACGCCGGCACGCGCTCGTGCACGGCGCGCACGTGCTGCGCGCGCTGCTCGACCAGGACCCCATACTGTGAGTGCACACACTGGCTAGGTGTCGCAGAGCGTCGGCTGCGGCTGGTGCTGGCGGGCGTGTTCACGGCGCCGCCGCGCGCACGCCGGCACGCGCTCGTGCACGGCGCGCACGTGCTGCGCGCGCTGCTCGACCAGGACCCTATACTGTGAGTTACACCTTCAGTCTCTAGGCAACTTACATAGGCGGCCGGTCGTCCGACAACTCAGGCTGACCTCCCGAAGGTGCTCAACGATATCTTCCTTGCCAGTTCTTATCAGTACAGGAACAACTTTCTGACACCAGTGATTGAGTCACATTATGTTTGTATACTGTGTATTTATTTATCACTACAAAGTATAAAACAAAGTCTATTTCTCTGTCCCTATGTCCCTTTGTATGCTTAAATCTTTGAAACTACGCAACGGATTTCGATGCGGTTTTTTTTTCATAGATAGAGTTATTTAAGAGGAAGGTTTATATGTATAATAACATCTTATTGCACCCGTGCGAAGCGGGGGCGGGTCGCTAGTTATTACTATAATAGTATTTTAATCTATTTTAAAGTTCATTTTTATTTGTTTGATTTAGTTCTTTCATACATGCGTAAAAAATACTATTTTGTAACTCATACTATTTATGAAGCAATTTATTAAGAGAACATTTTCATAAACGCAGTATTTAACATAGTTGTCGAACAAAGTTCTTACGCGCTCCCCAAAGAAATAGTAGTTGTTACGTAATCATTACGGTTACTTTTGAATTAAGCGTTTTTGGGCGAGTCCAAAAATGTGCATCTCAAAATGTGATATCTCGGGTTTTTTTCCCCAAATTACCTACTACCGCTGTTTGGACGCTGATAGCCTTGACAGCTCTACCGCACTATAGGATGAGCGAGGAGGGCTCTCAACCCTAATATTTAGAGTAACATAAAGATTGTCTAAGCTGAAATGACGCGCCCTTCCACTGCATCATCATCACTTTCTATGGACATGTTTGGGGAAACAAAAGTGACGTGACACGTGGCGGTATCTGTTAACGATATCTCGGGTATTTATTTTGATAATAAATAAAAAAATACAGTTGACTAACCTATTTGCCACTGGTATTTCCACCCTTGCAACAATTGAAAAATAACGTAAGTTACAAAAGAAGGTCTCAATGTTTATCTTTGTTTTAGTGTATGTAGTCTTAACATATTTAAACGAAAGAAAGTTGCAGTGATTACAGAATCTCAGTAATTTATTTGGCGCACAATATTTAGTTTGGAAAATTCTTATTTCATTCGTGAATTCATGGGTTGCGTATTCATTGAACTGTTAGTTTTAGTTTGCAGAGGCGTAACTATGTGATCAGAAGCCCGTGGTAAATTCAGCGGATGCAGTTACGTAGAGCACTGTAACTTTAACTGTAACACTGTAACTTTTTATTTAATGTGTAAATTGTCTAATTTAATAATAAATGTTGGTTTTCTTCCTCTGATCACGGGCTTTTCCTGCTAAGGGTGGACTGTGAAAGGGTGACTGTGACTGTGTGTGTCTGGACGCCTCCAGTAGAGTTGCTACCTTGTAGTTATGCCACTGACCGTCTGTTTCTCTTCCAGAGGCGGCGAGTGCGAATCAGAGCGTACGAGCGTGGAGCTAGCGGTCGCGCCCCACCTCCCGCTGCTGCACCAGGCGCTGCTGGTGCCCCCGCCCGGGGCCCCCCGCGCCGTGGGGCTGCCGCGCGTGCAGGTGGCGGCGCTGCTGGCGCACCTCGCGCGCTCAGAGGTCACGGAGGTGGGGGCCACCATGCTCACACTGGGTGAGACACTCCCCGCTAGCGCCGCTGGACCCCCCGCCCGGGGCCCCCCGCGCCGTGGGGCTGCCGCGCGTGCAGGTGGCGGCGCTGCTGGCGCACCTCGCGCGCTCAGAGGTCACGGAGGTGGGGGCCACCATGCTCACACTGGGTGAGACACTCCCCGCTAGCGCCGCTGGACCCCCCGCCCGGGGCCCCCCGCGCCGTGGGGCTGCCGCGCGTGCAGGTGGCGGCGCTGCTGGCGCACCTCGCGCGCTCAGAGGTCACGGAGGTGGGGGCCACCATGCTCACACTGGGTGAGACACTCCCCGCTAGCGCCGCTGGACCCCCCGCCCGGGGCCCCCCGCGCCGTGGGGCTGCCGCGCGTGCAGGTGGCGGCGCTGCTGGCGCACCTCGCGCGCTCAGAGGTCACGGAGGTGGGGGCCACCATGCTCACACTGGGTGAGACACTCCCCGCTAGCGCCGCTGGACCCCCCGCCCGGGGCCCCCCGCGCCGTGGGGCTGCCGCGCGTGCAGGTGGCGGCGCTGCTGGCGCACCTCGCGCGCTCAGAGGTCACGGAGGTGGGGGCCACCATGCTCACACTGGGTGAGACACTCCCCGCTAGCGCCGCTGGACCCCCCGCCCGGGGCCCCCCGCGCCGTGGGGCTGCCGCGCGTGCAGGTGGCGGCGCTGCTGGCGCACCTCGCGCGCTCAGAGGTCACGGAGGTGGGGGCCACCATGCTCACACTGGGTGAGACACTCCCCGCTAGCGCCGCTGGACCCCCCGCCCGGGGCCCCCCGCGCCGTGGGGCTGCCGCGCGTGCAGGTGGCGGCGCTGCTGGCGCACCTCGCGCGCTCAGAGGTCACGGAGGTGGGGGCCACCATGCTCACACTGGGTGAGACACTCCCCGCTAGCGCCGCTGGACCCCCCGCCCGGGGCCCCCCGCGCCGTGGGGCTGCCGCGCGTGCAGGTGGCGGCGCTGCTGGCGCACCTCGCGCGCTCAGAGGTCACGGAGGTGGGGGCCACCATGCTCACACTGGGTGAGACACTCCCCGCTAGCGCCGCTGGACCCCCCGCCCGGGGCCCCCCGCGCCGTGGGGCTGCCGCGCGTGCAGGTGGCGGCGCTGCTGGCGCACCTCGCGCGCTCAGAGGTCACGGAGGTGGGGGCCACCATGCTCACACTGGGTGAGACACTCCCCGCTAGCGCCGCTGGACCCCCCGCCCGGGGCCCCCCGCGCCGTGGGGCTGCCGCGCGTGCAGGTGGCGGCGCTGCTGGCGCACCTCGCGCGCTCAGAGGTCACGGAGGTGGGGGCCACCATGCTCACACTGGGTGAGACACTCCCCGCTAGCGCCGCTGGACCCCC
The DNA here is from genome assembly GCA_950022985.1 of Udea ferrugalis. Taxonomy (NCBI): domain Eukaryota; kingdom Metazoa; phylum Arthropoda; class Insecta; order Lepidoptera; family Crambidae; genus Udea; species Udea ferrugalis. The sequence continues at coordinate 18,309,121 of OX465524.1, read as the reverse complement.
CGCCCGGGGCCCCCCGCGCCGTGGGGCTGCCGCGCGTGCAGGTGGCGGCGCTGCTGGCGCACCTCGCGCGCTCAGAGGTCACGGAGGTGGGGGCCACCATGCTCACACTGGGTGAGACACTCCCCGCTAGCGCCGCTGGACCCCCCGCCCGGGGCCCCCCGCGCCGTGGGGCTGCCGCGCGTGCAGGTGGCGGCGCTGCTGGCGCACCTCGCGCGCTCAGAGGTCACGGAGGTGGGGGCCACCATGCTCACACTGGGTGAGACACTCCCCGCTAGCGCCGCTGGACCCCCCGCCCGGGGCCCCCCGCGCCGTGGGGCTGCCGCCGGGACTCAAAGATGTCCCTTTCTCCTCAACCATATCTGCTTATCTTTGATCTTTTTAGCGAAAACATCGACAAACAACAATTTTGCGTGTCAGATTCCCGACCAGGCTTTAGTTGCTTAGTTTGGGTCTAGATGGCGCTGTGTGGAACAGTGTCCATTGGTATTTATTAATGTTAAGTATGCAGGTTTTACTGTTTATGTGCCTAGTTATGGTCTTGACAATAAACGTCAGTGTGACAAAACCAGCTTGCTTGTATGGCTTGTATTTAGCATCTTAGTCACGGGAAAAGATAGATCCGAGCACTTGACCAGACTACATGCCGTTTTGACACGTCTGCAGGACGCAGGCTTAACCCTTCAGAAGGCTAAGTGCGACTTTTTTATGTCTCAAGTGGAATATCTTGGTTACATAATTGACAGGCAAGGGTTGAAAAAGTCCCCAAAAAAGGTGAATGCTATTTTGAATGCACCAATTCCTTCGAATGTCAGTAATTTACAATCGTTTTTGGGGCTTGTCAATTATTACCGAAACTTTGTTCCGAATGCTTCTTCCATTCTTAGTCCGTTGTATAACCTATTGCAAAAAAACAGTAAATGGGAATGGAATAAGGAACATGACGATGCATTTAACACCATCAAGCAGTTATTGGTATCTGACCAAGTTTTGGCGCATTTTGATACAAAAGCTAAGGTTATTTTGACCGTAGACGCATCTCCTACTGGTTTGGGTGCGATATTGTCGCAAATTGACGAAAATGGACTTGAGCGTCCCGTGGCATTTGCTTCACGAACATTGAATAAAGCTGAAAAGAGCTACTCGCAAATGCAAAAGGAGGCAACTGCCATTATATTCGGCGTGCGACGGTTCCACCAGTACCTTTATGGTAGATCGGTTCCTTTCGTTCTGCGCACGGATCACAAGCCGCTCATTTCCATTTTTGGACCCCATCGTGGCATACCTGAAGTGTCAGCCAATAGGTTACAGCGCTATGCTATGTTCTTGGGAGGTTACAATTATAAAATTGAATATATTCGCAGTGGTGATAATAGCGCAGACTATTTATCCCGCGCGTGTTCAGACTGCGCTGACGATTGTGTAGCGTACGAATCGCCGGAACTGGTTGACGATAGGGCTGCATATGTGAATTTTGTTGTCGACTCAAGTTTACCCGTTACTATCGATGATTTGCGCAAAGAAACGTCAACAGACTTTCTTTTAGTTAAAGTAGCAGAATATATTTCGAACGGTTGGCCAAGAAGGGTCTCAGATGACAGTATTCGACCCTTTTTCCTATGTAAAGAACAACTTTCTTGTGAAAATGGTGTGATCATGAGGGGTCACAAAGTCGTAATACCATTTAAGTTTCAAAACAACATCTTGTCAGAACTCCACAAATCACATTTGGGAATTGTGAAATCAAAAGCTGAGGCCCGGAGTAGATTATGGTTTCCTGGCATAGACAAAGCTATTGAGTCAATGATAAGTAATTGCAGAATTTGTACTCAGCTCCGGCCGTCTCCGGCGCGTGCTCCGCTCGCGGTGTGGCCACACCCTCCTTGTCCGTTCCACAGAATACACATAGATTTCCTTGGGCCTATAAACAACCAATGGTATTTGGTCGCTGTGGATGCGTATTCAAAGTGGGTTGAAGTGTTCAAAACGAATAGTACTTCTTCTTCAGTAGTTATTGCAAAGTTATACGAGTTAATGTCTAGGTTCGGTCTCGTTCATACCATAGTGAGTGACAATGCCACATGTTTTATATCGGATGAGTTTACAAATTTTTGCGCTTCTAATGGCATATCGCATGTAACATCCCCCGCTTATCACCCAGCCAGCAACGGGCAGGCGGAGAGCTATGTAAAAATTGTTAAAAAGGGAATTAAATCTTGTTTGATGGCCGACAGCAATTTAAAACAGTGTAATGAAAATTTGCTCAAGTATCTATTCGATTATAGAAATTCAATACACGGAACTACTGGCTCTTCCCCTGCACAGTTGGTGTTCGGAAGGAAACTTCGCTCGCGTTTGGATCTTCTGGTTCCTAAAACACCGCCGCTTTCTGGATCTGACACTCTCGCTAAAGTGGTAGAACGCAAACAGTGTTTACAGTGTAAGTCTTATGGTGGAAAAAATAGACGAAATTTCGAACCAAGCGATTTAGTAATGTTCAAAAAGTTTTCTAGTAATAAGAAGTTTTGTTGGCAAAAAGGGAAGGTGCTTCAAAAGATAGGTAAAGTAACATATCTCATAAAGGATTGCTCAAGCTTAAATCAGTTCAAAAAGCACAAAAATCAACTCATACCCTATGGTGCAATTGAAGATCTTAATGGGACATGTATAGAGATACCCCAAGAGGATGATGCTGATGTGCAACCGCACATTGCGTCAAATGACGCTCCACTACATTCTGCGTCATCTGACAATGAGGAGGAAGAGCATGAGCAATCATCACCTGACGTGGAGCAATCATCACCTGACGTGGAAAACACGGCCATTGCTCATGGTTCTGAGGCTCGTTCCGAGCTGGTTGAGAGATGTTCTCCAGAGTTGAGGGTGCGACGGGCTCCTAGGGTTGATTATAAACCGTTCTTTAGCTTGGAAATTTAGGGGGAGAAATGTTAAGTATGCAGGTTTTACTGTTTATGTGCCTAGTTATGGTCTTGACAATAAACGTCAGTGTGACAAAACCAGCTTGCTTGTATGGCTTGTATTTAGTTCCCAATTCCCGTATTTAATAATTAATATGATTGTATAAACACTAAAAAACCGGGTTTTCTGCGACATTTAAACTACGGTAAAAACTACTATTTTACCTGTATTTGCCCAACGTTTCGGCGACAATTGCATGTGCCGTGGTCACGAGCGGACTGGCCGCGCGCGGCGCCGTCTGACGGTGCGCGGAGGAAAATCTTCATCCACCCGCACATTTCCAACATTATTAGTACTGGTGCAGTCAGTTCGGCAAAACACACCTTAGTGTGTTTGGACAGTCTTAACTGTCCGGTTTTGTTTTGGACGGTCCACACTGCGATTTACGCCAACAATCACCGGATTCCATGCAGACGACAATTTAAAACAATTCTCCCTATTGAAATTTTGGTGTTTTTTAATTTCAATAGCTTCTCGCACCATCCTGGTATGGTGATGACGATCAGTTGAGAGGAGTTTTGGTGAAAAATGCAACAAGATAGGTATTTTAAAAACCTAATATGATTGTATGTATGTATGCAGGCACGCCGGGCGTGGTGGTGGACATGATGTTCGCGTACCCGCACAACAGCTTCCTGCACGCGCAGGCGTACGCGCTCATCAAGCACGCGCTCGCCAACCGCGTCTATCGCACTCAGTACGCAAGACACGTGAGTACACAACCAACCACTCATACAACCAATAGGGAATATGCACTCGAAACAGATGAGGGTCATATTATTTTTTTTACTAGTATTTTGAATTCTTATTACGTCCCCTATCAATATTTCATAATTTTATTTCTTTGTAGATGTAAAAACAATTATTGAAAAGTGCAAAAAATGTGGAAAATTCAAAGTGGTTGAAACAGAGTGGGTCGACTGTGACGTCACAGTCCAGGCGTATGTCACTGTCAAAAGCGCTACAAGAAGAAGAATTCAACAGTTAATAGGTTACATTTGTGTTGTCATGAACTCGCGTGACGTCCAAGTCCATGACAACGAAGCGCGCCATAATGGCGGCGTTTTAAACGCTTGAAAAAGTTCGAAATTTGTAACACTTTATAAATGTACTACATTTAGCATTTTTGGTGATGAATATTATTGATCAGTCATAAAACGATATAAGCTATCTTAAAAAAATATAAAAAAGAACAGTGCATATTCCCTATTCATATATCTCTATGTATCTATCTATCTGGAGCCGCCATGGTCTCATACAGTCCGGGTCCTTTTTTTTTTTTTTTTTTTCGGGAAAAAAATGCTCTTTACGCACTATCCCATCGTTAGGGGGAACGGTGGGGGAGTGTGGGACTCGCCCACCTTTGAGGTGGGAATACCCACTAAAATAACCCCGGTGTATCTCCGCTCCACTTTGCAAGGGGCGATGTGGGATTCCGCTTGAATATCTCCACTTCGCCCCGAGCGGTCGGCCTGGCCTCTGCGCCAGGCCTCCTGACGCTATGGAGGTATCCTGATACACGTCAGATACCCCTCAGACGGGTGACAATAGGCAATGTGGGTGAATGCCCCCCGACACTCACCCACTGATGTCACTAAGTGACCGAGGAAGCGGCTGCGAATTGCCGCCTCCTAGTCCCCCTCCGCCTGTGTCGGAGAGGTGCTGCCAGGGGATCGTTCTCCCTAGCCCTCTCCGCGGTCTCCTTCTGTTCCATGACAATTTCACAGAAGGAGACCATTGCCTCCCATGATTTCTCACTTTCAAGCATAGCTCGTACTACGCTTGGAAGTGAGAGATCCCCACCAACAGCTGCAATCAAGGCGCGGCGCTGTTCCGCCCACGCTGGGCACACCTCTAGGGTGTGCTGGGCGTCGTCCTCAGCTGCGCCACAGTGGTGGCATACGGGGGTCGGCTCCCTCCGGGCTATTTCATGCAGATACTTTCCGAAGCATCCGTGCCCAGTAAGCATCTGCACCAGCCGGAAGGTCAATGAACCGAACCCCCTACGACACCACCGACGGAGAACCGGTCGGATAGCTTCTATGGTACGTGCACCATAGACGGGATCCACCAGGTCCTCCCTCCACTTTCTGAGGACCTCCTCCTGGGCCTCCTTCCGTATGCGCTCCACCTCCTCGTAAGTGGGGCGCTCTCCTATGTTCCTTGCTGTAGTTCGAGCCTCATAAACGGCAGCAAGGACCCCGCCTCTAGTTCCCAGGGGGGCATTCCGGCCAGCACGCAGGCCGCCCCCCCGGAGATGGTCCGGTGGCCACGGACCGCCCTCACGGCAATAGTCCGCTGCGGCCTGCGCAGCAGACGCTTATTAGCCGTTGTAAGGGCGTCCGCCCAAATTGGCGCTCCGACGGAGCGCCATCGACCTCACTATGCCAGCGTACAGTCGCCGGCATGTGGCATCTGGGCCGCCCTGGTTCGGCAATAGGCGGATACAGTCCGGGTCCTGCGATGTTTCCCTCCAAGGACACTTACTTACCCTCTTTTACAAATAAATTTAAAAAGTATCTTATCGCACATTGCTTTTACTCTGTAGAAGAATACCTAACTAGTAAATACTAACTTGTAAATTATTATTAGCCTATAAAAATGTGTTGAAATGAACGTTTGCTACACCTGTACAAGGTAACTAAATTGAAATTGCCTATTATAATTTAAGATCCTGTGTAACACTTGGTTTTGCAAATAAATGTTCTATTTCTACTAAAACTACTTACTTAAATTTTGGAACGAACTCCCTGCCGAGGTTTTCCCAATGAGCTAGAGCATGGAGTTCTTTAAGAGGGGTTTCCTCTTATTAACCATTTCTACCTGTCAAACACTAAAAGATTTACAACAGAACAACGTCTGTCGGGACAACTAGTCTTGAATAGATACTCAATATTATTTTATACCACACCCTGAATCCAATATATACAGGGGTGTCCCGAATAATAATGTTTTTGAAAATGACCAAATTTCGCAGCGTTTTATTTTTTTAAGTCATTCTAGAAACCTATGCTTTCGACTATACTGTAAGTACAGTACATGAAACTTGGTCAAGGGTGTCGATTTCTAAAATTTTCAAAGTTATTATTATTATTACTAAACCAAGTGACATAGATTTTTTTACTTATTTTTCCCCGAACCGGTATAACCTAGCCTATCATCCCGTGCCCGCTTGACGTCACGTTTCGGGACACCCTGTATATCTCTCCCTTTCTCCTAAAAGGAAAGAAACTGTTAAATAAAGAATTACGAGAATCTCACAATCAAAATTAATCTTTTTTTTACATTTCAACTTTGACGGGGCAAATTATCAACGAAATAAATGTTGGATGGATGTGCTTTTCTGAATTAAAATAATGATGATGCATTTACTATTCAGTAAATTAAGTACCTACATTGGAAAATTTTAAAATTTTCGAAGTGGAAATTAGTGGATTTTACCGTTCATACTTTTAAAGCATAACCAAAGGCAAGTGGCTTACCCTCGAATTCGCAAACGCTAATCAACGTTGATTATCTCTCAGAAGTATAGCTGTCCCTTTCAGTTCTATTGATATTTTACGGGACAGCATGAGCGTGAGCGCGTGCTCAGCGATGATTGGCGTTTGCGAATTCGGGGTTGGGGTAGTAAATGATTGATTAAAAACAACACACATTACTAGTGATGATTATGACCGTATAAAAATTATAATATTATTGATTGACCTAATTATTGTCGCAGTTGTTGGTGGAATGTGACCTGTTAACAAGACTGATGGACGTGTTTGAAGATAATCAAAATAAACAGTAAGTTATCACTATAATCACAAACAGTTGTTACAGCTTTCAAAATGAAGCGCCTTGTACAGATGACGACGATAGGTCGATGATGGGTTTCTAGAAAAAAATATGTGTCTTCTTGTGAAGGGGCGGGTGTGGAAAATCCTTTCAATATTATGTTAGAAGTTTACTGACTGTCTCTTCGCAACTTCGCCCATGATGTGATAAAATAACAGATTAATTAGTAGTCTAACAGTGTAGGAATAATATTTACCGGCACGTTGCTCTGTCTTTGGAGAAACCTTCCCATTCTGCATTACTGCCTTATCCAATTTAGTTTTCTGCCACTGAAAGTCATAGGGTTCAATGTGAACACCAGCAGGAAAAGCCGTAGTTTCTTCAGGTAAGAAGGTACAGTTATTACCTTATCTTCATCGGACCAGATTTTCAATGTTGGATATGACTCAAGGTTGTTTAGATTGGTTATTTATAGGCGGGGTACATTCGAAATACTGTAGTTTTATTTACCCATAAATGTTTTTTATTTCACAATTTTTTTCCTCGACAGCTCATTCCAATCCAAGCGTAGTATACTATGTTAAGCTGGGTTCGATTTAATTATATTATGAAACTGTAAGTTCCTATTGCTGGGTCTCGTCATTCCAAAAGTTGTGCTAGACAAATTTTCTAAATGAGACTCAAAGTTTTTCAAATGTTCTGTTATTGTTTCTGCCATCTTGCAGAAGCAGTTCAGCCCGCAGCGCGTACATGGGCCACGTGGTCCTGGCGCTGCGGCGCGTGGAGGCGGCGCTGGAGCAGGACGGCTGCGACTGTCCCCTTCCCTCGGCTGTCGGCGCGCGCTGGGCCGCCTTCCGCCAACGCGCGCTCCAGCCGCTGCTGCTCAGACACGACACGCCGCTGGTACACACACACACACACACACACACACACACACTGCGGCGCGTGGAGGCGGCGCTGGAGCAGGACGGCTGCGACTGTCCCCTTCCCTCGGCTGTCGGCGCGCGCTGGGCCGCCTTCCGCCAACGCGCGCTCCAGCCGCTGCTGCTCAGACACGACACGCCGCTGGTACACACACACACACACACACACACACACTGCGGCGCGTGGAGGCGGCGCTGGAGCAGGACGGCTGCGACTGTCCCCTTCCCTCGGCTGTCGGCGCGCGCTGGGCCGCCTTCCGCCAACGCGCGCTCCAGCCGCTGCTGCTCAGACACGACACGCCGCTGGTACACACACACACACACACACACACACACACACTGCGGCGCGTGGAGGCGGCGCTGGAGCAGGACGGCTGCGACTGTCCCCTTCCCTCGGCTGTCGGCGCGCGCTGGGCCGCCTTCCGCCAACGCGCGCTCCAGCCGCTGCTGCTCAGACACGACACGCCGCTGGTACACACACACACACACACACACACACACTGCGGCGCGTGGAGGCGGCGCTGGAGCAGGACGGCTGCGACTGTCCCCTTCCCTCGGCTGTCGGCGCGCGCTGGGCCGCCTTCCGCCAACGCGCGCTCCAGCCGCTGCTGCTCAGACACGACACGCCGCTGGTACACACACACACACACACACACACACACACACTGCGGCGCGTGGAGGCGGCGCTGGAGCAGGACGGCTGCGACTGTCCCCTTCCCTCGGCTGTCGGCGCGCGCTGGGCCGCCTTCCGCCAACGCGCGCTCCAGCCGCTGCTGCTCAGACACGACACGCCGCTGGTACACACACACACACACACACACACACACTGCGGCGCGTGGAGGCGGCGCTGGAGCAGGACGGCTGCGACTGTCCCCTTCCCTCGGCTGTCGGCGCGCGCTGGGCCGCCTTCCGCCAACGCGCGCTCCAGCCGCTGCTGCTCAGACACGACACGCCGCTGGTACACACACACACACACACACACACACACACACACACTGCGGCGCGTGGAGGCGGCGCTGGAGCAGGACGGCTGCGACTGTCCCCTTCCCTCGGCTGTCGGCGCGCGCTGGGCCGCCTTCCGCCAACGCGCGCTCCAGCCGCTGCTGCTCAGACACGACACGCCGCTGGTACACACACACACACACACACACACACACACACTGCGGCGCGTGGAGGCGGCGCTGGAGCAGGACGGCTGCGACTGTCCCCTTCCCTCGGCTGTCGGCGCGCGCTGGGCCGCCTTCCGCCAACGCGCGCTCCAGCCGCTGCTGCTCAGACACGACACGCCGCTGGTACACACACACACACACACACACACACACTGCGGCGCGTGGAGGCGGCGCTGGAGCAGGACGGCTGCGACTGTCCCCTTCCCTCGGCTGTCGGCGCGCGCTGGGCCGCCTTCCGCCAACGCGCGCTCCAGCCGCTGCTGCTCAGACACGACACGCCGCTGGTACACACACACACACACACACACACTCATTTTAAAATATACATACCAACACGTGCCCGGTCGCTTTTCTCCCTAAACAATGTCCGATTGCCCTCTCCAAGTAACGCCCTAAGCCGAGGTTCTGACCCCACTCTGCTAGCTCGTTACTCTAAATATTAGAGGTTGAGAGCCCTCAGTCCAGTAAAGCTGTCAAGGCCATCTGTGGCGACACAGCAGTAGTCATTTAGAAAAAAAAAACAGACAGCTGCCAGTGTCATTGGAGATTGTATTTGTTCTTCTTCTTCTGGTTTGATGGCAATACCTGTGTTTACCACAATTCTGCCAGTATCACGTAGTTAGCCATTACACTGTACGGAATTGTTATTTTACTGAATCAAGTTATGAAAATTGTACTTCAATACAATAGGAATATGATTCATTCATGCTGTGGCTTGACTTTTGAGCTTGATGGAACATTTGAACCCTTTTAGCATTGTATAATGTTCAATCTCTTATGACACTGGCAGCTGTCAAAATGTATTTCTAATATTAGTTGAACTATAGATAGATGAACTTGTGTCCACTCAAACACATATACGCACACAGATACAAAATGATTTTCAAAGTGGGCTATACTAAATAACGTAACGTTCGTAAAATGACTTATTGGTAGAGAAAGGTTAAAACTTAACAGTGTAATGACTGTTTGCAGGGCGGCTCGTACCCGTCGGACAACATCTACGACCTGACGGCGGCGTCGGCGCTGGACGACGTGCCCGACATCAGCGCCGACGCATACAACGAGGTGAGGCCTAGCCACTAGACTACCATGAAACATTCACTTTGCTCTATAGTCCGTTCGCGTTAAGAATGAGTGATTTCATACTTATCCTTCGACCTAGCACGTCCCCTAACCAATCGAATCATTCCTAATTAGAAAGTCAAGTCCACAGTGACCAGTTAAACGCATACTTTCGAACGGAAAGTTTGTGGATCTGAGTTTTTCTGAATCTGAATTCTTAACGCGAACGAACTATAGTTGTCGTATAACTTTTGACTAAGCTGTCAGATTAGCCTGCCTGACAAAGTAGTAAAGTGATCAGTATTGGTTCTGACTGTGCCAAAGGTGTTACGACTAACCAGATTGCCACTTCCTTCAATGTTCCTTTCACCATGGCAACAACCAGGGTGCCTCTGACTCCCCGCCTGGGATTTAGTCGTGAGCGTATGTATGTATGCTATTATTATTATTATTCACAATCACATACCCTCACGACCATATCTCTAATGTCAGAAGTCAGAAGCACACTGATTGTTACCGTCATGGTGAACGGAACATTTAGAAGATCACACTTCGGCGAGGGAATTGGAACCCAAAGTGGTAAGGGGCGAGCCTACCGGGGGTTAGCCTAGCTTGGGTTTTTATATAGGTGCTTCCCATCACCGGACAGTTAGCCGCACATTGTACAATGAACACAAAGTAGGTGTGTTCCAGCCAGATTTGATCTCGGGACCATCGGGTTCCGAGCCAGAGTGTTCAACCACTGGGCCACGACGCTCTCATTATTATTAACGTTGCAAATAATTCGCATTACTTCAGACATCAACATCGTCATCCTTTAATTGGATACAGATTTGAACCCTCTACTGAGTTATGTGCTTCAGTGTGTAACAATTCTTGAGAACTGTTAATCAAAATGCTCTTTGTTTTTCAGATGTGTGGTGCGTCCGACCCAACAGACTTCGTAAACGATGACATGGATCTGGAAGATGGAGAAAAGGTGACATAAACATGCATTATTTAGTTGCCTAATTATGCCTTCAAGTTGTTATGACTAGTACAGTTTGGTGTATTGTTGATTTGTAACGAGGCGACCCGCAGGTAGGTAGGGTACCCTTGCCTCACCCAACTCAATTGGATTTAAATTTCCACGATAATAACGTTACTCTATGTTCATCAACCTGAACAAACAAACAATTACTACTTATGTTCATCGACCCGAACAAAATTATCAGATGAGGTTGCAAAATGAAACCTACATTGAAATGATTAAATTAATAATGTCCACTTATAAATGATAAATAAAGTAGGTAAAGTCCGCCTTAATACTTTTTTTTACATGAAAAGTTCCTAAAACATCCAGTGGAAATCATTTAGAATAATGATTTTAATAATTCAAATAAATGTGGAAATCGAACTTGAAACTACCAAACTAACAGCTTGAAGGATCCTTCAGGTTAACTAGGAAATATATTCAATGTTGTTTTTTTCCAGGGGGAAACTTCAAAGAATAACTTTTTGGAGTTAGCAAATCAACGCTTCGGCGATGAGTGAGTAGTTTTAAATGCTATTTTAAAGAAGAGTTATACATATCAGGTTCTGATAGCCTTCTACTCTTTTTTCAAGTAACTATCTTTTGGAAGTAGCAATTAATACATAAATCCCAGTGCTATTTCATAGATAGAAAAAATATATTTGGTTTTTATACGAGTCAGACAATGATATTGTAATAAAAATAGATGGATAGGTTACTTGTGTTAAAGAAGTGGCACCCGAAATCAGAACTTTTCGTGTACCTGTGGAAAGAATTGACAAAGTGTTGACAGTTTGAGACAACACTGCGCAACATGGATTTGTCTCGTTTACGCTCTAATAAATAATCGTACTGTCTTGTTCACACTTTATAACACGGTAAATTAACCACGTTGTACCCCGTGGACAATTTTGGACTTCGCGTCGGTACTGATATAACCTATCTACGTCTTTTTAATTGTAAAATCATTGGAGTCAGATTATTGTTATTAATTATGTTGTAGATTGTTTACGGATGTTCCTTATGTTTTAGTATGTGGGAGGACTCGCCGGAGGGGGAGGGCGACGACGAGCGGGAGGGAGACGGCGACGGCGAGGATATGGCTGTCTCGCTCTCGCGCGTGCGCGAACTGCTGGACCAACACTCACGTATGGGCTTTATCATCTACTTGTTGTGCTAGTTTAGTAAGAAAGAGGGAAAAACGTTTATTAATTTATGACATTGTTACTCAAAACTTAACTACGACACAGTTTGCATTAAAAACACTCAACGAATAAGAGATAATTGATAGCAGACCGTAGTAGTTAGATGATAAATGAATAAATCTAGTTTGACGATGGTTAAGAAATTGACCATTACATCAGAGGTCGTGGGTCCGATCCCCACTGTATACATTTTTTTGTGTATGAATGTATCTGTTTGTTTTGAATTAATTTAAACTTATAGTACAAGCTTTCTCTGCTCTGTGTGAAATGATGTCCAATTATACTTCGTCGCTGCATCCTCGGGATTTTATCACAAGGTAGTACATTTCTTCATGTACCAGGCATCAACACGTTTTAGAGCTGGTATCACTGAAACAGAAAAAAAAACAAATTCCCTCCCTACGGTAGGTGCGTCGCTCTGACAGGTGACAAGTTCATCATTCGTTTCTAGTGTTCGGGCATCGACACACCCTCTCTCGTTATATTTTTTATATAACGGTTTCTTTAAGTGCTGAAGTGTTTGCAATAGTTGTAGTAGTGTAAATCGATAGATCCTAAATGAAATACAACGTTAAGATCGTACTTACCTTTCGTTTTAAACAATAACTAAATACGATCTACAATAAAAATCTACCCACATTTTCTTGCACAAAATGTTTTAATAAGAGAACTCGTGATTAAAAGTGAATCTTCGTATGACTGTAAACAAAGCTAAGCAATAGCATGACGATGCAATGTTTAAATTTAACAAAACACGTCAATGATGAGACCGTGAAGTGGTCTTAATCAATGTTGGCATTAATTTTAGCTGTTTATGATCCTGTTGAGGCCTGTCCAAAATGGACCCACCGTAACGAGATTACGATAAAACGCACACTGAGTGTGTGTTTCCAACAAACGAGACAAACAGAAGAAGAAGATCCTGTTTTTTCCCGTACCAAGTTGGTCGGTGCATTTTCAACAAATTAGCCAAGCAGAATAAAGGTTCCTGTTTATTCCTGTCCAAGAGGAAGTCCCGTAACGAGAGCACGGCCAGGCCCACAACGCGAGTGTGGTTTCGAAAGCATTTTAAGGTGAAAATCAAATCGAAGACCAAACTGTAAGTTATTTTGTGCTATCCTTGCATAACAAAAACCTTTCTTTCTATATACACCAGTACCTATAAACTTCTAGAATAAGATTGTAATTTCAATTGAAAACTAACGACAAAGAATAAGTCTTAGTAATGGAAGTACCTGACATTGAAATAATGTTTCATTTTGCTACTACACAGACACATCTGAGTAGCCACGCCACAGCTTTTGTAGCTATACAGCTATGGCTAACATCATAACTTACTCTAGTTGCTATAAAATCTATATTTAAATACATTTGATACCACTTCGTTTTTACCGTTTACAATATTCATAATATGATGAAGGCTAACACCCGTGTTACCACGGGATAACCACTCACGTAGGCTTGCTGCCCACAAAGTTCACAACATATGAGAAAATGACAATCCAATGCGGATTTAGCAGAATGAAGTATTCAATTAGCTATGTAATTAGAGGCCGACGCCGAAAACCATCCCGGTGAGTACCGGTGCCTAATTTTTTATTTTTTATTTATTTACTTCTTAAAAAACCTGGGGGTTGGCCGAGAGTCATCACGAAGGTATTGTAAAAACCTGGGGGTTGGCCGAGAGTCATCACGAAGGTATAATAAAAACCTGGGGGTTGGCCGCGAGTCATCACGAAGGCATATAAATACAGAAAAATGATCTCAAATTTGAGACTTAATAGCTTGATCTGTACATAAGGAACAAACCTGGGAGTTGGCCGTGAGTCAACATGACGGTAACGATATCGCAATATCTGAATTAAGGGCCTATATTCAATCCGTGAATGGCCCATGAAATGAAATAAAATAAAATGAAATAAAATGAAATAAAATGAAATAAAATGAAATAAAATGAAATAAAATGAAATAAAATGAAATAAAATGAAATAAAATGAAATAAAATGAAATAAAATGAAATAAAATGAAATAAAATGAAATAAAATGAAATAAAATGAAATAAAATGAAATAAAATGAAATAAAATGAAATAAAATGAAATAAAATGAAATATAATAAAAACATAAAATGAAATGAAAAGTATTTTCATAGTGATTATGAAAAGTCAGGTATGTATTAAACAACCTAGCCTTACCAGTATTTTTCTGTATCTTACCTTACTGATGGTTTGATAACCTTACCTGGTGGCAGAGAACCCATGTAAGTTTTCCAAAATTTCCTTTATTATTCAAGAAATAATTATCTATGACTAGCAGCCGCCCGCGACTTCGTCCGCGTGGCCTTAGCTGTATGTGAAAAAAGATTTTCCCGCTTTTCTGTTGAAATTTTGCTGAATTTTCTTTGCTATCAACCTCACGGAGCGCGGGACCTTTCTAACGAATGCAAAACCGTGGAAATCGGTCTGTGCGTTATAGCGTCAGAAAGGAAAACCCGACTTATTTTTATATAGTAGTTTATTTTAATATAATAAATAAGCAAAAGCATTTGAAACAACATGAATTGAAGAGACACTTAAATTCTTTATTATTAATAGTTTATTCTTATGAAGCGATAAACCTAATCCACCTAATAATTAACACAGTAAGTATTTAATGCAGCCACGCGTTTAACAATAACAAGTTGAATAACAACACTTAATAATGGTGTAAGTACATAAACACAGCCGTCTTTTAAATGTATATGCATACATGTATCTACTTGATTTACTTGTTGTTGAGTGGTGTGCTACGCACGCGGATTTCTTTTATATGCAAAATGCTACACTTTTGCCGTTTAGCAAACATTAGTGACTACTCATAATTCAGCAAGCGTTAAATTTGTCATTTAACGATTGAGTAGATGATTTTTAAAGGTATAACTGCTGTTTTAGCCGTTCAATAGGCACAACTTGTAATGTAGACTTGATTTAGTACCTCGATTCTGTGGTTATTTTTTGAAATAACAAAATCAATCAATAGGTATAGTGGATAACCATATCGAAGCCATGACTGGTTTTGACTTGGGATTAAAAGTTATAAATTGAACTAAAACCATCTCACATTGATCGCATTTCTGAATACAGGAAATGTATTGGAAAAAGATGTTTATCTTGTCTCGATTTCAGTTAGACTAGTACTTAGTCATTTGCAGATACTCTGACAGCATATACCTAAAGACAAAAATGTTTGGTAATGATTTGCAGATTACCAATTTATAGGAAGTAGTTTTAGCTTTTATTGTTCGCATCTGGCAAGGTTTGTTGATCAAGAAATTAATTGCAATCAGATGCTAAATTACAATTTAATAGTTTTAGTATTTGATATTATGTAGGTAGGTGACCTACCATTAAGAATTTGTTGCATACGCACTCACGAGTAGAAGACATCGTGGTCTTTCATTTTAAAATGACCGCAATAGGTTATAAGTTAAGTTTTTCGTGAGAATAGGACTGAAATCACAATAATAATTTAATGAAAAATAACACCTTCGCATAAGCAACAGCTCTTTTATTAGTTTACACTTTAGTAGTGTACCAAGCCAAACAAGATTTGACATTTAATAAGAAATTCACAGTAAGAAGATTTAAGGAGAGAAGTCAGTAGAATATCTTAATGCAATTCTAACCTTAACTGTACCAACAGGGAACTGTAGGTACCTACCTACTTACAGTGTTACGGATATTATTCGCATAGCGATAGTTAAAAATAGACGATTTCCACTCACGAAAACATTGTCATAAAGAATAGTAAGACGTCTCATCCTTACAAAACGCCCCGTGCTTCCACCAGAGTGGCATAAATTACCTAAGTAATAATACCTCAGTTAGGTTATTAGATTAAAAACATAGGCCAGCTGCATTGACTAGGTCATGTGTAGTTTCTATCTTGGAAGGACATTTCAATCAATGAGAGTCATAGAAACTCTTAAGAAAAATAATAAAAACTAAAGCTTATTATGCCTAGGTTATTATTCTTTCGGATTCTAAAGTCTGCTTACTCTGTGCAGTAGACAACATACTTACATTAAGAAATATTATTAGCAAAAACTAGGAGAGTAAGTTACTAACTAACTTACTTTAGTACCCACTGCCGTTGGGTTCTATTTGGGAATAGGTTTTCCAAA
This sequence comes from Udea ferrugalis, assembly GCA_950022985.1. Classification (NCBI taxonomy): domain Eukaryota; kingdom Metazoa; phylum Arthropoda; class Insecta; order Lepidoptera; family Crambidae; genus Udea; species Udea ferrugalis. The sequence goes on along the minus strand of OX465524.1, from coordinate 18,292,834 downwards.
CAACAGCTTTAGTTGAATTAAGTTAGGTGACTAATTATGTGTCACCCACACAACGAGCACATACAATGCTGGGCATTTAAATTGTTGTAATAAACCACTGCCCAGTGTACTTGTATATAATTATGTACCACCTTACTTTACATTTATTACGAAAATATTAACGGAAAAGTTGCAGCTCAAGCTGCTAACCTGTTTCAATAGACGTCGTTCTTTGATCCCGAATTTACTATGGATTAAATATTCGAGTAAATTAGGTTTTATTATTGGGTGGTATATGTATACCTGTTCTTGTGTGTGGTAACAGCAAAGTTCATACAGTTACCATAATTTTTTTTTTATTAACATTGCTTAAATTAATATTAATTATTATGCAAAGCATATTTATAACATGAATTTATCTTAATATATATTCATCTTGGAACACAATACTGAAGCTGCGATGATCTTTTGACTTTTGGTCATTGGTCCTTAATTTTGTTGCGTTTTTATAGTAAACAGGTAAAATTATAATAAACGTTACCTATTTCACATCATAAATAAAATTTGGTATCAAATTCAATTTAGTAAACCCTTGATATTGATTTCCCTAGACCTCTAAACATCTACCTTGTGATAAAATCCCGAGGATGCAGCGACGAAGTATAATTGATGATTAAACGAACTTACCTTAAGTGAAGTTCTATCATAATTATATGAGTCGCTGCATCCGAAGGGATTTTAGCTCCCACCCTACCCATAGTTACCATCATACCCTTTGGTAACTGACCCGAGTAACTTTAGGGAAATCTGTCTCTAAAAGAATGATGAACTTGTCACCTGTCAGAGCGACGCACCTACCGTAGGGAGGGAATTTGTTTTTTTTTCTGTTTCAGTGATACCAGCTCTAAAACGTGTTGATGCCTGGTACATGAAGAAATGTACTACCTTGTGATAAAATCCCTTCGGATGCAGCGACTCATATAATTATGATAGAACTTCACTTAAGGTAAGTTCGTTTAATCATCAATTATATTTATTCATTTTCTTACTCAAGAAATTTAAAATTGGGACGTGTTTGCTCTTTTTAGCTGTCGTAGTCGGATAATAATCAACCGTTAGCAACTGCATTCTATCAGTAGCTAAGCGAAAGCTAACGGATCTTTTACAATGTTAGTCATGACACATTTCAATCAATAGATTGCCTACTGTGAAGTCAGAGAATTTGAAATGTTGGATGTCCATATAAACGTATATAAAGATATGTGCCTGATATATAGTAGATAAGTGCTGTACCAAAGTATAATACATTACAGCTTGGGAAGGCTCCAGCTCGTCGGGCTCCCCCCTGGGCCCTGGCGAGGGCCCCACGGACGGCTGGGCGCAGTTCGACGCCTTCGCCCCCGCGCGCCACGACCCCTTCGCGCCACAACCCTCGTCTCCTACCCCTCAGGATAGCGCCGCCGAACAGTTCGCCGCCTTCTGGTCATATGGGGACAGTGAACATCATATAGGTAGGTGAATTTCAGATTTCTGGTATTGAATTAACTGTCATAGCTGTGTTACTCTGGTATTGAATTAACTGTCATAGCTGTGTTACATAACTCATAGACCTTTCTAGCGGATAAGTAGAATTATAAAGCGCCGACAGTGCCAGTACCGTCACCTCTCGTCTAGTTGACAGCTTAAATTGTGTACTGCGCATCGACTCGCGCGTTTGAATCGTTTTGTATGTTATCGTCTAATATTATGTACATAATGATATAAGATATTATATTCTTGTGCAGGTGCTCTGTATCATGCACTTCTTTCAAGATTACAGATTATTTTATATTATTGTGCGCTTTGAAATCAAACATCATGCACTACCAAATCCTATATCTAATTTCATAACATAATATAATAAAACAAAAATACAGCCAATGACGGATTCACTTTCTATTGGTTAGGTACTAAATTAATGCGGCAATCACAACTCACAACTTACGTCTAGAATGTGAGTGATGCCATATGAAGCGATACTTTTGCCCCAGCGACCGGTCAGAGACTGCATCCTCCAGTACCTCCACCCACGCCAGCACCTTTAACAACCTGTACACAATTCCAGAGAACGCCCCGCAAGAGATAGAGGCTCAGATGCGTTCCCTGAGCATGCTGGAGCAGCCCCCCTCCCCCGCGCGCATGGAGCACTCCTCCAGCGTCCAGCTCGCGCACAAGCTGCTGTGCGCCATGAGCGCCATGCCCGCCGAGGTAAACATACACAATAATACAACGGTTTTCGACTGACCTACGAGTGAATTAGAAAAACGCCCCAATAGTTTGGTCAATGAATGCTCACAAGGGTAGCAATAGGAGGAATTTCTGAATCTTGAAATCTACGCAGCTGATAACAAATATACGCCAGAAAAGAGTGAAGAAATCATTTTTGAAAATAGACCACTTTTAGTAGCTCATAGCTTGGCAACGATAGGAGATAGATATAAAGTGCAAAAGACAAAGTTGTAGAGAATTTGATGTGCTTTTATTATGCAGTACAGCAAAATTTCGTACGAAGCACCGTTCTCGAGAACTAAGCAAAAAACTAAAAAACGGGACCTTCTTTGTTCCTTCGGGACCCCTCGGGCTCACCTCAGAGGGGTAAGGACTTTTTTTCATAATCAGAATCAGTTTTTTTAGTATGTTTTTTCGCCTAACTAGTCCAAACAAAGTTCCTTAGCCAAAGTTTCTGCTTCTTTTCCATCCTCAAATTATTCGCTGACTAGGCTACCAAGTATCAGGAGCAATTTTGACAAAAGCTAAAACTGCATACTTCAACTAGCTTCTGGCCGCCGGCCTGTCGACCGACTGCGGATATGAAGCTAGGTTTATGATGCTAGGACGCACTGGGCTTCAAAACCTCTTCAAACTCTTGCTGTTTCGTAAATTATTCATAAAAATAACACAACGGCTCATCATCAGCAGCCTCTACGTATTTTACAGACAATTCATGCAGTGACGCACTTTGTTGTGACTGAAAAGGCCTATCTGCGATCGGCCTGGCCTTCCACACAGAGAAGTTTTAAATAACAGCTGTGCTGTTAATAATTGCTGAACTATAGTTCGTTCGCGTTAAGAATGCAGTGATTTTATATATAGTTCTGTCGCACACAAAGAAACTCTGTGTTCGAAAGTATGCGTTCAGCTGGTCACTGTGGACTTGGCTTCCTAATTAAGAACGGTTTGATTGGTAAGGGGGCGTGCTTGGTCGAAGGACAAGTATGAAATCACTGCATTCTTAACGCGAACGAACTATAGTAAATTTTGTGGACTCGGGGGCTTACCTCGTAAGACATGGTGTTTTGATTTTTACCTTCAATAAGAACTGACTGTATATGGTTTTTTAATGCTACCGTATATATAAATATTCTTCTTTTCAATAGGCTTCTCGAGTGTTCTCTCATAATGTGTTCTCGTAAACAGGCAGTAGCGAACCTCGTGAACAACATGCCGGTGCCGGACCAGCACCTCCATTCTGGCCAAGAGGGCCAGGACAGCCAGGAGTCCGCCCAGGAGACACAGCCCGACGCCCCCAGGACAGACCAGGACACCGACATCCTAGCCACACAGGACAAGGAGAAAGACTCACCGGACGGGAGAAATAACCCACAAGAGAAAGAGACTGTTGCACCGAGCCAAGAATTACAGGAAGAAGACAAGAGTGGTCCAAAGTCAACTGACAGTCCTAGCTCAGATAAAGTGGCTTCGACAGAAACCAAGGAGCCTGAACAGACAAATCAACAGGTATGTTGTCAGAGTTACATTTCAGAATAAAATAAGAAGATAGTAATGCCAAAATGCTGGCGCAATTTCGAGTGGTAGTTGAATATTATCATATCTTCTGCTACTATATGAGTTTCGTTTTAAAAACAATACAGTTATTATTCTATGTCAATTTGAAAAATATTCAAATATTCAGTATGAATGAAAATAATGTGTATGTGAAAAAATGTGTGAAATTGATTATATTTTAATTACTTACAGTTAACAGAATTCTGTCCCTATGTATGATAGTTTCTACGGTAACTTTCTTAGATTTTAACAAAGACAAAGAGAGAGAGAGATCATTGTTTTTGTTAATATGGTAGCTACAACGTTGAATAGCAATCTTTTCAGTTTTTTTGCAAGAAAATTATTAAAACACACTGATATTCAGGTCAGTCGTAAGTCAGGTGAAGGGTTAGATATATTTCTTGTATTGTCTGACAGACTCAGCAAGAATCCCAGGCTAAGGCAGCGCCTCCAACCCCCGACGCGCCCAGTGTGCCCGACACCCCCAGCGCCCCCGAAGCCCCCTGCGTGCCTGACGCCCCCAGCGCCCCCGAGGCCCCCAGCGCCCCCGAGGCCCCCAGCGCCCCCGACGCCCCCGACGTCGCCCAAGACGCGCAGAGTTGATTGTCCCGCCGCCCCAAGCCGCCCCATCCGCCCGCGATACACATCACTTCCTAAACATGGAGCTCTCGGTCGCTGCAAAATATTACTAAAATACATTTATGGGAAACAAACTTCTCATTTGAGAGTGCCTGAATTAGATAATGAATTGAATGAGTACTCAACGATCGAAAGTGCTTTTTATTTGTAACTAAAATCATAATATTGCTCTATGTCTTCCAGCGACGGGTAGTATAATTCATAGACAGTTTTAATATTTTTTCAAAATGGTGGTTGAGCGTTTTTAGTATAACAAACACTCTAAAAGTGTGAAGCCTTGTTTTATTGTAACTTGATAGGTACTCCTTTTGTATTGATGCCAAAGTTTCAGTGGTGATCGATTGGCTGTCGTATTATTTGAGGACGGTGCCTATTCGTTAACTAAATCAATTAATAATTATCAAAAAATGATTAATTTTTTAGGTTTATAAGACTTTAAAGTAGTATAATAAAACCCACTCAGATAATAGATAGTGAGTTATCAGCCCGTGATGTAGTGTGATACGTAGTGCGGTCCAATACTCATCAACTGACGTGTCTTATGACGGCTGCGCTGTATACGAATGGACACACTAATCTACGTTTTTTTGTATTCTATGAAACAATCTGCGATCATAGTTATTTTTACGCTATTTGTTACTCACAGTCAGCGCAGTCGGGTTAACTGATTTGTGATTGCGGCAATGAAAATCACTGATATGTTCAGAGTAAAATAAATAAGGTAAATTGAAATATTAATTTTGTGCAATGAAATTCCGTTTGTACGCTGTCTTAATATACTTAGTGTTTTTGATGGTTAAATTCTTCGAATTATATCTAATATTGCGGAAAATGTATTAAGACTTTCAGAAGATGCCGTGTTTTTAAACTATAACTGTTTTATCATCACTGTCGATTGTAGAAGTAAAACAAGTTTCCTTGCCGCTCGAGCCGCGACGGAGCTGTAGTAAATTTCGCGGCGCGCGGCAGCCATAAGCGAAGCATTTGAGTCCTACTCGTAGAGACTATATCATAGAAGAATAACGTTATTTCGGGCAATGAATCGAGCTTTATCTTCCGTATGTGATGTTACGTACAGCCACATCGGCTGATCGATCAACGATGAGCTTTATTTCGAATAAAGGAAATTATTATATAATTTGTTAAGGAAAACCTAATGAATCGTATTAATTAAGACAATGCAATCACTTCATTCCTTTTCCATTTAAATTGTATAGTGCAATATTTTTTGTTAGTGTTGAAGCGTCGCGCTGAAGTGAGAATGCCGGGTTTATGTCTCTTCGAAGTCTCGGGGTTGTCTCGGCTTTATATCGACGTTGTCTCGACGTGGTCTCGATGTCTTTTTTTTTTTTTTTTTTTTTTTTAGTAGGGGAAGTGCCTTACGCATACCCGTCCACCGGGGGACGGACGGGTTATGTCGGACTCACCACTGGAAAGATGGTATACCAGTGGCCCTACCGACTAAAACCCCTACTACTCCCTCTAATCGTCCGTTAGTGGGGGAACACGGTGAATAGCGCCTGCCTGTTACGCGTTCCCCCGGACGGAGCCCGCCTGCACGGCGGGCCGGAAGCGACCCCCCCCCCCCTTCGTGAGGGGAGGCCAGAAGGGACAGCCGAGGATGTCAAGCCGTCCCTACCAGGCAGCGGTGACCCGTGCAATGCTGGCGGCGGCACCCCCGTACCACGCGCCAGCTGGCCACCGTACGCAGGCCCTACTGGGCCCGCAACCACGAGCCACCCAAAGGGCGGCTCCGCTGCCGTAACCGACGGTACGGCCTCGCCGGGCCGCGACGCACAGGGGGGATCAGCCTCGGATCACTGGCCCCCACCAACCGGTTGTGCGCCGCGGCCCCAACCACGCGCCTCAAGGCGCCTGCAGGCCCCACTGGCCCCGCAGCCCCACGCCGCCCTTACGGGCCGCAGCGGGTGGGTGTCCAGTCCACCACGCTGCCACGCCTGGGTTCTCTTCGCTTCCCGGTGGTGCCCCTACCACCGGTACTAGGCCCCCTCGCCACGCCGAGGCGAGAACCCATGAGGGGGTGGTCTCGATGTCTCAGTATGCGAAGTGAGAGAGCGTCAATGTTCGAACTGTGATGTAAAGAGCAACCCACGTGTGATCTGTTAAGTAGACTCTGGGACTTGTGTGCCTTAGGCCATGATTCGTTTATATGCGTCATGTTGTTATGTTCCACCGCTGCCTTTTGTAGAACAATCCAATTCAGATTTTAAGGCAAGCGTAAAGATGTGATAAGACCTTGTTTATGTTATTATGGATTTGGCAGTACTTTTGATTTGCAAATTAGATACCTTAGATTGTGACGGATGAAATGTAGGCAAATATCTCAATGGGATCCACACGCGATGTAAATTTATTGTACTATACGTTTATGTAGTTACTCCTTAATACGGACGTGTTTTCAGTTTAATTTAACACGTTAGGTGAATAAAGTGCACGATTGCATGTATGGTAGAGCCGAGGGCTCTTGAGTTGAAGGTGAAGGTCGCCGGAGAAGCCTTTCAGATTCTATAATAAAATAGCATCAAGTTAACCGTGAGAATTATGGCGAATATATTGTTTTATAGCGTTTACCAAAATAATTTCTTGTTCAAGGAGGAATAAATGATTTCTATTGTGGTCTCACCTGATATTCTAACGGTATTTCGTGTACTTGTAGCGTGTTCCGTTGTACCAGAGCTTTGTTTGCCCCTTATGAAAGTTTTTCCTAGATGAGTGAATTAGCTCATCCAATTCCTTTTGTTCTCTTTATTACATAAAGGTGTCATGGAGACGCATTTGGTTAATTATTGTGCCAAGAACACATAAGGTTAGCACGAGGTCTCGCGTAAATATAGTAAATATGCATATCCTGCCCCACAGATGTCTACGTTTCACAACGTTAGCCCTAGGTCTGACATATCTCGATACTCGATAGTCTCAATAGGCTAGCTTTCATTGTACGGCTGCCTTATACACTATCAAAGCATCATTTTATTTTGTTTACGCTGACGAGCTATTGCGTTACCCACAATGCCATCATACTATAGATTTTCTATAGTGTCTGGTGGGTTTTTACTGTGTATATTGTCTATTTTAACATGTTTTATATTTCCAGTTTCGTTATTTTGTTGGCAACCGCCGGTTGATTTTGTTGATATATTTGGCGCTTTTATATCAATAGCACGATTTTATCCTTCGGCTATATACATTTTAATGAATTTCTGACATTTTGTGGTCCCTCTATGATGGTTAGTGCCAAATTTTATTTACACGAACAGTATAGGAGTTCATATCTTATTTCTCTCCGTCTATGTCGATGAAATGTTTACTTTAAATGGTGAGGTTTTGTCAATCGTGGAAATGGTTTGTCTGCGCATGTTGATAAGATATTATCGTTGTAGCGAGAATAACTTTACAAAATGAATGACTCACTATAGTGTGGTGGCTCCAGTGTACGTTGACTCTACATGAGTTGTTAGCAGCTGGTCCATCATCATTGAACCCTCGACGTCTCCGTCCGTGCGTGAGGTTCCTCCATGCACGAATTTCGTAATCGATTGTGTATTGTGTATTGTCTTCACATTTCAAAGTTCCCTAAACATATTGTAAGTTCATATCGTAATGATTAATTTTGTAAATGTGTACAAAATAATAATTCGCGTGCAAATAAACTTAATTTTTCATTGAACAAAGCGTGTAGCATAAGGCGATACTTAACTGTTATACGCAGCGACTGTTATTCTAGGTCGCTTTAATACTAAAACATAATAAACTCTTGCTAATCTAGAATTGGGATTATTACTTTATAATTGGTTCCCTCTTAAGATGTATTTGAAATAGTAAGCGTAGGTGATTGGATATCGTATCGTATGTGATATGCGAAAGGAGAGTGCCGCGGCCTAACATTAAGGCCAAAGATCCGGTAGGAGGCTGACAACTGACCTTTGGCGGAGATGTCATAGGACATTGTCTGTATAGTATCATGAAGGAAGGCGCGCGGCGGCGCTCGAAGGTGCTAAGTGTAACATTTTGTATGTACCTACGTAATTTGCCTACCGTTAGTGTCTGTATCGCTTTCTGTGTGTGTTCGCAATAGATCGCGTCCAACCACTGTACATATACGTCGACCACTCAGCAATGTGAGCTTGACTCTACAAGACTAACAAATAATAGGAGCTTAAAGCATAGTTCAAAGGTAAATATTACTCCCAAGCACGTCATCGCTGAGTGTTCGACTGAAAAGGGATGTCCATTGCACACTGATAGTTAAGTTTTATAAAATATCGTAACGGTGAATTGTGACTTCCTTTAGAATAGAATCGAGTTGCGTAACTGTATGGTGCAGAGAGAAGGACCAATTACAATGGTATATCAGTTGAATTTGTGTAGTTGGCAGTGTTACAAATATTTATTTGAACATGTGTGCAGTCGACATTCCTGTGGGCGCGGCACCGCTTCGGAGGCGCACGGCCTTCCGAGGCATAGTATTATAGTTATTAGAGCATTTAAACCTGTGAAACTTACATTATATTAGTGCAATTAGTTTTCATCGGGTGTTGTTGTCAAATTTTATATATTGTAACTTATGTTAAGACGATGTTCGTGCGTAGGACTACGGAACGAAGTTCAATTAGTTAAACTTAGAGATTAAATTGGAGGCGTAATGTCAAGTCGTGCGCATGACGCGTCTAGATATAATTATCTGTAAATATAATTGATGATTAAACGAACTTACCTTAAGTGAAGTTCTATCATAATTATATGAGTCGCTGCATCCGAAGGGATTTTATCACAAGGTGGTACATGAAGAAATGTACTACCTTGTGATAAAATCCCGAGGATGCAGCGACGAAGTATAATCAAGTATAAACCTGCTTAAAAGTATCTTAATGTACAAGTTCCGGTACCAAATTTTTACATAAATTAATAATTTGTTATTCATGTTTGTTCTGGTTTAGGAGCCTGTTAAAACGATGTATTTTACGGCTGCTATTTACGAAAAGCTGTTCGCGTCGCTTGCTGCGTCTGCAGATGTGAACAAGACGCCGATAGCATAGACTATTTGGTTGGCAGTCTGGCAGACTTGCTGTATCTGACACCGATCGTTCACTAAATCAAGCAAGGGATGTTGTTTTGTTGGGATACAAGTGCCCGACAATGAACGCCTGATGTCTTTGGTGAACGAGTGGTATCAGCTACGCGTGGCAGGCCGGGCGACAGCGCTGAGCCACGAGTCGTAATATTCTACTAAAATCGACTAATTGCTAACAGACCGTGGCTATTTATCTGTAACTGTGATTTAATTTTAAATTATGCTCTTTAATTCATAAAAACGGTCTCTTAAAGCTTGCTCGTGGCTCACTATTGTATATTTACGAAAACAAGTTGGATTTACCTAGTAAAGTAGTAGCTAAATATATAACCGTTTTGTACCGGTCCGTAGACTTGTGAATTGTGATCTTTTGCGCTGTTCGTGTCGCTCTATGGCGACATCTTGTGATATAATGCATACTACGGACTTTACCCGCTGACTGCGACCGTCCTGATGTTATTGCTTTTCTATAAGTGTTTATAGATTGCTGTTTCTTGAAGTGCCGCTAGGGTTGTCAGATAACTTTTTTGACTTTTCTACCATTTTGTATGACTAAATTTTATAATATGACAAAAAGCCTGTCTCCCGTTTTTTCAATTCAAAATACCAAATCCAAGTTTGACTTTTGTTATTGAGATAGTGTGATTATGTTGTACCTGGCAACCCTCAGTGCGTATGAGACGGCGACTGAGGTTCGCGCGGCGGTTCCATGACGTCCGAAGCGTAGTCTGGAAGGCTCCATGTACTCGTAGCCTTGGCGACGACCTCGACCACTCGCTTCTTCACTTTTTATATTTTCACATATAGTTTCTTAGAATCACCTTGAATTTTGTTTATTATAATCTCCAAATGTAGAGTACACCAGTCATGTGGAAACGATGAGTGGATTCCAATGATACTTTTCTTTTTTATTTTCATTTATAGCTGTGTTATAAAACATAGTCAACATGAGCCTCATAATCATAATAACATGTGTTAATAAGTAATTATACCGTTCAAGGTGATTTAGTAAGACATAGCATTAGTAACTTAATAATTAATTGGCGCCGATTTTCTTATATCTTGAGCAATAAAAAAATCGTTAGCGCCATTTAAGTTTAGTCGAAGTCTCCGTTAATTCTATTTCAGTCGATATATGTTGTTTCTCTAGTGTCAATCATGTATTCTCATTTTTAAGATATTTTAAATTCGCAAGTTTTTTGTCTCACCAGTATATCAAGAATCAATATTAATTTTAATGTATTACAACTTGTAACAGCACATGTTTTGTGCAGTCGTGTTCAGAATGCGTTTTTTGTTGTTGATGTAAATAATATAAAATCATTTGTGTAGCTCAGAATACCTCGCAAACCGCACCAATTTGAAGGAAATATGTATACATGTTCAAAGTACCTCTCCCTAGCTAGAATGTATGTACTTTTCTTCAAATTATTTTCTTCTATCTCAATCTCTAACATACAATTATAGATTTTGTGTTAAATCATATGTTCGTGCAGGTAAAGGCACAGGTACTGTAGAAAAGTATAATATTTCAGCAAATTGTGGCGGTACGCCTCAGAGTTCAACGTACATAATCTTTCGATGCAATTTAATAAATAAATAAAAATTGTTTATTTCGGACCAGGTACATCCATATTATGTTAGTAACAATTCCTTATGCATCTAAGATTAGTAGGTAAAACGTGTGGTAAATTTACATGTTTCTTTGTTTTATATCATCATAAAATCCTAGTTTTGCAGACTTACATTAGGTATCCTAACAAAAGGTCTACATTAGCCGTGGCACGTCATCACTGCAGCATTGTGGCTCACCTCAGGTGCCGGTTTTATACCATTAGACGCACAGAGTGGTATTTAAGGGGCATTGGTGGTGGTCCCGAGTAACATTTTTGCTCACAGAAATGATGAAGACCTGTTACTTTATTAGGGATAGCGCAATTGAATTTTGTTATCAGGGGTAGATCATACACGACACACTCAGAGATCAAAGAAGTGGTCGTCAGATCGTTATACCGACAAGCGTTATCTTTTTACCGTTCAATCTAGTTCCAAACTAATTATGATCAATTTGACGGAAACAAATTTAATCCTGATCTCAGCCGTTGTTGATCTTAGTGAGAAAGTAGGTACAGTTGTAATTGTATCGAAAGATTTGTGGGTATCTCGAGGCTGCGAGTGGTCAAACGAGAACTGTGCCTTCCGGGCGCCAGGGGGCCCGGCTCGCCCGAGACATAATAAATGCTCGTAATGTATTGTATTTATATTATATCATAGATAAAGAAGTTTTTATTAAAAAAGTTGCTCAATAACTTGCGTTTTAATGATGTAATCTACTTTGTTCCTTAGTGGAAAGGTCCTCTTTTTACGAAAGCTGTGCCAAGGTCTCAAATTATTAAAAAAAATATAGGACAAAGAAGCATTCTTATTATTGGACTCTTTATTGCACAGCTTTCGTAAAAAGCGTACTTTTAGAGGTCATTCACATCACATCACAGCAGCGCGACAGTCGCGCGGTTCACAGGGGCTAACTTGCATATTAAAACAAGCCGCGCGACTTGTGATGCAATCCAGTGCGGTGCAAGTGTTTTTGAATGTGAAGGCATCCGCGCGGCTGCCGCGCTGCTTGTGACCTAATGTGAATGAGCTCTTAGTAAATAAGACTTCATTTGTAATATTTTGATATAATTTTATTTTCATATTTTCATAATTTATTTATATATAATGACTATAATCATCTACCAAACTAAATAATCATTATAATTCAACAGCATTCTTTATATACAATATGTATAGTAATAGTTTTAATAATTTCCTCAGTTTCGAACGATTAAAAAAGAGACAGTCGTCTAATCCATACAAAATAATGTTGAAATGAACTACGATTATTACAGAATAACAAGTAATAATTTGCCACAAGTTTTATTATTTATTTACAATTCTTATTATTAATTTAGTCCCATAATTTTCAAATGAATCGTCAGCGTTTGAAATGGAACAGTTGCTTGTTGCGTCATGTTCTTACCTGAACATAATATAATGTATAGCTAAATGCAACGTTAACGTACGTCAATATAACAACAACGAATAGAATTGAGAAACTTAACTTGTCCCTTGTAACGCGCGCGGAGATACGGCCATGTCGGCCATAATGGCCACGGCAGCCACAGCGGCCACGGCAGCCACAGCGGCCACGGCAGCCACAGTGGCCACGGCAGCCACAGCGGCCACGGCGAGCGAACGGTGCGAGAAATAAGCGCAAGTCGCGGTTTTCAGGCCGAGCACTATCGACATGGCGACGACCGCTCTGACGCAAGGCAGCATCGCCCTACTCTATGCTATGACACACCATAAAGCTCATAGCACACTGTGCCAGCACGGCTCCGACCCAGCAGTTATCTTGCCAGTCAAATTTGAACCATAAGTTGTAAGGACTGCGAGTTGGCATTGTAGCTCGCTGACAGCTCGCCGTTGGCTCCATCATATTAATATTGCAAAATATATTGTAATACTCAAATTAATGCTCGCATTTGAATGTCAAGATAATTTGCTGGTTCGGAGCCGTGCAGCTGCCCTGCTGGTATATTGTGCCATGAGCTTAAGGCTCTATCAGAGTGGAGAGTTTGAGTGAGAAAACATCCGCTACGTTTATTTATAGTCGCGCTTTCTTATTTCTTAAATATTTCGGGCATATTAGCTCCATTCTGAAAGAAGACCAGCCACACTCAGAGCAACTATTGTTACTACCCAAACACCAGGCCAAAATAATTGAATTTAATCAAGGATATTTGATTATATCATCGATTTTCAGATCTTATCTATTATTTACACTTCGGCGGAGTTGGATAGTGACAACGATTGACTGTGGAGGTGCAATGTGTTTCTTTGGCTAATAACGCAAAGACAGTCTTGCACAGAAACTTTTATCAAGATTAGCAATGATAAATAGGTAGTAGAATATGATTATGTTTATTGTTAATCTGCTCTTTTTTCATAGTATAAATACAGAAAAGAACTTCATAAAATGAGAGCGATGCTGACCTTGCACTATTATTACTGACGATCAAATAAATATTTGATAAACTATGTTATTTAATTACAAACAACAATACATTCTGCGTAAATTTCTTTAAAAATACAAATATTGAGGGAAACGTTGGATGCTAGGCTAGCAATCACCTACACCGACGGAGTGAGACAATGCCGTGAACGAACCATACATTGACTCTTAACATACGGTGAATTTGAAATGAAAAATCTACTTTATCTTAACGTGATTAGGTAGAAATCGCAGTAAGCTGCGTCTCAAACTATATGAGCTAGTGATAGAGCCCTCATTGGACATTAGTAGGTACACAGTATTGATATATAGAGTGATATGCGAGCAGACAGCGCGGGCCAGCTGAGCGACGCCCGCGCAACTTACAAAACCGCTAAACCGACCGTAAAAACCGGTAAACTTCGATACGAAAATATCCATTTCTTCTAATGATTGTACTTTATAACAAAATAATCTGGTTAAAACTCAGCGCCTACTAATGTTTCCTAGTGATATCCACGCGTGCCCGGCGGGCACGGTACGAACGGCAACGCTACTCTATACTTCTGCAAAGTCGACAACGGAACTATAACATACGTATGTTTAATTACTAAATTAAAATATGATTACAAATCTCGTAACAAGTCTATGAAGGTAGGTATTTATATGACAGCGTTAAAACAGTACAAACCTTTGGCATCCGATATAATTATACAGCTGAAGTTATCCAATATGCTAACTAAGTATACGTACAATTAACAGAACTAGCATCTCTATAGTAGAGTATAAAAATCGAAGCTAAGTAAGGCGAGGCGAGGAAGTTACCAGACAACTATAACCAACAAGCGGCGACGCGGCCCGGAACGGTTATTGCCTGCGATACACGATACACGACGCGATGCACGATACACGACGCGCGATACACGACACACGGCGCGTCGCGGGCGGTCGGCCGACAGTGCCGACACACTCTGCCCGCGACACGCCCTTCTATGATACAAGCCAGCATATTATACACGAGAGCTTTAGTCGTTAGTTTACATAGAGTAGTTATTATTAATTATTTAGCTAGCAACACCGACACGACACCGATTGGTCTGGTCTACTTAGGCTGGCGACCCGCACTCAGTATTGCTATCGTCGAGCGGACGTGACGTCACGCGTCATACACTACACGTACAAACAACGGAAACACGTGTCTCGTTAACGAATGCTACAGACAGACGGCGCGCTCGTTACTCCGATTCGACAGTTCTCTAAGGAAATATTTAAATTCATGACTACTACGACATCTGTTATTACAAAATAAAATACAGGTAAAGATCACAATTATATAAACAAATTTTTATCTTAGAGTTTAAACAAAATTATTGAACAGCTTTCCTTAAGGTGTCTAACGTAAACATGATTAAATAAAAAGGCTATCTTAGATAACAAAATCGACCATTCATCGTTAAAATAATTCAAACAATTTACATCAATCGGTCGAATCCTTAAGGAAAGTTGCTCAGTTTTGCAACCATATGTATAAAATTAAATGTCTTCAGTAGTTCAGAAGCATCCCACGGGAGTAAAGAGAGCGGCCCGCCCGAGCGGGACGGGCGACGCGCCGTGAAGCATAAAAGAAACCACCGGCGAGTAGAGTAACAAAAATTATTGTCATCCGATGCTTAAATTTCCAATCTTTATAAGTATCGTTTTTATCGCTTACTCACTTAATACTTTTTACAGGTCGGCACGCGGCACGCAACACGCAACAAGCGACACGCGACACGTCACATGACACGCAACACGTCACACGCGACACGCGCGCCGACTATGGTCACTAGTAAGAGTTCGTCACAGACGGCTCAGGCACTGGCGGCGACGCAACCGCCTCACAGCTGGTACCATTTCTTGTCCTGGAATTGATAATCATTTGTCAGAGCAGAATCTATTATTACATAAGAAGCGAAGCTGTTCTAATTAGGATAAAACTTCTTCCTTTTTGTGTATAATAATAGGTAATCATATGATTACTAAAGATCTGAAAACCAGAAAAAGACATTTGGTCATGTTGGCATCAGGCAGGACTCGAACCCGCATCTTTCGCAAGCCGGGCGACTGCACTTCCAATTATGCTACCGAGACCATTAACAGACCGGCCGAATCTTTCTGGTATATTTTACCCTATGAGCCAGGGTGAATTCATCAATGTTTAACTTCCTATAACATTGATGCCTATAACATTGGGTGGATGCCTATAACATTGATGAATTCACCCTTTGATTGTTTTATTTACAATGTCGCAAAGCTGAGGTGAAAATAGGCAGGTCATGTCAGCAGGAAGCACCCGGAAAAATTGGCTACTCATGACAGAAGAGGAAGACCTAGAAAACGATGACCTGGTAAATTACTCTAGAGATTGGCAGGCTCAGAAAATAAACACCAGTGGAAGAGTTTGGGGAGAAAATTGCCTTAAAAAAAACTAGTACATATCCGGAAATCTTTAGTTCTTCTTGTTTTTTACAATTTCATCTTCATCTAGCTAGTGGGCGTAGGGTCGAATTCTGGCAGACGGGGAATGTTGTACAAGTTAACATTAAGAGTGAACTAGCTGTAGTTGTACCTGCAGCTCGAATGTCTGCTTCTCCTGCTCGAAGATATATTGTTCCATACCCTATAATTGAGCATTAGCTTCGAATGCCCGGTAGTCGAAGATATATTGTTCCGTACTTGAGCATGAGCTGGTGCGCGGAGGAGCCGAACTCGGCGGCCTGCGAGTGCATCCGCTCCGTGCGGTCCTCGAGCTGGCTGAGCTGGTCCCGCTCCAGCTCGAGCTGAGAGAGGTCCGTACCTTGTACTTGAGCATGAGCTGGTGCGCGGAGGAGCCGAACTCGGCGGCCTGCGAGTGCATCCGCTCCGTGCGGTCCTCGAGCTGGCTGAGCTTGTCCCCGCGCTCCAGCACGAGCTGGTGCGCGCGGGAGACCTCGGAGGCGGCGGTGGAGGCGCGCGTGCCGAGCTGCTGCAGGTTCTCGTTGGGCCCCGGGATGTGCTTGGCTACTGTGCGGTTCGGCTTCAAGCCGCTGCTCTCGCCGACTGGAACGAACATGTTCATCATGATAATAGTTATTATCCAAAAGCGCGCCAACAGAGCGTCCAACACAAGCTTTTCAATTTAAATTTGCTCCTCAACCATTTGCTTCTGTGAATTCGGGGGTTATAGGATGAAGATTAATTTCTAGTTATAGTTTTGTTTTTTACCGCCCAACGATTATCGATCATCAGAAGAACGTTTGGACACAAGTCGAGTCGGCGCGGGCCCTTGAAAGTTCTATTAATATGTGCGGTCCGTAATGCGATTACAGGTCTGTGAGCGCTCACGGCAATATCAGGCGTCCCGAATTGAAATATCGCGTCAACAGTGCTCACAGCGCTATCAGCGTCAAAACCAATCCGGACCGCTAGATAGTGACCCATAACCTAACAATTTTTAAACTTTTAATTTCTATCATTCCCAGGTTAAACTTGCGGTTCTTGTGGTAAAACTTTCTGTGTCCTTATCACAGAAAAAGATTTGTCCTAGCAAAGATTTATTCTGAGGAATATTAGCAAAAATATTTTTTCGCGAAAATGTCTGTTTGACGTTTCATCTATGAATCTGACATAAGGCTAACTCCGCTATAACGCTCCGGAAGTCCGGAACATTATCGTTGTGAGCGCAATATGGCCCGCTAGTGACGCCACCCATGAAGTCAAGCTGCCTGACGTTAGATATGTGCGTGTGGTGTGAGTGCTCCTTTTTGAAAATTGATCGAAACATTACGAGATTCAAGAATATTTTAGGAAATAATTGTCAAAACTTCAATAGTGCAAATAAAAATTTGTCAAAAGTAGGTGGAAAAAGTTACGGTCAATTAACTAGAACACTCAATCGGCTGATCTGAGAAAAATACTTTATCTCGTGTCTCACAAAGTACTTATCTTTCTATATATATTTTATTGTGAGAAATTTGTGATTAATTTGTTAAATGTATCGACAAATATTCGATGGTTTTTAACGGTTTGTCTTGATTTTATAAAGGTATCTGTAGATCACTCAATCCTCCAAGTGTGCCGATGGAGTGTTCCTAAAATCTTTAACTACGGCTACATAAATTCTTGACCTTTTTACTCTATTACACGCATACAATCCCTAATCAATTTGTTAAACAAAAATATTACAGTAAAATAGAGTAGTTCGAGAGTAAATTGAAATATTACTTTCTTTGATAGGTCCCGTCTGAGTGTTCCATATTTAAGCGTATATTTAACTAACTGGAACTTGTATGCAAACCGAAACTACATAAGAAATTGTCAAAATGCTTTTCCTAAAATTCAACATGTCTTCTGTTTCTGTAAACGTTTAGTTAACACCAATAATCAACTTTATCATATTTATAAGCCGAAAAGTACTACGTTGTCCATGTAGGGTAGATATCATTTCATTTTTGTAGGACAAATTTTTCATTTACTCACATTCCGCGCTAACTATTCATTCAAAGCTTGGTTTTTGTTCGTATACAACAGTACGCAACAGTATTATGAGTTAGAAGTTAATAAAGACATTGTAATATGTGCTGAACCAGTTATTGAGTTTACCTACAGTTGCGTTACGCTCATTATTGTGTTTGTCTATATTGTCATTTTGATTACTAATAATGAAGAACACTGTAAGTACCAAATTTCGTTTTAACTTTTTTTAGCGATATATTTATGGTAGTCTATTTTTCTCGAATATTAAGAATATAGAATGGAATATTCAATATCTGACGGCCGATTTGGTGTAATAAGGTAAGGTAAAAACACCTATTACGGAGGTGTTTCGCAACATTTGAAAATAAGAAACGAAAATAAGAATTTGTTAGTATTTTTAAAGGTGCCAAACTATTTTATAGTCAAAAATGGAATTCGTATTTTGTGTTGCAGTTGAGTCTTACCCCCTTATTCATAAAAACTTAAACAGCTCTTATAGAACACGATAACTTTTGTATCGCTTTGTCACTGTCATTCTTGTTGCTGCCGCCATTTGCGAGTAAGTGACAGAACACGTCAATAGCTTAAACAATGCGATAGCGTTGCATTAGTTTTTATGAATAAGGGGGTTAGTTTATTTTCATGATATTTGTACAAAAATATTTTAATAGTCAGGTCGATTTTCTCTAATACTAAGGTAGGATATGGGTCGGAGCCTATTACTGTGGTAGACGGCTCCTAACATGGGGGGTCATTAACTATATTCATTGAAGTCCCGTACAAATAATATTTATTAAATAATAGATATATATTCTTTATTGATGATAGATAGATATTCTTTATTGTACAAAAACATTACATTTTAAGCAAATTACGGAGAACAATGTACAACTTAGGCGGTCTTATCGCTAGAGAGCGATCTCTTCCAGACAACCTTCAGGTAGAGGATCGTAAGTGAATAAAATAAATGTGTGTCTAATAATAATATATAGCAGAACATTCATGTCGTACCCAAAAATGAAAGTGCCGCCCAGGCAAAAATAATACTGGAATCTTATTGGAAATGACGCCCTGAAAGTTACTTTTTAGCACAAAAACAGTCTACAATTAACCCTTAGACTGCTATTGGAGTTCAACTAGATTTCTAATAAAGAACACATACCGCAGAATATGGTATCTTATTTATTTTATGAGTCAAGTTAATGCATTGAAAGTGAAAAACAACTAAACATGCACAATATTTTTCATTTCTGAGTCATACCACCGTAATAGGATTAATCCATAAAACTCGTATCATTTAAAAAGTGTGTTATTTTTATAAATCCATGGTCACCCTAATCAATCTCCTCGCATATGTATATGATAAAGTTGATTATTGGTGTTAACTAAACGTTTACAGAAACAGAAGACATGTTGAATTTTAGGAAAAGCATTTTGACAATTTCCAATGTAGTCTCGGTTTGCATACAAGTTCCAGTTAGTTAAATATACGCTTCAATATGGAACACTCAGACGGGACCTATCAAAGAAAGTAATATTTCAATTTACTCTCGAACTACTCTATTTTACCGTAATATTTTTGTTTAACAAATTGATTAGGGATTGTATGCGTGTAATAGAGTAAAAAGGTCAAGAATTTATGTAGCCGTAGTTAAAGATTTAAGGAACACTCCATCGGCACACTTGGAGGATTGAGTGATCTACAGATACCTTTATAAAATCAAGACAAACCGTTAAAAACCATCGAATATTTGTCGATACATTTAACAAATTAATCACAAATTTCTCACAATAAAATATATATAGAAAGATAAGTACTTTGTGAGACACGAGATAAAGTATTTTTCTCAGATCAGCCGATTGAGTGTTCTAGTTAATTGACCGTAACTTTTTCCACCTACTTTTGACAAATTTTTATTTGCATTATTGAAGTTTTGACAATTATTTCCTAAAATATTCTTGAATCTCGTAATGTTTCGATCAATTTTCAAAAAGGAGCACTCAGACCACACGCACATACGTTAGATGGACGTGAGCGCAGAGCGCGATATCTCCAATTCGGGACGCTTGTGAGCGCGCTATAATCACTTTTGACTCAATTCGGAACGCACCCTATATTACATTATTTGGGCAGATTCGTTCTACAATCCGAATTGATTTTCGGCTTGGCGCTGACGAATTTCATCTCCTTGTCAGATTGTTTAAAAGCGATTTAACAGCTTACAGCTTACTATGCTAAAAGTGGTCTAATGCCAAGATCGGACTAATTATGCGGATAATTAGTGCCACATAGCCGAGAAACTTTGAGTTATGGGTTTCTATAGATCACAGATCCAGGTTCAACAGGTTAATTTATAAATAATTTCCTTGAACGCCGCCGATACAAAATTATTCGTCCCAAAATTAATGTTTACATTTGCAAACAGATTTTAGTCGAAAACGTAAGTGTAATAAGGCGCAGATATTGATGTCCTTCGTCACTTTCGTCTATTTGGAACACTTTTGGAGGCGCTTAAATAATAGTCGTCGTATTTCAAAACGCAGCCTCGCAAGCTGATAGGTATTGGTTTTGGTTACTAGGCGTCTTAGAACGGCTTGACCTTTGAATCGGCACTGAGCCTGCAGTGTTTGCGGCGTTTAGTAAAAGATCTGTCACTCACATAGTTCTTCCCTGTCGAGCGGCCTGGATCCACCCCCGAACAGTCCCCTGAAGAAGCTCTCCTTCGGCGGCTCCGGCATGTCCCGCGGCAGGAACAGCTCTCCAAGCATCTCGTTCAGCTGCTGACTGGAATGGGGCACGACAAACGATTGGCTGAAGGTCTTAAAGATTGGCTTGAGGAGCGTTACAGAAGCTCGTTGTAGACAGATTCGAAAACTTACTTTTCAGAAGTCATTCAGCAGAGCATTCTAGTTTCTGTTCAAAGAAATCAACAGGGTCCCTTTTTAATAACTAAACCGAGTCAAATCTATTGATGAATTTATGAAATAGGGGATGGAATGCCCAAGCATAACCTCAGACTCAAGGCCGCCAATTTATTCCTTGTTTGGTTTCATAAGGTTAACATCTTAACTACGTTGTTTCTACAAAATGTAATACAGATTTCATCATCATATTTTCACAGCTGCTTGAGATCATAGGCCTCTTCGATTGATTTCTAAAGCAGCCAAGTTAGCCTATTCCTTGCGTTCTGCGTAGTTTCAGCTTAGGCTCGCGTTCTAATTCCTGTAGAATACGCTAGGGTAGACTTGAGAAATAACTGGGAACTCACCAAAATTCCGTATCAATAGTGAATTTCTGTATCTCGCTGGGCGAGGCGAGGAAGAGCCCGTGCCCGCGGTTGCTGAAGCAGAACGTCCGCGCCGTCCTGAAACACGCGCGCCGTCAGCGCCTGCGCAGCTCTCGCACACAACTACTACCAGAAACGTTACCCTCACCGCAACACCAACATTGCTGCTCAAATAAACTTCCTTATCTTTCTGAGTATGTATTCATATTTCTGTTTAAAGATATTCAAGATTGAAGTTAGAATCCAGATAGGTGAAGTGGAAGTCAGAGATAGTAGTTAGAAAACTAATAGATAGTCATCGTTATTTGAAACGTCTCACCTTAGAAAATCCTTCGGTTCCTTCAGTGAAAACTATTGGACAAAATTATTATCTAATATCTAAGCACTAACATTTACTATGACGTATATGTACTGAAGTAAAGTTCAGTCATCTAAACAATGAAAGGAAACTGAAAACATTCAATATACAGACGAGTCAGAAAAGCGCTCATGCTGTAAGCACACATTCGGTAGTCAGACTGCAGAGAGAGTGAGAGAGGTTCAGCAAGAAAGTGAAGCGTAGAGTAAAGAGTAGTAAGTACAGATCCATAGTGTATGTTCGATAGTAAAGTGTGCGTGTGTTTACGAGTGTTGTATGAAGTGTTGGGTTCGCAGTAGACTGGCCGTTGGATAACAGGGGATCTATCAAGCAGAGTTGCAGGCAGCGAAACCGTGGCAGGGGAAAATCATTCGTCAAGTGCGCGAAAATGAGTGTTTATACAATCGTGGCAGATAAGCATGCGGGTCGCTTGATGGTGGTATAGTTTACCGCAGCCTATAATGCCAATAATAAAGGTATGACTTCTCTAAAACGGCAATTGCCGTGTCTCAGTCGTAAAAGAAAGGAATTAAGAGTCTATGAAGGCTGGTGTAGATGATTTTCCCCTCGCCCGGCTGGGGTAGGTAGTGTAGGGGGCAGACACAACAGGGCAGGGCGGGGTCAGAAGCGTTGTGAACGGTACATGAACATTAACATGTCTAAGGAGCGCAACAGAGGCCGGAGTGAGCGACTCCACATTACAAGTGACGGTACGTGGCTAACGCATGTCATCGGAATGGCCGGGCACTTACTGGTCCGTGTCCTCGTTTACAATGAGTTGCTGGCCCCATATGGAGAGCATTGGGTCTACGATACCCCTCTGTTTGGACTGTGTCTGGAAGCTACCAGGAACACAGATGGCGTCAGTGTCGTGCGCCTCGGGCCGCGGAGCGCCCCGGGGGGCACCCGGCGACCCGCGACGCCGCTAAGGGTATGGTTAGTACGTTACACGTTACATGTTACAATGGCAACCGTTACAGATGTAGATGAGATGCAGGATCTATCGTGCGACTAGTCGCGGCATCAGCGCGGTATGGGAACTAACTCGGGTTCGCATTCAGCGCGCGCGAGGTCAGGCTTAGGTCATCAATTCAGTGTCTATAAGGGTCAGTGTATGTACATAGATACATCATTCTTCTAGCACCAAAGTAGAAAATATTGTTAGAAAGTGAAACGGTGTATTTTCATAACAAACTAAAGGAAAAGCGCTGTTCCGGGTGTGTTCGTGGTGTCGGGATAGTCCAATTAGATTTTCCAACTGAAAAATAGATAGAGTGCCAAATATCGGAAGCACAGGTGGTGCTTGGAAGAATTGCAAAATTTTGTCTACTTTGTGATCGGAGCAGCGGAGCCTCTAGCAGCAGAGTGCTTCACATCTTTACGTAGAAGATGACACCGTTTCTTGTTTGGTACAAAACTCTTCTCTCACTAAACGCTATTTAAGTAAAAATATAAAAAAGTAGTAGAGAAAATGAGATGCGACGTGATACTAAGTGTCGTCTTGCACCAAACAAGTCTACATCTCTAACATCGATCGGTAAGTACAGGAAGTCTCGTCTTCAGGCTCCCAAATGACAAATAGCGAATGGTCGTAATCGAATGATCGTCCGGCGATGGTCGGTGATGGCAACCGATGGCAAACACGTCAGCTGAATCGAGCATTCTCTTAACAAAATTGCAAAGCTATAAATAGATAAAATGTCTAATAAAATAAGCCGTTTATCATTTAGTGCCTTCGTTTTGGTGCATAGAATCGTCTAATAGTGATCGGTGTGTCACGGGACAAGTATCGAGGGCGTCGCGCGACATCTGCGACGGATCTCCGCACACCCAGTCTTGAGTGAACGCGCGGCGCGGGAGAGTGATCGGAGTCGATCGCAAATACTAGCATTTAGCGAAATTTGGCAGATCGTGTTCACAGCAAGACTGAATGAAACAACGTAAGGTAGAGAGGAAGAGAGAGTAAGTTAGGGGGAGACTCACCTAAGCTCTGAGAGGGGGAGGAAGTCAACGTGCACGAGCGGCCGCAGGGAGGGCAGGCTGTAGGCGACCAGGTGGCCGGTCGACAGGTAATTGACGAGACAGACACTATCTGGAAGAAGCGAAAGACTCGTCACTGCGCAATCTACCTACGGGCAGAAGAGTAGGCGAAATGATGGACAAGTACTTGAATAACAAGAATTTAGATAAAGAATAGAAAAGACACAGAACATTAGTTGGGGTACACTCAGGCGATGGCATCATTGGTAGATGCATCTGGTAGATCTTATTTTGATTAAACGAGCTACACAATACTGATTAAAATGAACGTTTTTTTATTTAACAACATAACAAAAAACGAAGTAAAAGTACGTGCCTTTCAAATATCCATAACCTCGCTATTCACCTAGGTATTTCACATTGCAGTGCGACTGCCGGGTGACGGTTTAGTTGCTTATGTTTCGGCAAATTTTAAGGCACAATTCACCACCGCTGCTGGTCTATACCTTCCGAACAATGTGTTCGGAAGGTTCATTTGAGCGGGTTATCCGAGGTCATTCCAGAACCAACCTGACTACTTGCCATGGATGTTATTGATATGAGATTTCGGATACGGATAAAGTACCGGATTCGGACACGGAAACGTATCATCCGTTAGTTTTTGGATGGCTTCGGATTCGATGTTTAAGGAATTTCTTCTTTCAGACACCGCGCCTATTCACAACTTTTACATCGAATTCGATTACGGTTATGCTTTCTAACATTCCTACTCCGCACACTGTGATCATTATCTTCCAGATCATAGTCACCTTTAAGGCTGACGATCTCAGTCTTAACGACGAAGTCAGCGTCGACGACCTGTTGCCGGTAGACGCAGTTCTGGCTCGGCAGCGCCAGCACGCGCGCCTGCTTCTCCGAGGCGACCACCACGAACTGCCGGTCGCCAGCGGGCTCGGCGCCCGGCGTCGGGCTCATGCGGCTACCGCTGCTGGACGAGCCCTGCTTCGTGGGCGTGCGCTCGCGTCTTTCTCGAACCTGAATAGTTTTATTTAAATTAGGTGTTCAAGAATAGATACTTCATATGATGCCCGAGTAATATAACACCTCTTTTTTTACGGTTGAATCCCTTTATGGACGTATAACTTGTTTCTTAAACAAACACAAAACACCTTTTATAACATGTCAGAATATAGGACTTTCAATTGAGCTCATCAAAATAAAAGGAAGAAAATGTAAAAAAAAAAAATTAAGTGAAAGTAAATAAAGTAACCTGATTGGACAAGTTAACCCACAAGACCAGAAAACTCATTTTTCATTACTCATACTCTGAAAGTAGGTCATTACTGACCTGAGAAGCGGGCTGAAAGTAACACTTTTCATCCCTAGGGAGAATCACTTTCAAGTGACAGCTGTCAAATATTTTTTTTAAAAACTAGTTCTTTTTCACATTATCTATTGAACCATGTTCCAACTTCTTATACAGCCACGATGTAAAATTTGAAATAACTTAAAGTTAAGTATTGATCAGAGAATATATATGTTTTAAATAAGTTTATAATAATTTAGTTTCAACAATTTCTTTAAAATAACTTAGCTTTGAGCAAAATATTTACCATTTTTCCAAATAAAAAATAATGGCTGAATAGCGGGCCGGCCGCAGAAAAAAAAACAAACAAAATAGGCGGGAAAGCGGCAATTCGATCTTCAATTATTTTCCTCATTTTTTCTTTAGCTAATTCATGTTTTTATTTTTACTTTCCTCGTATTTGTAATGAAAAGCACAGTGTTTACCTCGGGTGAAAGACTTATTTAGTCCCTCGAACTATTGGCGCCCTCACTTCGTTCCGGGCGCCAAACCCCGTCTCGGGACTAAATAAGTTACTTTCACCCCTAGCGTAACAATGTACTATTACATAATACTTATAGAATAGTCAATTTAATCAGTAAAAAAATAATGGATCCGCGTTACTTACGTCTTTACTGTCGTCTCTCCAACTTTCGTATGAATAGGGTATCAAAGCACCATTGCAGTCCAGAAATGACATCGTCAAAATTGAACCTTTTAACCTAAATAAAGGACCACCTGAAAAGAACAGAAATCACCATGGTAATAAATAGCATCATCGCGAGTCATGGAGTCAGCATAGCATTAACTGTTTTGTATCAGTAAAAAATATGAATAGGTACTTTAAAATCGAAAAATTTAGGCCGAGTAAAGAAGCGCCTCTCTAAATAGCTTCACAGAACATCGGTGACCCGACTGAGTGAGAAAATTATATCCTGCAATGGAAACACTCACCACTCGTGGAGAC
Organism: Udea ferrugalis; assembly: GCA_950022985.1. NCBI lineage: Eukaryota > Metazoa > Arthropoda > Insecta > Lepidoptera > Crambidae > Udea > Udea ferrugalis. The sequence continues at coordinate 18,266,832 of OX465524.1, read as the reverse complement.
GACCACCGGCTGTGTATGCCTGAGGTCCGCCTCCGGGAGGTTGATCATCATGGTGAGCACCGAGCCCTGCGTCGTGCCGATCCACAGCGTCGGCAACAACGCCGTCGGATCTGCACACACAAGCCGCCATTGTCACTAAGCTCCGCATCACACAAGTTCTGCAATTGTACCCTTGTTGCCCGTGGCGCAGTTGCGACAGTGATCGACGACGATCGCTGTTGTAAAGCAATGCTGTTGTAAAGCAATAAACGCCGGGTCGGAAATGGGATGGGTGACCACCCCGACCGAAATTTAATGATGTGTATTTCGGGCATCTCCGTGCTTCGGAAGCAAGTTAAGCAGTTGGTCCCGGCTGACGTCGTTAGATATCAGTCGTTAAGCCTAGTCGGAGGCCTTAGGGCGGCTTGATAACATCTGACATTAAGGTTGCTCACTAGCGTTACACCCCTCCAACAACCCGCACTGAGCCCGCGTGTTGGAGTATGGCTCAATCCACCTCATATTTGAGGTGAGGCCTGTGCCCAGCAGTGGGACGTATATAGGCCGTTTATGTTATGTAAACTGTTAAGAAAAGTGTCATTTGATATGATTATGACAGATATTGCAATAAGAATTAGAAGTAGGGTATGTCGAGTGGTTTAGTATTAGATTATAAAGAGTTACTTAATCGGCGTGGGCGTGTCACTATGAGCAGTGCTGCACACTTTAACAAAATAAGGTTTACACAAAATGTAGAAACTCAGGTACTGAAGACAGCCATGTAATTTAAGATGTTATTCATAAGTCCAGTGTATGCCATTTGAACTGCTGGAGGATTAGGGTCTTAGGGTGTGACAGAAAAATAAAGACTGTCTCTTTAGCACTCTAACTTTTCATAAACGAAACGCACTTGCAAGACTTAGCTTTACAATTTGATTGATACAAGTACTCACCAGATTTTTTTGTGTAACTATCAGCGAAGGCGAGGCACTGGATGCCCTCCTGCGAGATGTTCTCCAGGCTGGACATGCTGCTGGACCGCGAGCGCGAGAAGGAACTGTCCAGCTTGTCTACCCGGCCCGCGGACAGAAGGGAACGATTATTCTCTCCGAGAGGAGACGGGCACAAGTCCGCAGCCACACGGAGTGCGGCCAGGGACTTCACACACCATTGGTGACTCCAAAATGGAACATTGATGTCTTTTGACACGTATTTATACCGTCAAACCGCTTACCTACTAATGAATTTGCTAATGCAAGCATCAGAATTTAATTTTGACGCTCATGGTTTGTTTTCAACATACAGTAGTTAAGTATGTGACCAAAGTTGTCTAAAAACTAAGACTTTTAAGCGGTCTGACACTTAATTATGATGCGGCTTTTGGTTCTTGCTTTGGGTTCTGTAGTCTATCAGTACAGAACTGCTTACAGGCACACATGCATATTGATTAATTTGTATCTCGATAGGTTTGCTAACAGATACCTATAGCTAAGTATGTACTACATCATATATTGTCAATGCCAAGAGGGGCTTTAGATTTTAATAATAGCAAATTCAAAAGTCAGTTCTGCCGTCTAACAGTTATCTATAAGTGTCAAAAGAGATCTTAAAGTACTTTATAAGTTACTTAAGCATTTGTAAGTTAATAACCATCACCAACAGTGTTCTCTAGGCTACGATAGAGTTGCAAACTAAAGCTAGCAATTGCTCACGAAGTCAGTGTTTCCGTGCGGTTGTGAAATTAGCTGAAATCATACACTCGGTGCAAAGTCTCTTATTTTGTGCGGAGAGTAAAACGGTCGAGAAGAGTCATGCCAGAGGATCGTGTGAGGTTGCATGCCCGTCCAATCTCAGCTTATTTACACAACGAATTGTATTTCTTTGTATATTTAACTATTTTAATCTAAGTTAGTTGTTTATTGTTTTATGTTTGATGGTTAGGTGCTTTGACTTCTAGTTCTGCTCGTGAATAGTACTAAAGCCCGTGAATTTGGCCAAAACACCCGTCATCTTTGTGTTAGTATCCCATTTTACTTATCTTAAGTTAGGAGCACATCGATAAACAGCTCTACAGGATGGAGACGGCGATGAGAAGCTGAGCCAATGTCGAAATTAGGAATGATTTTGAGCAAAACAAGTGAATGAGTGTGAGTATGGATGTGAGAAGGTCCTCGGGCGCTCGCGGCGAGCAGCGAGCAACGAGCAGCGAGTCGCTGTCGCCTCACGCTAGCACATTCTCTAGACAATCAGCCCGCTAGGAGTCTACAGAGCCGTGGAGGCGCGGTCGCGGCTACAAGCGCGGTGGACGGACAGACAAGCTATGCGACCAGTACGTGTACAGTACAGCATGCACTAGTGCGTTTAGAAAGGAGGTACCGTAAGCATACATAGACATAATGACATCCGAACATAGAGGCAGCCAAAAACGAGCCATATAAACTTTTTGCTTTGTGGTTGAGCTAGAAAAGAAACATAAAATCATGTACTCAACAGCTTTAAGATTAGTAATTATAAAAGAGATCATCCGTGAGGGCGGTGAGCTGCCGCCGCGTGAGTCTTATGGACAGTATCGATGTTGCAGACAAGGCAAATAAACAGAATGTGATCGCTCGTGATTAAATATCAATCTTAAACAAAATACAGGAAAGATAAATGATAAATAGATCATGTGTCTGATACAATATGGAAAGCCTCGCTTATATTATGCACATGTAACATACAATTTCGTTAACGCAACACTGAATAAGTGATAGGTCATAAAAATACATAGTTTTGAGTAGTAAGTCACCTTTTACGTTATCTATATCATGCCACTTGAACTTTAAGACAGTGCAACGAAGTGTCGTGTGAGAAGGAGAGAGAAAACAGTCACAGCCACAATCTCGACTAGCGGGAGCTACGTGTGTGTACAGGCCGAGCCCGTGACAATCGGAAAATAATTCAAATAAACTAATCAAAAAAAGTAAATATTCGATGCAAACGTTGGATACCATTGGGTTGCATAATGTGCAAGTACTCCATGGATGCGAGAGTCTGCGGAATAGTTGGTTCTGTACCGACAAATAAAACCACAATTGTTACAAGCACGTTCTGAGGAGGTCCGGCGGGCGGATGCTGGCATCCAGGGCTGGGTGTAGGTGTCGGTGGGGCCCCGGAGCCGTGGGGCCCGGGGGCCGTGGGGCCCAGGGGTCGTGGGGCGCAGGGCCCGGTGGCGCGGAGCCCTGCATGCCGCATCCGCCGCGCTCAACGGTTCACGTCGACACGACATGGACATTCATGATACATTTAAAAGATTAGGATCTCATTCCAGAAGTTGGTTATGGAAACAAAAAAACTACTCGGACTGAACAGCTAGAAACAAAAATATAACTCGTGTGTGGTATATTCCAATGATTACCTAGTAAATGATTCCGATCTGAAATTGGAAATTGTTCAAATAAATAATAGAGTAACGTGAGAAACACATGCTCGGCGCAAATGAAAAGGCATGTCCAACGGCCTCAGCACGTCACAACGGATCCATTACTTTACTATGCGCAAGAGCAGGCAAGTTAGTTAGATGCCAATTTAACAAGTCATTTCAAGATACTAATTTAGTTATGATCAATTTTGAATGTCAATGACTAATTACAATTTAGAACTGTTTTGAATTTGAAGATAAGTTCAGCGAGGTTACTGGTAGGTATGTGTAACTTTTTTAACAATGTTAATGGTTTAGTATAGAATTTTGAATCTTCAAATTCATAACGAATGTAAGAGATGTTTTTTCTATAATGTATAGTAATGAAGGAAGTATATAGTGTAGTATGGAAACAGAAAGAGAAACCAAAAATAATTGTAAGAACCAAGAGTAAGTCAAAATTGAGTACAGGTCCGTCGGATGGAAGGAAGCAATTTTAGAGATTTGTGAGGATTCAACTGAGTGTGGAATCTCGTACAAGACTAGAACATAAATATTTTATTACAAATAATATTATGTCTTTATTGTCTCATGATGATATTTGAATTATCTGATTAATAAAGGTTTGTATTTTTGAAACTCGGTTAAAACCTGATTAAAGAAGCATAGCTGATGTTAAAGAGATATACATATTGAATTTAATAAGCGCAAACATCAATTAGGCGTTGGATTTATTAACTTTCAGGAGAAAGCATTATTACTGTCGTCGGTTGCGTATAATAAGGGGAAGTGGCGGGTAGACTCGTATGAGTCAGCACATAGACATCTGCATCAGCCTCGGTCTCATGAGCAGACCGGCAAAGCTTCCGAGTCTCAGAGACTCGCCGGGAATCCATCGACGAACGAGACGAAGAACGAAAGAGAACAAAACAAAAGCGAGGAAACTGCGACTGTTTTAGAGACGTCGTCGACAAGGTGACTGTACTACCAAAACTGCAATACTGGCGCGTCGTCAGCAACGAGTGTTGCGGGGCGGGGGGCGCGGCGTACACGTCCGACGCGGTGGAGAGGCATTTGTGCAGTTTGCGGGTACCTTGCGACCGCGAGCGCCGCACCGAGCGCGCGCCCCCGCCCCCCGCGCCGCCCACCGCCGCCCCCGCGCCCGGCCCCGTCGCCCCCGGCCCCGTCGCCCCTGCAGCCGCCGCCGCCGCACCCGCCGCGCACGCGCCGCCCGGCCCGTTCATCTACAACACACACACGTGCCACCCACCGCCCACACCCGCCGGACAGAGACGCACCGGACGAACGAAGCCTGAACCGGACATGTTACTGTTAGTTACGCGTGATCTCTGTGCTCAGACCCAGGGTCGCCGGCGGCCGTACACTTACATAGTATTTCACTGATGACGCTGCGAAAGAAGCAACAAAATTAGATTAAATGAACGTGAGTGAAACATCGATGTAGTTCTGTATGAGAAGTCTGGGACTGGATTTGATCAGGTAAAATACTATATAGATTAGCACGTCCGGCGACCCCAGATGAAGTTCTCTCGTGGATCGATTAGTACCCCATGTTAGTGGTCTGTGAGTCTGTGTGAGTGTGCAGGTCCATACCTAGAGGGGGCTTAGCCTCGGGGGTCGGAACGGCGCCGGGACGCCCACAGAGGCTCGCCATGGTCCGCCCTGGGGAGCGCACACGGGTCAGAGAGCTAGTATGTACACCCGCGCTACGAGCGTGCAGCTACGCGACTGGCGCACTAGCGGCATCTATCAAACGGACATCGACAACACAGAGATCACCTAGGATGCATTCGGTCACGGCGGCAATTACCGAGGAAGTCGGCGAATAGATATTTTAGGCAGTTAGAGTCTTCGTCGGATGAGTCCTTGTCCTTTGGAATAGAAAACAGACACGTGAGTCCACAGCACACGAGCTCACTCGTCACACCGCGTGCTTTTATACAGTGGTCATATTATACATAACATTATTTATATCATTTCATCTATTTATGGGACACACTTCACATAATACTACAGCTTAAGACTAGATAAATTAAAATAAATAAGCCAAATATCACAAGAAGCGTAAAGCGGCGGGGCGCGCCGGTCGAGGGGCGGGCCCCGCGTCGGCCGCGAACGTCTCGCGTTTAAAACTTCCTTTAAACCATTATTTAACACGGATCGAGTTAGTTTCAACCACTAGCTACCATCACCTCTAACGAGCTATATTACCGTCTAGGTTAATAAAAGGGAACTACCTTAAAAAAACGCCAAATGAGTACCATTCCAATTAGATCGACGCTACGACTATGTTACAGCGACGGACTAGTGTACTAGTGACCAGTGCTACCGTGAGACCCGGCGTTAGTGATGATGTGAGTGAGCGAGAGAGCGTACTTACTGAAGCGGCGCATGAGGGAGCCGGCGAAGGAGGCGTTGGGCGTCGGGCGGCGGCGCTCCTTATACTTAATGTTGGGCACGGAGAGGAGGCGCTCGGCCCGCTCCCGCTCCCGCTCCCGCTCGCGCCTGTGTCGCGGCGGCGGCTGCGGCGCCTCGCCCAGCGGCAGCGAGTCCGGCCGCTCCGACTGGCGCCAGCGCTCCTGCAGCTCGCGGTGCATGCGGTCGTACACATCGCTCGCTCCCCGCTCCTGCAGTTCACGGTGCATCCGCTCGAACACGTCCGAGTTGCGCAGCGGGGACGCGCCGCCGCTGCCCTCCGCGCCCTCCACGCCCTCCACTCCCTCCGTGCCCTCCGTCTCCTCCGGCTTGCTCGAGTCACTGTCCGGGGACTCCTCCTCGGCCCTCTCCGGGTCGCAGTACGACTGCGGCCGACCGTCCTCGACGGACTCGGGCGGCGCGACGAACGCCGACTTGAACTTGAGATCGACTCTGGACAGCTGACGCTTCAGGTTGAAGGTCTTGCTCCAGGAGGTGGACTTGCGGCGCGGGAGGGGCTCCGGCGCGTCGTCGGGGCTGCCGGGGGAGCGGCCCTCGTCCAGCTTCAGGGAAAACATCAGAGTGAGGTGCGCGCGCGCAACCGGCCGGGGCGGCGAGTGCTCTACGTGACGGCGACGGGACTACGAGCCATGCCAGTGCGGGCCGGGGCCGGGCTAGCGACGGGACTAGGGGCCCAGCAACTCAAACTAACAACTAAAAGGCAACTAAAAGTAAGGCGAAAGATTGCGAGAGGTTCGGCGGCCCTACGCGACGGACCGGCCGTTCGTGTCTTATCAAGCGCGAGCCACTCGAAAGGGGGCTATCTCAAGCTAACAGTATCGTTTTAAAATAGCTTCAATTTTCAATTTTTACGATTCCTAAAAAATATCGACGTCAAAATGTATAACTGTGACTTTAATGATTTGAGTAGATGATTTGGCTGTTTTATTTGAATTATAGAGAAAGTAGATTACAAGTAGACTCAAAAAATTCAAAAGAAAAAAGGATTTCATGAAAATTTATCGGTTTAAATGAGTTGGAAAGTACATTTGAGTGAGTTATTCGAAAAAAAAAAACAAAATTATTGTAATAATTTAGCAAAGCTACAATCTAAGTTTACCATCTAATATTTCTTACTTACCCAGAAGTTTCCCATACCTACCTAGTTATCAATAAATAAAACTCGTTGCATCTATTTCTTGCATTAGACATTTTGACGTCACGACCAAAAACCTATCCGCAGCAACTTTTGTCAGCGTCAGCGATAGTCGAGACGAAATCAGACACGGTCAACAAGGAAACCCTAGTGAGTATATTGGCGAATGTATCCCTGGTGAGACATGTATGTTACAGCTAGATTTGAAGACATTTTTGTACAATTTGAACTGTTCTAGAAGTGTTTCTCTAGACTGTCGCTGACGCTAACATTGCCTGGTTGTATTGTCGTCACAAGTGTGTGGGTGGGACGCGCACCTGGTCCAGACTGGGGGAGCGCGGGCGCGGCTGGTCGCTGTGCCGAGGTGGGTGGTACAGCGCGGCGGCGGGTAGCGCGCCCACCAGTGTGCGGCGCCAGATGTCCGCCACCACCAGACCCCGCTCGCCGCCCCACGCCATACTGGAATATATGGCAAAGTGTTTCTCCACCTTTTTGCTTCAAACCATTATTGCTATACAACCTGAGCCTTCTAACGGCATGGTCCGAAATAAGTAACATTTTAGATTTGGTAGAGTTAATGACACTAAAAGCACGATTGGATACGCAACCCCTGCTTCTTTTAGGTTTTTATGATCGAAAATAATTTAATTTAGTAAAAGCCTCATAAATTCAAAAGTTATTTACTTTAAATTAGAAAAAAATAAGTGGAACAGTTGGAATACGCCGTAGATTTTGATAAGTTGAGTATACCTACCTATACCACAATGTGTACCATTGTGTGCCCTAAAAAGAACCTTTTACCACTTCTGTCAAGTTCTGTCTAATGCTATAATAAATACGCCGATTTGTAGGTTTGAGTAAAAAACTACTTAAGCCAAATAACATTAAAAATATTTCTGAAAATGACAAAAAAGGTTCTTATTGGAATGTCAAGCTTCTCATTCGTATTGAAATGTTTTCATTGGGGTGTAAAGTACTCACAGGCCATAAGAGGAGTTGATGGTGAGCGTGGCGATGGGATGCGGCGGGCCCTGCTGCAGCGCGACCAGCGCGGGCTGGAACCCCGGCGCGCGCCGCACGCCGCCCGTGCCCGCCGCGCCGCGCACGCGCAGCCGCCGTTCCGACCCGCCGCCCTCGCCCGCCCACACGCCTGACTGGGGAACACGACATACGCACATGTTAGCTAAGCAGGGAACGTTTTAGCGACAAGACTGAATAGTTTCCATTATAAAATAGGGAGCAATCGACCGAGCTTTCTCCTATCCCCCTTATTCATAAAAACTTAAACAGCTCTTATAGAACCCGATAACTTTTGAATCGCTTTGTCACTGTCATTCTTGTTGCTGCCGCCATTTGCGAGTAAGTGACAGAACACGTCAATAGCTTAAACAATGCGTTAGCGTTGCGTTCGTTTTTATGAATAAGGGGGTCAGTCTTTAAGAAAAAAAAGTATCGTTTATTTTCCGACTACCAAAACGTTATAGCGGTTCGTGCTAGGCCTAATGATGAGTGATCACCTCTACCCGTGGACTACCGCAACGACACCGGTGTCATGACATGCGTTGTTTGCCTCTCAAAAAGGAATTCGCTCTTGCTCGATTGTTGTGTTGTTGTTTACTTGAGTGTTACTGAAGTGTTTCTTATCTTTACTTCAAATAATCATACTTTAAACACAACTACAGGATTTAATTCAATATCCTACTAACATGAAAGGGAGTGAGGAAATAAAAAAGTGAATAAACAAAGCAATTGTAAAAGTATTTGTAGCTGGTTTTTCTAATAAGCTACGAATACCAAAGATAATGTTTTTTTAATAAATATGAAACCGCTGATTTTCAACTACATAGGTATACAAAATAAACAATCAGTAAGAAAAAAATAACAACCAAACAAAAATGAAAAAAATGGTAATCACAAGAAAAGTAATTTAGTAACACCTTACTAAATTAGTTTTGCAATGATGATATTAAGTAGTACCTATAGTGCATGATAGAATGGTTGAAAGAGCACTTACTCTCCGGCCCTCCGCCTCGGCGCCGTCGCCGCCTCTGCTGAAGGACATGGAGCGACCGCTCTCGACCTCCGGCGACGTCTCCTCTTCTAACGCTTCTGATATCATTGGAATTTCTAATACCTGGAAGAACAAATATATGGATTGCAGTTGTTGTAAGTCAATTAGGGATTGCAATCCCGCAGCTTGTATCCAATCCAGCGGGATCAATCCCGGGAATTTTAATATTACAGACCTGAATTTGAAGTAAAAAATCTTTGTATAAAAAAAAATAGTTTGCAGTATGTATATTAAGTATTATTTAGCTAGTTTTCAATGCCCGTTTCAGCATAAAAAACACACTTTACTGGTAAAATAACCTTAATTTACACGAAAGATCTAGGTATATAGCGCCATTTTTTTCCGCGTTGGGATCGGTCTATTCTTTACAAAGATTTTTGTGGAAAGTTACATGTCTTTTGAAAATCTGGTAGTATCTGCGTATGGAAAACCATTTAGGTTTTTTCGTTAGGTTACCACAGTTAGAATTGACGATTCGCAGGAACGCATAGCATTGTGATAATCAATTTCAAGTGTGTATCCGTCTTCTTTCTTATGCGCCGTATGTGCCCCGTCCCGAACTGTCTTGTCTTGCGGTCTCGCTCGTACGTACGTGTGTCTCGCCTTGCGTCTCGCTCTTGCGGAACTTGAACAGCACGACGTGTCCGTGCGGCAAGGCGACGCAGAGCCGCCGCGACTCGGCACACAGCGCTACTGCCGTCTCGCTCGTACGTACGTGTGTCTCGCCTTGCGTCTCGCTCTTGCGGAACTTGAACAGCACGACGTGTCCGTGCGGCAAGGCGACGCAGAGCCGCCGCGACTCGGCACACAGCGCTACTGCCGTCTCGCTCGTACGTACGTGTGTCTCGCCTTGCGTCTCGCTCTTGCGGAACTTGAACAGCACGACGTGTCCGTGCGGCAAGGCGACGCAGAGCCGCCGCGACTCGGCACACAGCGCTACTGCCGTCTCGCTCGTACGTACGTGTGTCTCGCCTTGCGTCTCGCTCTTGCGGAACTTGAACAGCACGACGTGTCCGTGCGGCAAGGCGACGCAGAGCCGCCGCGACTCGGCACACAGCGCCACCTGTTGGATCGCGAGCGGAGTCTCGTCGTCGTAGCACGGGCCTGAACCGCTCGCTCGTCTCTCGAATACTGAAAAATATACGAAAACACTGTATTAAAATACACTGTTTTTCCCTGTTAGGTACTTTACTAAACTATTCTCAATGTTCAAATAATCCATCAAACGAATCTTAATATGAAAACTAAACCTCAAAACTTATAGGTACCAGTGTCAAAAGTTTGAAGCTAACTTTCGCCGGTTACTTCAAAAGCTAATAGCGTAATATCTTCCTGATGATCGTAAAATAAAGAAAAGTTAATAAGTTTATAAGAATAATTGTTTTTTTTTTCTTACCTTTAGAACATTTTAATTTGTACAAAATTTGTAAGGTTCCGGCACTTGCGTCCCAAAATTTAACACTACCGTCTGCATGCCTGAAACAAACAACGATTTATTAGGATCTTGTTGCTAGGGCCAGATAAACAGCTTGCGAAATTACTATGGCTGTCAAAAGTAGATAATACTAATTGAACTGGCTATGAGAGTTATAATTTAAAAAAACAAGAATAACAACTGACCCCGTAAGAATAATTAGCTGACCCCGTAAGAATAATTAGCTGACCTCGTAAGAATAATTAACTGACCCCGTAAGAAAGAATAACTGACCCTGTAAGAATAATTTCGCTATATGAGCAGGAGGCGGGCGCCCACTCGCCGCCGTTGATGGGCCACAGCTTCTCGCTGAAGCCCGCCACTTTCTTGTTGCCTTGCCGCCCTACCGAGTAGAACGCTGGGATCTGGAAACAAATGATTGATCATTAATTATAATTGAACACATAATTACTACAAAGACCGCGCTTATAGTAGATCTCTTTGAAAATCATGCCCACGGTTACACAAGCCATCATCATGCTCGCATTTCAACCGCCAAGACACTTTTTACCCAGAGCGTAAACATTGTGGAATAGAAAGAAAGAAGGAAAGAAAAACGTTTATTAATTGAGGACATCGCAATTATATAAAAAAAAGAAGTTTACACAAAGAAACAATAGGAAAGAGAAGCTAAAGGAAAAAGAAATAAAGACTACCAGACAGCGGCGGTGACGTCACAAGCCCACTCCGCTTATGGTCTGTTTTTCAGTAGGCCCAGAATGAGTCAGGCAGTTTTTCTTTTCCCCATCCCGCTAAACGGATTCTTATATTAGATTCAGATTCATTTATTGCAAGTCACATGTTAGAAAGGATGTTACAGGGTATACAAGGTGGCGCCCTGCAAGGGCACAGCAAACATTAGATGAAAGGCAACTATTGCCTATTATGTTCTTTAAGAAGGATACATCCTTTCAGCAAAAATCTATTCACTAATTCCTACAGCAAGAAAGCTAGCACTCACCAAGTCTGAGGGGCAGTCGGCGAAGTAAGAACAACACGTGACAGGGGATTCGTGGATGTCCATGGGGTACGGGTTCTCGAAGCAGGGGTAGCCGGGGGACTGCAGGTCGATCACCACCAGGTCGTTCTGGAGGAGCACCACTATCGCGTAGGGTTCCTGGTAGTCTGAAAAATTTAAAGTATTTCAAATTCAAGAATCTGGAAACAGTGTTTTGCTGAAATGCATGCTATTTTTTTTAGTTTTTTTTATTACCAAAAATTGATATCTCTAAGCTTATTTAAGATAGTAAAAAAAATTGGAATAGAAATACAATCATCAAAATCACAGAGTTTTTTGCAACTATCATTTTACTATATTTTTATAGCTACAGTTATTGTTGATGGTGATGAGCCTTTTATTTATAAAGAAAAAATAAAACCCGAAAACCTATTCAACAAACTTTGATAAGGTTTTTTTTCTCATATCTATACTTACACCCATTATTTCTAAAAACCTACTTTGAATATTTAGTTGATTAGTTCAGCGAATTGATTTTTGTGGTCGGTCGACGGCACGCCATTTCCGGTCAGTCAATTGTTCTGTATTTTGCAAGGAACTGTGATTTGCAAAGAGCAAGATAAAACAAATCAAAATGGGTGGCCTGACGTGCCGCTGACTGTGCATTAGCCTCACCAGCTGTGTGTGGCGTTTCGCAGAGCGTGACGAAGTCCACCACGCTGTGCTCCATCTCCAGGACTGTGGTGCTCTTGCCATTCAGGACCGTGATGCTGTGCGTGCGGCCCGCCTTGTCCGTCGGCAGCCCGCCCGAGAATATGATCAGGCTTTCACTGGAAGTCGCAAACAACACACGATTAGCTTGCTTTTCAATGATGACGGCACTTGGGCGCCTACTCCGATTTTAACTTAAGTAAGTTAAAAAAAAAATTGATGCTTAAGTAAGCATCAAATTTTGTAGGCATCCAACAAAATTTTGTAATGTGCGGATTTTTGTACATTTTTAAATACCTTGTCGCATAAAATATATGTAAATTATTCAGATCGCACTCATTTGTATTTGATTTCTTATTTTTAGAAGATGGTTGGGAAAAATTTTATGTAATTTCGTTAACTTAAATCGGAGTAAACACCATCTATCGCACTACAAAAGCAATGCGTGCCGAAGCTTCGTGTATTTAGCGCGCTATTGCGATATGAGGATATAATATTCACAACGATTATAATGGTTGGTTACCTCTGCCTGTATTAATAAACATCGATAAATGCAGGTGTAGCCAAAGCCTAAAGGTGCGTGCTCACTCTCGCGGAGAAATTCCTCGACCGCTCTCGTAATTCCGAGCCGAAAAGGAGCGAAGGTCTCGCGTCTCGGCGAGAGTTTGCACACACCAAAAAATCCGAGACGAGGCAGATAAGGCAATGTCTTATTAATGTCCGTTGATTAACTACGCTTACATGGCTTTATTAACGTGCGCGTCGAGCGGGCCTAGAGCCTTACGCTTTAATTTACATTGCTTTACAATTTAGTGTAGTTATAAAACTAAGAAAAAATATTTTTCAATCTAATATTAGCGAGGTTAGCGGTTTTTCTACTAAATTGTCGTTTCTCTTGTATGCTAAAATAACAGTGGAATAAAGTTAAAAACGGATGTTACCATTATTTTAAATTTATGCGATGAAATTATTTCATCGGTTATATTCATGGTCTCTTCCTCCACTCCCATGTGCTCGGCTATATCCCAAACGGGGTAGTCCAAAGATTATTTGATGTTTTTGATGTTTTTTTAATTCAAACCCAACGTTATGTACGCGTACGTGGACGTACGTTACACAATTGTTTGTCATGAAGACAACACTAGTCTGTTCACTTTATTCCACGCTTATAAGCGGGGCAGAGAGAATTTCCGTTGGCATTTCAATGTTTTTTTCATTGCCAATAAATGTGGCACAAAGGAACTCAATACAGACAGCCTTGATATACGTTCACTTATGACTGACTCTAGCTTTTTATTTCAAAGGCTACATTAATAGGTTTGTGGAACGGGAAAACTAGCGGCTACAAAATTGAAATAAAGGTAATTGATATTATTTATTTGAGCCTAGACGCTTACCCCTCGTCCGAGAACTCCTGCACTAGAGCCTCGAATGTGCTGGGCGGGGGCGACCTGCGTTAACGAGTTCTTATAAACTGACAAAAATAAGAGTATTTGCTTTTTCATACAGAATATCTTTCTCTTAGCGTTATTATACACAGAAGACTAATTTTCTCCATACGCGTGAACTTTTAATCAAGCCGATTAGGTTTTTTTTAAATACGGAAAGGAAAACAAAAAATAAAGAACATGTTAAATCAAAATATTAAATTTTTTACTCCCAGTGATTCAGCTAGAACATTGACAGATCAGTTTGCAAGAATTTAACGAGCATCTTGAAGCAACTTAGCGTACATAAACGCCTAACTTCAGTTATATAGCCCATTAGAAAAAGGAAACAGCCGTTGGAAACATTAGAATTAACAAAGTAGCTATTAAATATCAAAGTAATTCATGAACGCGTGTACCGAAGCGGGTACTAAACATCATGTCTCGAGTTCTCCCGGAGTGAATGCTACCTACCCCCTTCTACCCTACAGACCCTGCTTCACCTAGATAATTCTGCAACTCCTCACTAGGTTAGTTTCCAAATTTAAAAATCAAACATTATTGTGTCTTTACCTGTACCTAATATGCAATAGAGTCGCAATCAATGTAACATCAACTGCTTGCAATACGATTTCACAATTATTTTAGTTCATATATTTTACCAATTCCCCGTGTATTGCGCACATTAATAATAATTACAAGCCCTACTTAAGCATTAACCCTCAAATATTAAATCAGAGTACCTACTTAAGTAAGTTCTCCAAGGCATCAACGGATTTGATATACATAAGTATAGCATTGTAAATGCTAATGCGACCCGAACAAGTTAACTTTTTTCTTCCTCACAATTTTCCTAACACTTCTATTAATGCTAGGATCGATTTTAAATTCCGTTGGCGACGCGCCCCAGTAAAGAAAGCCCCCAAGCGATTACATCTGCTCGTCGGAAGGCATCGCCTCGTTTGGCTAAATTAGCCATTTGCGAGTATGCCAGCATTGCCGCACTCACGGCTGCGGCCCAATCCGCTTTGCTGACGCATCCATACCACAGTATAAACCATACAGTAGGCTATCTAAGGCCGCCAGCCGAGTTATTAGCCTAGCGCGCACACATTCAAACCGAGAGCGGCACGTTTGTATGTAGATGTTCTACTGTATGTTTATACTGTGCTATCTACGTCTCCGAGCATATTATTTTACGCAGGCATCTTGTTCACAATCTCAGGAGTAGGTACAAAGCGAAGATGAGGATTTCGTTCAAGAATTGTATGGGGATTATATTTAATCTTCTTAGCGGAGATACTAAAGTTCATTCTAATTTAAGATAAGCCACGTGTTCGATTGTAGGGTCACCCGATAAGTATGCGACGACATGGAAAAGTTAAGGAAACGAAAGTTACTTCATTACATTTTTTTACTAATTTTATAGCAGAATGACATTCAGTGGAACTTGGTAACTTTGTTAGTTTCTAAATGGAAAAAAGTATAATGGACCAAAATTTGAGCCCACACATAATTTGAAGTTTTTGTCATTTTCACGAACAAGAAGATATTAAAAAGATTCAGACACAGCGTGAACATGAAAGCGCGTTTCCACTCACACAGTGCCCCGCGGGACTTGCATCGTCTGGCCCACTTTCGAGCAAGGAGGTAAAGGTCGAGTTTAAAGGTGGTAGATATCGTCTTAGCTGAAATGACGCGCCCCTCCACTGCATCTAGGTATACAAGCAAGCACTCTTTTGCAATTATGCGTTAGAAGGGCGCGTCCTTTCCACTTAGACGATATCTCCCATAAAAATCGTCGTCATAAATTTTTTTGGATCTTTTTAAGATCTACCATAATAAAGCTTACCCCGTTCTAGAAGTTTTCCATTCGAGTCTGAGTATGGGTTTGCAGGGTTCCAGCTTGCCGTCCTTGTTCGCCTTCGCTGGAACGAAAGAGAGGCATTCTTTATGAAATATTCATCGACAAAGCTACTCCGAACAGTCAAATTATTCAAATTCCACAATTGATACTGAATTCTTATACGAAACTCAAACAATGCAGAGCTTTCGACAATGTTGAGCTTTTGAAAATGAAACAAGATATCTATTTTGTAAATTGTTGCTTGCAATAATTATATTATTCCTTTTGTGAAGTTACAGAGGCCAGCTTTACAAGTTATCAAAATTTCCTCAATAAGCATATTTTGATTTTTACGAAAGAGATAAGTCGGTCCATGAAAATGGAGATAGTTAAAAAACTCATAGTAATTTGTGGTGTCCCCTGTTCAGGCAGATTTTGGCCCTTATTTCTAGAACGTGTCTGATCTAAAATGTGTAAATATGTTAAGATTTAAGAGACGTTTTTAAAGAACAGATCCATAATTGAGCAACATTCTAGAATATGGGCGTAAATGACGCCGGCCGGCCGTATTTAAATAACTACTTACATCACGTACTCTTACGTACAGACAGACAGACAACACAACACACACGACAGAGTAGCATCCCGTGGTTACGTCACTTCCCGTGGCCCATGCTAGGCTGCTGAACCGCCGTAACACCAATGGTCAAAACATGCAAGCCAAGTTTAACAATGCCTAATGCTCAAAATTTGCTGGCTTGGTCACGTTGGACGACCCAGGTATCGCTGTGGGGACGAAATCGTAAGAAATCTGCGCCCGCTTTGGCTTGATAATCCGGTCAAATTAGACATTCAAAGTTACATTAATTCCCACCAAGCTGAAAATCGGTAAGATTGTTTGAAATATCATTAAAAACAAAATTTGAAAGTTCCCCATCTTTCCCCTGTAAGGAAAAAAATTTATTCAAGGTCAAAGGTAAAAAAAATGAGTTTTTCGCGCTTTTCAGCAAAACGGTAAGTTTTATCATAAAAATATTTCAGACAAAAATTGTAGATCATAAAATTATCTACAAAAAAATAATTTATACTTTTTTTTCTACGAGCCACCGTTTTTGATATATAACGATTCAAAAAGTTGTAAAAGTTGTAATCGTCATAATATGCACACGTTTCCACGCCACCTATGAGGTAGTGTACTTTTTTTTTTTTAAGTAGGGTAAATGCCTTACGCATAGCCGTCCACCGGGGGACGGACGGGTTATGTCGGACTCTCCACTGTAAAGGTGGTATACCAGTGGCCCTACACCCAAAGGACGGCTCCGCTGCCGTAACCGGCGGTACGGCCCCGCCGGACCGCGACGCAAAGGGGGGATCAGCCTCGGATCACTGGCCCCCACCAACCGGTTGTGCGTCGCGGCCCCAACCACGCGCCTCAAAGGCGCCTGCAGGCCCCACTGGCCCCGCAGCCCCACGTCGCCCTTGCGGGCCGCAGCGGGTGGGTGTCCAGTCCCCCACGCTGCCACGCCTGGGTTCTCTTCGCTTCCCGGTGGTGCCCCTACCACCGGTACTAGGCCCCCTTGCCAAGCCGAGGCGAGAACCCGTGTACTTAGCGCAACTTTTACAGCTTTTTGAATCGTTATATCTCAAAAACGGTGGCTCGTAGAAAAAAAGTATTAAGTATTTTTTTGTAGATAATTTTATGATCTACGATTTTTGTCTGAAATATTTTTATGATAAAACTTACGTTTTGCTGAAAATCGCGAAAAACACATTTTTTTTACCTTTGACCTTGAATAAAATTTTTTCCTTACAGGGGAAAGATGGGGAACTTTCAAATTTTGTTTTTAATGATATTTCAAACAATCTTACCGATTTTCAGCTTGGTGGGAATTAATGTAACTTCACTCTTATTTTTTGGTCTAATTTGACCGGACTATGATAAGAGGCATACAAGTTTCGATGTACAACATCCTCTTCAGGTCACCGATCAACCGAAGCAGGAATGCTTACCATGTGGGTAGGAGATGGAGGTAGGCCGAGGCGACCTCGTCGTCCAAGTGGCGAGGGCGCCATCGTTGTGGGCGGTCATGAGCTTCCCGTCGTGCTGCCAGGCCGCCGCGCGGATCCCCTCGCCGACGCCCCCCGTGCCGAGGGCCCCCCGCCACTCCGCCAGGCGCGCGCGCAGGTCCCATACCACCACTAGACCCGTCTCGAACGCTATCAGCAACTGGAATTCATATTGTTTAATGATAAAAACTTATCTACAGCAGCACATTAGACCCGAGAAATCACCACATCTTTCGCTACCAGCAAGATATATGATTTCCAACGATGAACAGGTACAGAACAGCATATCAGATTACCACAAAAGTCAATTGTTGGTTTGTCTATGCATTGAACGGAATTGTTTGTATCTTTTCGCAAATTGAACACTAAATTCTGGGTTTTCTGAAACACGATAACTAAACGGTAAAAATACTTTTTGCCTGACGTTTCGGCGACAGTAAAATTGTATGTGCCGTGGTCACGAGCGGACTGGCTTGCCGTCTGACGGTGCGCGGAGGAAAATCTTTGTCCACACGTAAATTGTCAACATTGCCAGTAGGTACTGGTACAGTCAGTTCGGCAAAATACACGAATACTGTCCGGTTTTATTCTGGACGGTCCAACACCCGATTACACTTTTATGGCAAATTCAGGTGAAATAATAGTTTTTTACCGTTCGGTTAAGAAACCGAACGTAAGGTCCAAATTCGCACGGATGCTATACGGATGTTGGCTGTCCAAGCGTGTAATATATAGCTTGGATCATTATTATTTTGAAAATCGTTCTACTATTTCTACCGATTCGTAGCAAGTAGCCACGTGATTGACATATAAAAATATCGCATCGCTCAACTGTCGATCATTATACGCAAAAGACCAACGTTTATATTGCACCGTGTCCGGAACACAATGCGCGTGCATTTGAACACCCAATTTATACAGGGATACCGAATACCCAGAGTTAAAGTGCCACTATAAAACCTTTCCCGTTTGCTAAACAGTCTCTCGACAAGGTTTTAAAAGATCCTCAAATCAACCCTTTCAATACCCGAAAGTAAAGCAAGCAATTTCCATCTACAGGGAAAAGTTTGCGGTGCCCATAACCGTTAGCTGAGCTCCCACGGGGGCCCACACTTAGAGCCGGACTGCACTTGGAGGGCCGCCAAATAGCCGGAAAGAGCGGAAATGGGGGGCTACCCCACTTTTGTATGGGTTTCCCAACTTCTGCCATTGACATAAACGGAAAGAGCAGGATGTTTTAAGTAGTTTTTACAAGGTAAATCGCAGGTAACAAAAAATACGCCATGTTAAATCGTCCGTCGCAGTGGGAAAATGGGAGCATTGAAAAATTTGTTGATAGAAGTAAATATCAGAGACACAGAGCAAACTCATATCATCAAGAACAGTCGTGCTGAGAGCGAAAGGTATGTAGTATTCCTTAGGATGTAAATATACAATACTAAAAGTTATAATTATCGCTATAAGTACCTTGCTGGCGTCGAGAGGATTATCACTAATTTCAACCACCGCTCCAGGGTGATTTTGTCTCGTTCTGTAACAAGAGAAACAAATGTTATCGGTAACGAAATATTTACTGTACTTCTAATAAAAATAAATAATAATAATAAGCTGGTCCTATGTGTACAGGAAATCCTAAAAATCATTTGGTATTAAGTCAAAATACTCGTACATCAGAAACATAAATGAGTAGTACTAAGTAAACACTTATTGAAGTACCTACATATATTGAATTTGACAGAACTATGTGTGAAGTGAACTAACAATGTAAAGTATTAATTAAATTGTTAGTGCATGTACCTACGACTAGGTATATAAAGTTGGTAATCTTTTAGTTTAGATTGAAATGACGTGGTAGATTAACAATTGCTCATAGATAAATAGAACTTCAGGAAGGCATAGCGTCATTTATTCGGCGTATAATAAGAATATACTGTTAAATTAATCAAAATCCCTCGTATCGCAGTAGCCATTATAACCTTTCAAAACAAATTTTGTTGGATAATGAAATATCCAGCTTAGTGAAAATCACTGTTTCCAGTGAAGTTAACACAATATTAGTTGCTACAAATAATCAAAAGTTTTAATGTAAAAGTTCCGGCCATTTTATTAATTGCTTTTAAACTTTAGAGACATAAGGCCCATTACACACTGCGACTTTCATTTTAGGAGCATTTACATTAAATGTAATAAGAAAGAAATATATTCGAAATCAAAGTATTTTTATTACTATGCATATGTTTCGCGAGTTTGACTTATTGACTTATTTGACTCTTCCCGTAACTTACCAATATAAACATAGTAAATGGGTTTAACCGAAATCGAGAAGATTTGTATAATAATCGTATACGCGATGAAATCAAAATCTTTCTTTTTATTTAGAGGATCGGAATATTGTTACAGCACTGAGAAAATTCATAAGACACTATAATGAGATTAAAATTGATTATGCTGTTAAGTAGTTATAATAATATAGGTACCCTGTCTACTATGATCTTTGTTTTTGTTGCTGTTTGCCAATTTGGTATTCAGCATCAGACATAACTTGACAGAAGTAATGAAAGGTTCTTTTTAGTGTACATTTTGTGGTATAAGTACAATAAATATTATAACTTTCAAGATTTATGCCGAACCTATCAAAATATACGTCATATGACAGTTATCACACTTATTTGTTCTCATTTAAAATTTATAACTTCAGAACTTATGAGGCTTTTACTAAATTAAATATTTTGTCTTACGTGAAACTATACTGTCGATCATAAAAACATAAGAGAAGCAGGGGTTGTGTATCCAATCGCGCTTTTCATCAATGGCCTCTGCGTCTTTTTCAGACGATTTATGCAGTGACGTTGGAGATAGAGCACTTTTTTTTGTGACTGAAAAGGCCTATCCGCGAACGGCGTAGCCTTCCGCACAAACTACAATCGTGCTTTTACTGTCATTACAAATCTACCAAATCTTAAATGTTACTTAGACACTTCATACGTTGTGATGGAAGGGCCAATTAAATTTTGCCAGCTTATACAAATTTGTCAGCCGGCCAATCATTCATTTATTCAGTACCCCTGCTTCTATGAGCCTCTTTTTCCTAATGTTATAACAAATGGAGTATAGGTGTATCGGTATAGTATGCATCGGCCCGTGACAGATTATCCGATCATCTGATCATCCGTCAAGGCGTCCCACTTTTTGTCGGGACAACTCCGTCAATATACCGAAGGGACGCTGGAGGGCTGCACATTGTTTGTTAGTATTAACGCTTTCTGATTGATTAATGCGGATGTAGAACATGAATAACTCATGTTTCATTATATTTATAGTACGATTAATAATTGTAGTCAGCAAAATGACAACTTCAACAGTGACTGATACAAAAAAGGGTGACCCGCTACAATAGTGACGTTCGGCAATCACTAGACTTAGACATTTAGTCATGCATTATTTTATTAGTTATCAAAGCCTTTTTTAAATTGTAAATATTTAATAGGTACACAACGAATTAAATAATACGATTTAAGAAATATGGACCCTACCTCCATATTAAAACTTCTCACTAAAAAATGATAACTATAGCTGGGAAAAAAATGTTCAAAGAAGTTCAGGGGAATTAACTCTTGAAAGTCAGGAAAATTCAAATTCAAACGTTTTTATTCGTTACGGTTGTTATTGATTCCGACTCCGATTCTGAATGGGTATATTCAGAATCGGAATCGGAATCAGTTACATTTATAACGAAGGAATCCTCATATTGGTCTGTAATGTGGTCGAGTTGACACATTTTGTCTTCGACTTTTATGCACTGTCTCCAATTATCAGGCCTTCTTCAAATATTTTTTTATTTTAAAAGTTTTATTGTTCCTGGCAACGAACGCCTTTGCTTGAGCCCAAACTAACTCTATTGGGTTGAGCTCACAGTGATAAGGTGGCAGACGCAGGATTGTGACACCGTATTCAGCGGCCAACTCTTCCACAGCATAGCGTTCGTAATTTGATTTTTGTAATTTTACTATTTCGATTAATTGAGCCTTTATCATTGTAGGTTGATATTCAATTTGTTTTTCATCTAACCACTGAACAATGTCAGCCTTCCGTCAGTTTGAAGTGGGGATACGCTCGACTTTCCTTGAATGGTACGGTGCGTTATCTAATACCAGCACCGCATTTGGCTTTAATTTTGGCAAAATGCTTTTAAGCCATATCTCAAAACACTCTGAATTCACCTCTTCATGATAGTCCATAATATTTTTCTTCGATTCAAAAATAAGTAAACCGGAATCTACAAAACCTTCATCACTGCCTATTTGTGAAATTATAAGGCGTCGTCCTTTGCCGGTTGGGCCCTTTAGGCCTGTGGTCAAACTTTTAGAAAACGCTTGTTTGGAAGATTCTACTGTTGTATCCTCCCAAACTTTTCCAGTTGTATGACCTTTTAATAAACGAAATTCTTACCTGTAAATAATATAATACAGGAACAAAACATTTTGAAACTGAAAACCTATTTACTAAATACAGTTTACCGAAATACCTCTATGTCTCAAGACGAAAGTTTGACCAGTGTGTGTTGCCAGTAATGACATATGGAAGTGAGACGTGGTCACTCACTACGACTATTTTGCCAGGCTGTAATGTCGACTAACTTTTGATTGTAAAAACTCGATTTACCACATCACTATTTATTTGGGACTGAAAACCTGCCACACTGAAAATGTCATTTCACTGACTACAATTAAAAATCCTAGTATAGGCTACATTCGATCAAATGTATGTGTATGTTTAATAGGCATATTACGTAGATTCCATCTATGTGTAAGGGACAGCTAACACTATATAAAAAATACATGAATATGCTATGAATATGCATACAAAGGTATAAAACCTGTCGATTAACGTTTACATGGTAAAATATCAAATAACTTCGAACACCCTTCTTGGAAACGCCATTGGAAGTATTTACTGCCACTGAAAAATATTTATGATTTTCATTTTGAAATACATGCTAAGAATTCAAATGCTGTGGACCTATAGATAATGCAATAAATGGTTTTAACAATTATTGTAATTTTACAAATAGTATCTAGGTATAATCATTTTTGAACTTCTCTTTAGGTCTGTGCACAGTGTTGCAAACTCTCCTATCCTATCAAAGATGAACCCAACTGAAGCCAAACGCAAGAGGCGCGAGTGTCAGCCCTAGGGGCCGTCGCGGCGTCCGTCACGCCGAGGCGCCACTACTTGTTGCGACGTCTCCCCCCCCTCAACGTACCCCTCCCTCCGACCGTACCCCGCCCCCGCCCACCGCCGTGCTCAGTGTTGATAGCTGCTTCACTCAAAAAGTTTTGACACAGATTCGGTTGTTTTGTATTACGCTGTTTAATTTGGACAAAAGTACAGTCTTTTGCTGTCGACAAAATTCTTAGTGAGAATAAATATCTTAAACCTTAAATATGGACACTGATGAAAGCCTAAGTTAAGATAACCACGAGTTCTTAATACAGCACATAGCCATCCCATCACTCACCTAAGATGCCTATGGTAATTTTATGAAAACGTTAAACCCTGAAAAATTTGCTTGTTGATACTTTTGTATAGTTTTAAATGACGAAAGATGAGTTACTGATCAGTCAGGCAGGCAGCATACCTACCAGAATGTGAGATAGTTTTTCATAAAATGGGTCAAAAAAAATCTGCCTTCCACTGCGTTTTCCAACAATACAACGTGTCTGAAGTAAGCCGCTAAGACCGGCCGGTAAGGAAGGAAAATCGTGTTTTCTTTTTATTTTCTAGCTCCAGGCAATCTCTCCAACCTGCCAGCTACACCGCAATCGGTGACGTCACTCATCCGAAACGAATCCAGTTAACTTTGATCAGTCTCCCGTCTCTCTTTTCTAAATGATGTGCCTAACTAATTCTGATTGGAACATTTACATTTCGTTTGTTTGTAATCACTAATGAAGACAAACGTCCCGAATTCAGCGGAGTCGTCAGCCTATTTAGGAACTGCCTGGTTTAGGCTCGGCAGTGAATAATTTACTTTGCTTTGATCTTGGCAGTGATTTATCAAAACGGATATTAATGTTGTTTTGTATGACAGATGATGAACATTGAAAGCACTAAAGACTCACTAATTAATTAAGAAATTAAAGTGAAAGAAACCAATCTATTACTGTATACGCTGCAACGTAGGTATGTCTTGACGGTATTTTCTAGGTTGTAGGACTTCTAGGTTTCTTCATTCTTCTTCATGCATGGAAAGTGAGTTGAATGCAGAAAAACCAAAGAAGGCGAAAGAAATCTAAACATAGATAGTCAACAGTTGATCATAACAAAATTATTTTCTCGCCAATACTGCTCTAGCTTACTCCTCTCAAAAAAACAGAGCGGATTACCGCTACATCTCAACAATAATAGCATGAGATGGCACAATTTGGCGGCGAGATATGATAAAAGTAAAGATCTTGAAAGCAAGTTTCCAACCTTGAAAACTTGCTTTCAAGATCTTTACTTTTCAGTAAATATTTCATTCAAATTTTACTTTCAAGAATCTTTCTACCTTAAGTAAAAATGTCTAACATAAATCGCCCAAGTCCATGAGTCACTTCGAACACATGGAGGCGATAAAGCAAAGAATGTGATGTCACCGCGACGCAATCTGTTACGCGTTTTATGTATATTATCTGTTGCGCGGTCTGGTGACGACATCGAGGCGCCATCGAGGACCCATGACGTCACCAAGGGGAAACATGAAGACGGGGAAATTAAGATACATTCCGGTCAAAGCGCCGTCGAAAACCGTTACATTTTAAATATTTGACAAGCTTAATATGAATGCATAGCTTTTATTCGTAGCTTGAATTTATTGATGGGGCCATTTCATTGCTCAATCAATTTTAGACATTCTTCTACAATATAAATAATCATGTGAAAACCTATCGCCTAAAAAAATTAGTTTGTACAAACAATAAAGCCTTATTTTTGTTCTAAAAGGACAGAATGTTTAGTGATAACTAGAACCTTACCTCAGATTTAGCCGCAAAAAACCTTTCAAAGTCTATTTAGTGGTAAGGTGTGATTAAAGTTACAAACTTTTGAAACTAACCAACGATTTAAATCCTGATAGCCCAGTTTTAAATAAAACGGAGGTGGAGTAAGTGAGGTGTGCCTGCGAGTTCGAGTATGGTTTGCGCCACCTAATAGTTGGAAGTAGGGCTTATATACGAGAAGAATAGGCTGTCTATGTTAATTGAAACGAAAGTCTAAACTTTGAAGCTGTGAGGCTCAAGTTTTTCTCCAGGACTAGATGCAGTGGTTGTGCATAACTTCGACCGTTTCATTGAATTCCGTGACATCACATTATTCATTATTCATTCACACAGTAACTCGTATTACTGATCCTTTTATTATTCATAGAAGCGACATTAGCAATAGCTTTTTGTTGT
This sequence comes from Udea ferrugalis, assembly GCA_950022985.1. Lineage (NCBI taxonomy): Eukaryota > Metazoa > Arthropoda > Insecta > Lepidoptera > Crambidae > Udea > Udea ferrugalis. The sequence goes on along the minus strand of OX465524.1, from coordinate 18,241,871 downwards.
CGATACTCATGCATATTCCTTATTACCATCATATACTAGAGTGATATCCATGTACAGAAACAGCAATTACTTAAATACACAATCAAGGCGAAGTATAAAGCTGGATCTCAGGTCCCATGTAGCTGTATATGAGTTCCTACGCGAGGCATGTGGTCGTAACGAACGACGTGGCAACTAATTGGCAATTCGAGATGTTACTCAGGCTTCAAGCTTACAACGAGAGCATTATTAATAATACACATTCGGCTTTTATTGATATTTCCCCGTAAAGCCTGCTAGTGACCCTATTTAGTGTTATGGACTAACATTAGCACTACTTGATTGCTGTCGTTACTCGTATGTGGACTAACAACCGAGCGCTCTGAATGAATTAGCAGTCATACGTAACTAGTGGTTATGGCTGGTCGCGCCAATAACTTGTTATTTATAAAACACTTACTTGACGCGATGCACTGTTTTGTTAGTTTTACGCAAATGTTGACAGCTTTAGTTGAGTTTGATACCCTAGTTTATTAAGACTGATTCATTATCTGAAAACCAGAAAAAGACATTTGGTCATTTTGGCATCAAGCGGGAATCGAACCCGCATCTTTCGCAAACCGGGCGAATACACTGGTTACTGGTTTTCAGATCTTTAGTAATGATGATGAAGAGAAAATGCTAAAACAATTATAAACATACTGATTCATTATGTTCCAATAAAAGAAAATTTCAATAGCCTTCAGCTTAGTATCTTCAGCCAAAGAGCACGTATGAAACGATTGATAGGAGTGTAAAAAGTGTTGTATATGTGTCTATGGGCTGCGTCCCGAGCCGTGTCATCCACCTATAATATTATATCAGTGTGCTAATAGCAGTCAGTGGTTTCACTTGTCTCCCTGCTCCTATATAACATTGGCGACGAGGCTACCCGCGTTATTTTTTATTATAACGGTTAAAAATGGCTAACGCGTCCTTCGGAATTTTGTCGACGTTCGACCACAATATTCAAGATTGGAAGACCTATAAGGGTCGTATAACACAGTGGTTCATAGCCAACGACATTGTGAAGGGGAAGGATGCGGAAGGAGTTAAGAGGCGGGCGATTCTACTGAGCGCACTCAACGACGGTACTTACAAACTTGCAGCGGACCTGGCCCTTCCCAAGGAGTTAGGAGAAGTACCGTACGACGAGATAGTGAAGTTATTAGATAGTCACTTCACCCCGAAACGGTGTGGGTTCAGCGAGCGTCATAACTTCTACGCAGCTGTGCAGCAGCCGTGTGAGACACACACGCAATGGGCCGCGAGGCTACGCGGGCTCACAGGGCATTGTGGATTCAGCGACGTTGAGGAAGCACTACGCGATCGATTCGTCATGGGTATGGTAGCGGGTCCGGAGCGTGAAAAGCTGTTCGCGCGAGACATGGAGACCTTGACATTAGCGAAGGCGGTGGAGATAGCGGAAAGCGTGCGATGCGCGCGCGCAGGCGCTGCGGCCACCGCTGTTCATTCTGCAGATCAGGTGTTCCAGATCGTCAGAGGACAGAACAGTGATAAACCCATGAGTGACGGAAAATATAAGTGTTCGGTGTGCGGTCGTTCGAATCACAAGGCGTCACAGTGTCGGTTCGCGAAATACAAATGTAAAAAGTGCAACACCGTAGGTCATTTGCGTAAAATGTGTAACAAGGTTAATTATGTAACAGCCGAGGATGAGAGCGAGGACGACGATGGTAAGTCTTTATTTAACATATCTTCAGTGCGCGGGGAACCTTTGACAGAAACGGTAGCAATAAACAATCAGAAATTGCAATTTCAAATTGATAGTGGTTCAGCTGTAACAGTCATATCGGAGTGTACATACAAATCATTTTTTAATAACATATCAATAAAATCGTGTCGGAAAAAATTCTTTAGTTACACAGGAAATGTTATGGAGTGTGTAGGGTATATTCGGCTGCCGGTGACGTTCATGCAACACACCCGCGAGCTTGACGTGTACGTCATACGTCACGGCGGGCCGCCATTGCTAGGCAGAGATTTTATTTCGGCATTTGAACTAAAGTTAACTGAATGATTTCTAATATTTACGCGAACACTATACATCGAAATAAAACAACTTTACGGATTCTACTCGCGGTGTTATATTTTCTTTCATTTTCTAACCCGACGTTTCGACTCCTTTACAGCAGTCGTGATCACGGGATGACAAAGATGTTCTATGTCACAAAACAGTACAAATTTTTTAGCAACCCTCACTTAACTACCGTCATTTCCACCAACATTATTGGAAATGTTCCTATCCACGCAGTACGAACTAACCGTATCCTGAGACCTCACAGTATTGTGCTGCCCTCTGGGATTGATCAAGCGTATAACAGGCTCCCAAGCTGGTGGTAAATTCCAACCATCCTCACGATTGAAATTCGGATGTTTTTTAATTTCAATAGCCTCTCGCAGCATCCTTGGTAAGTAACGATTCTCCCTAGCAAGGACCTGCGGTTTATCAAATCGTATGAAATGGTTGGGCTTATCAAGGGCATGTTCACAAACTGCTGATTTTGTAGATCTCCTATTCTTAATATCACCTATGTGTTCTTTGATACGCGTCCCTATGCTTCTTTTGGTTTGACCTATATACGAGAGCCCACAGTCACAATCAAGCTTGTATACACCCGCTGTTTGAAGAGGAATATTACACTTAACAGGTCTTAAAAATTGATTAATCTTCTTCGGCGGCTTAAAATAAGTTTTAATAGAAGCACGTATATAGGTCAAACCAAAAGAAGCATAGGGACGCGTATCAAAGAACACATAGGTGATATTAAGAATAGGAGATCTACAAAATCAGCAGTTTGTGAACATGCCCTTGATAAGCCCAACCATTTCATACGATTTGATAAACCGCAGGTCCTTGCTAGGGAGAATCGTTACTTACCAAGGATGCTGCGAGAGGCTATTGAAATTAAAAAACATCCGAATTTCAATCGTGAGGATGGTTGGAATTTACCACCAGCTTGGGAGCCTGTTATACGCTTGATCAATCCCAGAGGGCAGCACAATACTGTGAGGTCTCAGGATACGGTTAGTTCGTACTGCGTGGATAGGAACATTTCCAATAATGTTGGTGGAAATGACGGTAGTTAAGTGAGGGTTGCTAAAAAATTTGTACTGTTTTGTGACATAGAACATCTTTGTCATCCCGTGATCACGACTGCTGTAAAGGAGTCGAAACGTCGGGTTAGAAAATGAAAGAAAATATAACACCGCGAGTAGAATCCGTAAAGTTGTTTTATTTCGATGTAAAGTTAACTGCATTAAATTTTCTTAATGGTAGTCAAACTATGGTTGAGCAGTTGCAATTAAGATTTCCCGAATTATTTTCAGATAAGTTAGGGGCGTTGAAGAATTATTATGTAAATTTGAAATTAAAAGATGATGCAAAGCCGATTTTTTTTAAAGCGCGTCCTATTGCGTTTGCTTTACGTGACAAGGTCGATAAAGAGTTAGAACGATTACAGAACTTAGGCATTTTAAAACCAGTTCAACACTCGGACTATGCGTCACCCATTGTACCTGTGCTTAAACGAAATGGCTCAGTTAGGATATGCGCAGATTATTCGGGTTCTATTAACAAGCAATTACTTATAGAACAATACCCTTTGCCTACTATACATGAGTTGTTTTCTAAATTACATGGCGGTCAACAATTTTCGAAAATTGATTTATCCATGGCATATAATCAATTAATAATCCATGAGGACTCCCAAAACGTCACGTGCATTAACACACACCGAGGGTTGTTTAATTATACACGTCTTGTGTTTGGCCTTTCTAGTGCACCGTCCATTTTCCAACGTGCAATGGAAACCATCTTGTCAGGGTTAGATGGAGTATTGTGCCTATTGGACGACATTTTATTAACTGATAAGTCAGAAAAGTTACACATGCAAAAATTACATGTAGTTCTCCAAAGACTACAGGACGCGGGATTAACAGTGCAGAAAGAAAAGTGTGAATTTTTTAAGGACGAAATAACTTATTTGGGTTACATAATCAATAAGAATGGACTCAAGAAAGATCCATTAAAGGTGAAGGCTATTGTAGATGCGTCTGTTCCCAGAGATGTTAACTCACTACAGTCATTCTTGGGACTTGTGAATTATTATAGAAATTTTGTTCCGCGGGCATCCAGTATCCTTAGTCCTTTATACGAATTGTTAAAGAAAGGCAATAAATGGAATTGGACTTCAGTTCACAATGATGCATTCCACGAAATTAAAAAATGTCTAACGTCTGAACAAGTCTTAGCTCATTTTAATTTTAATTCAAAAATAATTTTAACCGTTGATGCATCTCCCTACGGTCTAGGTGCTATTTTGTCCCAAGTATGCAATGACGGGTTGGAACGCCCAGTTTCGTTCGCGTCCCGCACGCTGAAATCAGCAGAGAAACGATATTCTCAAATCCAAAAAGAAGCGACTGCAATAATATTCGGCGTAAGACGGTTTCATCAATACCTATACGGCAGGTCAGAACCGTTTATTCTACGCACGGATCACAAACCCCTCATTTCTATTTTCGGGCCACATAAAGGAATACCCGAAGTATCGGCCAACAGGTTACAAAGGTATGCCATGTTTTTAAGCGCGTATAATTATACAATCGAATATGTGCGTAGTGTTGATAACAGTGCGGATTACTTATCACGCGCAAGTTTACGTCACGACGGCGAGGGCGCAGGCGTAGAGGGGGAGGGCGGCGCACTCGCCGCCGCAACCGCTGCGCTCATCGACCGCGCATCCTATGTGCACTTCGTTGTGGAGGGCAGTTTACCTATAACGCTCGACGAATTGCGCAACGAAACAAAAAGTGATGTTACACTAAAAAGGGTGATTCAATTCGTTTCAAATGGTTGGCCTAAAAAAATTTTGCATGATATTCGGTTGAAGCCATATTATTTGTGTAGGAACCAATTATCGTATGAGCATGGTTGTCTAATGAGAGGCCATAAAGTGGTAATTCCAGAGACGTTACGCGGTAAAGTATTATTTGAGTTGCATAGCTCACATTTGGGGATTGTGAAAACCAAGGCTGAGGCCAGGTCCCGGTTCTGGTTTCCAGGAGTAGACGCAGCATTGGAAAATGTAGTTAATTCGTGTGAGATTTGTCAACAACTACGTCATACGCCAGCCAGTGCGCCTCTCGCGCCATGGCCCTACCCTGCGGTACCGTTTTATAGATTACATGTGGATTTTCTCGGTCCTATAAATAATCAAATGATATTAGTAATAGTGGATGCTTATACAAAGTGGGTTGAGGTATATGACGTTAGCCATGCAACTACGTCCGCCAGTGTAATTGAAAAACTGTACGATTTTATGTCTAAATACGGCTTGCCACATACAATCGTCAGCGATAATGGTGCAGCGTTCACATCGATGGAATTTGGGAAATTTTGCTCACTTAACGGTATCACTCATTTGACATCACCAGCTTATAATCCTGCTAGTAATGGACAAGCTGAAAGTTTTGTGAAAATCGTGAAAAAAGGTATAAAATCTAGTATTCTTTCGTCACGTTGTAAGAATGAGATTAAACTAAAAATATTAAAATATCTTTTTGACTATAGGAATTCCGTACATTCTGTCACAGGCTTCTCACCAGCTGAACTAGTATATGGGCGTAAGCTTAGGTCACGATTAGATTTATTTAATCCGAAAACATCGTCGGTCTCGCTCCCACACCTTGCTGATACTGTGAAACGTCACCAGTGCTCGCAGATTAACTCAAGCGGCGGGAAAAATAAACAGGTTTTTGAACCCGGGGACAAAGTTTTATACAAGAAGTATATCAACAACTTTAAGTACACATGGTGTAAAGGCACTATAAAGAAAAGATTGGGAACAGTGTTATATCTCATTCACGACTTGTCATCTTCGTCTATTGTTAAGAAACATAAAAATCAAATTGTAGCATGGAAAGTTCCACAACAACAGCATTATGATTTTGATGATTTTGAATGTCATAGCGATTTATCAAATGAAGAGCCCCCAGAACGGACGACAGTGCATGCGGGGGGAGAGAGAGATGCGACAGACTCAAGGTCATCACCTGCTGCACCTACTTCACCTGTTCCTTCAGGCTCAAGATGTCCCGACAGATTGTTGCGTAATATCCAAAGGGTGAATTATAAACCCTACCTGTAATACATTGTAGTTTTGAAACCAAGTGTCTATTTTGTAAAATAAGGGGAGGAGATGTTGTATATGTGTCTATGGGCTGCGTCCCGAGCCGTGTCATCCACCTATAATATTATATCAGTGTGCTAATAGCAGTCAGTGGTTTCACTTGTCTCCCTGCTCCTATATAACAAAAAGCGCCAGCTGTAAACAACCACCTTTATTCACTAGAAGTTCCCGCACCAGAAAAAATTACAGCAGTCAAGGTAATTGTAGTCAGCGTTACAGGACACAATATTGTGGACGGGAACAAATTGTGGGTACTCCGGAAAAAGTGCGCCTTCCCGGGACAGTCTCAGGAACGAGAGAAAAACGAGTTAGCGGGTTGATTAACGACTGCCTTGGGCTTGGAAGGATAAGAATGAGCAAAACTTGACTAAAAATTCGTATAACCAGAAGCAAACAATGATGAATTAGATTGACCGGGTAAATTAAAGTCTTGACAAAAAATCTCAGCTTCCACAATGGTTTTAGGTGGAATGAACACAACGCACATCATGAAAATGCCCTGTTGAAAGACATAAGTGTGTAAGAGATGGGCCGATATCTCCTGAAGAAGATAAGGAGATCTTAACAAATTGGGTTAAATCCAGAAGCACCTATAGGGAGTATCGACAACAGATCAATGGTGTATTTGGGCTCATTTTATCAAAATAAAACAATAGAGTAAAAACACACCAGTAAAGCGGCATTTAACAAACAAATTCTACACTGCCTTTCCCTTTTTACAATTCATAGTTTTTTAACTTTTTTATTTATTGATGGATGTTATACATTGGGCAATTAGGATTTCAATCAATCCATAAAGTTTTTTTTTATTTTTTACGCCATTGAGTTTGGAGTTCCAACATAGAGGATGAGATATCTATAGATAGCTTTTAGCTTCAACTAGGTTTCTCTAAGGCAAAGTAGTGAATGCCATTAGATGAATTTGCGTCCGATCTCTTGTTTGCGTCGGCGGCCGCCAGGGCGCTGAGCAGGTTGAGGTTGCTGCCCAAATTGGACCGAGCGCCAATTTGACTGGGAATCTGAGACTTGCCCGTGAGGATGTTCTGATCAAATTGGCCTTAGACAACGGTTGTATTGATTGACTAACTCCAAGACAGTGTAGTGTGTCTGCACCAAGTCTACATGATATAAATCATGATCACGCTCTCTTTGCAATGTTATTTGCTTGGCAACTCACGTCCGGTTAATGACTTGTTGATTTCAACCTTAACTAGACTTCAGCGCTTAATTCTCAGCTTAAAATCTTCTACAAATTAAATATTAGTAAACGAATATTCATACTTTGGCTCTATTATTTTGAGAGCATAACAGTCTGTCCTGTAATACTAACAAACAGTTCAAATATTCTTTCAAACTATTTCCCCGTTCAATTCCCTTACAAAGCTTCGAGGGCACAACTGTTGCTCTAACAATAAGCTACTGCGCGACAATGTAGTTCCGTCGGCGACTGTCGCCTTGTCGCCGCGACGTCGCGTCGCCGGCGCGGAGCCGACTATCTACCCCGTTGTCTTCTCGTCGCACATCCATTGTACTACGACAATCGACACGGCTGCTGTGCTGTCATATCCCACTTAGATAAATAACACTGTGAAGCGCTTTATTAAATAACTGGTTTATTGACACAGATCACAGAAGAACGGATCATATTGTTTTACATTCTATTATATTTCTATCAGACAACCAGTTCAGCACCATTCCTATAAAACTCAAACACGAATAAACCATCTTATAAAAGTTCCGAGATACGAGTATTCAAACATTTGCTTTACGTTTTTTGCTAAAGAGACATTATGGAGATGGTTTATTATTCTAAAGGCCGCCTCGAGCTTCCCATTTCTTTTAAATTTATCACAGTTTACAGAAATTCTGAAAAAACGGAGGAAGGATTTTTCCAAGTTTTCCGGCCACGCGTTTTATTGAAAGTCATGCCACCTTTGTTGGGAAGCACGCCTGGCGCGGATGTCATTAGTATGCGCTTGTAAATTACAATGATTTATGATATGAATTCAACAATGCAAGCGCGACAACCCTAGGCGTTTTTAATTGTAAATAACCGCTATTGGTGGAAGTTCATTACGAACGACCAATGAGGGCGCGTTATTTGAATTGAGGAACCGACGCGCGTCGGCAGGGCTTGCATGGGCCTGCGGGCGTGTTATAACGACCTCTATTGTCTGTGAATTTAACGTTTACAATAATAGCGGCGGCAAGCGTGCCTGAGGGGGCACCACTTCTCCAATTAAGGTCCTACTTCACTGTGCAAAGAGAGCATAACTTGGATTTACCTTGCGGTAAAGTTTGAATAAATACACCACAGTTAGGCCTAATTTATAATCACAAAGAAAGGTCTAGTTCCAAAGGTCACGTTTGATATTTCAAAGCCGCTTTAAGGGCATCGCAAATGTAGACGTATAACGTATTCATAAGAGCAAAAGATCCTCGGAATCTCTTATCATTTTCTATTTCTGCGTTATATTATTTTAAGGCTCTGTTGGTTTGTGTATGGAGTTACAGAAAGTTAATAAATTAGATTTGCTTAACCATAAACTGCAGAACTAAAATAACCTTATTTCGTTAGTAGCGCCTAAACCAGTATAACTACAATTAATGTTTACTAGAAGCGAAATCACATTGTGAAGTTGGTCTGAACTCAATCATTACGCGAATTTAATTACCGCTGTATCAATAATGGTCTCAAGAGTTCACAAACAATACCTGAAACCAGTATCAGTTTCAGATGCTGATATTTTATGTATACAGTATTACTCTCTTATTCAAATTCTAACGGTATCGGCATGAATATCAAGGTAGAGAGTTGATCTAATGAGTTATATTTACACATTTTCCTCCGCAGCTTCCTACATGCATATTAATATTCAGTTATTTAGGATAATATCCCATGAAACGAATAAATACCTCAATTCTTTGAAATGAGAGCAAATTAAGGAAAGGTTCACGTAGCCCGCGGTCCAGTCCGACTCGGACACCTGTGAAACGCCACGATTCGTTTTCATTACGCGCGGGTTAAGGAATCAATCTCCCGACTGCCTTTAATTATAAACTAGTGCGTGGGAAGAATATTTGATGGAGGTTACCTACTGGTATCGTTCGTCTAACATTTTATCCTGGAACCTTCTTCTAGCTATTATAGCGATTCATACATTGCATCATTTCCAATTTCTACAGACAGCAAAGAATACAAAAGGAACTTTCGACACATCAGCAAACCAAACCTTGAACTCTTCAAAATGTATAACCATAACCTGTATAGTTTTTAATATTCATGGAAGTACAAATATTAGGAAACATTTCTGCAAAAGTGGAATAAAATCAAAAGCCTTAAACCCAGCATAATACCTAAGTTAACAGGCACGATCCTATTATGGCGACAATTCGGAACGACACCTTTTGTCGAAAACGAGCGGAATGAGGGGGGGGGGGGGATGTGTCCGCTAGGAGGACCGAAATCAAAAATTTGAATGAACCCAATCGCGTGGCAGACGCCCGTAAAATGAAACGACCAAGGTAGGGCTGCTAACGCTTACCTACTTCAAATATGGTTGCCAATATGAATGACCACTAGTTTGACGATCTAGTAGAGTACTAGATTGAGCGAATAAGCCATCGTACTGATCGACAATCAAACATATTGGTCTAGCCACAATCTAGTGGATAGTGAGTAGGGAGATCGTGATCGCGTATTCACGTTCTATTGACTCCCAGATTTTGCATTAACACGATCTTCGCGTCCTCATAAAATATTATAAAACATGTTTTTTTATTTGATATTATTATTTGATAAACTGTAGCACTGTTGCATGATTTCTGCTTGACGAAGATTTTGAAGACTGTACCTATCACCTCTGGCTTGGTAAGATTGCCGTAGGTAAAGAGCTGGAATTAACCTGCTTACTCCAGTGTTTTATAATAATTACGATTTCGAAAGCTTTATTGTAGAAATAATTTTCAACAAACCAATTTTACCGAAATATCCTATCATCCTGCGAGATGCAACCCTACCCGCTCGTCGCGTCTTACGGTTCACTTGTGTAATATATTCGGAGAAGAATGCCTATGAAACTTTTACTCTACGGTTATGTCACAATTTGCTCCTTTCTACGAATAGAGCCGCTATTTGAACCTTTACTTAGAAAACTATAGGGAATATGAATATTCGATGGCATGATAATATAAATCTTTTGAAATTGTAAGTACGTTCGGCAATTTTTTTCGTTGAGCAGTTGTAAGTTACTTGCCGGAACGACATTAAAGGTTACTAATTGGACTATGTATAACAACAGCAACAGTAGTATTATACTAAGGCAGTTGCGTGTTTAGCTCATCTCTAATACAATGAGATAGGATGCCATTTTCAAATTGAAGATTGCACAATTCTTTTTTTCATGTATCAAACTGAGAAACGCGTCCTGGGATCATCTTTGTTCTATTCAGAAATAAATGTTTCTGAATAGTTCAGTCCTACACCAGTCACAAAGCAAAAGCTATACCAACAAGATCTCTGGAAAAAATGCTACACAGTATTTGTGCTGAACCAAACTTGAATCCGCTTAAACCTACGCGGAACTGCCATGATCAGGTAGTAAAAGGTATCTAGTTTTATGACTGAGAGTGAATTACATCATCTCAACGCAGCTCGTATGAGGGATTACAATAAAGTTTTACGGGACACAGCTCAAAAGCTATGCCGTGTCACGTCGGGTAAGCACGCGTGCGCACGTGTCGAGTTTAACGAGGCTACGTGCGCGGGACTTGGCGCAGCGCTGCCGGGCGCCATTGTTGGTCGGTATTGTTAGCGATGGAGCACGGAAGTGACGGGCAAAGTTAGTAACGTGTGCTTTACATACACACACATACATACATACCATCACACCTCTTTCCCAGCTACGGTCCTGACACACACCTTGCGCCTCCTCTACTTTCATGAGTCCTTTCATACACGCTCGTCGGTTAAAAGTACTCCTGACCTGACCCTTTCTGAGAAAATCCTGAACTTGTCCAAGAAACGTACCTACGTGTGCTTTATTACCTTTAAAAAAATATGAAGGAATACACACTATGACTAATATGGAGTAGGCATAAAGGTTAAAGGGCCCCGGCGACTTTTTGTAGCAATGCAGTCGCGATATTGTAGCGCGTCTGAATCGCAATAGTCGCGGTGCGGTCGCTACCTGTGTACCTTCGCTTACAACGCGTTCAGATTCAGTCGCGATGCAAATGCGACACTGTCGCGTTTCTGTCGCGATGCGACCGCGCTTCAGTTTTCTTTTCCTCCCGATGTTGTCTGACACGGTCGCGCGATTGCATCGATTCAGTCCCGATACAGAAGCGCGTTGGCATCGCTAAGCTACTGTACCGCAGCAAATGCTACAAACGGGTTAGTAGCGATGTGGTCGCGCATTTGATGCTGGGCGAGGGCTCTGAATATCTAAAGGGCCTATTCGTGAAATGGATCTGTTCTAATTCATGATTTGTTTTTGAAAGAGTCTCTTTGTATATTAATACCTCATTCTGTATCTGAGAAGGTGAAAACCTACTCTGCAGCTACTCGCGCCCTAAATACAATCTCGCTCGCTGTACCGTGACGCCAGCGCACCCGGCCCGACCACAAAGTTAGTCCGTCGTTTGTCAACACGGGCTCATTGTCACAACATGAACCAACTCCTTACCTCGGGTTCGTCAAAAGAGACAAGTTTTAATAAGTTAGGGAAGTCACTTATGTACGGAGGAAGACGTCTTGCTGTGTGTTTTGAGTTATTATTCAAAGAAAATACACACTGAACTAGCAACATGAACACATTTGTATGAACTATTGTTTATTTCGTACCAGTACTAAAGATATACATATAGAAACAAAAGGTCGCCGCCTTGAAACTGGAGTTCGTTAACCCGGCTAATAAGTTAGTTAAATTAAAGTTTTGTCAACAAATTGTCATCTTCCCACGTCCTTCTAACCTAAAAGTGTTTTATAACCTATAATTAACGACGACATAACAAGGCCTAAGTGATGGTATTAAAAACAAATTGGTTAGGTTGTTTCATCGTAAACAAGTAAACAGATTCATGTTACCAATAGGGCGACGCGAAATGAGATTGGGGGGGGGGGGGGGGGACAGGGTGGGGTCAACACCACCCAGGGCTGCCAAACGCACTCGTTAATGTCAATGCACGTTTATAATTTGCAAACATGTACAAAATAAACCTCCCTTTGAAATGCGAATGCTTTTGACATTTTGTAATGAGCTTTCGACAAAACTGTATTGGCAAGCGTTTCATTTATATTTTAGCCGCTTGATGAAGCCATAGCGACTAATTAAACAGTATTTAGATATTGAACGGTTAATTTTACAATTACAGCGAACTCGTGTTTAACTTTAATCAGATATAATAAATTGATAATATAATATAGATTCATAATAATATAATTAATTGTTAGACTCATATTGAATAACAGGGAAATAACTCTAGTTAATAGTTTTCCTAAGTCCGTTTCTATGTCCGGGGCCGAAGTCCTAGAATAGTGTTATTTAGGGGCTATACATATTAACCACACACACACATCATCACTTATGATCAGGTGAGATTGGTGTCAAATACCTACTTATACATACAAAACACGTTGACAATCTATAAAAAACAAACAATCTTGGACAGACAATTTTAAGTCGATTTCAGGCAATTCTTTGAAACGACCAGACGTAAAAACGTGATGACTAATCACACTATGGATAAACTTTTAGCTTCAAGGCTACCTTGAAGCTAATCCATATCCATAGTCTTAAAAAACAGCAAAGCTCTACTTAATGTAACATCCCTTAAAACCACGTAGGCATTTTATTATCACCAACCAGCACGCACGCCGGACGCTGACAAAATTTCATGCATATAACAAAAAAACTTTGTGTATAAAATGCAGTAATAAATAGGGGTAGATTTTGCCCCGACCGGGAACGGTGCTCATAAATCAGTCAGGGAGCACCTGTTGGCGACAGTCTAGCGCCTACAGCTCAGGCTGTAAATTAGTTATTGACTTTGTGCCCAAAAACTTCATTTTGTCTTGAATTTGAAGGTAGTTTTATTATTGAACTAACAGCAGTTTTTGATATCATTCAATAACCATCTTGCACTGTACTGTGTGTAATTTTATTTTCTTGTTTCTTTACCTGAAGGCGCCACTGTTCGGAAGAGAAGATCGCGAAAGTTTTATGACCTAAAACACACTGTGAAATACATTTTAGAAACCTAAAAATCTAATTAACGATTCAACGAGTTCTAAGTTAGAAGTGAAAAGCTCAAGATAACGGATCAATAATGCTTAATAACGGAGAAAATAACACATAGCTCTACTTAGTTAGCAGTTTACTAAGACAACCAGTTGTGAGTTAGGTACATCTTTCTTTAGATAAGATTTTTACCATATTGTTTTTGAAAAACCTACAGGCTAGGTCTTGGTCGGAGCTACCCTTTCAGGCAGTAAGACTAGGTCTAGTCTATTGTTAGAACCTGTTTATTGGGAGAACTGTTCCCTGAGAGCTTCTGTGAGCTTTAGGAGCTTCTTGAACTATTTGAACTTATCGATACAATTTTGACATTACACTATATAAAGACGAAAAAACATAATGCTTGCGCGAGCTATCAGAGGATAACTCCATCTAGCGATGCACAGTTTTAAACAAAGCGTTCTAAATACAAATGTGCTAAGTAAGCACGTTAAACAGTTTTAAAACTGTAAACTCCGTTATATCTCAATACCCGCATGAATTAAAAGTTGCTACGACGTGCATAAATAATTAAAAACGCATATTGAAAATTTACTGGCCATTGTTCAGGCAGTAGTTACGGAGAATATTTAATTCAGTGTTTCAGTTTTCTGTTATCGGTAGGCAAGCAAGTTTTACGACAGAACAAGCAAAAAGTAAAATCGATGATACTAAAGTAATACAGATAAATACAAGGTAAGTATTTCAACAGAACTTGTTCATACAACGTTGTAATATCAATGTTACAATTTTGAAAAATAAGAAATACGTTAAATCACTCGAAACCCTAAGGTTTTTGTTATAAATGAGTCATGGTATATTTTTGGAGAACATACCATGGCACTATCTGTTAACAGATGAACTTCCATTGTACTCGTACTAGGACCGGTAATTTTTTTTTAATAAAAATAATTTGTGGTTATCATGGGTTCTGCTCCTCTGCTCATTATGTCATAGTTATACTCTGTAACTCCGATCTAAATCAGCCCCTTCCGACACAATTCCGACAAACCGGTGGTAGAGTTACAATCATGTGTATTTTACACTATTTTTGCTGACTTTTCAGAAACACTTTTAAAAGTAACATAAAAATGCCTTTGAGTTTATGTAAACGGTCACATGCCAGTTTGCCCATGTTTAAAAAATAATAGGTACACGAAAGAAGCATAATAACCGCCTTCACACGTAACAAACGACCTATGCAAAGCGACAAATTTTGGTTAAGGGCGTAGTTATCGAAATGATTTTAACATCAAACCTGTGTGTACAGTGGTCCGCACGCGCGGCGCGCCGGGTGTCGAATTCCCAATTAATGCGAAGCCTGTAATATCGCTTGTGTCTACACACAATATCATGTTTTCGGCGGAATATAGAGGTAGTTCTCTCTCATCTGAATATGGATTAATTTGTGGAAAAGCTTTTGGGAAATAGGGAAGGGAGATATTGTATTTCAGCTTTTAGTCGGGAGAAATTTACTTGTTAGTAAAGTGAGACTTTAAGCTAGCAAAAATATTATTTAAAAGCATCTGCCTACACATCACATCATGAATGATAACATTAAGGTGTCCCTAGAAATACCTACTACGAAAAATACTTTAACGGTATTTTTCGTAGTAGGTATTTCTAGGGACACCTTAATGTTATTAGTTAAGATTTAAAAACTTTTATTGATTTTTTATGTTTTTTTGTGTTTTGGCATTTGAGTTTGATTTATTATTATGACAATAAAGCTTTGAACCTTTAGACGAAAAATTTTGTGATTGGTTACTGCTCTTGGAGACTAGAAATGAAATTGCATCCGAAGTCCAACCAACATGGCCCATCATTGAACCATCCACATTTTATAGAGGTCAGCAGAACGCGGTAACGGCCGAAGCGGCGCCGAGCTAACCCTCCGTCGCCGGGGCACAATTAACCACGTAATTTTATCGCCCTAACCGGGTATTTTTAACACGGTGCTAAACTGCCGACGGTAACTGTAACGAGGAATATAATTATAGTGAAGTAGTTAACGATGGTCACTAATGGGCTTTGCCCTTTAGTCGTTCTTTGTTGACTTTTTCGGAATATTTTTCCAGTCATGAAGTTTATTTGACGACTCTGAGTGCGGCAGGTAAATCTTTTGTTTTCTGTTTAGTGTAGTCAGCGTGTGCTAAGTAGTGACGTTGTTTCACTACTAGAACTACTTTAACTTTAACAAAAATAATGCGTTATCAGATGGTATAAATACAATGTTTATAAAGTCATGAAAATGTCAAAAAACCAATTCTCTGAAATGGATAATCTTCATTCATTATGAAACGAAAAGCTAAATCTCGATCCCTACGACTATAATAAAAGATGAGCATACAAAATGTAAATCCGCTTTAGTGTCGCGGTGTAAAGCGCCCTTCGCGCTGCTTCTCGCCAGGTGGCGCCACGGGAACGATGGGACACGATGACAGGTTGTAAACTGAGATGGTGCTTACAGAGGATGCCGCATTTCAGGGTTAAAACGTCTAACCTGCCTTGTTTGCATTTTTGTTGCTTTTAAATCACAAGATGTTATTTCTTGAGCAAATGACCTAATAAATAAAAACAGTAGGTATAAATGGTTTTAGCACACCGTTTATTATTAGGAATTTCCTAATTATTCATGAAGCTTCTACTATGTAAGTAAGTAAACATAATTTCCAGATACCGCACCGTAGTCAAAAACGTCCTAAACTCCCCGTGCCGCGATCAAAACTTTCCAGTAAGCTAAAATTACCCCGACTTCAAAGGGTTAACTTCGCGATAACATGTGTATTTAACACGTTCGCAAAGTTCCTAGTTAATGGGTCGGAGAAGTATGAATAGGCATACAAACGTAATCAAAACGCAAGTTTGGCAAGCGTGGGCTGTCGTAGGTGTTCTGAAATAGAGCGAAGCCGTGGCAAATACTGCGGCGAAATCATTACAGTGTGCTTCTTTTCAAACGACTTTGAAAAAACTAGGTGGTCATAATTTCGTCGGTATATTCATTTATATGATAAACTTCCCGGGTCGTTCCGTGGTCATTACGACCAAGTAATTGGGTTCCAAATAAAGTGGGTAAACTCTTCTATCCGTTTTAAGTTTTTGCACGGATTTGTGTATTTTTATTTCAGACTAGCTGTCCCGACAGACTTCGTTCTGTTGTCAATCATTGACCGGTAAAACAGTTGCTAAGGAAAACTAAATTGTTGTTTTTCACTACAATCCTAGCATTTTCTCGTGTTAACTCACCTTTCCGACCCTCCCTGAACTTTCACGATTATTTCAAGACCAAAATTAGCCAAATCGGTCCTGTGGTTCTCGAGTTTCAGCGAGACTAACGAACAGCAATACATTTTTTTATAAGAAGATATCATATTATTTTACAAAACGAAAATGAGCAAAGTAAGAAGTCGGTTTCCATATTGTTCAAATTTGTATGTAGATAAAACAACACTGCGGCACCAATGTTACGCAAATGTCTAAGGGTTAGTTGCACCATAGTAGAAGTTAAAGTTAAAGTTAAAGTTAAAGTTTTTGTCAAATTTGACAATTTGACGACCAAAAATGACGTCGAATTGTCAAATTTAACAAAAAATTTAACTTTAACTTCTACTATGGTGCAACTTACCCTAAGAATACGTTGCCGCTTGACATTCAATCGGTTTCAATAATTCGCATTACAATCTAGTAATCCACCCCTTCCTCTTCCTTGTCTATCTTACTTCTCGTTAGTCAAACACTAATCCATTACCTACAGTAAATCAACGCGTACTGGAGCAGCAATGTCAGTTATTATAATAGGAAACGTGATCCTACTCCGTAATTGAGACTCTATCAGTTATTAATTACAGATCAGTCTCGAATACTTGTTTAGGAGACACACAACACAATGTTATTAAAACTACTTTGATTGGAGCCCAAGACAAGATTGGGACGAGACTCATTACAAAAGAAAGTTACTTATAAACTTGTCAGGAAGCTTTTAGTTTTTTGTTGAAGTAGGTAACATTGTCTGTGGGGACTAGCTTCTGAATGTTAGAACATTACTAGAACGGCCCGAAGGTCTTTATGTCCTGGGGTGGTATGCCGGCGAAAATCACTTCTCATCTCAATGCTTCACGCTTACTTTAATCGTCAATACGTCTCACTATGAATAAGTATTTTCTCCAATTTGTATGTAAATAATAAAAAAATGATATTACGCTTAGTTATCTTCTCTCAAACGACTATAGTCGCAAAGAAATCGATTTTTACAGTTAACTCACCACGAGGGAAGTGAGTTTTGGCGCCCACCGGAATACCATAGCTGTTCAAGAAAAAAGTGTAAGTGTGTTTTCCCAATTAAAACTATCCTTAACTTTTTTCCTTTCCTTTACTTGCTTATGCATTGGAAGTTTCTAATGCGATTAATTAGAAACAGTACGCCTAGCTTCCAAAAACAAGTTTCTTTCTGCAGGCTACTTCACCAGCAGCAATTTAAGCTTATCTGAAGTTTCTAAAAAAAAAGGAATTTAGTGTGTTAATCCGTTGTCTAGATAGTTAGAGGCTAGACGGCGCGGTGTGGAATATTGTCTAGTGATAATCATCACTCTACACTACAGTAAGTATAAATAAATCTTCAAAAAAATGTAATTCGATTCTTATTTCGCCCAACTAAAGTTATTACATCTCAACTTGTCTTCCGCTGCTTATCAGTTATCAAGAAGTAAGATATAATTATCCCCCGGCTAAGGGTGTAGCACCACTAGCACCCTCGTGCGACGAAGGGCCTAATTCACGCTAATTAATTAAGTACGCCCGCCGATTAGCTCGCCTTTGTAACTTAACTAGCTTGCCGACAATCTTACTCGACACATCTTACAAAGATCGGATATACGAGGTTATTTTCCTCGCTTATTTCTCGTCGATGAAATAATAATATGTATTTATTTTACCTGAAATGACTGTATTGTTATCGATATAGAGTCGTTGTGAGGGCTTGTTCACAATAGCACAATACGACGTAACATCGTGCTACGATGCGGCATCGTTTCACAGTGCGACGTCGTTGAAAATTGGACCTTCTAATCGTGTCCTCATGCTAATATCAGCATGCACAGGTACGCAGAAGATACAAACATATATGTTTTTCAATTAAGAATAATGAATCACAAGAAGACAATTTCGTGCCGCTTGCTCGTAGTAGAGTCCCACGACACGACGACGTATCGTGTTATTGTGCGCGGGCCGTGAAACACCAAAGCTAAATAGTTGAAGAGCAGTCACGAACACTCTCAGGCGTCAGCTATCGTAGATTTTTTGCTCCTAAACGTTCACCTTATCCTATAGGCGATCGGAGAGCCTGCTCAAACAGCCTTTGTAACGTGACCTACTAGCATCACGCCACACTGTCCGTGCCTTCACGGCACTTTGACTAACTTGTCTGTGACTCAAGTTTTTAAGCGCTTTGTGTAACTAAAGAAATAAACATTTTACATGTAGTTTTACTTGAAAGGAAAGCGCAATTCCTCTTTACGCTGGAACAGTTAAAAGCCTTCATAGTATACGAGGTGTTGAATTTAAAACCTGGCGAGTCTTTGAAGGAGATTTAGGATTATGTTGTCAAAACATTTTACTCAGAATGATCCGACGATTAAAGCGTCAGCTTAAAAAGTTAGTTAGTTAAATATCCTAGTTTAGGATTTAGACCTTGTAGCGGATTTTAAAATCTGTACTAAAAGTATACCGTTTAGCTGAATGATGCTGATTGATCAAGCAACGATAGGCAAATTTACAGAATTAAGATGACAACTTGACAACGTCTTATAATTCGATAGAGCCGGCTGCACGCATGAAAAACATGCCAGCGGCGTTACCTCGTTCTGAGGCGTTCTATTTGTGACGTTGTCACGTTCAAATATCGTCAGTAAACCGAATCAACAGACAACCATTTATCTATGATGTAAGTCCGACTATAGTTTTACTGCGATAGTGGAGACAAATGAGTGTTCTCTGGAGATTTTCAAATAGTTTACGTTCCACTGGCATTTACGAGGCCACCTAAACCGTGGCCGGTTTGCTGAAGTTTCACTTGGAACTCAAGTAAAGGAAAACTAACATAGTGTTATAGAATAGAAGGTACTCACACTTCGATGGCCTTGTTCCAGTTGATGACGTACCCGCTGAGGGCGAAGGTCTCGATGTTGACCACGTGCACGTTCCCGCGCTCCGTGCCCACGTGGACCCACTTGGACTGCAGCGGCAGGTGCAGGCATGTGATCCTGGGGAGGACAGGAATTTTTAATATCACATCTGATAGCAAACGCCACGATTTAGCCCCAAACGGGGTAGGCAGAGGCTACAGCGGACACATAGTTGGTGTATGGGCAGATTTGAATTCGGGACCACGTGGGTTCCATCCAACTTGGATGTAAAATCACTGGGCCACGATGCTCTCCTCTTCGGTCTTAATATAGGCTGCAGCCTGCAGCTGGGTAATTCATAATTCATTTATTCACTGCATACATGTGGTACAACGAAGATTAGTGCTCTGATTCAAGGTTTCTTAGACGACCTGATGAAATAATTTCGTATTTAATATGTTGTTTTAATAGCGACTGCGTTTAAGTATTTTTTTATTTGGTGATTGGCTCATTTCATTAGCTATCTAAGAAATGGGTCGCCTGGCATGCAGCTTACCTATTTGCTTATTGTAGATAAATTATTGAAACGTCATCCCTCAGTTAGCAATTTACCCAAAAATTTAAGATATCGATTGACAAGCGGTTCTGAATCAGGGTCATGCATGTATTTGTGATGTCAAAGGGTTTAAGGAAGAGCGAACATTATTATTTCCGCACGAAAAAAAAATAGGAATGAACGATTCGCGAAATGAATACGGTCTATAATTTACCAATTCTTGGAACATACGATTCTATGAATTGATCATTATGCGAAATACCAATTCTGCTAAATAATTCCAAAATAATTAATAAAACACTAATGTTTTGGATAGGAATATTATGGTAAATATCCGATCGTAGTCCACACACGTGATCGGACTGCGTTCAATGCTTGAAATAGCACAAGTCGGGCGCGATTATTTTAAATACCGAAAGCAGACCTCAAAATAATGCAGAATTCTCAACACAGGTCTGTCCTACCTAGGTTAGGTAGAGCTTCCTTTCTTAGCTATATAAGGCAAGATAATTATCACCAATTGAGCCAACGACCTGTGTTTCACTAAAGTGCACCCAGTATGAGCCGAGATAATTAAAACTCCAACAGCGAAGTGAGCGTAGTGTGCTCGCTCACTTCGCACACTCCGCTGCACTGTCGAACCCGCCGCTGCAGCAAAATTAACGTCATCATCCAATATCCTGTGTTGCTTAATTACTACGAAACAGCGGAATTAAGGTCTCGATTTTTTATTAAAATTTCAACCGGCAACGTAATTGAATTTTGCGAAATTTACCCTTATTTTTGTATTCACACTAGTATGCTAAGAGCACTCGTTTAGTATTTCATACTTATTTCAACGTTGCGACTTTTGTTTGTAAATGTACACACGTCCTATACTTATGATAATGAAGAGATGGCATAATAATTTTGAACAAAGTGACACATTTTCGCTTTTTCATCAAACGAGTTCAGTATGAAAGTTCAGCGAATCCAAGATATAATGTAACTTATAGTACAATCGGCGCGACAGACGCACCGGTGATCTTGACCTGCTGTCCTCGACCGAGGGCTCGCGACACTTGCGACCTCGAGCGAGAGATTGTGGGGAATGTCTGTCTATTAAACTCACGAGTGTATCTTAAACGGGGTAGTCAGAGGCACACTGGACGTTGCCGTCATGGTGGAGGGAACATTTAAAAGCCCACTATAGTCGTTGGGAGCGACGGTACGGTGTGTTAAGAAAACACTGTAAGTTCGGTATAAAAGTATAATCGGAAATCACTAACACTATGCAAACAAAGTCAAAAACGGTACACGGGAAAATGGGCGCGCGAGTGTGCGGACATGTAGTCTGCGCGTAAGCACCGGTCGAACTAATTGGTGGCGTGGGCGGCGGAAAGGCCGCCGAACGCGGGAAGACGCGCAGGTGACATATCCGCTCACTATACGCGTCTATCATTGGTAGCGACGAGGGAGTGCTCCCCGATTGGCCCGTTTGGGTCGATGGCGAACACTATGGTCCGAATGGTTTGCTACATACTCCCCCCCTAGTTCAGGACTCTGAGAACGCCCTCGTTCCTGGACTAGCAACTCGGCAACCTTCTTTGGACGACCTCGTTTTTTAACCGGAATAACGGGCTGAGGAATTGGCCCTGGAGCTTCAACATAGCGTGTCAGGTCTTGAACATGGTATTTACCTAGTTCCTCTTCAGGTTTATCAATACGCGCAATGGTATATGTAGTAGGACTTACTTTTCTTGAGATGAGATACGGGCCATCCCGTTTTGGTGTGAACTTAGAAGTGAGAGATTTAGACCCTTTACTCAAAACGTGTGATTTTACCAATACTTTGTCACCAGCTTTAAATGTATCTCCTGGACGACGTGCTAGATCAGCGTAATCTTTTCGTCGATCTTGGGCAGATTCTACACGTTCTCGGACATCTTTTAGGTGATACAAGAACTTATTAAGAAAAGGAGCACTTTGTTGAGTAAAATTCCCTTTCTCTGATATAGCACGTTGGTCATGAATGATCTCTGTTGGAGTTCGCATTTCTCTGGCGAACGTCAAGAAAGCAGGTGTTGCTCCAGTGGTTCGGCAAACAGCGCTATTTAAAGAGAAACGTATCACCGCCAACTTTTCTGGCCAACAGGTGTGATCTCCCTCAACTAGTTGTGCTAGGTGGACCTTAAGATCACGGTTTTTTCTTTCAGCGGGGTTTCCTTCAGGATGATAAAGAGGCACAAAATTCTGCTTTATACCCAGTACTGTCATACATTGTTGCATGACGGCTGAAACAAACTGCACACCATTATCCGAAATAACTCTCCTGGGTAATCCATACCTCATGAAGTATTCTTCTATAAGAACCTGTGCACAGGCTTCTGCCGTTGCATCTTTTAATGAATACATCTCCACCCATCTAGTCGCTGTGTCCTCGACAAGCAAAATCCATCGTTCTCCTTTACTACCCTCTGGTAATGGACCAAATAAGTCCACTGCCAAAACCTCATTCCTTTGGTTCATTACAGGCGTTTGAAGAAGGCCTGGAGGCTTTACGTTTGTAGCCTTATAGCGTTGGCAGTGGATGCAAGCTTTAACATGATTGGTAATTATTCGTCTCATGCCTGTAAAATAATAAAGCTGCGCTACTTTTTGATTAGTCCGGTCAATGCCGGGGTGACCAGCCGTAGCTGAGTCATGGCATTGTTCGAGAACTTCATAAATCATCTCCACAGGAACTACTAATTGAGGTGTTTCGTTTTCAGAATCTGGATTATATCTATAGAGTATACCTTGATCCATTAAATATCCTCTCTCAGACCACCTTTGTGCTGCTACCTCATCTGTGCCTAAAGCCTCAAGTTCCTTAATGACTTTTGCAACTTCCGGGTCTGCAAGCTGATCCTGACGCAATTGTTCTGAGCTTTTAGCTGGAAGATCAATCCTCACCGTGCATATACCGCAGTCTTCTCTGGATTCTTCTGAACAGACAGGTCTGCTTAACGTGTCCGCTACCACGTTGGCTTTACCGGGAGTATATTGAAAATATATCTCAAATGATTGTAATTTGAGTGCCCATCTTACCAACCTACCTGTTGGTGATTTTAACGTTAACAGCCATCGCAAGGGTTGATGGTCACTGCCAATTACCACTGGATGTGCATCTAAATAAGAACGAAAACGTTCCACTGCCCACACAACAGCAAGAGCTTCACGCTCGGTAGTGGAATAGTTACGTTCGGCAGGTAGTAAAAGTCTGCTGGCGTACTCTATGGGTCTTTCGTTTTTCTCCTCCCCCTGCAGGAGAACGGCTCCTAATGCATAACTGCTTGCATCAGTTCTTAAGATGAAAGGGCGAGTGAAATCTGCTTGAACCAATATTGGTGTAGTGGTGAGTAACTGCTTTAATTCTTTAAAAGCTTTTTCTTGAGCAGGTCCCCAACTCCATGTTACATTCTTCCTTGTCAGTCGTGTCAATGGTTCTGCTACGTTAGCAAAGCCTGGAATGAACTTTCTGAACCATGAGCACGTTTGGAGGAATGTCCGTAGGTGTTTCAAATTATTAGGCTCTTTCATGTTCAACACTGCACTTACTTTTTCTTTATCGGTCGTAACCCCTTCTTGGGTTATTACATGCCCAAGGTACTTTACTTGTTCCCTGGCAAACACGCACTTTTCTCGGTTGATGCGAAGTTTAAATTCTTGAAGGCGTTTGAATACTGCTTCTAAGTCTCGCAAATGGGTGCTGAAACTATCCGAAATGACCAATATGTCATCTAAATAAGCGAGTATAGTTACATCTTTTAACGCTGAGCTCGAGCGAAGACGATCAATCAACCGTTGGAAGGTGGCCGGTGCATTCTTGAGGCCAAATGGCATTCTCTTGAAACGGTAAGTTCCCAGTGGTGTGATGAACGCAGTTTTGTCCCTGTGCTGCTCGCTAACGCTCACTTGCCAGTACCCAGCGCGAAGATCTAAGGTACTCATATAGCAGTTCTTCTTTGTTGATTGCAACAACTCATCAATGAGTGGCAAAGGGTAGGAATCACTTTTAGTAACAGCGTTAAGGCGTCGATAATCAACGCAGAACCTTATACCACCTCGGGCTTTTGGAACCATTAACGCTGGTGATGACCAGGCTGACTCACATTCTTCTATGATGTCACTTTGCAGCATCTTTTCAATTTCTTGTTTCATCTGCTCTTTCTTTGCAGGATTGAGTCTGTAGGGCGGTACTAAAATCGGAGGATGTTCACCTGTATTTATGTGATGTTCCGCATATGGAGTGGCCTCTCCCCCTAGTTCAAACATATGCGAGTGTACATCGAGCAGATGCTTCAGTTCAAATTTTTGACTGGACTCTAACATAGTAGCCTCATCATCTCTCAAAAAGGCGGTAGCTGCGCAAGAAGTCTCGTTCTGCCTTGAGAGTGGCTCAAAATCTAACTGATAGACAGATTTAGCATCACTAAAATACCATGTATCATTACTGAAATCTATGACTACTTCCGCAGCAGAAATAAAATCAATACCCAAAATTGACTCATCATTTTTAGATTCAGGAAAAATTATAAAAGGTGTCCTAATCACCTTATGTTGTAGCTTTATATCTAAGACTGTGGTAAGGATATTCATTTCCCGAGCAAAACCATCAGCAAATTTAACACTACGGGTGGATGGTGTTAGAGAGTGACCCTTTCGAAGAAGGAGAGCATGTAGCGTATGACCAGCAATACAGTGCCTAGCACCTGTATCAATTAAAGCTGATCCATTTAAACCCAATACTTGGATTTTAAAAATAGGGCGCAAGTCGCGGTGTTTAACGGGCGAATCGTGAGCACTATAAGCTAAAATCTCATTTTCAGTTAAATCTGCATCATAATAAATTTTTGAGATACATTCGTTATCAAGAGACAAATCACAACAATCTGCAACTACGCTTGGAAAAGTCATATTATTTTTATCACTTGACATAACATCAGGACATGTGACATTAGGAACATTGCTATTTACCAGAGGTGTCGAGTAAGAAAAAACAGCATTACTGTCATTTGATTTAGCAGTCTGAGAACAATTTTTTTCAAAATTAGGCACTTTGAAATTCGGCTGACAACTAATTTGACTGCAACCGGCCTGAATATTATCCTTTGTAAAAACAAAAAAACTGTTCCCACTTGCTTTAGAAGCATTGAAATTATTTTGTACATCACAAGATTCAGAAATACTACTATAAGTTATTGGCGAAGAAGTATTTGAACAATTAATACCTTCACCATCTAATAACATAGGCATATCTAAGAAAGGTTTATCTCTACTATTATGAAAATGTTGAGTTCGAACTAAATCCACATGGTTGCATTCAAAGGCTGCATAACTATCGTCATCAAAAATTAAATTTTTTGATTTAGAATGATTTTCTAACAATGATAGGCCCTTATCAATATTTTCAGAATTCACACTATTTGTTTTCTTAGTGTTATCAACTCTGTTTTTAAAGTTACAACTTTGCTTTGACATAAATTGTTTCTTTTCTTTTAGTTTAAGTGAGATAATGTTATTAGTTTGACACTTATGATTTTGTGTAGATGTAATGGTATTACTATTATTTACTTTAGAGCTAATAACATTACCTTTTTGCGTTTTGTAAGTTTTTGTGGAAAAAGTGGGGTTATCTTGACATTTTTGTTTAAAGATAACCTTATCAGTGTTAACAGATAACATATCAGTTTGGCGTTTGGTCATTTTTGCTGTTAAGGAGAGGTTATTATTACTGTTTCGACTTTGACAGTTATCTGTCATTACGTGATATCTAACGCTATTTTCTGATATGTTAACATTACTGACCACTGATAACTTATCAGTTTGACACATTTGATCACACGAATTGTTTCGAGATGATACTGCACAAGATTTAGGAGAAAAACCGACACTATAGAAGTTTTCCGATTTGCACTGATTTACGTCACTATTAGAACGGGAGTAATTATTGTTCGACTCACCTCTGCTCGCCAACTTACGGCATCGCTCTTTTGTGTGGCCTACCTGCTTACAGTACGCACAGTAAGCGCGGGGCTTCGATGACTGAGGTCGTTGACCCGGAGACATCGCAACATCAAAGTTTTGTTGAGCTTGGTCGTAATCCGCTTCGCCACCGGGCCGCGGAGTTGTACTCGACGCGGCCGGCGGTCGTGCGCCGGTGTAGGTACTACGCTGGGGCTGCGGCTGAGTTGACGGTGACGCCATCGCCACGGCGTTCTTTGGAATAGGAGGGGAAGTGATAATGGACTCGACGCACTTTTGAACGCGGGACGTTGTAGGCACGTTGTATTGACGGCGTATGTTAGTCCGTGCGTAAGAATGTTTTGCGATCAGATGTGATGGACTACGTTCCACTTCGTTGATGGATTCCTCAATATTGCGTGAGAGTCGGCGTAAATCAGCAAATGAATCGATATCCTCTCTGCTGATGCGTTTTCTTATCCGTGTGTTTAGTAGGCCGTATATCATGTCTAGCTGTACCTTCACTGAGAGATCGCCAGTAGGTAGTTTGCCCAACATAGCACGTGCTTTTGCCACGAATATATCTGTATTTTCATGACCTTGTTCGGTGGCGAAGAGTTCCCTGTAAATGTTGTGAGGAGCACGACAGTCGCCGTACGCACCGCGTAAATGATCTATGGCTTCGGTCCATGTTGTTACTTCATGTTTGATTCCTTGCCACCACGTGAGCGCGTCGTGTGTTAA
Source organism: Udea ferrugalis (assembly GCA_950022985.1). Taxonomy (NCBI): domain Eukaryota; kingdom Metazoa; phylum Arthropoda; class Insecta; order Lepidoptera; family Crambidae; genus Udea; species Udea ferrugalis. The sequence goes on along the minus strand of OX465524.1, from coordinate 18,214,957 downwards.
CAACATCGATAACCCTCTTATTGCGTTACCGGCAGTCATGTTCTTGCAGTCCTTGTATGTGTCGATGGCATCAATAAAGCCTTCAACTTGCTCGGATGCGGCACCGCTGAACCTTGACGTGCAGCGGGAAAAATCACCCTGAGCCTCATAGGGCGTGGCCGGAGTCGGCGTGGACGTGGCGCGAGTTTGAAGCACCGAATCCAATAATTCTTTGATGGCATATGTATGCGACTGTTGCATATTATGTATAAGAGCAGCGAAACAGTCTTGACTAACTGTATAACTCAGTGAGTTCGCCGACGCTGGGTTTTCAAAGTGGGGTGTGGCGACGCCATCGCCATTTTCTTTTTCATGAACATCATGGGACGTTTGGGGCTGTTCTATCGGGTCGACGAATTCTTCGTCGTCCCCGTCTTGCTGCTCCTGACTTCTGGTACGCATTTTCGTAAATAATGTCGAAAGTTCACAGTAACAGACACCACAAAGTCAGCATAAGTGTAATTACCACCAAAAACTGAAACACGCCATTTTGTTTTTTTATTTTATTTGCACACGCGAATTTCTAATTATAACTACGCTGGGCGCCAGTATAGTCGTTGGGAGCGACGGTACGGTGTGTTAAGAAAACACTGTAAGTTCGGTATAAAAGTATAATCGGAAATCACTAACACTATGCAAACAAAGTCAAAAACGGTACACGGGAAAATGGGCGCGCGAGTGTGCGGACATGTAGTCTGCGCGTAAGCACCGGTCGAACTAATTGGTGGCGTGGGCGGCGGAAAGGCCGCCGAACGCGGGAAGACGCGCAGGTGACATATCCGCTCACTATACGCGTCTATCATTGGTAGCGACGAGGGAGTGCTCCCCGATTGGCCCGTTTGGGTCGATGGCGAACACTATGGTCCGAATGGTTTGCTACACCACATTTTTACGGGCGACATTTGACAGCAATGTAGTAGCCTACCGCTGCGCCGTTACCTGGTTAGCATGGGTTTTTATCAGAGTTTTTTTCATTCCCGGAGAACCGCCAATTGTACAATAGTCACAAAGAACGAGTTTATGTTCCGGCCAGATTTGGGCCCATACGAGTTACGATTCTTAAACCAGTGGGCCACGTTTCTATCTCCACGTCTGATGTTTAGATAAGTTATAGAAAGAGTTGAAAATAATGCCTGAGGCCTGAGAAAGCGCTACGCCAGTCGACATCATACTACTCAATGTAGACGCTTCCTTTCCTGCTTCATCAAGTGCCTCCGCCCTTGACAATAATAACTTGTTACTGACTATACCGAAGCTTATTTGAATTTGATTCATATTTGATAGTATTTGTGAAATTCATGTTTGTGATAATACATCGAATACGCGAGAAATAGACCTCTGACAGTGAAATGTTGACTAGACGAGCCGACATCGCGTGTAGCAGTCAAGCAAGCGCGTGTCACGCGTCAGGTTGTCAAGACACGGCAGAAATACACAAAATACACAATAACGCCGTCCTTCTGCTGCGAACTTTATAGCGAAGTTGCTTTTGCCAGCGTGAAGGCGTGTTTTAAAACTTTGAATACTCGTTCGTATACCTCCCTACAACAGTTTTCTAATTGAAAATTTAATACCTTTTTTCCTTATTAAATGTGAATAGCCGAAATTTTAGCATATATTATTCAGATTTTCATATTTCCAACTTCAATGAACAAAACCTTTTACGCAAAAAAACGTTGACAGTTCAAAAAATCTAACCATAGCTTCATGTGTTGACCTTTGATCCTATTTTCAGCTTCCTAGTCTTAGAAGTTCATTATCCTGCCTTTTCAGCCACTAAGGTCAGGATGAACGTTCTTTCCAGTTTTGATGAACAATATGAAGTGCTTTTGTAGAATAGATAAGGTTTAGCCACTAAAACATAACTCTCCTAACTATCTATCCTAGATGGGCTATCTAGGCAACATTGTAATTAATGAAGTTGAGTTTGCAAAAACAAAGATTCAATTACGTCCATCAGCACTCTCTCTGTTTGAGGTAGGAATGGATATTAATTGAAACTGAGTGGCACGTTTGATGTCGACGAGCGTTATTAAATCGGCTCAGCAATTTGAATAGGAACTTCTGCTTCCAAGCTGCTTCAATCAAACTTTACCTTGTATTCACAAGCCTCAAGCTTCACGAGCGTATCGTTATTCAAGGCCACAAACGTTCCTTTTATTCCATCTGCTATCTTATTTCTGCAAATCATACGAGATGTAAAATTAAGGATAAAGTAACAAGAAACGTTCCACCAGGCGGTATATCTGCTCACATGATTACCGCCTTAATCTTTTCTAAAATATTAGAATTAAAACGTTCCTTCTCCCACAGAAAAATCAACCTTCCCACCTTGCGAAACGACATTTTTTCGGCTGCTATCTCTATCCGGATTGTTTGAAAGTCGGCACCTCGCCGGTTCCGTCGGTGTGACATAACGATATTACATTCTGTCGTAAGCCCGCCGGTGTCGAGTGGAGTAATGCTGTTATGTTCCAGGAGATAGGTGGAAAGTGAGCTGAGCGAAATGTCATCACTTACGAGTACATCGCGACTGTTATAGAACGTGGCATGTTAAAAGCTAAGGAAAAAGATACGATATATATGTAAGTAATTGCATCAAGAGAACAAAAGGCGTTTAGGTTTCTTTTTCATACAAACAATCCTTTGTTTTCGCGGGTTAACGTAAAAGAACAACGTGAAATTCGATTAATGTTTAAAACACAAGAAAAATAATAAAAATGAGCTTATGCTCGAGAAACCCATCCACAACCACCACATGAATATAGATGATTACAAAGAACTAAATATGCTTGTAACTGTAAGCAGTTACTACGGGTAGTTTGTAGTTCTGCTACAATTATACTACGAGATAGCTGTTACATGCTACGGTAACTGCTACAGCTTACGGTTAGCATTCTAGGATTAGGTTGGCAATTCCCAGTCTTGTAGCACTTTCTATGCACAACCTGAAACTCTACATGGTGTAATTGGCTAAAGTTTACATTCACAAAGGAGACAATTACCATTTCAAGCTAATCTAAGTATATCCGGGAGAGTCAATGAAAATTGTAACTACACTCATTGTTACCATTTTTTTATAAATAAATGTATGACCAACACGTAATTTCGCATCATACTGTCAAACTCTGCGTGGCAATAAGTGACAATCGTCTTAGAGATTTTAGGAGAAAAGGCCGCCATTTTGTGATAAAACTAAAAAAAAGAAACAGTGTATTTGTCGATAAAATTGATTGGTGACCAGCCATCGGTGACCAGACACACTGTATTCTCTAGAAAGCTTTGTATACCCACGTAGCATTATTGTCGTAGCACATCTAGAAGCCGTAGCATGTCGTAGCGTCTACACGACCGTAAACCGTAGCACAGAACCGGGTACATTGACAATGGCGCTATTGTTCGCGAGCTGTAAACATTGATAGCGCACTCTTCGCTTTACGAGTTGATAAGATTCCGCGTTTTACGTCCGAATAAATAGCCTTTTAATAAGTAGCTTAAGAGAGTGGATCCCGAAATAACAACATAACAAACGCCTGGGACAATATTCTACCTACCGTTGTCATGGTGAACGGAATATTTGGAAAACTACAATTCGTCGAGTTTCAAACGTTCGGTTTTCAACGTTTACATTTGTTTGCAAATTGTATAATGAACAATTAGATGTTTTAAGTGAGTTTGAATCCAGCACTAGTAAGTACCTACGTTGATGTATCCGCAACGCCATTCTCACATAACACCAATAACAATAAAGTCCAATTTGCCCCAATATCCTCCAGTATCACCTCAAGCTACGTTGTTACGTGCAAATTTAATCCATCCGCGGCAATTCGCTCACACAATCACTGATTGTTTGAGGAAGGGGGGGGAGGGGGGTCCTAGTAAAAGGGGAGTAGATGGCTTTTCCTGCCATTTAGGTGTCGTAATGGGTCAGAATTTGCGGAATCAGTGGCTGGACTCAATAGCCGAATGCGGTTATTGCTTCGTGGGGATATTGTAACACTCCGGAAGGTCGTAACAACAAAAATAATAAACATTTAAACACCCCCGTTTTGTGTTTGTACAGATACCATTTTCATGACCTAAATTTCAATCATGTTGACATTTTCAATATAATGCATTGTGTATGATATAATATAATAACGCGTACGTAAATAGCTCAGATTGTTGATAGGTGAATTCGGGGATGTAAACCAAAATTGAAGGAAAATTTCCAGCTTCTTAGCCATCATAGAGTCCATTGCATCTTTCCCTTCGGCAATTCATCATCAAGCACCCATTTTTAACCGACTTCAAAAAAAGAGGAGGTTCTTAAACAAAACAATTATAAAATCTCGAACATAGGTCTTGAATTCTAGATAAAGTAATAAGACATTACTGGAGTTTTTTGGGGATTCAGGCAAGAACTACTGACAACATCGAAGCTAAACTAGACAGTCGACAACCATGCTTTGACAGATAAGCTCAACGGCAACGGTGCGCGGGCGCGTGCGTGCTTCAGGAGATCGCGTCTGGTTCACTTTTACACACAACTTCAATATGCAAAACTTATTTTGCATCTAGAAATTCCATTCTTGAAAATGTTTATCCCTTTGCAAATCCTTTGAAAATGGCTAAATGTGAGATATCTTTGGCCTCTAAACCAGCTTTGTTACAATGGGCATCATTTGTAAATGAGATTGGAACGAAATTCTGCCAGTCTTTGTTGCTAGGCAACAGCCATTATCTTTCCTAAGAAATATTAGTCTAATGCTTTTAGTACTTAAAATAATCAACTTTGCTAATCCTTCATTTTCATACAAGTGGTTAAAACATCATAAAAATGAAGCCAATGTTTTTTGTATGGTGACGTTTATTGTGTATGAACCAGACGCACAACGACATCAAACTAACACCACTCACCCCTTGATTTCGTTTGTCTTTCGTGCTAGTTTGATGCGGTATCTGTAACAAGGTGCATCCTAACTTATTGTGTCGGTACTCGGATACGCGTGTCTCGTGGCCCGACCACAGGGCGGTAAGCTACTCGCGTCGAGTCCACTCGCCCGACCACAGGGCGGCAAGTTACTCGCGTCGAGTCCACTTGCCCGAGTCGAGGGCCCTAAGCTCGTCCTCGGGCGTCGTACACGGAACGTATCGTACAGATAACAAGCCCTTGCTTTGAATAGATTTTAATGGACGATTAAGCCAGATAGCAACACACATCGTCAGGTCTATAAAAATGGAAACTATCTTTACTTCTTATCGAATCCTACTAGAGATTAACGAGCAGTAATAACTATGTAGTTTTTAAATAAAGAAACAAATTAAATGTTTTTTTTTATTTCACACATTTGAAACATTGGGTCTGTCAAATATTATCATACATTCAAAAGCAGGCGTGAAATAAGAGTTTATTAGAAAAAAATGCTTAATTACCTTTTAAGAATTGTGCTACTAGATAGTAATAACTAGACGACTAAAATGGAGTAGAAAGTGATTCTAATAATCATTAAGAAGAAAAGTGAAAAATTGCCTGAAACGATGATCAACTGTCATACGACAGCTATATCAAACATTGCAGTAAAATATGAGAATATCTATCAATAAGCAAAAACTGTAAAATATAACCTAAATAGCGGACACTCAAAATTATTTGTTAAAGCTTTACCATCATAACATGACCGCCACCGCAGATCAAGTCATATGTATATGATATAAATACCGCACTGAGAAACATCAATAAATAAATATCTTTAATAAATATCTTTAGGTATCGTTATGTAACTTGTTTTCTTTGTGCAATAAAGTATATCTTATCTTATCTTATCAATGATTCTTTAGTGTAAAATTACACACTCTGGGAATGTTTGTACTACTTACTTTCGCATAGGCTATTTTAAATCTTAAATCGCTAAAAACGGGATTGCTACCATGTACCTTTAGCGATTTAAGTGTTAGTAACCATGAAAGTTTAAAGAAATATATTTTAAATCTGATTAATTTTAATTGATGTCTCAGAGTGCCGCCGTGAATGTGGTTATTACACACATATGGGTTCTCACCAAATATTTTTTCCAATACACCTCAACTAGTACTTAATTTTCGCTGTTCGGGTCATAAAATATCTGAAGGCTGTCGGGTGAAGTTTTCACAGCCAGCAATAAAGCTGACAGCAAGAACTTTCAGGTAGTTTACCATAATTTAACCGTAGCGTATATAAAACACTAAATGAAAAGTAGCCCTACACTTACCCAAACGCTGACAAGTTGCACAAATACCACAATAAAATCAGTTAACTTGCATTTCTAAACACGTCTTGCCTTTCTGCCTTTGAATACAAAATGTTCGAAACTGATTGATTAAGCTATATCGCATAATAGTACTTAAGTACTAAGTACACTTTATAATGTTTTATTATGTTTGACAACCAAAAATATGTCATTAATCTGCCCAAACATCCATATTAAAATACCAAGATAATCTACACAGATACTGGTATCTTTCAGTATTTTATTATATCATTGTAATAAGATGTCAAATAAAACCAAAGCCATGCCCTACGCATGTGTGATGGAAATAGCTGTCAGCCCAAGTCTAGGCTTCACTGGTCAGTATCGGTGCAGTAATTATAACTGACGGGCAGCAAAGTCCGGCTACGCAGTGTCAAACCGAATCTGACGACCGGAATCCAGCTATGTTGTATGAGTGATTTATAGGACGATACAGTCCCGCCGCGTGATATGAAACCTTAAAACAAAATTGAGCTCTTCCGCTGAACGAGCGATTAACCCAAAGTTATCGAATCGGTCGATTAAACGGTTCCGAATCGCTATTCTGTAGTAGTTTAGCATCGCTTATCATTCGCGCTGTCGCCACAAAGCCAGAGACCGACACCTCTGCATACATCCACTAAATAGTTTAATCTCTCCTACATTAGTATTCTGCATCTGTCCACCAATAACTGGCCACATTAATTCGCCTGCGAGTGCGGCGCGCGATACCGGCGCCATCTACATAAAGCAATAAACAGTGATGAACGCACAAACAGTAACATAATTATTGACCATTTAGGAGGAATATCAATTAGGTATGAACTATGTTAGTTATGTTAAGACAGTTTGATTGATATAATTTAGCCTATAGTCCGTTCGCGTTAAGAATGCAGTGATTTCATACTTGTCCTTTGACCTAGCACGCTCCCTTACCCATCAAATCGTTCCTAATTAAAAATTCAAGCCCAAAGTTGCCAGCTGAACGCATATTTTCCAGCGCAAAGGTTGTGGATCTGAGATTTTTTGTGTGCGTCAGAATTAAAATAAATTTTATAAAATTTCAAAGATAAAGATCGCCAGCACCACAATATGTTGTTTCAAACATTGTTACACAACTCCAGAATAAGTCCCTACCTTCTCTTCAATTAAGAAGTGTTTAATGACAACTTGTACATTGTTTCAAGAAACTTCGGATCTGAAACTCGAATATTTACAAAAGGAGGTGGGAGAGGGCAAAACAATACCGTTGCCATGGCGACCGGCCGTTCGAAATGTAATTATTTTGCCCCCGGCCTCGACGCCTTGATGAATTAAACAGAGTAATCATACGGTAAGAACTTCACACCGAGATTAATTACAGGAAGGTGGATCTTCCGGGGAACAAAGAGCTGCCAACCAAATTAGTAGAAGCCACAGCTTCAATAACATTATTACGACGCACAACATCCAGGAGGTTTTAGATATTTAAACATTCTTAAGGCTTATGTTGTACTTTTGAATATTAAAAAAAAATTGCCAGCTTCTACCGCCAGTCAGTCAGCTCCTGCAGCTCTGAAAAGGCTAACTGATTGGTCTAGATTCTGGTGTATTACCAGTCCGTTGTCAGTGTTTTCCCCATCAATGACTTTGGCTCATACCTTTGGACAACCTAAAGAAAACCACCACTCTGGTAAAAACAAAACACTATTTGGCCACCTCGGACTTTGAAACCAGGATCCCTGAAGACTTGCAGTGATGAATATTATCACTAAGGTCTAGTGACAAGTCTATCTACTAAATTTATAAAAATGTTTCTACACCAATACATTAGAAAGTAAGGTGGACAAAATAAGGATAACCGACAAAATATCCGAAAGCTTTTTCAAACTGTCAAAACTCATCGGTCGTCGGCCAACTCCTCTAGAACCAATTTCGAACACCAGATACAAAAGGCAGGAAGTGCCATAGTTCCGTACAGAAAGAGCAACAACCGGCATAGACAAAAGATAGAGCCTTTACAAGCCACAGTTGAAGTTAGCTCCCATTCGAGCGGGACATTCGGCTATTTCGGCTTTGTGGACATGAGTGACGGGCTATCGGTGTTCCGGCCGCAATGCGGTGAAGGCCGAACACTATCGGCGTTCCGGCCCTGACGGAACTTAACTATAGATCACAGTTTTGAGTGACCCACTTTGGACGGTTTTGACTTGTTGAGCTTTTATCTACAAAAATAACGGTGTTGTTTGTTTAATGAACGGAATAGCAGTTTCCATTATCTAGGAATAGGGTCCATAGTGGTTAAGGGATGTTGTACGTAGATATAAATCAGCAAACGTCACGAAAGATCATATACTTTTGCAAACACGGATCTATTGGTAATGTAATGTGTAAATATCCTACTTACCTATCTAGAGTAAAAGAAAAGAGTATTGTAAGATAGGTAAACACATACAAGAAATAAGCTATTCTTTAGTTTGCTCAAAAGGAGTACCATAAAGTACCGTAGTCGGACATCTAGTGGAAGCGGAACCGGAAGCTCCATATTCTGAAGGCATAAACCGTGAACAATTTAGAATGTAAGCTAGAAAGATAATTTGTTGGAAAAGTTGTTACTAGAACGCAAAAGGGACTCTCGAGAAACGAAGAAGAATAAGGTTTGTAGAACATAGTCGCATAAGTGGCAGAAAACACGAGTATGAAAGTTTCAATTGTTTGATTCAAACGAATGCAAACCAAAGTCGCCAGATACTCAGATAAGCCGAGAAACACTCTGTTCACTGAAAAATAGTGATTAAGACAAAATGGTCACCTAATATCTCTGATTATAGTATCTAAAATGTAGAAAGAGTGCTTTACTAGGGGATCACGTAAGTTCGGGTTCAAAACTGGCCGAACTACGGCTGACTCTTAGAAGTCCATTGTTGAGTTAATTGCCAGTGGCTGACGACCATGATAGTAAAGACATCTTGGCCTCAACATTACAGAGCTCCACCTAGGCAGCAGTGTCCTTGTAATAACTACATACAAAGCTCCAAAACGACTTCATTCAGGTTATACATCCAAAGTTTAAATCAGATTGAGAAACGTACTCATAAAACATTCACGTTGAGGCGGACAATAAAAAATATTTAGTCATAATTTGCGTGATACATTCCGTGACACGGAATTACGAGGACCAACCCCCACCCTGTCTCCCTACCCCCCACTCAGATGTGTCCCGCGTGCCCCTATATCACAATTACACAAAGGCCCTTATGGAGTGGATCTGGGCCAGGGTTATCAATGGCCGTAAGCCTATCATAAAAAAAAAACTTTTCAATAAGTGATCTCAAGTGCTAACTTCAAGTGGGTGATCAATTCCCGTGCAGCTTTATCGAGTCAAACTTCGGCTGACACAGGCTGATTTTTTAAGTTGACGCGACGTGGTGGCCAAATCCTAAACATTAAAGAAATGCTCAAATAAGTCTCGAAACTCATTTTGACTAAAACTAAGTGGTTAAAAGAACCTAAGAATCAAATTCAATGGTCCAGCGAAGTGGAAGCGTATGAAAGCGCCTGCATCACATCGCAATGCCGATATTCAATTGTTATTAAACACAATTTTCCCCTTAACCTGTAAGTAAGATGCGTAGTGCCCTAATGAGAAAAGGTTGCTGGTCTTTGTTAAAGCGGTGGCGTGGCAGAAAAAACATCATTTTAATCACACTCGGGGACAGACAGCACTCTTATGTCCCTTTACCGTGACTCTACGCTGCTGAGGCACTTAATCACACTCGGGGACAGACAGCACTCTTATGTCCCTTTACCGTGACTCTACGCTGCTGAGGCACTTAATCACACTCGGGGACAGACAGCACTCTTATGTCCCTTTACCGTGACTCTACGCTGCTGAGGCACTTAATCACACTCGGGGACAGACAGCACTCTTATGTCCCTTTACCGTGACTCTACGCTGCTGAGGCACTTAATCACACTCGGGGACAGACAGCACTCTTATGTCCCTTTACCGTGACTCTACGCTGCTGAGGCACTTAATCACACTCGGGGACAGACAGCACTCTTATGTCCCTTTACCGTGACTCTACGCTGCTGAGGCACTTAATCACACTCGGGGACAGACAGCACTCTTATGTCCCTTTACCGTGACTCTACGCTGCTGAGGCACTTAATCACACTCGGGGACAGACAGCACTCTTATGTCCCTTTACCGTGACTCTACGCTGCTGAGGCACTGGATCAGTCGACATGTAGCCACACAATAGTAGAAGCGGCCAGCGACAGCTTTTTCATTTCTGAACTCATTTATATTTTGTTTACTAGAAAAGTGTTAGTTATTAAGTCCTTCAAACAATATGAGCTGTAATTGTTCGCAATAAATGAATTTATGATAATTATTATGTGTCTGCGCCTTTTCAATCCCTGCGACTAACGTAGATTTTTTAAATTTAAAGTCCCTACTTCAAATGGCAGCCCTACCACGCCGTTCAGTTGAGTTTTATTCCGAGCGCCATCTGCGACACGCACAACAAACGTAACGCAATTGTAACACAAACGCGTCACCCGAGGAACATCATTTTGTAATGACCAATAAAGAACTTGAAGAGGACTACATTTGAATTACAATTACGGTTTAATAGATACATCTTATTCAGGTTAAATATGTTAAATTATTAGGTTAACTTTTTAATAGAAAAAAGTTCTGCCAAAAGCGTAAGCTTAGAAGACAGCTAATATACTAGTTTCAACACTAATTTATTTATGAACTATAACACATTACTTAACATAATTTTAAAGTTCCATAATTTTTATACGTGAATACACTATTATCATGTCACGCGTTTAACAAGTCACCTGACAGAATATATACAGCGACAGTAGTTCCAAATTAGGTAATGATTACTAATCAAGTTGTTTGCGGCAAAACTGTTTTTGTCATTCCAATTAGGTATTTACTATCATTTAAATTCGGCATTGCCAAATGAATCAGTGCAAATCCAACAACTTGAATAAGTTCTAATCAAGTGCATTCATCATTCATTTGTGCTGGCAGATTGGACATCTCCATTTACAATTCAAACACGTACGTTCTAGCATCTAATTTTCAATGACCACAAAGCCTCGGTGAGAATGTGAGTACCCCTAATGTGCGGTTTGGCGAACTATGCAGCAATTACTGATAAATGGGTGCATCCGCGACACAGTACACAGAGAACAGTAAAATATCTACATACAAACGTGCTGCTCTCGGTTTGAATGTGTGCATTCGCGTCGCGCGCCGTGTCGGCACAGTACACAGAGGTGGCACGCGTTTTCACGCACACGCTAGCATAAAATACGGAGGAATAAGGTGGCGGCAGTACGGACGGGCAGTGCCGCGTGTCTGTGTGCACGCTAGGCTAATAACTCGGCGGGCGGCCATAGATAACCTACTGCTTATACTGTGCCCGCGATGAGGGATGACCTGCGCGACCTACATATGGGATGCTGCAAATTTAGACAATGATTTTATGACAATTAGCTTCACTAATGGGGTTATGATTGCAAACCGCATGAACAGCTGGCTTTGAGGTCTGATCATTTAATTTGTATAGAATATAGCGTGACTAACTAAATCGTGATGTTTGAAGAGCTGAACGGATTTGATCAATTATTAATAAACTGAGAACACGTGCCCTTCGTTACCTAAGTGAAGTATGATGTTTAGAATAGGTATAGATAAGCCATTACCGTCTAAGTCCCTAACAATCGACACAATAATAGCAAATTACTTCTTGATTCGGAATCTCGTCGTCAAATTTACTTATTACATACTGTCTAAGACGTTTATGGGCCTTCTGCATCTAGGTACGAGTATTCTACAAACTTTTACAGGTCATTTGCCTACGTTGCGAAATTGACGCGTAAACTAAAATGTTATATTAGAGGATCAGTCGCTATGGAACCACCGGAATAGCCCCTAAGACGGACAAGAAACTCTGTTCAGAAACACGGATAAGATAATAAAGGATTTGAATGCTCACCTTTCCCTCTGAAACTTAAGCGACTGCACCCTCTGCGGCAGCTTCTGTCTGAAGGTCCAGAGGTGGAGCTGGTCGTCAGCTGTGGCGGTGACGAGGGCCCCCTCGTTGATGAGGAACTTGGCGTGGAGGACCGCCTCCCCGTTGTCGTGTCGGACGTGAGCGTCCACGCCGGGCCCGCCGAGTCTGAGTACTGGTTAGGGAAATACTTGCGAGGTTTCGGAAGGATACATTAAACATTCTAACATCTAATCAAAAATTAAGAAAGCGAGTACAAGTGTGGGCACCGTTTTCAAAGCGCTTTTTGATAAAAATTGCACTGAAATTCACTACGCACAAGATCAATAACAATGAAATAAAAAAAGACATTCAAGATGAGATTGACCAGGTCCCAGGTCGGTAGTAACTGCATTACTGTACTCGTCAATCTCAAATCTTGACCCCCTTATGGCTTCTCCCCATCAGTACATACAGGTCGTTTCGAAGAACAAAGTAAATAAACAGTTTTTTTTAAGCTTAACGTAAAAACATCAAGATATAATAAAATTAATGACGGATGTTTTTGTAGAACTATGACTTTTATAAAGGGCAAAACTCTCCCATTTGGTTTAAGTCCTCAGGCTTGGGCCCTGTAATAATAGTTAGTAGTAGCTGTAGTTGAATTTAGTTTATCTTTAACATCGATTTCAATTCAATTGCTGCTGCAGTAAATATTCATGAAAACAACAATTGCAGGGCAAATGCGTACATGTTTGGACAGTAAAACAGTGGCGTCGTTAATGATAATAACTCACCACCACGATAATTAACGTACAAACCTCGTACAAACACGAAGCAATTACACACTTCTGGCATCCGGTATTTCCCATTACGTGGCATTAATACCAGCTCGAATTCAAAAGTAAAAATAAATAAAACATTTATTCATGTAAGCATATAACAAGCATTTATGACACGTCAAGACAGAACATCAAAAAATATAAATGAACAAAGTGACTTTCTTTCGGATGTTGCTCCTGTCGAGAAGATTCTGGCAAGAAACTCAATAGTTACTCTTTTCAATCTTGTTCGATTACAATAGTTTAGGTTACATTTCAAGTAAAGACAAGACACAAAATGTGCAGAGGAGAAAAGAGAGAAAGACTAAACAGTTTACTGTAACGATATGAGAAAAGCCTTAAGTAATCGGCCCTAATTTAGGAACTATGGGCAAAAGCGATAACGTTAAATAATTTGCGTAAATAAACCAAACTAAAAGCGTTGTGTTTCGTGGACATTATCTGTGAATGACATTATTGCTCGTTCAAAAGTAAATGTAAAATATTAACTCGGTTTCAAATAAATAAAGTTGCCAATATCATATTCGAGCTACTGAAACTGAAAAGGCTGTCATCCTCATGAACATACTCCACAAATCCACTTTGCTCCGGCAAGTAACGTTAGTAGGTAAAAAACATATTTTTAATTAAAATCTCGAGTCGAGGAAAGAGCCGATCTTTTTTGCGTACTCAGCAGCAGCATACTTATGATGGAATTACGTAACTTTGATCATCCTCAAAGTTCTGGAATAGTGCTCAACGCGGCTAAAAAACTGTGCTTACTCGTATATGCGATGTGGATTAAAGGCTGCGAAACTTACTTCGACTGTTCTACTAAACGATATAATCTAGTCACATAACATGTAAAAGTTTTAGTTTAGAGACAAAGATATACTTAGTGTCTTTGTGTGTCGTAGCAGGAATAGATTAATAGATCCAAAGATAGAAAAGGGTAACTTTATATGAGAAAAACAAATATGAGATAGGTAGGTATTTAACTTCTAGCGTTCTGTAAAACCAGGCATGATAATTTTTTTTTTACATGTCGGCACGATATCCCTCAAAACGATAGATTGATGAGTATCTTTTTTGGGAGTATTAAGTACCAAAATAACGTAATATTACGAACGTCATATTAACTCTATCATCTATCTCTAACCAAGTCTGTTGTGGATACAATTTAGACCAGAAAAAATGTCCATGAAATGGTGCCAAGAACGGGTTGTTGCCAACACTTGCCTTAATGGCGTAAATGTAACTGAATGCAGTTTACAGGGGTGGCACAATCTTGATCTTAAGTAATAATGTGGTTTTAGGTGGCATATGCCGAGCTAACAAATGCCTATGGCTCCAAGAGACCAATATTATAGTTGATGATGCTCTGCTTCCAAAAGCAGACGTTCGATCATCTGACCCCATCTGTTTTTTTATTTCAATACATTGAAAGACAAACCTAAAGCTGGCTGAAAAAAGTCTTCAAAAACCCTTTAGCTGTGACAACTTGCGACTAACTTCAATAATTCTCTGCACTGATATCCTGCCTTGCGTTTGAATTCAGCAAACATATTTAGTAACGCAGTTAGCTCAAGGCGGGCGTATTTCCCCTCTATCGCTACAACAAACAGCCTCGGTAACGAGGAATGCAGCGTGTGTTAGCTAGCGAAGCAGGTATAGCTGTAATTGAGTGTGCCTGCCCAGTGAATGGAACCGGATTGGTAACTAAGTTACATGCGCCTTTGCCGGAAGTTTAGCCAACTGATAGTGCCATGCAATCCATATAATACAAACTAAGTAATGTGAACCTACACGGCTGGTTTTCAACCGTACCTTGGCGAGGTGGATGTGTGGAGCTGTGCGTTTAAAACATCAATGGATACATTTTAAGTTGACTACCCAGGCATCGACATTTCGGCATCGACGTGTATGTAGCGCAATTATTTGAGTGTTTATTTAAAACCACTCCACACCCAAGTTATGTTGAAAATGGGACTAAAGAGCGTTTAAACGTAAAACTGCTAAAACTGCCAGGTGACCCCGTTTTTAAGTTACATAAGCTTGGTGCAAACCATCATAAGTCTTGTGTTTTATTGTCTGCGCCACGGCTACTCTCAGACCACTCTTCGACTTAGTGTTAATTCCACAGTGTCACGCCAGCACCCTTTACCGTGGAACTTACACCATCATCGATAAGATGCTTGGAATTACGCCTTAAACTTTATGCATCGAGAAGATGTCTCCCGTGCTCTTCCCGTGGAAGATGTGCAATGTTAACAATACATTTAAATACTGATTTGAATGTGAAAATGAGAAGGATAGAAACAATGAAGACCAACATGAATTGAATCACTCAACGTAAACAAAACAATAAAGTAATTTTCATCCGCTCTATAAACCATCGTGTTGCCACAATAAATGTAAGAGCAAAAAGGAAGCAATAACTGAATAGTTTACAAAGCCTGTAACAATGAACCTCAGAAACAAAGTCACATTTTGGTCTTCAAGAGAATAGTCTCTCAAGACAAAGCAATCTTCTAAAACTAGATAGTTCCTCACAAAATGAGCACGGAATAACATTTCACGTGTTTGAAGGCAGAAAACACGGAGTGACGTAGTTAGCACAAGACGTCACTCGCTTCAGATTGCATCGCGTACGTAGCTGAACAAACGGAGCCGCCATTATGGTAATGCAGAGAAAACGGCGAGCGTCTGGAGCGTAGCGCAGTGTACTGAGAACTCCACAGAACGCACTAAACTAGTGATGCGAAAATACAATCGATAGCTTGATCTTCACTGCTGGCGCACTCTTGGTACGTGATAGTTGACAAGATTAAGGGTAATCTGCGTTAAATGTGCATGTGATTTATAATGATTACAATGTTAAAGTCAAATATAGAAACCACAAATCAAAATTACACAGGCTAAACACTTATGTATAGAGGAAATACTTTTTTCAAACGTCAGTGGCAAACAAGCACGTTGAATGCTTGATCATAACGTATCATAATATTATGCACGCATGCGTTGCCGACCCTGTAAGAATTCTGTAACAGCATTAAGAGATAGAACTTTGTGGTGGTAAAAGCCTTACTCTCAACCCTCCGACTCTCCCTCAGACGCCATGAGCGAAAAGCCTAGTAAGGCTAGTAATTTTGTAAACCTAGGTTTGACGTTATCGATAACGGGGATCACCATCACTAAATTCGCGATGCTTGCATGTCGAGCGGATTGTATTCAGGTTGTTTACTCTAACCACTCTGTGTCAAATTAATTTACTCCACCAAGTGGATATTACCGGTGGATGCACTGCGCTGGTCCAAAATACGTTTCATCTTGTACTGCACCTATGATGTGGCAACTTGTCGATTTAATATTTACACTAGAAATTCTAGCACCAAACACATAATTTGTGTGTCGAGTTAAACTTTATGTGTGTAACTTTTTGTGTATTGACAAGACTGCTGAACAATAAAAATTAACTAGCCTACTACGACTTAACCTAAACTCCGTTTACAGTTGAGAAACTATCGTTACTTGGAACTTCCACAAATAAATAAGAGCACGTCTGTATCAAAAATGAATTCTCGAGTTTGGGGTAAGCCCGCGAAATGAAAAGGTTCGCCGGCAAAGTTTCACTGTTTCCGGAAATAGCTTAATATCTCCACTTCCGTAAGTCGCTGGGGAGACAACTTGAAAGAGCAATTGACATTGATAGGTTCCCGTGTATTCTCGGCACCTGGACTCGTGCGACCGGTGCGTGATCTGCGTGCTGATACGGGATCGGAACAAGGTTCCTACTTCGAAGAATCATTTACCAAGTTTCGTGTAACTTCGAAAGGCTGAAACGTCAATAATACCAAGTTTCTAAAAACAAGACACTTATAGATCGGCCAGCCAGAAAATCGGGAATCGAACCCTGCCTGAAGCCAAGAACAAATGTCTTTTTCTTTCCGATCTTTAGTGAAGATGCGGCATTGATAAAAAAGAAAAACGAGATAGATATCCAACTGTGTATGTTATTTTAACGCCTAGCCATTTACTGTACGGACGAGAGTAGCCCGGCAGGACAATGGTACTGAAGTATGAAACAGAAACGAATAGAGCCTTTGAATAGGTACCTAAATAGTAAAGTTCTATAACAGGACTTTTAGTATTGTAGCTATAATTTGGTTCCTCTGAAGATTCTGTTGTACATTTTGGACTTAAATTAGTCTCAATTTGAGTACTTAAAACGAAACAATATTGAAAATAATAACTATCAAGTTAAGTACCAGTTACTTAACTCCATCTTATTATAATGCGAACTGAAGCTGATCAAAAGTTTAATGCCATTTCCCTTCTCGCGAGGAAGTTGGCGCAAGAGTTGCCTTCCCAGTCTCGTCTGCCCGCCACGCGGAAGCGCTCGCGACTCCGGCTGAACGTAACAACACACGTCACAACTCCGCGAGTACACGCGTGACGTCACACCGCCACCACTTCACCGCGCGTGACGTCACAAGTTTGCAAGTTCCACAGAGAAACTACAAGTTCTGAGTCAAAGCCTACAAGTCAGCAGTTAGGTGGCGGGGTTTTTTTTCTGGTGGATTATAGTATTCGATCTGGAGTGATTACGGGTATACCTGTGGTATACTCTGACGCGGTAGACGTTGTGCTGTCGAATGATAATGGACTGTGCCATTTTAACAAAAACAAAATTTGACAACCAATAAGTATGTTGATCTCGTCCCGTTTGACAGCTGCAAATTTTCCATTTCTTTTCCTGATCTATACGAAGACAAACCCAACAAATCAAAAGCCATGAAAAACGGTTCATCAGTTTTAGACTAACAAGACTCCTTTTCACATACATTTATCGATATATCTACATTTATTGCACATTAAAGAGTATAATAATTTGGAATCTTTTCATTCATTTATTTTCATTGAGATTCTCGCTCGGTACGGTTGAATATTAGATGACTTTTAACGAAAACGTTAAGTATTATACCCTTTACAGCTAATAAATAAACGGAGTTAATTAGCAACTGAGCAGCAAATGTTATAAATTAATTAATAATAATGAAAATTGGTCTGAAGTATTTCCGTTCTATCAGAGCCTTCTTTTGTACCTGTTAAAACTCTAAATAATATTTAAAACTTAGAACTTACATAACTGTTAAAAAACTTAGGGTTAATTCATCAGTTTAGTAGTTTTATTAATATAAATAAATGTTCAGGCAGTCTTTTGTATTCAATACCTGACTTACGTTAAGATGATATCAGATGATATTGCATAACTTTCCTGTTTAAACAAAATACGGGTCCAACTTCTACAATAAATAAAACTGGCAGTTGTTCGATTCAAAGCTGTACAACAAGTGCAGTTGGAGCAAAACACTGGCCAATGTGAGCTGAGCTCTCTTCACTATTGGCTTGCATAGTACGCGCGGTCGGCATAAAGTTCACTGTCACGTTCGACTGTACTGTTACAGAGAGTTACAGGAGCGAGTTGAATGGCAGTAAAACAAAACTTGTCCAATATCAGCTTCGCCCTTATTCGAATATTTCAGCAACTTTGCGCATTTCGTTCTGACAATATTACACCTCAGCGGTGGTGTAAATAGTATTCATTGGTGTTGAGACTTTTTTTCATGAGAACGAGTTTGGCACTGATTTGTTTTAGATAGGCTAAGACTTAAAAAAAAATTGAACGAATCTAAAAATGTTATTTCATTCGATATATACCTATATTGAAAACAGTAAGTTAAATTAAAAGTTACGCATTATTTGGACTCGAAACAGTCAACAACTCCAAAGTTGAGTTGAGTTTGCCGCCGTCGAGGTGTGGATTGCTCTTAAACATTACATACGTTAGGGTAAGCGCATTCTCGAGTGGAGACCACTGAGAAAGTAGAGTGACAGCTTACGAAAGGGCCCATGATTTCATTCTGATAGAAGAGGCCTACATTAGCAGAAAAATGGTAACACAATATTAGAAGAGGGAGACGCATACCTAAAAAATCCCGTAAAAGTCGCAAGTTGAACAAAATTTAATTTATTTTAATTGTATTAAAGGGCCCGAATCCAGCAATTTTTCCTTAAAATATTTATAATTGTATGCTAACGAAGTTCTTAAAGACAAACAATTAATAAGTAAAGTTGTGCCGGCGCCGGCGTCGCGAACTTACCTCGTTAGGTGCGTATGAATTATTTACGCGGTGCGCGGAACGACTGCCCGGACTGTGTAACGAAATATAACTTTAGTCGTTACGGCTTCTTTTATGAAAGAAAAGAGAACACGTGATTGTAACGATGACGATTCAGTTGAACAATGATGTTGCAGTTTATTTGCATGATAAAGAATTCGCTACAATGCCAAGTTCAAGTCTATGACAAAAAGCTTTTCCGGAACAACACTTACGAAGGCATTCAAGTAGACTTTAAAATAAGGCATTTCCGTTCTACTGACACATTGCAAAGCATAATCTTTCTTAGGCCTTTACGAGGCCCGGACTGAATTCAAACACTATGGCGTGTATGAGTGAGTTTAGGAAAAGCGATTCCTCACACGTTTCCTTGAAATGGAGCATTTTGCGGCCCGGCCAGCGGATGGCATCGACGCGTCTTACTCTACGTTTATCGTAGCCGTAACCTAGTCTTTCGCTGGATGCGGTCAGCGCAGGATTGATCGTTGTGGAGATCGTTGGGAGGCCTATGCCCAGCAGTGGGCGTCGTTCGGCTCACATGATGATGATGTCGTTAATATAGATGTTACTCGCAGGACTATAAGAGTTAGTGACTCCTTGCATTTACGTAAATTAGCTAATTCTTTTAAAAAGAACACTCAAACAATAACAAAGCAGCAAAAAACACCATACAAGCGCTTTATGTACGAGTATATTGTATACCTTATTTATTAATTACAAGGATAAGCCAAGTTCAGACCCAGTTAATCGAATGCGCGTTACCGGCTTGAAATTCAATTAAAACGAACCGGAAAATGTGTTCTGGGATAATTACTCGAAAGGTTTTAATAAGTGGTCGAGTTGCTAGATGAATAAGAGATGGTACTTATTTTTATGATAGCCTAAGTCAAAAAATAAATTATTATTTATGTGATATTCATGTGCAACCCAGATAAAATGTAATAAGTAAAGAAATGTTTGAGTACGAGAGTGTTTTTCCCGTAAAAAATATCAATTTTAACAGCAACTTTTAAAAAGGAGCGCGATTTTTCAATGTTTCCAGATATTAATAGGATGCATGCAGTAATACTTGAAATCAACGTTACTAACATAACTCGCAAATTAATATTGCCCGCTTCGAGTTTAAACAAGAAAAAAATATTGAAAACGCGTACCCACCGGACCGTATTAATTAAGGAGCAGTCTGAGAATTTATTAAAAGATGGCGCACTTGGAAATTATTTTATGGAAAAGTAATTTCCGCGTAAAAGGTAAATTTGTTGCTTGAGAGCCTTGGGGAGGGGGAGAGGGGGAGGAACGGAGTATTCCCCATTGATTGGATTATTGTTTGATGAGCACACAGTCTCTGCGATTGCGTGATGTTTAACTGTAAAATCTTTTATTTGTATTAATTAAATAGACACCATTTTCCGTTTTCATTCCGAAAGATATTCGTTACTATTCATTGTAATTTGATTCTGTGCGGAATAAGTCCGAAACCATGAGGTAGGGCTGTTGTTAAATTAAAGTCTTTTTTATTGGTTTTATGTACTGCAAATAATCAGTTTGAACGGTCTATAGGCCTATTATTGTGTTGAAAGAAAGAAAGAAGAAAGAACGACAAAAAAAGAATTTTATTTCAGTGTTTTTAAGTTGGTAAGATACAGGTTAAAATAATTGTCCGATACAGGTTCTTACCAACTTAAGAACACTGAAATAAAATTCATTTCAATGAACACAATAAAAACTAACTGCTAAATCTAATCGCGCAAGCAAACAAAATGCTTGCGCGATGTATCTTACCGCCATCTATCCGTTAGTCCCTGTAACTAATTCAAACTGAGGTGTGTTCCATTCCTTGTTAAATTTTTCATGAACGCAACCTAAGTGACACTATCAACTAGTCGCACAACAAGCCGGCTACACTGAAGAGGAAGCGCCCAAAAGGCGTGGGCACTAATGAATGCTAATGGCCCTCCGAGGGCCCCAACAGCTGCGGCTCATTACGCAGACCTGGCTTTTGCTCGTTTTGTGGTTCACACGCTGCGCTCAAAGGGAGGACACTTTTAATCACTCTTTTGCCAATTCACTCTGATGTTTCACTAGTTTTACTCGTTTCCTGATTTTGCTATCAAAACTGTAATAAATATGTTTTGCGCGTATTATCTAACGAGATCTTATCTAGAATTCTGTGTTTGGAAACTGTAGGTTTTATAGAGGTACGTTATTTTTAAAAATTCAGAACAAACTGAACGACTGAAAGTAAGAGG
This sequence comes from Udea ferrugalis, assembly GCA_950022985.1. Lineage (NCBI taxonomy): Eukaryota > Metazoa > Arthropoda > Insecta > Lepidoptera > Crambidae > Udea > Udea ferrugalis. The sequence goes on along the minus strand of OX465524.1, from coordinate 18,193,422 downwards.
CAGGCTGATTCATGGAACAAATAGTTAGTAAGTAATTATTTATTTACAAACTGCCGCAATCGTAGAAATACACCACTTAGAAGCCCACAAAATCACCGTGTTTATTAGAATAGAAATAGAATAGAATTGGAAATAGAAAAACATTTGAAATTTAGAAATAAACAACGTGTTTTTAGAACATACCAACAATAAAACTTAAACTTGCTTTGATAAGCATAAAATTTATGCGTATCGTTGAACACCTTAACATTGAATAACGCAACTATAGAGACACAATGATTTGGACAATGCCGTGACACAAATGACATCAGAAACATCAAACTAGTCACAAAACTAGGCCAATTCTTGCTACGCTTCCAAACTGTGCTTTACCATGTTAGAAATAATACGCAAAATGGGTTGACGAGTTCTGTCGGTACAATACTGGGCCGGCACATAACGGCGGCTGTCCGGCGTCCGGCGGCCGGCCAGCGGAATTCCGGTCCAGTTGCTTATCGGAGAGCGACGACTGAAGACGCGTTTCCTTTGACAGCTGTTTAAAAGACTTTTGTTGAGTTGAGCGACACTTGCGGCTAAGGTCGTAGCGTATTCACAATTTTTAAAACTCATAAATGGACAAGAAAGGGAATATAATTTTGTATGTCTGAATATTCAGAAAATAACAGTTTTAATGGTTTAGAAAAGAATGCTAGGGAGACGGTACTCTTATTATCTGGGTGTTTGAAAGCTTACTTACCATTACCGTAGTAAAAAACAAACAAGTCAAATTAGGACTTGGTTGATATGACGAGATTTAAAAAAATACTTACTGCGTTTTTAAAAACTCTCTATAAGATCGAAAGATACGTTAAAGATCAGACGTTGTAGACTCTATATCTAAGAACTCATTAGGAGGAAAAATTACATCGTTTCATTTAAAAAGAGATGTGAAGATATATGTGGGTAAGAAGTAAGAAGATAATTGGCTGGGAAGGTTAAAATTAATAAAATTACTGAGCTCAATGTAAATAGAAGGCAAGCTAATTAAAAGTATTTTAAAGGGCCTTTAAATTAAATTCATATAATTAATGATGTTCTATCCACCCTTTAACCAACACGCGCGGAATCGAAGGGCTAAGGCAAAAGGTTCTCTCCAGAGAACTCTAATTGGTTAAGCCCCCCCCCCCCCCCCCTACCCCCTTCTTCACATAACACGCTGACTTGGTAATTGTTAGACCTTTACAGTGTTTAACTTACTTTCAATGTAAACACTCTTGCTCTGGGGGGTTGTACTCGTTTTTTAACGGTATTTAACCCTAGACATGAGAAAAGGGGCTTCCTAATGTATGAAACGATGTTCATTTAGTTTCTTTTATTTGAATGAGGACTTGACACAAAGTATTCTTAGCTATAATCATCTAGTTTTCTAACTTATAGACATTTGTGTGATTCAAATTGTTTTGAAGATTTCGCCATGTCACTTGGCTTTATCTTCAAGCACAGGAATTTAGGTGTAATTGGCTAGAATGTAATAAGTAAAGCGTGAATAATGGCGTCTTTCCAAGGCACTCTTCAAAAGTTCCAAATACTTATGTCTAACCCAAGGCAGGACCTCTTTATACGTTATCCACTACCGTTAATATTGGTAAGCCGTACGTTACTTAACTTAACCATTGAGAAAGGTCTATTCGAGCCTGTTCCTAGTGAAAATATCAAATTAAAATCAGCGTCTGACATACTGAGCTTTGTTCTCTCTCGGTGAGGTCAGGTGACCTTAGTGTAAACTGCCAAAGATATCCTAATGAGAAGCAGATTTTATGCAGTAACATATAGGTTTACCGTAAAGTTTGAGATCAGAATTTGATTGTAAATCAAGTGTGTTTCTTATCCGATATTGTTCAAACACTGCCTGGACAGTGCAAAAATATGCATTTATCATAGAAATGAGCTTCCAGTCAGTCTACACCAAGAGGCATTAATTAAACTGAGCAGTTGTAGCAGATAAAACACGATTACGGCTTCAAACTGGCAAACATTAAGCAGCACTTAGCTCATAAAGAGCTTTCAAAGCTCGCTTATTTGTTAAGCTTTCGAAGCTGCCGCAGCTGGAGCTAAGAGCAGCACTTCTTGATGAGTTGAGGAGTTACGAGCTTCTGGAACAAATATTAACTAGACGCGGCTGATGCAAGCGGAAACTAAAAATAATATGAGAGAAGCTTGACGGACCGGCTTCGGCCGCAAAGTTCGGAAAGTTTATTTTAAATCACATGTAAATTCCTAGAATAATGGCTATTTGCAGTACCTACAGCGTATGTGGGCGTGGTACATTTCAACTTGAGATTCTTTCGAAGAAGATTTCATAGTGTTAATGACTAAAAAACATTATAATCATTAACAGCCACTGGGCACTGATGAACAACGGCGTTGTTGTAATGACAGTTTTTAAACAGCTTTGCCCTAAATAAATACATTTATAGATTTAAATTCAAGCAGCCAGCGTTCGTCGAGATTGCAACTGGTGTAATTTGGTAGTCTAATTAGAATTACCTACTTTGCAGGTGCAAAATAATAATAAGCAAAATTCAATACCTTCAAATATTATGGATGTCTATGTTTAACAATGGAAATCATTATCTGATAATGCTGTTGCTGCAGATATAATTAGCTCATCCAGTTTGTGAACCTGTATTAAAGACTTTCAATTAGTAACAAAAATTCTGTGATTTTGCAGTGAATTTCCATCAAACATACCGTGATATTCCTGTTCGTAACAACTATATCAATATTTGCAAACCAGTTATAACCTGTTGAAAGCGGCAAAGCTCATAAAGAACTTTAAAGCTCGAGCTTATTTGCGAAACGCTCGAGGGCGAGCGAATAACCGCTTTCCTACCGCTCAGCGGGCCTGAGATCTGGTTTTTATAGTTTTTTCAGGAATTAATTGGATTTAGTTCGGTGACATGAAATTCACAAATTAATAAAATAACAGGCCCTTTTATGAACATCAAAATATACATCCCTTTATTTCTATACTAAGCAATGCAACATTCTGCAAAAAAATACCTTTTTTAAACTGTTAACGCAGTTTACATTTTGAACAAAAACAAATTAATTAACGAAATCAGACTAATGACCACTATATGTATATCGACTTGTATATTTTTTGAACAAAGAGTATGACCAATGAGACAAAGACCTCATATTTACTTGTGAAGTGAATAACAAATTAAACAGTATAAAAAACAAAATAGCAACAACGAACTCGTCTTATGTATCAATTGGTAAACAGGCTATTCCATCGCAATCTTTTTAAACTGCATTTGTGGCCTCAATTCATATTCTTCTTTTCCATAGCATAAAGAAGCACGACGACGTTTGACGGTTGCATTCTGCCTATCCTAACCTACGGTGCACAAACTTGGTCATTGACCGAGAATCTGAAGTCAAAGCTCGGAGTTTGCCAAAGAGCCATGGAGCGGAGTGTGTTGGGTATCAAACGCACCGACAAAATCCGCAACACCACTATTCGCGCCAAAACTGGGATCCAAGACGTTGGCCTAAAAGCCGCAAAACTGAAGTGGGAGTGGGCAGGTCATGTTTGCAGGATGCACCCGGATAAATGGGCCCGAATTACCACCTTATGGCTCCCCACAGACGGACGACGCCGAAGAGGAAGGCCTAAAAAGCGATGGTGTGATGACCTTGTAAACCACTCTAGAGACTGGCAGGTTTTGGCTGTGGATAGGGACCGCTGGAAGAGCTTGGGGGAGACCTTTGCCCAGCAGTGGGATCTAGAGAGTTAAAAGAAGCATTTTTTGCTGACTTCTTTCTAGCTCATTTAAAAAATTGACAGATGCAAATCTGACATAAAGTTTTAGGGTTACACAGAGCCATAAAAACGTTCATTTAAAAACTAAGACCCGGGCTATTGCGAATAAATCGGGATGTTTCTTCCCTGACTTAGTTAATTAGTGTTACCTTTGGATGCAACACTATTCGCAATAAGAGATTGTAATGAAACATCTGCTTATTAATTCTCTTCTCAAAGAGGCCTTAGTTATATTATTCCGGAACCACTTGGCCAGGAGGCTTATGTGATTACTCGTTCGCACTATAAATAAATTACCCTAATGGTTTGTGCAGTGCCGTTCGTACTACCGTCTTGGCTGGAATACCGACAACATTAGGACAGAAGCCACTCTGTGTGTAGTGGTCTAATGAAGAAAAGATGCTGCAGAAATAACATAATATTCAAAGAAGAAGATGAAGGGTGATAAGCAGTTTGGTAATCCACGTGTATAAAAACTCGGTTTTGTTACAGCACTTAAACCGTGAACTGCTAGTCCATTTTTCATGGTTATTCATTTATTGGATTTGTCTCCGCCTTAAATAGCAGAATAAAGTAAAAAAAAAGAAAATTTACAAAAAAAACTCAAAACATAGTGTCAAACAAGTCGGGTTCGACATTTTTGTTGGTTCTCTAAGTTTGTACTAGAAAGAAGGAAAGAAAATTTTGATTAGTCGACACAAGATAGTTTAGAGTTTACAAAAAATATTTATCTAGCGTGTGGCGCTAAGAGGGTTTCCACTCAGAATGTGTCAAGTACACGTAATGGTGTTCTTGACGCTGGTCTTCCGTGGATTTTTGATTATTTTTAAGGTACTAAACCGTCACAGTTCAGTAGCATTTGACAAAACGACGTTCGTCGGACAGCAAGTAAGATAACATGACAAGTCCCAGAGACGACTCTTGTCTAGCTCGTGACGTCACCGATGTGCCCTTATCTCAGGTGTTTATAGTTTTACCGACACACATTATGAAACAATGTTGCAAATTAACTTTTACTGATAACTTTGTTGATAACTTTTGACCTCAGTTAATTCTTCATGTGACCGAACAACAAATAAAAAATAAATGAGAAGCAATTGACATTAAACGATTATTGACCACCTCTGTATTGTTTGTGTCTTAAAAACTGAGCTAGAGTATGACAATGGCCTATGCAATAAGTTAAAGTGATGCAACAAATGAAACACAGTGGAAAATAAAACCATGTACGGAACCAGTGGTATACAAAGCTTTCAAAAAGATTGAAACACCCAACAGTTGCGGCGGCTGCACAAACACGAACGCAAAAATGAAAAAAATATAGTATTAATGAAAACTGTATTGATGCAGTATCACATAGTAGGTAGTCACATGACCTGTGAAAGCATAGCGAATGTATCGTTTGCTTTACGGAAAATCACCGTGGACGACCATCATTATCAACAAAGCGTTTTATCCATCTATGCATAAGCCTCACTCCGAAGTCCTCAAACGCCTTTCACACTTGACTGAAAGCACAAACGATTATACTCGTGACGTCACTAAACTCCGTGTCGTCATTACTTCACGCAACATCGACTCAGCTCGGCACCGAGGCGGCAGTAAAATTGTAATGGTTAGAATGGCAACATTCATAAACTTATTAATAGCGAGTTTTTTAATAACTTATCGACCGACAAATTATGAGTTACTGAAAAAACGATAAATACATTTCGAACCCTCCAATAATTACTTTACGTGTGATCACATGTAAAGTTTTATACAATCTTTGACAGTGGTATCTAAATTCATACAGCGGATTTAGCTGTTCCTGAAGCGCGCTTGACGAGTCGCTCTACAGAACGTTTGATTATGTGCATAATTAATGGAAAGTAACAAAACAGCCTCATTGGTACAAATCTTCGCTATATAGAAAATAACTTTTTTACTAACTTACAAATATTAAGGCTGAAATATGAAAAAAAAAAATTGCACAAAAAAACGTTTGAAGTTGAGAAAGTTTAAACAAAAATGTTTACTAAATTTCGTTTTCTCATTTGAAGTTGAAAAACAAAGCGGCCACGGCCACTCATTGGAGTGACCATGGTCCGCATGGGCACATTTCCCAATAGAAATGTGCCTATGCTCGCCAAATGGATGTACAAACCTACCCATTGCGCCAATGGGGGTGTTAAACAAACAAAAGACTGATTGCGTCTAAAAAGCGTCTTATCTAAATACTTCCACAGTCAACTAAACGCCCGCGAAGAAGTCCTAATGCACCAGCGGCCCCTAAGCGATGAATAAATAACTTAAGGCTGAGTAGGTTCCAGCCTCATCGGTGACGTCATTAGTAAACAAACCTTATCCGAAAGGAGCGGCCATTCGGCAAACGCGACGGTTTCTCAGCGAGGGACGCATCAAACGAGATTCGCTCTCTTAATGACCCTTCTAGGGAGTTGACTTCTAGAGATTGTACTAAGGTTGCGGATTGGGAATATCTTGCTTTAAACAGTAAAAAAATGAAATGTTTATTTCGTGTTGAGGAAAGCCTTCAAAGCCTTTCTTTATGAAAGTTATGTAAATTGCCTTCGTAGTACTCGTAGTTATGTGATATTAGCTGATCTTAAGCGTCGCACACACGTAGATACTAGACAAGACAACAATAAGCTACCAGTGATTATATTATTTTCAAATACGAAATATGATAATATCAATCAACTACTCTTGTGTCAACGGCTGCCGTTGACGCTTTGTGTACAGTGGCATCCACTTGTCACATATAGCGATCACCAATCAAAAAGCGTTCAGGTATCTCGAACTTAAAGTCGACGCAAAGCAAATTACTTACATCATCAAACAGCTCCATATACTAAGTGGCATGCAATAAATAAATAAACAGCCTTACAAATTTTGTTACGACGTTTGCTACGGAATCCTGTTGTGTGCGTAACGGTAACAAGCAACCGGTGATTTTGTCCGTTTGCATATACCGAACACCACAGAAGTAAAAGAAAAACGGACGTAACAAAACACTAAAAAAATACAAGCTACTACAAATTCGTTTGTTTTACATGACCTACTACACTCACAAAAATACACGAGGTCTGACAAACTAAGCCATTTTACCCCGTGTGACAGCACCAACGACCACACACCCTAAACTGGCAGCTGATATGCTTCACTCGTGATTAGACGAGGTTACGTCCGCCTTTCTTTTACGTCCCTGCTGAACACTACTTCGGTTCACGGCCTACCTTCGAATAGCGCCTTACAAGTGTTAGATTAGATTAGATAATTTATTTCTCAAATTAAAGTTCACTACAAATTAAATCAGATGTCAAAACATAGGTCATGCAAATTGAGATCGTCAGAGAATTAAAATTACAATTAAATACAATAAAATAAAAATTAAACTACTTAAAATAAAAATTAAATCGAATTAAAATACACTAAAATAATAGATTCGATTAATCAGAAGTCACAAATAAAATCAAGTTAAACAATGTGAATAGGATACAAAAAAAAATATTATTCATTTATCATGTCAAGGTTTATGAACTCGGCTGTTGAATAAAATGGATTGGTTAGAAAAGGATACATTCTGAGGTTGCCGCCTTTGTCGCCGATGGCCAGCAGCTTCTGTATGGGGTCCCATGCCAAGGCTGTGGGCGAGAACGGGAACCCGTGTCGAAATGTCTGGAACAAAAGAAACACCACGTCAGCCTTATGTTTCATCAACTGAATAAACAACTTTACCCTCCCTTAAGGCACTTAGCAAAAGTTTACTTAAGTGCATAACTATCAATTGAAAAAAAAACTTAACTTAGTATAAATGACAAAGTAATACAGGTTTGAGATGAAATAAAATAGAACAGACAAATTGAGTTTATGTAAACTTGAGCAAACCAGTTGACAAGTTTTAGGAATAAAACGACCCGTCACACAACGCTATTACACCTCAAACATTGTATTAACTACCGCGATAATTTGAAAATCGTTTGAATCTTAAATTATTTCTTCCAGCAACAATGCTAATATGTATATTATTATGATCGCCAGTGCGTTAGGTAACTAAAAAATAAGAAAGTGCACTGATTTAGCCTCTGCAACAATGTTGTTATCAGCGGCCAAAGAGTCAACTTGTAGGTGCAGTAATAGATAGGGTACTATCGGGCGGGTCAATGGACACGGGTCATTGGGGACTGGGCTGTTTCTAGCCAGAATTTTAAACATTATTAATTTCTAAAGAAACATAAACTTAATGCTGTGCCCTGTAAACGGCTTATTTACGTCCCACTACTGGGCACAGCCCTCACCTTAACTATGAGTTGGAATGAGCCATACTCCAACAAGCGGGCTCAGTGCGGATTGTTGGAGGGGAGTAAGGTTGGTGAGCAAACTACACCTCAAGTTGTGCCCTGATGAGAGCTCTCATTAAAAATCTCTATAAAATATAAAATATGAACTGAATGTCTGTAAGAATTAGAAATAGAAATGTATCAACAGTCCAATATGATATAGACCGTATAATAGGTATTCAATATTTTATTTAACTCAAAAACTACAACTTCAGCTGCTTTGTGTGGCTTTAGTAACAAACAGTCATGTAGTTTTACATTATTATAGAAGAATTTTGATCTAATTAGTATCCAAATGAGGTAATAAATCGTTTTTAGCCAATCAATTTGATTTTACCATTGAACAATGCACGTCATTAAGTTATTTCTTCAAAATACTGCCACAATAGCAAATAGCCCGCAGATATGTTTCCTCTGAATCCAATTTTATGAAATCCATTGCTCCATCCGAAAACAAATTCTGTTAGGAATTGCATAGAGAAACGATTTGACTTTCAAAATGAATTTCACAAATATTTATTCGAATCAAACACATTTGTTTCATGTTACATGTAACTACTAACAAGTTTATTTACAGTCAGCTAAAAAACAGATAAAAGCATCGATTCAGAACTTGTTTTTATCGAGAAGAATTAAGCGAATTTCATTCGATAGCTTAACATTTGTTTTGAACGTAGTTTAATATTTTACCACCGTATAAATTGAGAATTATGAAAGAGCATAAAGAAAGGAAGAAAGAAAGAATGAAATATCAAGAATAGCAGAGACATATAGCGACTATTTTGCAGCAATCAAAACGCCAGCAACACCCAAACACATCACAAACACAAGTGGTCGTTACATGAGTTTGCTCGGGGAACCCATACACCGAAGCTTTATTTTTTTTCTAGCTGTCCGACAGACGTCGCCCTGTCAAATACTATTGTATTGCGACAGTTCATTAAAAACCTTATTTGACAGCCAACCAAATCCAATCCCATCCTAACTGACATGTTCAAAGCCCGAAGTAAAGAAAAAATTACTGGTTTTATCAACTTTATCGTATTTTTTACGTTTGTTAGAACCAAGGCAAGAAGGTCTGTAAGGCTTTATTTATTTATTTATACTTTATTGCACAACAATGAGATTGTTACAAATGGCGGACTTAATGCCGGAAAAGGCATTCTCTACCAGTCAACCATAGGGCTAAGCAGAAAAAAATTTTAGTAGGCGGTGCAACAGTGTAAAAAAAAAAAAAACATTATATAAAAAGAGCATAATAAAAAAAAAAAGAAATGGACAAAATAATTGATCAGGCTTCATTAAACATAACAAATAAGAAATCAGCTAAATTGGTTCAGCAAATCTCGAGTGTTGCTAACCAACACATTTACCGATTAATTTTTGTTCATGTAAATTATTATTAGCTATTTACTAATTCGTTTTGATTACGAAAGGACGCCCAGCACAACGTCACGCCCAAGCTCTCTCGGCCTCCCGGTGGTTTTAGCTTCCTCAAGTACAAAGCCATTCCCCCAGTGTTACATCTCTGACCTGCCTTAAAGTTTAGTGCATTGACTAAGTTGCGATTACACCTAAGGCACAAAATAAGCAAATAAGGTTATCAACAAAAAGGTGACGCTAGTTGATAAGAACAAAAAAGTAAGCATCGGTTGAGTATAAAAGCCGCGGGTCTCTCAAAGACTGCATCACAGTGTGGGGTAGGTGGTCATCATGAAGTTCCTCGTGCTAGCAGCGGTCCTCGCCGTGGCGTCTGCCACCGTCATCAAGGATGACCTCATCGACATCACCAACATTCTTAAGAAGGACACCTTAGGTGAATCTTGCGAACATTTTATTTGATACAAAGCGAATTGCGAATTATATGAGTTCCCAATTACTGTGTGAGCCGACGGCTTAATACTCCAATGAACAACGTGAAGAACTCCCTTTGCTCAAGTTGCTAAATATAGAAACAGTGATTTTCGCGCAAAGATTACGAATTATTAAAAACTTATCCACAAGGATTAAGCTTGATACATTTTTTTTGCGAAATGGTTGGCTCAAATGTCACCTTGAACAGCTGAATTAAATTTTGAATTATGTTCATCCATGATGTACGTTTATTGATACAATGTTAATTTCTTAACAGTAAACGTCGACATCAAGACCAAGGAATTATGCCTTCTGAAGTTACTGAACCACATCCTGCAGCCTACCATGTACGAGGACATCAGGGACGTTGCTCGCGAGTGGACTCTTGAAAACAACATCGACAAATACCTGGTAAGGACCTTTGTCTTCATTAATAACTTTACTCGTTTTTGAATATCTTACAGCAAAAATACACTCCGTTTATAATATAGGATTGACGTTTTCAATTAAATTTCATATTTCTATTCCAGAAAGTCGATGTCGTCAAGAAATTCGTCGAAACGTACAAGATGGGTATGCTCCCTCGCGGCGAGGTGTTTGTGCACACCAACGAGAAACACCTGAAAGAAGCCGTCAGGGTCTTCAAGCTCCTGTTCTTCGCGAAGGACTTCGACGTGTTCTTCCGCACCGCGTGCTGGCTGCGCGAGCGCATCAACGGCGGCATGTTCGTCTACGCACTCACCTGCGCCTGCTTCCACAGAACCGACTGCCTCGGCATCGTTCTCCCAGCGCCCTACGAAATCTACCCCTACTTCTTCGTCGACAGCCATATCATTAACAAGGCATTCATGCTTAAGATGACCAAGGCCGGATTAGACCCTCTCATCAAGGACTACTATGGCATCAAGGTCACTGACAACAACATCGTCGTCATTGACTGGCGCAAGGGAGTCCGTCACACTCTGACTGAGCATGACAAAATCAACTACTTCACAGAGGACATTGACCTGAACACTTACATGTACTACTTACACATGAACTACCCGTACTGGATGACCGATGACATATACAACGTCAACAAGGAACGTCGTGGTGAGATCATGCAGTACTCCTACATGCAACTCTTGGCCCGGAAGAGATTAGAGCGTCTGAGCCACGGAATGTGCGACATTAAGATGCTGATGTGGAATGAGCCCATGAAGACCGGCTACTGGCCCAAGATCCGCATGCACAACGGAGAGGAGATGCCTGTCCGCCACAACAACGTCCTCCTTGTCACCAAGGACAACGTTAAGGAGAAACTGCTTATTGACGACATTGAGAAGATCATTCGTGAAGGAATTCTTAAAGGAAAGATTGAGCTGGTGAGTACGATACAAATGAGTACATTCATTATTATAATTGTATTTCGGAAATAATCCATAATACCTATCTTACATTCAATCACACTTAAAAACGAATAGTGATCATACGATGATTGATGTCATAAGATTTTATTTGTTGAATGAAAAACAAAAAAATGCTGGTTTTCTATACCATTAGAAATTAATTGTCATTTGTAATTCCAGCGCGACGGCCAAACCCTCATCTTGAAGAAGGCTGAAGACATCGAAATTCTTGCTCGTCTGATCTTGGGAGGCATTGGCATGAAACACGACCACGCCAAGCAGATCCACGTCATGAACCTGTTCAAGAGGATGCTCACCTACAGCCACTACAACCTCGACAAGTAAGAAACCTAATGAATTAAATGTGTTCTAGTCTGTTGGATTTAAAAAGATTCAGTTAGGGTTTTCAACCCTTTCTCTCTCAGGCATTTAAAATACCTACCATCTCAAAAAATAATTCAAAACATGCTTTTCGCAACTAATCCATACTCCGAGATTCGACACTGACTATTCGTCGTTGATTATGAATACATGAACATATTTAAATTATGAATGACATATTTTAATCGGTTCATACTTTGTTTCAGATACACTTACATCCCCACCGCTTTGGACATGTACACAACTTGTCTGCGAGACCCCATCTTCTGGAAGCTGATGAAGCGCATTACCAACGTCTTTGTTCTCTTCAAGAACCTTCTGCCCAGATACACCCACGAGGACCTCGACTTCCCCGGCGTCAAGATTGACCGCATCATGACCGACAAACTGGTTACCTTCATGGACGAGTATGACCTCGACATCACCAATGCTATGTACTTAGACAAAACTGAGATAATGAAGAAACGCTCCGACATGGTTTACGTCGGTCGCGTTCGTCGTCTGAACCACCACCCCTTCAAGGTCAACATTGAAGTAGTCTCTGACAAGGCCGTCGATGCTGTTGTCCGCGTCTTCATTGGTCCTAAATTCGACTGCATGGGCCGCCTCATGACCCTCAACGACATCCGCCTAGACATGGTTGAAATCGACAGCTTCATGTACAAACTGGACACTGGAAAGAACACCATCGTTCGTAACTCGCTGGAGATGCACGGTGTCATCGAGCAGAGGCCTTGGACTCGTCGTGTTTGGGACCGTTCAATGGAGACCATGGGTACCGGAGTTAAGATGGTTGACAGTTGGTGGTACAAAACCCGCATGGGCTTCCCTCACCGCCTGCTCCTTCCTATGGGTAAACGTGGTGGTCTTATGCTGCAGATGTTCGTGGTTGTTACCCCTGTGCGTACTGGCCTCATTCTCCCAATGCTGGACATGTCGATCATGAAGGAACGCAAGGCTTGTCGCTGGACCACGTGTTTCGACACCATGCCCCTCGGCTTCCCCTTCGACAGAGACATCGATGACACACGGTTCTTCACAAAGAACATGAAGTTCACAGACATCATGATCTACAGGAAGGACATGACTACCTCCAACACAGTCAAGGAGATGGACTGGTCCGAGATGGTGATGAAGCGCGATGACTTGACCTACCTGGACACTGACATGCTCGTCAGAAGGTCATACAGAGACATCATGTTAATGAGCGTCGACAACATGACTCATATGTGAATGTACCATAATTTATTGATTTAATAATAGTAATAAACAGCATTGATTAAAATGATTGTGTTATTTATATGTTTCGTTCCTCATGACGACAACAATCAGTACACCTCTGACTTCCCTCTTCGGCATATAGCTGTATGCGTATTTAGATAACATTTTAATAAAAATTACGAGTACGTGTGAAAAGCAACACGCTTTTAAGAAAGCGATTATACTTCTTATAATAATCGAGTTTATTTATTTAAATCATTATAAACAAAAAAGGTAATGGTAGCAATCCCGTTTTTAACGACTTGAATGTTAGTGACCATGAAAGTGTAAAGAAATAAATCGAGTATCTGTTGTTCTGCCCTGAAGAAACTACTATTGTCCATCGAAAATAAAAGGGAGAAAACTTTCAAGATATATCTTATTCTTAACTTGTGCAGTAGTGACATCAAATTTATTTGAAAACATGAATTCTAGCATCAACAAAACGATTTCTTGTCAAAGGTAGCGATATAACGTATGATAAACTATCGCCAAGGAGTGTCTTGAATGCCAGCTATGTTTGAATTGCCAATATCGGACACATCCAATTTGGGATCAAACCTTGTGTTGTTCTTTGAACTCAAAGATCTGACTCGTACACATATTTCAGAATTAAGTATAATGTAGAGGTACGAGTATAATGTAAACAGTACCTAACTTGAAACTACACTTTTAGAGTCAGTCTATTTTGCGGTTCGCAATTGCTCAAAAATGTTGGTAATGTTCTAACCATTCGACTTAAGCTAAACCCTCTTAATGATAAAAAGTTAATACATTGACGATTGGCAATGAAGCATTGGTTAGCCAATTATTGAAATGTCACAAACACAAAATATTATTTACCTACTTCCTTTTGAAACAGTTTCACTTTTACAAAAATACATAATTCCCATACTTTGCTTGTATTATTTGTATCGGATTAATTCCAGCGTCTCTAGCAAAGAAATTCAGAAGAAGCAAATTTCCAGTCAACAGCACGTCCTGTTATTTTAGCAATTTTCGTATATTTCTTACTGGCTCCACTTAAAATACTTCAAACATCGACTTCCGGGATAAACGATTCATATGTGATTCTACGTACCCTTTCGTCCACTTGAAGAGTCAAAACACAAACAAAGCTACTCAGAAGAGCCCTTCGCAAGTTGGGCCCAATATTTGGCGACGTTCGGACCTCTCCTTTGATCCTCGCCCTCGAGGCTTCGCTACCTCTTAAGCCTCATTTGAACTCCCTTCACTCGTGCGGGGAATTGGACGTGGAAGCTCTTTATTTAAATCTTTTTGGGTGTTTTCTCGCATCTTATTGTAGTCAAGACTTTCTTCGACAAAAATAATAATATTTTATACTAATTGGACAACACACGAACACATCAACCTTTACATAGGGGCACCTTATGCGGCTGACATTAGACCCGTTTTGCAATGGTTTTGTAACGGTTGATGTGTGCGCTTCTGTATGTACACTGAGTTCTTGCAAATAAATAATATTTTATTTACAAATCAAACCACATAAGAGCAATACTCACGATGGGTTTGCCTATAGTTACTTACTTGCTCTTTTACACTAACCTTATTTTTTGTCATTTGAACAGAATCCCTTCAAGTACGTTTATTTGGGCGTAGGTATGTCTTTTTACTGTCCTTCCATTCTTATTTCTATGTTTGTTTGAACGAATTATCTGGAGGATGTCTTTTATTGTATTTTCAACAGTAATTTGAAACAGCACATTCTGATTTTGTGATAATTTTACAATACCCACTCTTTCGATTTCATGTCAAAGTGCGTATTTGTTTGACATTATTATTTTTAAATTCGTGGAATGAGCAAGCGGTATTTTAGCCAAGAACCATTTGGCACTTACAGGATGCTTACAGGAAATATTGATAATTCACAAGCTTGCGTTTGTCCAAAGTCCTGGGAAAACTGTGAACCGCCCAAAGCTTTCGTGTGGTTGTCTGAACCATCATTTGCCTAAAATACTAATTCCTCTTCACGTATTCCGACTATATCTAGTAAATCCTATATTCCCGAAATCTTAATGGTATTCCACTGTCGGAAATCTGCGTATCCTATTACTTTGTGTAAAGAGCTGAGCGGAAATGGGTTGTTCGTAGTAAGTGAGTGTGAGAGGAGCTGGAGCCCCCAGCCGGGCGCGACAGTTTGCATAAGGCTGTGGTTCTAAACTAGCGATGAAATCACTAGCGTGCGCCCGCCGTGGCGTCACGATTGCTGTCAGCATGCTGACAGCAAAGAAACAGTATAATCACTACATAGTATAAAACAAAGTCGCTTTCTCTGTCCTTATGTCCCTTTGAATGCTTAAATCTTTGAAACTACGCAAAGGATTTCGATGCGGTTTTTTTTGAATGAATGAATGAATGAATGAAATTATTTATTGCAAGTAACAACGACTCATTGTTGTTAGTAAAATTTAAAAATATGTTAGTCTAATTCAATTGTGGTAAAAAAAAAAAAAAAACATTAAATTACATTAACAATACAAACAAAAAGAAATGAATAATTGCTTTAAAGCGGCCAGTTCTGCACCACTCCCCCCGAAATGGTACGTGATCGACCGACGTACAGGCAGTCCAGTCTGCTGGCAATCATGTTCAGGATGCTGTTACCACTCTCCCGCACCCTGCGCACCAAGGACGCGCACCTCTTGCGCATTGTTGCGTAAAAGCAGTCCACTCCTGCTTCAGCGAACATCCCTGATGCACTACAGAAGCGAGGTAGCCGTAACAGCACCCTGAAAGCATTATTGTACTGGACACGGAGAGCGCTATAAGCCTTTTGAGTATATCTAGCCCAGAGGCTGCACGTGTAAAAAGATGTACAGTACGCCCTGAACAATGTTAGTTTTACGTCGCGTGTACAGCGTGCAAACCTTCGAGCCAGCATGTTCGCTCTGACTGTCAGCGCTCTCCGTTCCCGGTCAATATCTTCGTCGTCTTTGAGGTCGGGAGTCAACACATGACCAAGATATTTGAACCTTGAAACTCTTTGTAAAGTGTTGCCATTTATTTTTAAAGGTGGTATTTTTTCATATCCTTTACTCCCAGCCCCAAAGACCATCACTTGACTCTTGTCAACATTGTAAATCTTGATAACTTTTTCTACTGGCCTGTAATATTGTTGTTGTTTTAGTGTGCAATAAAGAATATTTACTTACTTACTTACTTAAATCAGTCCGTGAGATACGGCGTACTCCTCGCAAACAGACACGAGTCTACGCAGACCACAAATGGATGCACTGAGCAGGACCATGTCGTCCGCGTAGCTAATATTATTAACGCAGACACCGTCTATATGACAGCCGACATTGGTGCTGCTCAACGCATCGACCAGGTCATTGACATACAGGTTAAAAAGCGTGGGCGAGCTTACTCCTCCCTGCCTCACCCCGCATTCCAACCTGTACGGCTCAGATAGCGCCCCGTCCCATCTCACGCTGTTGACCTGGTTTCCATACCAGTACCTGAGTAGATTAATAAGTTCTACTGGTAAGTGAGATTTTTGTAACTTATGCCACAGGATATCATAAGAAACCAGGTCAAAAGCTTTCGACAGGTCCAAAAAGCAGGCCAGGACTGGCGTTTTCCGCTGCACATAGTAAGTGATGGAATGCTTAACACACAGGACAGCACTTTCTGTTGATAATTTAGGCCGGAAACCAAACTGATTATCATGCAGTTTCACGTGACTATTCAGATGTATGTTAAGCACACCATCAAACACCCGGGCGATTACCGTCGCTAATGATATAGGCCTATAGTTATTTTTATCTGCTAGATCTCCAGTTCTATTTTTAACTATAGGCACTACTAAAGTTTTTATCATGTCTTGAGGCATGTAACTATGAGCTAAACAGTAATTGAATAGTAAGAACAGCACACGGGGTAGGTGCGGACCAGCAAACTTAAGGTGTTCGATACTAAGCCCGTCGTGGCCAGGCGATTTACCTTTAGTCATAGACTTAATAATGTGTGCTATATCTTTAATAGAAAAAGTTATTCGCCTCCCCACTTCGGGCTCAGAATCCAAGGCTGATTTCGAGGGCCCTAGGGGGGATTTTACTCTAAAACGATCTACAAACATGTTAGCGATCCCTTTAGGCTCGCTGACACCGTCGACACTCACAGGTTGACCAGGCTTACACTGCAATAGATTGGTGTGTTTCCAAAATGATGAAAAATCTTTTTTCGTGTGATGGGAGGCCAGAATATCCATTTTAATTTGCGTTTCGTGATCCTGGCACCATTTTAAACGCGATTTAAATATTTTTCTAGCCTCGCACATTTGTTCATAAATGTCGCCACTTGCTGGTTTCCCATGTAACTGCCATAATTGAAATCTAAGCCTGGCCTTCCCGTGAGCTTCAGCCACATGTTTATTCCAGCCGGCCACAACTTTCCCTTTGACTTTTTTCCTCCTTTTACTAATTATCGAGGATTCCCTAATCGCCAGTATTAAAACGTTATACAAATTGTCAATAACACATTTGTGACTATCATTATAACACATCTTCTCACAACAATTATGCAGTTCAATGGCATAGTCTATGGATCTCAATCTCTGATTACATTCTTGCCTATACAAATCTATCTGCTCTTGAGTCCTTACACCCCAGACCACCTCCTTCTGATGAACTGACCTATTTATTTTTGTAGGTACAATAAAGTCCAAGTTGCACTCAATCGCTAATGGATAATGATCCGACCACATAATGTCATAGATAACATACACATTTTGAATCGAATTGACTGCTGCTTTACTAGATAAAATGTGATCCAACCACCTCCTAGACCCATTTATCTCACTAATATAAGTATGCGTGCTACTGGCTAAACCTAGCATATCCAAATCTATACAAGACCACTCCTGGTCTGAGCAAAAATTTAATAGTTCATAATAAAACTGTTCGTGGGGATGAGCATTAAAATCTCCCATTATGTATACACAGTCCACACTACAGTTGTCTATTATAGCGCTTACCGCACTGAGAACATCCGTGAACTCGGCTAGATTCGCTCTGACGTCCGTAGGCATATACACGCACATCACTAAGAATGACTTTTGATTTGTTAATACCTTGATCGCACAAATACGCGGGTTATCGCACTCGATCACAACCACATTCACAAACACACTGCAGCGCCACAGCAGAGCTACTCCACCGTAGGGCCGCCCTCTCAGAAGGCCAGCCGACGAGTCCATCGCTGATACGCCAGTGCTGCTGAAGTCACTACTAATAGTATTTAAAAACGGAATCTCTTCGTTTGCCAACCAAGTTTCTTGTAGTGCTATAATATCGCATACCTTACATAGATCTCGAATGTTATCTATTGAACGTTTAACATTTTTACAATTAAACGTGACAAATTTGTGTGCCATTGTTTATTTATTTCTTTGAGACGGGCCGACTCCTTCATGTGAAGGTATCATTCTACGACTTAATTTGTAATTAAAAAATCGACGGAAGATTATTCCTTTTGGCCATATCTTCTCATCCAAGAACTGAGATAATTTATTCTGTGGCACATAGAATTTATAGGCGTTGTAATCACACTGACGTTGACTAGCTATTTTTTCCAGTTCAACCGTTTCCTGTGTCATCTTGTAGATATATCGAATTATGTCGGCCTCACCCGTACTTTGGTGAATATTAGTTATAAATACGGGGGTTTTACGTTCAGCAGCTCTAAATGTTTCGCCTTCTCCAATTACTGCTATCCCTGATTTTCCTTCAATACGGTTCTTTGACTTTTTATCCTTCTTTCGAACCACTGTCCATTCTTTACTTCCTCGTTCAGCTGCTTGTGCATACGATATCTCGTTTGCACTTACCTTCGCGCTCAGCTGATCGACCGGCCGTGTCACAATAGTAGGTACTGCGCCCGCCGGCCGCGGCGGCGGTGACGCATCGCTCGGGCAGCCGGTTAACAAGCTAACGGCTGCTTGCGCTGTCTCATTTTTACCCGCAATATCTTTACATCGTATGTCTCTAAAATGCAAACTCATCTCGTTTGAAGATAACGGTTCATCCATATTAGAATGAGACTCATCAAAAAGTGATAAGCCTGCGGGTCCACTGTCACAGTAGGCACCTCTCTTCATGTTAACTTTTACTGCCGAAAAGGGAGGCGAAGGATTTTTACTGTTCATGCACTCCTTCTTAGCCAGTTCTAGCTGCTCTGTAGTAACGTAGGACGATTTTATTTTCAATAAATCCGCCTGCAGCAAGGTTATATCTTTTAAGAGTTTAGATACATCTAGATGGTCCATGGTTAAATTGGGAAGTTTGTCCAAATCCCTGGCCACAAACACAGGCAGTTTATCAGGCTCCGTAACTTTTAATAAGTTGAGCATGTCGTACACTAAACGATCTTCTTTTCCTTTTCCCTTGCGCACGATTTTTCGTTGTTCTGACGGTACGGATTCAAACAGTAATGAATGCGATTTTTGAATTTCATCACTAGAGTATGTTGAAGTACATAACTTCACCAGGGTTTCTTCGTCAGCTTTTGATAGTTTCGCCCTCAAATAGGCCAACAGCTCGTTGATCACAATATTACAACCAACACACTTTACCGAACACGACATTTTTGCGGACTCAAAACGCCGGACCTTTTAATTTATTTATTTATTTATTTATTTATTTATGCAAAAAAATCCCATGCCGGCTTACAGATAAATTCTAACACGCTGGCAGGTTAAACATAATAGATAGAATGATTCAAGAGGAAGGTTTATATGTATAATAACATCCTATTGCACCCGTGCGAAGCGGGGGCGGGTCGCTAGTTACAGTACAAGGACCTCAAAAGTAGCTTAATCTGTGAGCAGCAGTAGAAAATTCAGTAGTTTAAGAATTTGGCTTCATCGAACAATACTATTTAGCTTGGACCAAACTTTCAAAGGAACTTAAGGTCTAGTTTCCAATTATTTGAGTCCCAACGCTGCCAATGCTAACGCATTCCAATACTCAAATTTTCAATTACATTTTACTAACAAAAAACTGATAAACCTAGATTTTATTATTGGTTCGTAACAAGTTCCCATGATTTATCTAGTTAAAATTCTAGCAATCACTGAGGATCCTTGTCTAGAGTTGCTGGTTCTGCAGTTTCTAGACTTTTTAAGGATGATGGTAGGGATCGCTTGATGATCTCTCTTCCCTACCCCCGCTGTTCCACGACCACGGCCTAATTTGCTAAAATCGCATCGCTCGGAGCGAGCGGCTTTGTGCCGCCAAATTAATCGTCGCAGCCATTGTTTCGCTGGATCCTCAAATTTACACCCCGTGTAACCGCCATTGTACTTGCTAATCCTCTACCTTTGGATGAATGGCTTTTAATTAAGTCATTGTTGAAACATGCGTATGCGATGAGTTGACAGAAATTTTGATAGTTTTATGCGGCTACGATCCTGTGTGCAGAAGACGACAGATTAACTCTTTACACTTTCAGAGGTCGTGCTACCTTACGCCAATGTTGTGGAGGTTATCCCCCAACTGTTATGTCACGCTTGACGTGTTACTCACTACTCTGTCAAACAGCTCAAGGTTTGTTGGTTCGTTCTTGACGTGTCACCCAGACGTGGAACGCTCTTTCAGCACATGTGTTTCTTTATTCCTATAATAGGCTTTTTAAGCGGGCTTGAAAAGGCATTCAAGCAGGCCTTTAGGATAAGACTGATCAGCTCAGTTATAACTGTATTACTGTACTCGTCGACTATATACCTAAACCTCACGGCTGCTTTCCATTAAGTGGAGACCGATCATCCTGAAGAATACATTAAAAAAAACGTGGATGTGGTGAACTGTGTACGGTTCACTCGGTGTGCGAGGTTGAACAAAATTATTTATGTGTAAGATTAATTTTGAGAAAAAGCTGAGAGCTGACAGTTGGTGCTCTGGCCTGCCTAGACTAGCTCGTAGAAAAGACATCATCATCATGTTATTCTATTGTAGTCATCACAAAATAATGATCCAGATACATAATTACTAGCATAATTAAATTTGCCAATCAACCCATACGGGGTAGAATAAAACGGGTACACTCGGTCAAAGTCGCGTATAAACTCTATACAAAAAAAACTAACTTTTAAATTATTAAAAAAAGCGAGCGTTCTGCTTTTCATCCTTTGTTCTTTGACAGAGGCGTACGTGTTAAACTAAATGTAGCCGCACGTGGAACCTTATCAAAGGCAGAAGGGGCAAAGGTAACGTTATACGGGAGCAGGGACAAAGCGATGTGACGCTCCTTTTGTGCTGACCCCCTTCCCCTACTTCGGACACAGGGGGTGTGAGCCACCCACACAAAAACAGTAAGGATGTCAGCCGTATGGTGATCAGTTTATGCAGGTCGCAATTCCTACTCGTACCGTGCACAGTAGAAGTAGATGATGATTGAGAAAACAAATATACGAGTATATTATGCCTGTATTTTGCTAATGATAGTGTAAGCAAGCGTGATTCTTAAATAAATAAATAAAATATAAAACATCGTTGAGAGGCTTTTTGAGTTTTCAAAATACGTTCCTTTTAAAATCAGCTGTTTACAGACGCACAGTTCACAATCAGTTCTGCTGTTGACTGAGTTTCCATCAGGTATGTCCTGCCACTTACGAAACACAGTAGTTTAAGCGGTACTGTAGAGTTGGTTGAGTTTTTATGATAAAACGGTTAGTCCTCTCGTAAAAAGTGAAGGGTCGTAAAACAAACACACGGGCAACTAGTTTAACTTTTAACTACAGCCCGTTCTCTCTAGCGGCACAGTTAAATAAAGCCATCGCAACTTGTGCCAATTAAACGTTATGATTTTTGCATGTTAGTGTTGACAACCCTGCATGAACAACCGAAAAGTACTGTCAAGGATGTGATACTAACCCACTTACGAGTGGCGAGCGCGTGTGAGGGGGTGGGATTGCATTGTATGTCACATGCAGCATTGAAATCGAAAGTTTAAGAAGGCAGAAAATGAACCCTACACACTTGCCAATGCTAAGACCTCATTCTAAGTTAGTAAAACTTAGAATGAGGTTCCAATGTTACTAACAATTTATGGATCATGGCCGAAATAAATGATTTTGATTTTAATTTAATATTTAATTTTGCTTCACTGACCAGTCATTTGAACTTAGTTTCATCCGGTGGTAAAAAAAGACGTGGTAAGATAACTTATCCCATTGTTTTAAAAGTTTGGGAATATAATGTGCGAGAAGCGAGAGTCAGGAAACCTCCTGTCTACATTAAAATTACCAATATTTAAACTAAATAAGTATGCTCCTTCATTTTATATTGAAATCTGTTTACAAATACTATGCTTTATTTCTACTTCACCAACCTCTAAATGTTTTTACATTCAAATAACGCTTTCATCCAGAAGGTTCAGTCATGTTGAACAACGACTGAATTTGATTCAATACCAATATTGGTGTTGAAAATGTGAGCCCCGACCACCGTAGTGTTACTTGTTAACTGAACCGTTAAGATTTATTACCACGAAGGAGATTCAATAAATATTCAGGATGTATACAGAATACAGTCAGCATCACTGGCGTACCATGTTACCTTCAAGAATGATGGTAAGATCTACGATATTTGAGAATAGCAACCTTGTTTCTAGAGTTTCAAATATTACTTTACAAACTTCATACGACTCCGAAGTTTAAGAATGGTTTTCCTCAAATAATTTATTTTATTCTCCACTATGACATATCGCATGATTCTGATTCTCAACGGCTCGTCAAGCCACCCATTTCTATTTTTTATTTTTATGCCCATTTCAATTTGGCATTGGCAAGATAAAAAATTAAAGCCCATGCAAGAACGACTGGAAATGGGTAGCCTATCATGTAATTGACCGTACAGACTTAGTTGTGTATAGGATTGAACTACGGATCTCACTGTTCGTCAAGGTATAAATGAATTCACGCGTGGTGACGTAAGCTGGCAGAAGTTAATCCCAACGAGAAGACTCCATATAATTTCAATATTGTTTGTTTCCAATCACTACGACATTATTGGACATATATAATCAGCAGATGATCTGATGATGACAATCCTACTATTCTATGTAGAAAATGTTAACTGTGATCAATTACATTCACTCTTTATCACTACGTGAAAATAAACATTTGAATAAAAAAGTCATCAACGTTTAAAACAATTATTACATTTCTTTCAGATGTCCATGAATACGAGTGCGCCACTAAACGACAGTGAATGGGACCTGATGGAGCGAACAGAACGAATGAATGATCGCAAACTGAGCGAATGAATAAACGCGCTAACTAACTCTCGCGCTCTGACCAGGGCTGCCAGCAAGAGCTTTACCCCTTATTCATAAAAACTTGAACAGCGCTTCAACAACACGTTAACTTTTGTATCGCTTTGTCTCTTTCATTCTTGTTGCTGCCGCCATTTGCGAGTGAGTGACATAGCACGTCAATTGCTTAAACTATGCTTTAGCGTTGCGTTCGTTTTTATGAATAAGGGGGTTAATGTTTATTTTTGAAAACTTAGGCCTAATGCACACATAGCCGCACGTGATATGGGCGCTTTGATCAGTTGCGTGGGGTTGAATGGACAGTATGCCTTATGCCTTAGTATATTCTACACACTAACTACAACTAGATATGCTGGCGAAAAGTCGAGCCAGGTTGGTAAAAACTATGAGGCGCGAGCCATACTTAACTGCTAACTAACTGACTGACCATTGTAAAGAACATGATTGATAGAGTAGCTGCTGAGTTTGTTGCTGGTTCTTCTCAGTACAGAAACAACTTTCCACCACAGGTGGTTGAGTCACATATTTGTAAACTGTTTATTTTTCATTTTAAATAGCACGCCCCATATAATTTGAACCTTGTGTAAAATAAACTAATTTCGAATTTATGACATTAATTTAATTATACTATTTATTTATTCATTTGTGTGGTTAATCGGTGACGATTAAAAGTACTTGTAACATGTCTATTTAAATTAACATATTTAAAACTTTGAACTAACCTTACGTGACAACCCTATGGCTTGCCGGAAGGGCAACACAAAAATATTGTCTTTATTGTGCTCTGAGCTTACTGTCTGCAATTCGCTCTTTTTGCTCTGTTTCCACTCACAGCCACCGACGGCAATGAATCATCGCTCTATGACCTATCTTTTTTAGTTAAAAGGGTTATTTTACACATAAATAACTTGAGTTATCCAGTTCAAAACCACCCAGGAATAGGGACCCATTGGTTTTTTTTTATTCTGATTTATTCTTCAATTGTGAAGGGTACCTTACTCGAGACACGAGTTCACACTGGAATATTTTCAGTATTAGTTCAAATATCTGGAAATATTGTTGTGTGGAGTTTTTTTTAGATAAACAATTCACACAACCCTGTACGCGACACTTCCGTATTTCAATTAGTATATGACTTCGTCATCAGTATAGCCCGTAGACAGACAACTGTTGATCATGAATACCAGACTACGCTATAGAAATATCATTGTATGAAGGGAATCCGACTTTCAATACGACATCGGCTTCGTTCATGCCCGTAAAGATAAGATTGGATAAAGAAAAACTACACACGAGTCCATAAAAGACATGCTAAAGTTTAAAAGCTCTTCATATTAGGTCGCAGGCAGCGCATTTTGCTACGAGATCGATTCAGGGGTGAGCGAATCTGTATAAAGACTGGAATCGCCGGAGTGGCTTCAAGGGTAAGCAAGTAGGAGTGGCCGTTGGGGTCAAAAAGTTGTGGAAGACCATTTGATGACCAAAAGGCAGTAAAGCATGTTGGACTCTGTCCACAATGCTTTGCTGCCCGCATCCGGCCCGCTACAACTGACCGCCCTGGGAAAAGAGGTATATGCAGTAGTAAGTAGAAGTCATTACGTTAACAAAGATGACCATCATGCTTGAATACGAGCTTTAATAAACACACTTTTTGCACATAATACGAAACCAGGCAATTCACAGGCAAAAATTACGGTATTTTTTTTTACACCGAAGCCGTAGCTTATGAATTTCAAATTAGTGCCGTCATGATACAGAACAGTGTCTCTTCTGAACAATGATCAAGTCTGTGTCGAGCACGACGTCAGCCCAGTGCAGTGGCGCGAGATGTGGACAACTGTTGATCGGGAGATTTGGGGCGGCGCGCCTGCAGCGACCAGGCAATTAAGATTTTGAATCGGAAATACTCGTAATATTAAACGGTTTCTGCAATATAAACTAGCATAACACCTTTCTCCTATTTAATGAGCGTCAAGTTAATCAGGGCTTGAAATTATCGTTTAATTTGCATTAGCAGAATCAGTCTTTACAAACTACTAAGCCTACTTACTTATTACAGTACTCAAGTAAGTTAGTTATTAAGTGGTTAAAATTAAATGACGATTTGAAAGTATTGTGTAGACCATCTAAAGAAATATTTAATTTGAATTTGTATTTTAATAGCTAAGTGTAAATTACCGATCGAAACCAAAAATGGCCTTACGTATACCAAAACTACTTCTTTGGCCGAAATATGACCTCATTCGAAAGTCAATAAGAAATAATGGTTTAATCTATATTCTATTAAAATTATTAACTACGTGTACATTAGTACTAGTTTTAATGTTGAATGTAGCGGGCGCAGTGAAGCTCATCGAACCGGAAGGGCAACTGTTGATCGCGGATATTGCCTGCTCTGTTTATTCACGATCTTTTGCTGTTGTTCGATTCAGTTAATATCTAATATCAGTGCATTTGGGAGCACAAAACGAAGCTAAAAAAAAGTTAAGGATTACAAGTTGTGGCACCAAAAAAGCATAAACGCAGCACAGGTTGAGCTTTGTTGCAACGCAACGCACTGAGGTGTGTGCCTTGCGACCCTCGCTTGTACCAAACAAATAGTTCAAAAAACTATACCTAAGTACTAAGAAGTCACCCATAATACAATTTGCCTGATATAACGAAACACTTCAAAGTTCTAATTTATTTATTCAAATGAATAAATATCCCTGGACATTATTCCACACAGCGCCATCTAGCCCCAAATTAAGCAAACGATTGCTTGTGCTATAATACTAGACAACGGATGAACGTACTTAAATACATTATTTAAAATATGTACATAGGAATTACACCCAGCCGATACAAAGTCAAGTCTCAAATAATTCGACTATGACTATGATCAATATCCCATGCATGTTACTCCATTTTGTACAAAAATGGCCAACTTTGTCACTTATTCCCTCCGTCTAAAGCCTCCGCGGAAGGTAATCTAACTCCTGAAGGCTGCATCGATCACGCCATCGTCCATCTTCATTCTGCTGACGTGGCTTTTGTGCTGCCAACGTCGGAACTTAGCTTTAAATAGTACTTTGTGCTTCACAGGAAATAGCTTGAGAGGAAAATAGCTCGAGATGTTTACCTAACGGCTAATGATTCGAATAAAGCTCGCATTCGAATCTTGAATAAATAATAATACTCATCATTCTGGTTAAACTCCAAATTAGTAATGATATCCAGATTTGGTTGGTCATTATATTATTCATATTAATCTGACCATGATTGCACAATGCAAGTCGCATCATATTTCCGAACTTACTCGACTGGAAATGACTCGACTCGAATCGGTCCCTAATGGCGATTAGGCGACTCAGGGCCTCAGGGCCTCAGGGCTCGGTGCGACTCGAGTCAACCTTATTAGTGATTACTATTTGTTACAAATCTTATTCAAATAAGTCGAATCATTTGCCCGTTTGAATTATTTCGTTAGTAATTTCAACACAACGCTACCTTTGACACATTAAAAACTAACCTATTGCTAAAGTTTTTGTAAGCATAGCAAAAGATCTAAAACTAATCGTTCAGGCTTGTTTAGGCTTACTATTTAATGTTCTATCACAATTTAATTATAACACGCCGTTGATCGACTGGTATGCCTTCAGGCTGGAAAGCACCGCAATACAGATATTTACATATTAATTATCTATGTAATTCCATTTACGAAAATGCATGTTGGATATGATGAATCACAGAATTAATAAAATTACATTACTTAAGTAATTAAGTAATAATTTGATACATATGTTCAATCAGATTTACTAAAGCAGTTTAACCGCAGGTTTGGTTAAACTGATGTTTATTGCGAAATTCACAACTTTACCAAAAATTATGATAACCATTTTCATAACAAAAGGGCAAACATTTTCAGCATATTTACTTAATTGTCAGGGTTTTCATCGTCATGCTCTAGAATCGCCATGGTCTATCTCAGTTCAGTTTTACATATTTTCTTACCAGGGCACTCAAATTGTTTAAGTGGGTTTTCCGATGACCTGTATGATGTAGTTCTTCAAGAGGGGTTTTAATAACTTCTATGGAGACCGGCAGCAAGCCCGCACGATTTTTCAACGCCGATTTATTTTTCATTTGAAACAATAGATAGACGGATAAAGACAGAAAGGAAATTAAGTAAACGATATATAAAAAAATACACTACAGTCATTTTTATCTTTTAATTCTAAGTCTGCAGACCGTATAGCAAAACCAATCAACAAAATATGATTGGCCGGACATTGTCCGTGCGCTTGACGTTCCGGAGACGTCCATCTGAGTCAGTAACGTCCGGAATCTCCGCCTCCGCTAATTTGTCGATATTTATCTAGCGGAGGACGTGCGGACGACGTTAGCTACGGACAGACGGACGACATCTGACGAGGCAATCGCGCTCCGATCGCAGATTATAACGAAGAAGAAAATTAAACACCGTGAACTCGATGAATTTAGTTTTTCTGATATTTTATGAACGTTCTACGATGTGTAAGGAGTTTTTTCTGTCTGATAATAACAGTAGAGGTAATCAAGATTTTGTGGAAAAACGTCATTCGGCGTAAATTCATTTTGTTTTATTGCTAACTAGCGACAAAGAAAGCGACTTTGTTTTTTGCATTCCCTATCCTCATCACACATTAACACTTGATAAAATTATGCTTAATAGAAGAGAACTTAAGCATGTCGATAAAGGTAATGAAATTAAATTATAAGGAAAAATATTCTCCTAAGGTTTCAAGCAAAATGGTTTAAAATCACACGCCACCCCAACACTGCCGAAATTGAAGTTCAACTTTAAAATACTTCATTATATCTCGTTCCTTTGTCTAAGGCAAACGACAGCCAAATGGCAAATTAATTAAATGTCGCGTAGTTAATATCAAAAGGAAAGCGAATCGTTGGCTCGAGCAAACAATACCTGGTGCTCAGGTTGACAAAAACTTGCTGAGCCAGGCTAATACTACTATCAGAGGCTGAGATACCGCCTACCGCCTACCCCACAAAGAGAAGATTAAGCTCTGTGTTCCACGTAATGAATGGGGAAGTTACTTGGAGAAAGTCTTTTACTTCCTTACTGATTATATTTCGTAAGTTTGTGCTTCTTGGAAAAACATTTTAGTTCATAAGAACCTCCATTTTGGTTTGACAATAAAAAATACGTGTTTAATTTTTATAATTGCATTGCATTTTGAAGACAAATTCGTACTAATAAACACAAAAAAGTGAACCATCTTCTGCGAATCGATAAAACTAAAGAGAATAAAAAATATACCAGCAAAAGACCAACTCACCGTAGAGATCACTCAAGTTTGGATGCAACTTGAGTGCATCCAATCCAATCGGCGGCGGGAGCTGACTTAAAACCATGCCATACTATTAAAACCCTACGGAAACTAACACCAGATACACCTGCATGTATGTAAGTATGTGTATTAGTTAACAAATGTGATATATGGTGTAGGTTGCTAATAACGTGTAAATGTGTAAACGTCCATAATTACCTACTTACCATTAACCATGTCAATAGTAACGAGATAATTCAGCGAAAGAACACTGTCAGATGGTTATTATTGTTTTTAGCATGTTCTATGCAGTATCTTTACTAAGGATCTAAAAACCAGAAAAATACATTTGGTCGTCTTGGCATCAGGCAGGAATCGAACCCGCATCGCAAACCGGGCGACTGCACTAACCACTGTGCCAACACTGTCAGATTTGCTCCAGATGCTGCATTGATGGTAACCAAACTGGTGGACTACTGACATAACTCGATTAATCGTATCGAGTTCATTTATTTATTTAGTCAATATTCCCACAGGCTTTCGAGCCTGAAGGCAACATTGAAAATATTATCCGTGATTACTTAATAAATCATAATTGAAATTTCGAAGCAAAAGCCAAGAAACACAATTTTGGTACCTGCAATTTAAAACTTGGGTGAGCGAAGTTTGTTCAATATAAGATTAATGTAAATCCAGCGTGTAAGCACACTCCAGCATCCGGCCAATTTCATCCCGAGGGATTATGCTAACTTCCTGTATAATCTAGTTTGTTTAGAGATGTTCTTTAAAATTCCTAAAGTTACGTTGACGTGTTTATAATTTTGGGAATTTATGTTTGAACACTTTAGAACACCAATAAGGCGCAATAATAATTTATATAGACAATATATATTTGTATGCAAATAATGTCATTTCAGCTTCGGCTAAGATTGAACTCTGATAGAACTGATGGGAATCAGGATTGTAATTCGTTCATAAGAAATCTGTAGATGAACAAAACGCAATATATAATTTAAACCTAACTTTTGTCTTCTTTATTGAGCTTCAAAGTGGACCTCGCTCTACCTTACCGGAGTTAAGGTCGAATATTCATTAAAAGAACGAATAACTTTTTCAAAATGTTTACCTAAGCCTGCAGAACGACAAATTTAACCTAGAGTCAAAACTACCTTCAAAACGAGACAATCTCAAAAGAATGATTACTGGTATCCTAGCCGGCATGTGGCAAAGGCCCGCACCGGACAGGCCTAATCTAGGCCTAAGCCTGTCATATCCGGTAATCTTGTGACAAATTACCGCCTCCGACCAGAGGCCTGTTGGCCTAGGGCTGTTGGGATTTGTGACGTCATTTGGAAAACTTTATCATTACGGTACTGACTATTAGATAATTTTTGCTAGAATAATAACTAACGTAAATGCGATTAAAAATAAAAGTGTGTCTGTGGTGGGAGGAATGGGATAAAAGACTCCAATATTCATGTTTATATTTTGACTGTACAAGTAATGCAAGTTATAGGGTTCTACCGCTTGTATATCGGGTTTTGTTTTGAGGAGATGTTTGATATGATGCCCACGGCTACTTTCTACCATCGCACCGCCCGCCATCGTCAGGGTGTTCATCCACAAACTCTAGAGCCGCCATGGTCTCGTACAGCTCGGTTCCTGAGATGCTTCCTTCCCAGGACACTTAAATTGTGGAACGAACTCCCTGCCGAGGTTTTCCTGATGAGCTATATATAGCATGGAGTTCTTCAAGAGGGGTTTGAAAAGGCTCTTGCAGGGTCGGCAACACACGAGTAATGCCCCTGGTGTTGCATGTGTCCATGGGCTGCGGTAGCTGCTCACCATCAGGCAGCCCGCATGCTTGTTTGCCACGGTCGTAGTGTAAAAAATAAATAAATAAATAGGGTGCCATTTTCATAAAGATGCTGAATAGTGATCGCAAACCTAATAGGAAATTGCATAGTATTCCTAAACTCGCCTTTTCTCATCATAATCCTGAAGAGCTAAGTGAGACCGCATCATTTTCACGTCTCAATTTCAGGCCTCAGCTGAAGGCTTAAAGCCCTTTAGTTCGTATTTGTACCGTGAAACATCGCTTTGAAAATTTGTTAACGTTTGTGGACAAGGTGAGACAGGTTAGGTATTAAGAGGATTATAAACGGCAAGTCGTAGAAGCGAATTACTCCTCTTTCACGTCTAGAAATTTGTAAATCCCTTAAATAAGTTCATTCAAGCTACAGAATGGTTGATTATTTCAGCTGAACGGTGGGACGAGCTCAGAATTGAAACTCGAGCCTTCAGAATCTAAGATTTAAGTCGTTTTATTATTTTCGTGTTGTTTTGAATTGGTTCTTTTGTATTGCTTGATTGTTAGTTTAATCATTAATGTTTAATTAAATTAAATACTTACTGAAAAATGAGAAACTCGACGACGTGCATGTAAAAGAAAATGTAGGTGACTAATAAGCAGACGCACATACAGAGCGCCTTAGTGAGTGAAGCAGAAATATGAATTACTAGCAGCCGCCCGCGACTTCGTCCGCGTGGACTAACGTTATCGTAATTTTAGTAAGGATGCCTATTTTTTTTGAAAATGAAATATAGCCTATGTCACTCAGGAATGATGTAGCTTTCCAACAGTGAAAGAATTTTTCAAATCTGCCAAGTAGTTTCGGAGCCTATTCAATTCATACAAACAAACAAACAAACAAAAAATCAAACCTTTCCTCTTTATAATATTTGTATAGATGTATAGACAATACATATTTTCATAACGGTATACCATCATGTTTTTCCCCATTTGGTAGGAAAGACATATCCTTCTATTTGCTTGCTGGGTAGCCACAACCTGCGCTTCTTCCACTGTCACTAATTCATAATTATTTATCATTGCATACATGTGGCAAGTTAGAGGCTTTACATAAATAAAAGTGCACACACATGAACCCTGCCAGGCTCAGGTGCTAATAATTTAAATTCAGGTGCTAATACCCGCTAAAAAGTGCCTATACTTCGACACATTCATGGCAGACCGCCTATAACTATTATAGACTTGGTAAAATAGATAGTAGTAGGTAGTTTGTAAGTGAAAAGTAGATATAAGGTCAAACCTTTGCTTAGTTGGACTGATGTCACTCATTCAGCTGTAAATAATCGAAATAGAACAGTGGTCGTGCACGGGGCGCATTCATTTCACAATTGTTATCAAATGAATTAACATTATAACTTTTTCAAAGCTACACCATTGATATAAACAAAAAGAGTAAGATTTAGCATCCTCGTACAAAAAGTGTCCACCCTAAAACAGGTCTAATGGACCTGTTTGCAAGCCAATATGACAGCGACTTGTTTGCGTGCACGTCATTCATACGTGTGCCTGTTTTCGAATTTGCGAAGTATGAACGTAACGTATCTTCCTCTTTTTGTTTATAGCAATAAGCTACACACTCTTCGTTAAATAGCAATAGCGCATAAAGACAAAAACAAGTGAAAAGCCTCAAATAAATTGCGTTCAACACCTTTCCAAGAACCGAAAGCTGTCGGTCCGTCAATCCCCTGGCGACGTCAGTCCCCTGGCGACGTCAGTCCCCTGGCTCCGGTGCGAAATCTGTCGCCTGTCTACCGGAGCGAGTTCAAAGAAACCTTCCCGCCGGTGTTTGTTTCGGCGCCGGATCGCCTTTCAGCCTTAAACCTTTTAGACTTCGACCTATTTTCGGCTTCTCTTGAAGGTTACTCTCATAAGGTTGTATATTCAACTTGAGAGAACACAAAAATGGAAATCAACAGTATTTTAAGGAAGTTTTCATGTGTTGCCTTTTCTATTTTATCTGTTAGCTTGTAACGTGTTTTTTATGTTAGATTTCAGGTAGTCATGTTAGATTTCTCCTGTTCTCATATCAATGTTAACTGCGCGAGAACCACCAAAGTCATCCCCAAGGGTGACCTCATCATGATTATACGTGCAGTCCAGCAACCATTGAAGGTTGTCTGGATGAGATCGCTCTCTAGCGATAAGATCGCCTAAATTGTACATTGTTTCCTGTAATTAATTTGTATCCACACATTCTATTCAAGTAGTATAGAGAGAAGTATTCCAGACACAATCTCGTTCATTGCACGTTAGCTGTATAAATGGAAATATATTACATAAAAATATTACATTTGCGATGCATGACGAGCTCGTCTACCTAATAAATGGTGTTCAATTCCTCAGGATCCCTCCCTGAGCTGCATGAGTCTAATGAAAAATGCTAGGATTAAGTGAGCCTTAATTTCCTGGCCAGTATTACAACGCAAATTATTCACCGCCTCCAAGGCTTACGAAACCTCACGAACGTACATTTTTAAACACATGAGATCAGGGTTGAGAAATTACATTTTAAATGGTACCTTTCGAGACCCTCTTAATATACGCGAAAAATGAGTGTTTATTGTAAATTATGCGGGGTTTATACGTTTCCTGAATAAGTACGAGTTTAACCTTTTTAACATGCAAAGCGGGCATAACTTTTACACAAATAATATTAAGACCATTACCTCTGATTATAACAAATTGTTATGATGGCTTTGAGGCCCTTTTCCTCACATTTCAAATTGTATTTTCATTTTTTTATTTCCAAAAATCTGTGTCTTGTTAATAGAAATAAACGTACAAAATTATAGACAGTCTCTTATTTCCAGTATTAGGTAATTTAAAACACGTCATTTAACACAATAAGAAGGTGTTTAAGACGCCGACAAAACAGAACATTTGACACAATGAATAAGAACCCTGCGTGTAAGTAAGTAGATATTTATTGACATTTATGGGAAAGAAATTAAGCCTCCCCTTTGCCATTTATAACAAAATTAACCATAATATATTCAAAATGACTTAGCTTCCCGCGACGGCGATACCAAAAAACTTTATTTCCATTCACAAAAGACACAATTTGCCACGAAAAAGTTGGGAAGTTTGACAAAAAAAGAATTTGCATTGAAGATCGGCGTCGGGGGATCGAAGAGAAGCCTACAATGGCTTTTGTTAAATGTTTTTCGTTTTCGCATTATCTGGAGGAATGAGGAAGTCGGAGGAGCCAGGACCAGCTGAACGGGAAAGTCACTATATCTTTAATTAATAGATGGCCACCACCACTATGGCTGAGTAACATGCGCACTGTAACAAATTTATCTCGTGCTTTGTTTCATGCCTAAGCAAAATTTTATCTCGACTCTCATTTCAAGCCGGCAGGAGGGCGATTCAGAACCGAGTTATCGTACGATTAGGTCATTTCCATTAAATTTGAAATCCATTTTTAATGTGGGGGGCGTCTGTACTATTTTCTTAATAATACTAGAGACGATAGGGTTTGATATAGAAAAATTCAAGCGCTTCTGCTTAACAAGCGATTTACTAAAATTAAATGAAAGCTACCAAATCGTAACATAACTCTGTTGAATCGCTACCCTGGTCAGGTAAATTTTGACAAATGTGTCCTTTTAAATGCCTACTTCATTTTGCATTAAATATTTTAACATTGGGTTTTTAATAAAACATGGATCAGGTTTTCCATTTTCTTCTATGAGTAATAGTATGAATTCATTAGCATTAACGAAATGCCCCTTGAATAAGTGGCGAAATTTGGAATGCATAATATTTTGTAATGAAGATTTGCAGATATAGAAGATTTGCAGTAGGTAGTACGAGTAACTATAGGACGAGGTGATTATAGATATATTTTTCGTTTTCTAATGAAGCCTGAAGTAATCAATCATTAGAAAAATATGTCATGTTTAAGACAAGAATCTCATTACCTAAAAATTTATCACTTTGGTTTATATTTGCGTCCCTCTACGTTCCAGGTTTAAGCTGTAATCATGTTGACACCAGAGTACCTACATTAGATTACCCAGACTCACCTTCTAACTACACAACTAACAAACCAACAGAACCGACCACTGTTACTTATGTGTTCGTTGAATTGTTTAGATAACAATGTTTTCATTGAACCGTGTGTGAGTAAAGATTCAAATGAGTCCGAGAGAGGCCTCGGTCGGACTCACCGAGCCAATTATCTGGCTTGCTCAAAGGGGATGTAATTAGGGGTAGGTCGGATTAGCATTAAGGGACTTAAGAGTGTATTTTGTTGTATTTGGACTCTTGTCGGTTCGTAATTGATCGAGTTAAACTTTATCCTAATGTCTGTAATTTGAATTTATTTCAATAAATTGCTTATTAGGATCTTAATAAGGTCTTTTTGTGCTTGTAATGACCTTGGTATACTCATGATAAGATGACGTATTGAAACATTGTCAGGGTTCATCATTATAGAAGATTTTCATGCATCCGAAATAATCAAGACTGGGGTTTTCTTCGCTTTTAATTTTCAAAAATATCAGATAAGGAGTTTATTGTGATAAGATAAGATATTTATTCGTAATATTCACTACAAGCCTTGATAAGGAGGCGAGCATTTGATAAATTATCACTAAAAATCCATTACAATGTGTTGTCACGGACAACAGGTATACATGCCGTGTTAAAAGGGACCCAAATATTAATGCATCATCATCAACGTTAACTGCATCGTAGCCTTACAAAAGTTCTCTACAAAACGGATCTTGCCGATGTATACATGTTTTCCCATCAACGGGAATGCCTATCTTTACCAAAAATACTAGCAAGTAGTAAACAAGTGCAATTTTTATGCGAGAAACACCGTCTGACATTAAATTCTAAATTATTTCTGATACGTTGAATCAAAAAACAGCCTTAAAAAGTTAAAAAGAAAACAAGGCGTAAATAACGTGTTCTAACGAAGAATAAGGTTTTTTAGCATTTTATCTGTGTCCCGAGCGCATTAGCCGCTGTTAAAAGGGTTCTAATGGAACGGCTCCCAAATTACGAATTAACGCTGGAACGATCCGCAACTCTGCGCTTCCTGCTCGAGCTCGGACCGAACCACAGTATAAACCATACAGTAGGCTATCTAAGGCCGCCCGCCGAGTTATTAGCCTAGCGTGCACACAGACACGCGGCACAGCCCGGCCGTACTGCCGCCTCCCTATTTTATGCTAGCGTGTGCGTAAAATCGCGTGTGTGTGATTTCGCGACACGGCGCGCCACGCGCACGCACACATTCAAACCGAGAGTGGCACGTTTGTATGTAGAAGTTCTACTGTATGTTTATACTGTGACCGAACTGTCTGTTTACACTCTTTACTGATGGATTACACGGCAACAACGGTATCTGTGCTTGGAGAGCACGTTGTGGTTGATAAAAGGGTACACTACAATTTGTAATTACAAATTAACGTCGAGGGAGATATAGAAACATTACGGTTTTTAGAATCATTCGGAATGTTGGATACGGGAAACAAGACAACGTCGTGGCATTCTGCTACGACAAATGCTGAGCGGAGGCCAATAAGGCACTATTATGATTTAGTTAGTGATATTTCAGTTAGCATATGTCTTTTGTAGATATTTTCAATTTTATTTAATTTCTGTATTTTTTTATGAAGTAAGCAGGCTAAATGGAGTGGCAGAAGCAAAGTACAGGAATCATAAACAATTATTGAATTGAAATTAAAAAAGTGAATATTGAAAATCAAATATCGAAAATGAGTAACTTTCAAATCGTTAAATCAAATTAATCGTTTAAAATAAACTCAGCATCTCAGCACACGGGCCACAAACCGCCATCACCAGTCCACCAAAATTGTGGCAGAAGCTTAATGTGACATTGACGTTGACGGGGTTCTACTCTACACTAGCGCCTCCAACGGCGAATTTATACAGAATTACCTTAATTGGACATTGTTAGGTTGAGTTGACTCGAAAATAGTAAGGTCCTTAATTAAGGGTTAACGTTGAGTGATCTGCAAACTTTGCGTTTTCCCCTTCCGTCTTGAGCCGTGTCAATTTGCACACAATTGTTTAAAATCTGTCTTAATTCCCTTTCTTCAGGTTTTTAGATTCTAAAGGTATTCATTACTGGGAAAAGACTTGTACAATCAACACCGCTAGAGTACAAGGATTTTTAAACATTATTGTGGTGCCTGAATAAATATTTTTCTAATCTTCTATTCTATTCTATACTTATTTCATAGAAAAATCGAGTAATTGCAACACAATCACACACACCCTTGTTAACCATTTGGTACAAATATCTCGTAGTATTATCAACTTTTAAAACGTTTACCTAAACTTGTAGGTTTTTTTGAATTAAAGATGGTGTAAAACCAAAAATCAATACCAATCAAAAATGTATATTTAATTGACATCATGGTAGTACAAATGTTGTCTAATATCTCAAACAAAAAACACAGCAGCATGTTCCAAGCGCCTTGCCAATCGTCGTGGTGACTTAACCCCCCATGGCATGCGTACCTACAGTACATACTTTCACTTCGGTCAAGGGTCCTCGGGCTCTGATGATTACCTGTAACAATTCACATGAAAAATTAAGAAAACATATTTTAGGTTCAAGCCAGAACTGATAAGAGTTCTGAGGCACGATGGAAGCGCCAAAAATTTGTTGGATGAAATTAAATATCACAAGATCTTCGACAAGACATTTAAAGTCATTTCAATTCATTTTTGGCACATGTTTACTGGCGTTCAAAAAGCGTGTTAGAAACACACAAAAGCAGTAACAGGGTTAACAGTTTTGAACGCTTAAATGACTTAAGTCCCAAGAACTTAGGTTCTGCCAACTAACAAGCATAATACGAAATGCCTCGGAATGTAATTGTAAAAGTAAACTAGGAACGCGTGTTACGAAGTTATTTCTTAAACTGTGAGCTGTAGTCGACTAAACGCACAATGACAGCGAAAACCCTTCACCGATTATCTTAATTGAGTGGAAAATCTCTCTGAGTCTGAGTCGGGAGCGACGCCGATGACTCAGCAGACGTGGCGAGACAAAGACGATCAACAAGTCCGGGTTCTGTGTATCTGGGGGGAGTTAGGAAGGGGGGATGGGGTTGTGAGATGATATCGCTCTTCAACTATTAATGATAAATGTTGGCAAGTTCTCAATCTCATGCCAGGGTGAGCCACAGATACACTCGTTAGATTTATTGGATTTTCATGTGTTTTCTTTCTTACCATTATTAACCAGTGAATTAAGGTTGAGCACGAATTCACAGTCATAACGTCCCATGAACTGTATAAAGACCTGAATGTCTCAGCTATATTTACTTGAAAGAGCAGCTCAACTTGGATTTGTGTTTGTGAATAAGGCGGTTATTCTAGCAAGTAGAACTTCGTAAATTCTCTGTTAAACCTTGCTGGTAAAGAATGCCTATAGGCATTGAGTCTGCCGATTGTACTGTTAATTTTGTGCAAAATAGAATTATACACAAAGTGGCTTAAGTACATGTTCAAAGTTATTTTTAAGTTCGTACCAAGAACGCAAACATCATTAAAAACGGACCGCAACACAAAATAGAACAGTATTTATTTACGATAGAAATAATTGGAAAACGCTTGTACCTATTGCGACAAAAAGACTTTGGCACCACAAAGCACTCGACTTCAGAGGAATTAGAGAAAGTCGGACCTCTGACTCCTCTGAGGGACGCTTTGAAGGTTTGTCGGCTCGCGGCGATGTCACAAGGTCAGGTTTTATTTATCACCACAAAGAAATACAGGGTACTTAATTTCATCTTTCAAAGTATTTTTATTTCTTTGTAAAAATACTTCTGTTTGAAATAATTGACCTTGGGCAATTTTATTTTGGCAAGGTTTTTTTCACAACTTTTAATTTTTAATAAAGATCAACATTTTCCTTTCACTCGAATCATTACCATCATAATTGTAACACGTCGTCACCGTACGTCTAGGGACACAAGACGCAAAAAACCATTACAAGTTTTTTGGAAAAAACTTATGTGTCGCAAGGGTCCATATTGGGATGCATAAATTAAAAAGGCATATCTTAAGTCTGCATAACGTTTTTTGGCATACTCGTCGTTTCGCATAACGTTCATTTAGAATAAATCATAAGGCATACTTTTTTCCCGCATAACTTCTTTTATAATAATGATATATTAGCATCAAAGGTTTATGCATAATTGTTTTTAGAATAACGATTACTTAGCATATCATTCATTGGCATCTCACCCTATGGCATACAAATTTCAAGTCATACAATAAGAATACCATAATATCACCATTTAAATAACTATAATAAATTATTCTCTTCGTTATCCTGAAATATTTTTATTTCGAAAATATCATGCAAGCAAGCATGCAAATGTATAGTGAGCAACCAAGCAAGCATTCATGTAAGCAGGCATGCATTCATGCAAGCAAGCAAGCATGCATACATGCAAGCAAGCAAGCATGCATACATGCAAGCAAGCAAGCATGCATACATGCAAGCAGCACGCAGGCAAGCATGCAGCGTGCAGGCAAGCATGCAGCATGCAGGCAAGCATACAGCAAGCAAGCAGCATGCAGGCAAGCAAGTAGCATGCAGGGATGCAGCAGGCATTTTATTTTAGGGTTTGAAAAACTATCACGCACGCTACAGCTACGCTTCGCTTTGCTTCCGCCTTAAACCTTCTAACCTAATATAGCCGCGTCGGTTTCGCCCCAACTCTATTGTTGGGCAGACGAGTAGAAATATGCGTTTTGTATTTTATGAATTCATCTATTATGCGTTTCTTATATTATGATAAAGTAAAGTTATACGTTTATCAATTATGCTCTTCACATTTATGCTTATTTAAATTATGATAAATACAATTATAGCAAATTATAATTATGCTAATGAAACCATTATGCGTTTATATCGCATAATGGTACGTAATACTCTGCTTATCATAATTTATGCGAAAAAACTTTATGCCAAAACATTTATGCCAAACTACATTATGACGAAAGAGTTTATGCGACCGAAAGGGCTCCCGTGTCGCAAACGTAGCCGTAACTTTGCATGATAATGAACTAACTGATCATAAACAAAAGCTTAACACATCGTTATCAGGTACTTCAAAATACAGTTTCCACTGGTTAGTTTCATGTTGACTTAAAATCTCTTGAAAGTAGCAAATAGCGAAGCTATTTTATTTACATTTAAAGAGAAGAGGCACTAAGTAGTTCTCAAAGTACTTAGATCGATCGTTACAAATCGCATTAGAAACCGAACGCGAACTAAGTGCTACTTACAAACGAAATAATTTGAGACAACAGTGTTTTCTGGAGAAAACAAAGTTTGCAGACGAACAGTAGACCTCTCAAAGCGCCAAATTAAAAGGAATTAAGAGAACTTGGCTCTTTGAAGGTGCTTATTAAAGTTTGACGTGGACATAAAACTTGTTCTTTGTTCAAAGTTAAGTCACGGCAAATTAGCAGAGAAAACAGGGAATCGGTTTTAAACGTTTATTTTCCTCCACGGTTCTGAACTGAAAGACAACTTTGGCAAAAGGCAATGTTAAGTTCAAGCTTATAGTTTGGTGTACAGTGTCTGCGGTTCCGTCGGTTCAAAGAAAAACGATGGAAAATGAGTGCGCCTGTGTATTGCGCACACACTGTCTCATGAACTATATATACCCAGCGTACCTATAGTCCGTTCGCGTTTAGAATGCAGTGATTTTTAAATTTAATTCTGTTGCACACAAAAACTCAGATCCATAACCTTTGCGTTCGGAAGTATGCGTTGAACTAGTCAATGTGGACTTGACTTTATAATTAGGTACAATTTGATTAGTTGGGCGTGCTAGGTCGAAGGAAAAGTATGAAATTACTGCATTCTTAACGCGAACGGACTGTAGTTAATCTAGTTAGATTTAGCCGCTGTGGTCGAGCTCGACAAGGTGGTCATACTATTTTTAATTTTAACTAGTTTTAAAGAATAAGCTAACTGTTCATGTAAATTCTAAATGACCACCTACTGAGCCTGAGGGACGTAAATAGTAGTTTAGAAAAATGCAATAAATCCCAAAAAACTACACAACATCGAAATTAGCGGACTTTCAGCCACAAAGCAGTTGTTTCAGCAGGATAAGACAAAGACCTCTGCAAGGGACCGAAGGTGTTCATTTGACGACACCGGCTTACGGAGTTATGTGCGCAAAGACAAGGAATTTTGGGGAGTCCAGATAGCGCAGGAAATAACTCAAGCAAGTGAAGCTTAATGGCGGATTTGGGCAGTTTATGAGGGCGAGTAATATTTCTGAGGGATGTTGACAAAAAACTATTTGGCAGAGTGATGATGTAGTTAGCTATGGCCTACAAGTTAAGACCTGAAATTTCTGCTACTTTTTAGTTGGATAATTTCACAGTTCGCCCTGCTCCTGGTCAAACGTTATTTAACAGCAGGGTGACCCTTAAATTGCCGGACTATCTTACATTTAAAGCATGGAACCATCATCTTGGAACTGAGTATCTCGTAGGTGCTGGTATTAACTTGCGAGTGAGTCACTGTTAATAGCTGCTGTTATATTCAAACAAGATCCTACAACATTATTTAAGATCATTATGCCCCGTTGACAGCATAACATTATTTAATTATTTATTTTACTTCAATTAAAACGATTGTTTATCTTCAAACATTCCCTACATCAGCGCTAACAACACAACACACATACCAACAACTTTCCCTATATCGTACTGAAAAAGGGCTTAGCAATAAGCAATCCCACCTAAAACAAATATTTATTTGCTATTTGTTGATAACCACATAGGTATTGAATCACTGATATTGAATTTATTGACTCTACTGAGCTCGACGTAAATTCTACATATCTCTAATTGGGCATCCACTCTTAAATGGCGGCCACTAAACAACGGCAAACATCAAGCGACACCAACTCGTTGTGTTCGCAATCGAACGCATTGTATGTTCGCAATTAATTTAAACGAACTTGCATTGCGATCGAAGCGGAATTGAATTACTGTTTGGGATAATGGAAATGGAACTTGTTACGCGAATCACATTTGTGCTAGGGTTGCCAAATTACTGACTATTTTGGGACAAATAATTAATATTTACTCTTTATTGCACAAAATTAAGAAAAATGACAATTTGCGGACTAAATGCTTAGAGGCATTCTCTACCAGTCAACCGCAAGACTTAACAGATAATTTAAGAAGTTTATAGTAAATGGGCGAGCATTTCTGTCTCGCCTAGTGGTTAACTGGTATGTGATATATTTAGCATTAAGTTTGCCTTACGTATTTAATTTTGTTTGTGCATTATAGATGAAATAAATAATAACACGAATAAGATAATTTTCCTTACAAAACTCACGTTGAACATTCGCAACGTAATGTACAATGAAGCATAACACTGGATGTATGGGTGAG
Source organism: Udea ferrugalis (assembly GCA_950022985.1). Classification (NCBI taxonomy): domain Eukaryota; kingdom Metazoa; phylum Arthropoda; class Insecta; order Lepidoptera; family Crambidae; genus Udea; species Udea ferrugalis. The sequence goes on along the minus strand of OX465524.1, from coordinate 18,151,489 downwards.
GACACACACGATCCCTTCCAACCGTATTACCAAACGTATTCATTCGATCAAAATCGCCTTCAGAATGTTCCTTTCTAGTTCATATTACCCTTAATTTGTTGAAATCCCAAGAACTCCCAAAAGTTGGTAACCATCGGAAACGAAGGTTTGCTAGTCATCGTTTCTGTTAGTTCATCATTCATTTCCGATAAGCGGAGCTTTTAATGGAAACTCGCCTGCAAATTAATGAGTTTCAATTGAAAGCTTATTTCGAAATGCGCAAAAAATTGCTGCCATTTTTGGAGAATAATATATCATTTACATAAAACGAATTAGTGACGTCGATTAAGCGATATTTTTCGGTTTGTATGTTTCAACTTTTTAAGTAAAAGATATGAAAGGAAATACAAGTTGGACTAAATAATAAGTATATTGACAAACTGAAGTAAAAAATTCTAATCAACAAAGTTGCTAGGCAACGTTGAGGTGTCAGAGATATCTATGCTCTGGCATACATACTCTTCACATCCCCTACAGTTTTTGGAATTTTGTAATTTCTTCAATCCATTCCAATCTTGGAGCACAGTTGTTTCAGTCTGGGACCAAACAGTGGCTTAGTGAGCATGTCTGCCAACTGCAACTCCGAAGAGACGTGCTTGACGTAAAAATCTCCATTGCTGACACATTCTCTGATGAAGAAGTGCTTCAGCTTAATGTGTTTCGTGCGCTTGTGGTATTCGTATTGTGGATTTTGAGATAATTTGATTGCTGATTCGTTGTCTAGGTTCAGCACTGGTTTCTCTAACTTGATCAGGTCATTCAGTAGACGATTCAGCCACAATATTTCCTGGGCGCACTCACTAGCTGCCATTATCTCGGCTTCAGTGGAAGAGATGGAGACAGTCGTTTGTTTCTGGCTTCTCCAGCTAATTGCAGCTCCAGAGAGTAAGCAAACTAATCCAGTCGTGGATTTTCCAGTTGTCTGATCTCCTGCGTGATCAGCGTCGCTGTAACAGATTAATTGAGGAGAAGAATGTCTGGTGTAAGTGAGACCGTTGTGTTGCGTACCGTTTAAATAACGAAAAATACGTTTGACTAGCATCACATCCTTCTTGGAAGGTGTCTCAAGATTTCTAGAGGCGATTCCCACAGCGTAAGATATGTCAGGTCGTGTACCTACTGACAAATATGCCAAGGCACCCACCGCTTGTCTATACGGGAAATTGTATACATCATTAGTATTAATGCTCTTGTCTTCTCCCGTGTTTTTAATAATGGGTGTTGGCGCAGGCTTGCAGTTCATCATTAAATATTTTTGTAAGACTTTCTTTGTGTAGGCCTGCTGACACAATGTTATTTTGTCTTTGTACATTTTTATTTCCATTCCAAGGAAGTACGAGGCAGGTTTGGTGGTAATCTTGAATCTCATTTTTAGTTCTTCCAGAAATTCATCACCCGCTGCAGACGTATTATACGCTACAAGTCCATCGTCAACGTACAGACCAATAAAGACTTTGGATTGTCCTTTAATTCTGATATATAAACAAGGATCTGCTTCACTTTGATGAAATCCACATTTTTGTAGGAAATCTGCAATGCAGGAATTCCAACAGCGTGGTGCCTGTTTGAGTCCATAGAGACTGCGTTTCAACATGCAGACTCTTTTTGTGCCATCATGATAGCCTTCAGGCTGTTTCATATAGAGCTCTTCCTTTACTTCTCCATAAAGAAAGGCTGTTGACACGTCGAACTGATGTAATTTCAAGTTTTCTTGACTAGCAAGGGCGAGTAGTGCTCTAATAGTACTCAGACGAACCACTGGACTAAATGTTTTGTCGTAGTCGACTCCAGGTTTTTGGGAATAGCCCTTAATGACTAATCTAGCCTTGTACCTTTCCACAGTACCGTCTGGGTTCATTTTTACTTTATACACCCATTTGCAAGGTAGAGCTGTTCGTCCTTTAGGTAGGTCAACCAGATCCCACGTTTGGTTGTCGTTAAGTGAGGCTAGTTCATTGAGCATGGCCTCTTGCCATTTTGGCTTATTAGGAGAGTCCATTGCTTCTTTTAAGGTTACAGGTTCTTTAGGCTTATTGAGATTTTCAATTTCTTCAGCTGCTGCTAAAATAAAATCATCATATTTTAAAGGAGCTCTGATTTGAGACCTGTCTCTTAAAACCCTCGTTTGAGCAGTGGCGTTATCTCTAATCATAATAGGTTCTTCAGCGTTAGCGTTGTGCATAGGGTCGTCATTGTTGATTGAACCGGAGGTTGACTCGTAATCTCTCTCATAATTTTCTGTTTGTTCAACGTCACCTGTGCTGTCGACTAAGTTTCGTTGAAGGGGTTCATTGTTTCCATCGTTCCCGTCACTGTCGCTGTCAGATTGCCTATTGTTGTCAAGCGGTATCACAGTTTGTTTGTGTGATGTTCTGTTTATAGAGGTCTTTTTTGGTTGTGGGGACTTAACTTCATCAAAAAAGTTTGATTGTCCATTTTTCTCGAGCTGGTTGTAGTAAGTGGTCTTCATAACTTTTATGTCCTTTGAAATCATAACGTGGTTTTTCGCAGGAATGAAGATTCTGAAAGCTTTTGAAGTTTGAGAGTATCCAGCAAACAGTCCTGGGATTGCTTTGGATGCAAACTTGTGTCCATTAGTTCCTTTTTTCAGTACAAACGTTTTGCTGCCGAAAACGTACAGATGATTTATGCAGGGTGGTCTACCAACCCATCGCTCGAAAGGTGTATTCTTCTCAATGGCGCTGTTTATATTCCTGTTGGACAGGTAGTTCGCAGTCATAATTGCTTCGCCCCATAGTTTAAGTGGTACCTTTGCGTCAATCATCAGTGCTCTTGCTTTCTCCACAAGAGTACGGTTCTTCCGCTCAGCAACTCCGTTTTGGTTTGGTGTGTATGGTGCGGTAAGTCTGCGTTGTATTCCGCAATGTTTTAAGAAAGTGTCAAACTCTTTGTTCACGTACTCAGTACCATTATCTGATTGTAGAAACTTGATTTTGCTCCCGGTGTGCGTTTCAGCTGTCTCTTTGAACTCTTTGAATTTGTCCAATACTTCGCTCTTATTTTTCAGGAGGTAAACGCTGCAGTATCGACTGTAGTCGTCAATAAAAGTAACGAAATATTTGTTACCGCTAATGGTGGGAGTTCTGATAGGTCCACACACATCGCTATGAACGATTTCTAGGCGTTCAGTAGTTCTTGGAGACGATCGGGGCTGAGGGGCAGGTACTCGATGCAATTTTGCTTGAATACAAGCTTCACATTCTGCCAGTACTTCCGATGAGTTAAAATTCAAACCAAGTATGTTTTTGTTTTGTAAGGCAAATTTCAGATCTATGGCGTTCATGTGACCAAGTTTGCGATGCCAGTCGTTAATGTCTGATGAGTTCACTGTTTTTGTGTTAGGAACTGTTTCTTTATCAACATCATTAACTAAATTGTTGTACTCTTGTTTGTGAGGTTTGAAATAATAGAGACCATCTACTTGTTTAAATGCGGTGAGAGTTATTCCAGTGTGAGGATTGTTGACTGTCGCTTTTGTATTAGAAAATATGACAGTGCATCCAGCATCTGTCATCTTACTGACGGACAACAGGTTAGTGCAAAGACTAGGCACATACAAGGTGTCTTTCAAGTAGGTACGAGCCATTCCAGTTCCATTACTGGTAATAAATGAAACTGTCCCTTTTCCAGTAATCTCTGCAGAATGATCTTCAGTTGCGAAGTTGAGTTTTCTGGATGTACTCTCCATAGTCTCAAATAAGTCTCGTTGATAGGTCATGTGAGACGTACAACCGCTGTCAAGGACCCAAATGCTGTTTATAGGCTTTTCTGTCTTGTTTTGAGTAAGGAGACACTGTGTAGCAAAATGGTTCTTATGAGAATCATCAGATTTCTTGTGTGATTTCTCGTTATTCTTCCAGCAGTTTGTACATATTTTGTGATATTTGCGTTTGAAGATGTTACCACTTCGTTTGCAAACTTTGCAGGACGCGTATAATGCTTCTTCGTGATCACAGGGTTTGGGTTCAGGTTTGTAGTCACCGGCCACGTTTTGGCTGTGGCGTGCTTCGTATTCTTCTATTATTTTAATTTTTAGCACTTCTGGCTTTGGAAGAGTATCTCGCGATTCGATGGCCACTCTGAAGTTGTCGTATTCCTGTGAGAGACTGTATAGCATCAAAATAGTAAGTAAGTCCTCGTTAATTTCTACGTCCATATCAGCCAGCTTGTTGACAACATCCATGAAATTGTTTAGATGTGTTCGAATGTTTTGACTATCATCAAGTTTGGTCAGGATAAGTTGTTTTAATAAGGTTGCTTTTCGGGCAGGACCTTTACTGGCGTAAATTTCATTCAGTTTGTCCCATAAAGCTTTCGCAGTAGTGCACTTTTTAATTAGCTTCAGCTCAGAAGGAGCAATTATAAGAATGAGCTCCGACCTTGCCTGTCTGTCGCCTTCGGTATCGGCTGCACTTGCGTCTGAAGCCAGGGTTGTTCCAATGTATTTCCATAGTTTGTTCCGTACTAGGATCGCTTCAGCCTGTATAGCCCATGTGTCGTAATTTTCTCCCGTAAGAGGGTCAATTTTTGTTGACATTTTTGTTTAAATTTTACGATTCACTGGCTTAGTACGACTTTTAAATCTTCTTTTATCGCTCTGCTACCATTTCAACTTTTTAAGTAAAAGATATGAAAGGAAATACAAGTTGGACTAAATAATAAGTATATTGACAAACTGAAGTAAAAAATTCTAATCAACAAAGTTGCTAGGCAACGTTGAGGTGTCAGAGATATCTATGCTCTGGCATACATACTCTTCACAGTATGTATCTTGTTATTTATGGAAAGTCATGGTCATATTTTTTTGCTCCATGTCAAATAAAAAACTCTCTTATAAGGCATCTTATTAAATTGCTGTGTGGCTAATATAAATGAGTCTGTTGTATTTTTTCTTATTATTTTTATTGTGTTGATTGTTTTTGGTTTTTTCATTGTGTTTTCTCATTGTATTTTAGATCTTGTTATCTGAGAAATAAAGATTATTATTATTATTTTTGTAGTTTTTTATTCTCAGCGTCAAGCTGGTAATTGAGATTAACTACGGATACTATGACCAAGCAGTTTAATCTGTCATACAATAATTATATACCTATTAATATTGTCTCAGTTGTTGTGTGGTTCGTCTTGAAGAAAACGCCTGACGATGCGACAAGTATTAAGAATGGCAGCTTTCTGCATCGTGATAAATGAATTATTATTATATTATACACCTGTGAATACAATTTACTTCGAATCAAAAAGACCCTTAACTTCAACACACGGAATTGCTGAAGCATTCGGAAACATCGCAGCATTAGGAAATACATTTCACCCGATAGCCTCCGGAGCAGTCTGCCGCGATAAATTCGACAAGTTATATTCAAATGTGGACCTTATTGCCCCGTTCTGCGGCTAACTGTACGCCGTGTTGCGCTTCGCGTTTTCGTCTTTGACACGTCGGTGACGTCACACGCCCCTGGGGTGCTCCGTCGATCGTGCTATCAATCAAACCGGTAACAGTTTTCAGTTGTTTATACCATGTTATTTGTCGTTCATAAATTTGGTGGGACAGGTTGTTTTTAAGTCTTATGTATTAAGTGTTTTGAATCAATAATCTACTATATGTATAAAAATAAGTCGGGTTTTCCTTCCTGACGCTATAACTCCAGAACGCACGAACCGATTTCCACGGTTTTGCATTCGTTGGAAAGGTCTCGGGCTCCGTGAGGCTTATAGCAAAGAAAATTCAGGAAAATTTCAACAGAAAAGCGGGAAATTCTTTTTTTACATAAGACCACGCGGACGAAGTCGAGGGCGGCTGCTAGTTATTAATATGATGACCATAAGGTTGTTCATCATATTAAGGCCATGTCACAACTGACGCAGCATCGGACAACGTGAACCACCTTGGTAGTATCGAGAATATCCAGCGCTTCGACTAAGGCAAAGTTTGCAGGAGGCCTGTTCTGTATCGACCACAATACAGCGACCTTTTGGATAGGCGACTTCAACTGCGTTGACTATTCCTTTCCTCAGACTTCATTCTGGATTAATGGACAGAAAAATATTGTAAATACGAAAAAAAAGTTTTTACCGACATATTCGTTGTTTACCAAATATTGTTTTCTCAACAGTTCAATAGTATTTGACAGAACGACGTCTGTCGGGACACCTAGTTAATTTGAGGAACGTAATTTGTTTGTGCCAATGCTTTGACAGTTTGTAAAGGTATAGCAGAAGACAGGCGTTCACATCACCCTTTGCAAAATGGAATACACCCATTTTACAGCCGTTTAAGGTACCCTTTTGTGAAGGTTTATATGGACTCCTTTGTTCTAGTGCTGCAGTGCCTACTGAACGGATTTGGATGAAACTTTACAGTAATATGGCTTATACATCTGAATAGCACATAGGCTACAATTTATAAAAACATCACTTTTTTTTCTTACTTAAGTTCACGCGGATGAAGTCGCGGGCGGCCGCTAGTAAACAATATTTCTATTCTGTTCAAGTTAGAGACGGTCTACTTCGTGAAAACCATCATTTATTATATGAAAAGTGACACATCGCAGGTGTCACCGCTCGGCCGCTAGGGGCCGCCGTCATCGCTTGTGAGCATCAATCAAGTTGGGTGTGACTGATTTGGAACACATACAGAAATCAGGATAGTGGGTATTTTACCTAACAATTTTAGCCTATTTATCTTTTGGATACTTAAGCAATCCTTCAACTAAAAAAAGAAAAGGAACATACACTGATCAAAGCTATGTGTACAACGATTAAAATCTTTTCGTATCTTCTTAAACCAGTAAAGATACTCATTCCTTATTGAAATCATGTTTTAGCCAATACTACATTGATCATCGCCCTCAGCTGCAACGATACGAGCAGTGGTCCATAAATGGTGAGATCTCAAGAACCTCACCTCGTTAATCTCCGTACAAACTACACTAGTACACACCCGTTACCTGTGACGTCAGATAGGCCGTTTTATGACCCGACAAACAGCAGTAAACCTGGCGGCCTGCGGCGGCCGATATCAGAACTACATTGACATTAACCAACCACCCTGTATAATATAGCGCGACGTATCTATAAGAGTAATGTAGCATTGCTGGCAGAACACACACGTGACCTGTCTAGTTTACAAATGAATCAGTAAGGCTGCGCATGACCAGTATCAAACTAATGGTTCCCGAACATTTTGTAGATACGTTCTGCCTCCAGATGTAGGTGACCTACCTCAGTAACGACATATCTTTGACATAGATCATATAAATGCGAAAGTGTCTGTACAAAAAGTGGTACGGCTTATCTAGGTTCTTATCAAAAAATCCAAATTAGCACTGAACATTTTTTATTAACAGATAAAGAATTCATTTTAGAACTAGTCAGAATCTGCAGAATTTAATAATTTGAAATACAAAAAGGAAACCGTATGATTATAAATCTATCTCACGGTGATATAAACTATCGGTTGATTTTATTCATCTGCTAACTCCGAAATCTGTTTACAATATTATTGAACGTAGGATCATTTTTCCATGATTAATAATCTATAGGTATACCCGTTGAAGTCGACTGATTCCAAACTGGTGGATATACTCAACCGTTAAATTCTGATGATTTGACTTGCTTTTCTACTAAACACAATTTGTGTACTCGGAAGTAAAAAAATATTCTCACGGAATACTAATAACATTTGCGAGTATTCTGCAGATGATTCGCGCATTCCTTGGGGTAAAGTAAATCATAAAAGACATCCTTAAGTCCTTAAATATTAAAGGTACATACATAGCTCAGAGAATTAACTTAAGGTTGGCAGCTTTAGTTTACGTTTATAAATTACTGACTGATTGATTTGCGAGTTAGAATGAAAAGACAGGCCAAATCATGAAAGGCTAACAAATTTTTATAAGATCTGATTTACTTTGACTTTAAGTACTTGTATTAGAAATGAGTTTTCCTAATCTACCGCAACGAAAAATCTGAAAATATATTAAACGTCAAAAACAGAACAAGATACAAGATACAACAATAGAAACGAAATGCGATAATTCACAAAAATAGGGGAGAATTAGAAAGAATATTTACTGCACCCGTTGGTCAATCCATTCAACGGGTAGGTTTCACAAAGAGCAATGATTTATAAAACAATATTTTAGATTTACACAGTCAGCCCTGGCTCAGCCGTGGAGTATGTAGGTCGTGTATTTGGATGGAAAGTAGGATAAAATGCAGCATCCCGCGGGAAATCAGCGGGAACAAATCTATTAGGCGGGCGGCGATTACCAGCGAGCTGGTGTCCTCAGAATTAGGGATTTAGGACTTCCCAAAGAGATTTCTGGGAATACATTTCCAATTATGAACGACAGGTAGGCAATACCAATAAGAAATTATTTGAAAATACTTATTTCGTATTAAGACTTATAAGACTATTTTGAGATCCTGCCTACTAGAATCGCGGATCACAGTCATAGCCACGATATAGAATATATCAGACCAAATGTTTTGGAGAAACTAGCCTAGATAAAAGCGGGTAAATATTTCTTAAAATATAAACGCTACATTATCCAATAAAAAAACTAAAGCTGTGGCGATTCATTTAAGTACATTTCTAAGATAAATCAGATACCAATCTCTGTAACGCATACCTTACGGTTAAAAAGTATAATTGAAACATAACATGATCACAAAAGACATGAAGAAAATCATTATTTCTAGAAAGTTTTACGCCATTTGAGCGGCACCTTTTTCCAATGGGGCGAGCGCGGGGCCGTGAATCAGACTCAAATTAATTGCTATTCTTTCACCTCGGCGTAATCTGGTTGGGACTAGCTCCAATAGGATTATTTTTTTGGCTTTTTATTTTAGCATTGCTACATAAATCATAATGAGATTCTTTTAAAAGGTAGAGTAGGAAGTGTTTTGCAAAGAAATTAACGAATGAAACTTTCCGTGTCTTATTCTTTGTTTTATTGCAAACATTCCCAGTTTCAAAAGGAAGGGTTAGAATATTGTCTTAGATTTTCATTCATGATTAACTAAAAATCTACACCAACGATTTTCGAAGAATCTCTAAATATTCAAAATTTGGCTGAGCTAAGTTGCTTCATGCTCAAATTAATCCTACTAATATTATAAAGGCGAAAGTTTGTATGTGTGGATGTGCCGTGTTGTTCTTTCACGTAAAAACTACTGGATTGATTTTAATGAAACTTTACAATAATGTAGCATATACATCTGGATCGCACATAGGCTACAATTTATAAAAAAATCCTACTTTTTGTTTTTCAACTTAAGTCCACGAAGACGAAGTCGCAGGCGGCCGCTAGTGTAAAATAAATACTTAGACTGAAGGCCTATTTTGCAATCACACATTAGCAATTCAACTAGTCTTGTTTTTCTACAATTAGTTTACTAACTGACCACTCAATTGACTTGACAACCACATAATCACAGACCAGCAATAGGGTGGGCCCCCTCGTGAACGGACGGGACAGTGACATGACAGTCACAGCACAGCCCCCACAAGTAAGACGTACAGTCACTATTAGATACCTATATTGTAGCAGACAAGGCGATCTTATCCTTCTGATTAGTTGCACAATCAATAAGTTCCTTACACCCACGTTACCATTAATATCTGAACATTTATTACTTCACCAGTCGTGTGTAGACGTGATAGATATTTCTTAATTAATGTGGACTTGTTTTGTTTTCTTAACTATCCCCGTGGTGTTTTTAAATAGGTCGTTCAAAAATATTGCGCAAGTAGAAAAGTAATATCTTAAAATAGTCATACTCATGATCACTCTATGACTGCGTAGGTGGGCAAGTTTCACTCCAATTAGACAAGCGTATTGACCGAATCACAGTTAATTAACTTTAGCGATACTCAATTAGATTTCAGTAATGGAGATAATTCGATTTAATCAGCATTGGAAACGCAATATAGGCTAACACATCACCCATGATCGATTTACAAAGCAACAAAACCAAATTACTATCGCTAAACTCACTTGGCGTGATACTATTTAAATGAGTTAATTAGACAGTGTTCACCCACCCAGGTGAGCGCTCGGACAGGCAGTGGCCACACAATTGCCTGTCACTACACCCGAAATACCGTCAGACTAACACGCTGAGCTGAGCTGTAATGAGCTACGTGACGTGAACTAATTCAGCATGTCAGACTGCGGAGGTTAAATCAGCTGTTTCATGGAACGCCCAAGGAGTTAACTAAATGTAAAAATTTTACTCATTCTGAAAAGTAGTGTCAACCAAACATCTGCTCGTCGTGTTACGATAGGAAAAAGGGGAAAAGTATGTCGCCGTGCTTTTACCTGTAGAACAGTGCAGGTATAGGAAAAATAAGTTTGGTTTCATTGCTTGCTGCACTAAGATCGTCCGAATCGAAACTGGCAGAGTTAGTCTTATGAGTAATATTGTTGAAGAAATCCAGATGGCTAGAAACAAGACCTCTGACACTTGTGCATTCGTCCTAGTTATCATCAATGGCTATTCAAAAGAAAACAAATTGAAAACTTGAACTACATCTAAGGTTTTACGGGACTGGTGCTTGTGCTCAGCTGAAGCTTCTATTTCATAGCCCCAGTATTCTTGTATTTAATTATTTATGTATAAATAATGAGTAGTTTAAGTGCATGTATCAATACATAAAACTGTTGGTAGACCTTAATAAATAAATAAAATAAATTCTTGTTTACACATGTTTTTGTGAGAAAATAGTTAAAGTAGAAAGTAAATGTTCATGAAAATGTTATGTGTAGTTTAAAACTGAGGCTCAAGTAGGACTCAAGTCCTACAGATTCTGCTAGCAACAATTTTTTTTTAACCATTTGTTACTTAGCTAAGATGACACATTTAACATGACTTCCCAATATTTCAGTTTTAAGGTTCCAATTTCATCTCCAAATCGTGTTGGGCCAAATAACCTCGTCTCCTTTAACACCTAACCTTAACTATTGAATCAGTTTTCACGCCGTGTACTTCCAAACATCCATTACGCGTTTGGGCACTGTCGGGCACACGTCGCGCACGTAGCCACTTGGAGATTTATGGAGCTGACGTGACAGGTGCCAGGGTCCTGAGACCGCGACACAACTGAACTGAAATTCCTATTTGGCCTGCTCTGAAGACGTGTCGCTTGTATACCTATGTAACCCGAACTATGTGATTTATAGAACGTTGATAAGGGTTTTTTGGAAATCTGTCGATTTTAAAGGTCGCGGTAAGCAAGGAAAACTTTAAAAATCACTCAGTTTTGGGCTTGGAACCCTTCGAGTGTTAAAAAGATAAAATGAAATTAGATAATGCAATAATGTTTAATTTCATTTGAATATCCATATAAGTTAACGCTTATAAATAGTTTTTTTCCTAAACTTTCCTTTTCCTTGGCTTTTCCTTTCTTCGTTCGTTTTTTTTGTGAGATTGAAACCAGTCACGGCGAACACCAAAGGGATCTTAGTTCTTCTACGATACATGCATGATTCCATCTCGTAGAGAAACACCGAGCTTAGTTCTCTGGCTTATCATGTGACACTTAATTTGTATCATGGTCTCTAATATTAAAATAGAAACCTCAAATACAATTAACAGCTAATAAGGTCTCAGAAAAAAGACATGCCGCTCTATTCCACCAACTACCTACTAATTAACTTATCTGTAGGTCACCGTTGTGTAAGTAGGGCGGGCGGCACCTCTGAGAAATACCGCCCAAGAAAAACTGCAGGTACGGATGCCGCAATTAATGCTCTTGTAGTTTGCTTTCTTGGAGGTTCTCTAACAATGCAGATTCTTAACTTGTATGTACCAAGTTTGCTTTTGACAAGATTTTAATATTTATTCCAATGTTGGAAAACCTCTTTCCATTTTTTAATAAATGTGTAGCAAACCATATGCATTCGTTGCCCATAACTCGGTATATCGCCTGATTCGAAGTACCTAATTGCTCTCCACGACAGTCATCTAAGTTACAAGAACAGAATAAATAGTTCATGATAATAATAGCTTTCATGTCTATTTCGTATGTTATTAACTGACTAACTAACGTGGTATCTACGTATAGAGGAAGAGGGTGTTAAAATATAAGAGGAAATACCCAAACAGCCACGAGTTGAATCCGTTTTTTTTCAATCAATTATAGCCAATTTGAACGTCTTATATATAACTGACGATATGTATGGCTTTTGTATCTCAATTCTCAAAACCAAATTGGATTGAGTTCTAGGAAAAAGAGATAATCAAGATAAGATAAGCATGTTTCCACAGCAAAACTTTTCAATTGGTTCCTTTTTACTTCTTTATTCATTTCGCGAAATAAAAGTTTTCAAAGAAGAATTCTGAGAAAATTCAAGAAAACTTCGCCCCTTTATCTCCGTCGCTTTCTATCCGCGTCGTATATCCGTTTATATCCGTTGTAACACAATCCATCCGGTGGTAATGGCATTATATAAATCCGGTAGACTCCGACAACCGGCCGCAGCCGCCGCAAATAAACCGGAATTTAAATTTAATTTAAAATCCGGTTTCGCTCCGGACGCGCTGTAGGGTGCAACCGTTCGCCTCCAACTCAACAGTTAAAATGTTGTAACGACACTTTTTGCTGGTACTCCATTGTTTTAGACCGAATTTCGCTGTAGTTTTTGTTTACGGAAAGTTAATTGGAGTTATAATGTTTACTAATTGGGTTGCTCTCACTGGAAACAGTGTTACAAATTGGATAGCGAGTTAAAAGTGACGAAAATGGTTATAAAATTTACTGTACTTTTGGTTCGTTCGTGGTTGAGAATAATGACTAAATAAGTTTCCATTTTATGAATAGGTACAAGAGACTGAAAATATTCAAAGAAATGAATTAAAAATAGCAACCTATGGCTTTGTGAAGATTTGCGTTTGGTTTTCTATTGTGAAATCGAATTTCTAATTTTGTTAATCACAATCAGTAGTTAAAGTAATTTGACCGATTTCATTCAAGATGTTGATTATTAGGCGAAATTATATTGAATGAATGAAATTGTTTATTTCAGAATACAAGATTCCATACATATAGGTAGTTAGTACAAAAACTTAAATGCTTAGAGACTAATGTGTTAGTGAAACTTAAAAATATCATAAGATTGGACATGCAAAGACCTCCAGTGAGCAAGGAGAAAGCATTGAACCGACTACCAATAGTAGTCGTAGTGAACGAAGCTAGAACTATTCCACCAGAAGAAAACAAAGAAAATGTTTTTTTCAATCCTTTAAAATGTGTCCAGTAATTTATTTTTAGTATTGTCTTGTCAAAAATATTTTAGTTAGAGCAAAGCTAATACACTATCCGACGGCATTAAAGTGTATTTCGCAGCTGTTTCTCGAAGGGTTGTCCCTGTGGGCCTAAACCCGGTAGTAGGACGTATTAAAGTATCCGACTGAAGATACCGGACGGATTTTCACAGGGATATTTTATGACCAACGTAAGCTGTAAAAAGTTAAGTAAATAATAACGTTATGCTATTACTCTGCAAAATAGTCTGATCAAACAGATCAAGAAGTCAATGTTGCTACAACGAAAGATGCAACTTATGCACGAAAATAATTGAATCCGGGGGAATCCCCTCCTCACAGCACTTGTGGTCGAAACACAATCTAAGAACATAGTTAAGCTTAGCTTAGAATATACATGCAATCTGTTCAGTAAATACACAATGGCATCATTTTGGAGCGAATGTTGTTATCACAAAGTGCATATTAGCTTGCAGTTGTGCACTAATGCTCAAAGCTTTACTCTCTGACGTTGTAAGTGAAACTTAATCCTTTGGTAGCGAACATGCCGTTAAATGAACGAGAGAGAGAAACGCTATAGTTGCACTTGTCTTGTTTGATGCGATATTCATGATATTTGCAGTTTGCTTTGTATCTGCTCGCTTTTGAAACGTTTTATTGGTTCTCTTATGTTTGCAAGAGGGATAGGGTACGTTCAAGTTTCATTTTAAAATAACAATAGTTTACCGTGGCTTAGTGCGAGTACGAAGCGGCAACAATTACCGATGTTAAACCAGAGCATGTAATTCATAACTTTTTTCAGGCCGATTCGGTAATTTTCTTTTAATTCAAGTAAATCGCTAGTCGAGCAATGGCGTATACTTTTCTGCATGTAAAATTCAATGGCCTCTAGTATTTAAATTTACTTTAAAATACTACAGACACCACTAAAATTATAAGTACTAAATGTTTCGATAACGCGGTTCTGATTCGCTCCACAGATTTTTCTGCGCGCTTACGTAAACAATATTAAAATTAGGAGCAGAATAACGCTTATAAATGAATGATTCTAAGACGTCTGCGAAAATGATTTCCTTTCGCTGAACAATGGCAATTTCCTTAATCAAACGTCTATTTGTGATTGTCAACTCAGAAGTAATTTCCAGTGATGCAAAACTGTATCAATTACTTACGCACCTCACTCTACGGTTCGTCGAATCAGATTTTACAACAAAATATGCCTGTGCGATTATTGCGAGCCAATGAGTCTGTGTTTACCGTATTCCGAATATTCGGGTATTTGGCGCGCGAATCAGCGCCGGCCCAGCGGAGCGCGCGGTTGCCATGGCGACGGCTGGCAATTAGTGGCGCCACTGTCGCATCTAGCCAATGAGCGGTTAGGGCTGGTAGCTGCTGGCTTTTTGACACTAGATACTAGATATCTACCATACTTTACCTTAACATACCTTTCGCTTTCTGATTTTAAATAAATACACTCGCAAGAGATGATGTTAGATTGATACGGCACCCGCGTTACGGAGGTTGCGACATAAAAGCAGCATAAATATTTATAATATGTATTGTATTTATAATTATATTATTTTAGTGATTGTAAATCTTAATCACCCACCTAAATTTTCTTTTGTTATGTCGCACCGCCTAGTGTACTTTTCTGCTTAGCCTTATGGTTGACCGGTAGAGAATGCTTTTCTGGCATTAAGTCCGCCTTTTGTACCATTCAATGTTGTGCAATAAATAATAAAAAAATAAATGAATAAAAGACCTCAGCCAAGCAAAAAAGCAGGTCCAGTTGACCTGCTTTCAAGCCAATGAGACAGCGACTTGTTTACTTGCATGTCATCCATACGTCATTGTCATGCGCCAGTTTTTGAATTCGCGAAGTATGAACGTAACAAATCTTGTTTCTTACAGGCCCATTCCAAGAATTAAAAAGTGACCGTCCTAGCAAACGTTAAAAAATATGTTTCACTGAATTTCATAATGCAACACTTTCGTGAAAGAATATTCTAGCTATTCCACGGTGCAGTTCCTCAAGGCTAGATAGTTTTTGTGATATTCTAGAAACATTATTTAGCTGTTGTTTATTTATCGTTTTAGCGAGCTTTAATTTCCGCCGCGCTGGCGAATAACTTGGTTTTCGTCGAACCTTGCCTTTCAAGAAAATAAATCGGAAATTCGATGGCAATTGTGAAGAAACGATATGTATGTGCTTTTTAATCTTTGTGCACATTACTTGAGATACGTTTAAAATAACTTCTAACAAATTAAACAAAAGGAATTTGGGTTATTTTGTCATATCATTTATTTGAATAATTATGCATCATCATTTTTCTCTTCAAAACTTAGGCTTTAACTCAGAAAAGAATGTTGTTCTTTTAGAGGACTAAACAAATTCGTTTTCAAGCAATGCTGTATTACTTAGGTCAATACTTTCATGATCCCTAACAAACACCCTTTTATTAGTAAAATCAACTCCGTCCATTTTCCCAGCGTTAGCAACGAATCCCGAATGAATACGATTACAAAAACGTGTTCAATATCAATTCCGAAATTCAAATATTCCGAAAAGCATTTTTGCACCAAAATATTGTCGTGTAGTTGGATAGAAAGCCCGAGGCCTTGGCGAACTTTAACGAACATTTCACGCTCGTTGCACAGCATTAAGGTGCATATTGGCGTGCACGTTGTTGTAATGCTGGGTGCACGGCTTGCAATATTTCGCGTGGTATTTATTTGTTCATGGCAACGGTATTTATATGGAAGTAAAGTAATAAGTATTGGAGCCATGGGAGGGTGTTCCAGTGTGCCTGGTGGGTTCGTGATTCATCAATGGAATTAATGAATGAACAAACAAACAAAATGAATATCTGGCTGAGGTCATGAGGGGAATACCAGAAATGATTTGACAGTTTGATTATTATTTATTATTATTATAATTTTTAATGTTATTACATTGTATTTGTATAAAGTTATTAGATCGTTACATTGACATTAACATAGTTTAAAAAAATGAAATTGTAAATTTCCTTGTGGGCGCTTTGGGATAGTCTGTAAGCATCCTTGTATATTGTAAATCTGATCATCATTCAACGAATAGTCGCTTAACTTCCCCTTGGTTACCCTTGAAGGAATTCTTCAAAAAACCAAGTAACTGTAACTTTACCTCAGAACGCCTACATCAATAATCTTGTCACATTTTTAATATTTTCGCTTTGTGTACTAAGTGTGTGTGTTGGTTCATCGAATAAGCCAACACTGCCGGGAAGGGAACCCGCATCGCCTCTCACGACTCGCAAATATTGACGGCGAGCACACGGCGATAATGCACACACGAGTCATATACACACGGTCTATATTACGAGTTAACAGACGCGAGATTCGTGTTACGATATTCAACGAATTTAACAGCAGTGTATAGCTTTGGCTATAGGCTCAATTTAACCTCTTGCCTTAAGAAAGTTAACAATAACGGTGACCAGACCACATAAGAACTTTCAATCCGAATTTATCTCGAAACCTCGGGTTTAAATTAGTCAACCCGAGATTCAATCGATCAATCAAAATCGTCCGGTGAGGTTGAGATCAGTCTGTCTGACTCTGTATGAAGAGCGTGACTAAATATATCTACATACAAAAATGGATTGCTGTGCTGAAATATTTTTGAAGGTCCAGGGAAGGTTTAGGGAAAGGTGAGTAAACATTAGAAAAGCTTGGCAACAGAAGAACGTCTGTCGGAAAATCTAGTCTCACATAAAAAAACAAATAACAAAATTTACAATTACACCTATTTTTCGAAGCAGGTCCTTTGTGGTTGACAAATAATTCAAAGCAAAACCTTAAATAAATTACAACACCCCGAAAACAATTCCACCCTATTTCAATGTAACACGAAGGGACACGAGTAATTAACGTAAAATAATCAAAACAGGACCATTTATCAGCGCTGTAGCTCCGTTGTACGACTAGGTACTTAGGTTTGATATTACTTTGTGAAAAACAAACAACAGCTTTCTCTAAGTCCCACAGCTGGGCACAGGCCTCACGCCAACTATGAGGTGAGGAGACTCAATTCGGAACTTGGTCTCAGTGCGGATGCTTGAAAGGGGTGTAAGGTTAGTGATAAACCATGCTAGCAGATGTTATCAAGCCGTCCTAAGGCCTCCCTAGCCTCAACTTCTGATCTCTAGCGACGCAAGCCAGGGCTAACTGATTAAAGAGCCATCCGAAGTACGGAGATACCCGAAAAGTTCATCTCTTATCCCAATTCCGACGCGGCGTGTGTTGGTTTACAACTGCAATGGTTGCCTATCAGAAAGCGGCGTTAGTCATTATATGCGAAAACGCAATGCGAAAAAGAAAGCAACCTAGTCTAAACAGAAAGTAAATTCTCTCTAACTCAGGTTCATCGTAGAAATTCTTCCTCATAGTTTTTCATTCATTTTAGATTACATAGAACAAGGTTCAGAATTAAAGACGCATTCTTGTTCGAGATTTGTTTTATGGCTTTCAATCACTAACAAAGTAAGCTACTTTTATGTTCCCCGTTTTATGACCCCATTTGGGAGTCGTGGGCGCATATTACTTATGTAATGCTGATTTAAAGACGAAGCTAAAACTTCTACTTAAATAATTAATATATTCTTAGCGTGCATTGTTTCACAAGTAGAACCATTTTCACTGTCTCACAAAGACGTAAATTACGTCCATTTCAATGAAGCAACGGGATCGCTTGCGCCGCTCAGAGGGCTTAACGAGGGCTCGAAGAGGAGTGAGGACAGCTGAGGACAGGCGACCTCCAGGGGAGCAGGGTACAAAGAGTTACTGTTCCACGAAAGGAAGCGAGAAAAGGTTCGTAGTTTAACAATTAAACACAAATGAATTCACGAATAAAGTGGTGTCTAATATATTTAACAAATTGTTACATTGAATATTATTGAGATTAGAAAAAACAATATAAGAATTATAAAGAAACTTAGAAACAAGAAGAAATTTTACGATTTCAAAACCTTTTTTTACAGATTTATTTTTACATTGCCTTAACAGTGTTTGAACAGACGTTTCCTCACAACTACAAGTATCTAAAATACGAGTTATTAGAATAGAAACAGCAATGCTGCTCAATTGTGGGCAGGAAAACCCTGCAAGGTCACGGTATCATATGAAAACGAAAGGTTTACAAAAGGCTGAACTTGAACTCTTGTTAGCGTGTACAGAAACTGAATGATACTGAAAAACGAATCTCAGACACTGTACCAGATTAAAAAGCAACCTAACACTACATTTCTTAGTTCAGTGCTAACTCAGTAATGCAATGACCTAGAGAGTAAAGTTTCAAGAAAAGTTTTTCCAACTTCTATAAAATTTTATAGCAACTAATAATGCCAAAGAACTCCGCAAAGTAATAACATTAAGTGTCTTTCGAACCATATAATTTGTTGGAGCCAAGGAGTGGGGACCTCCCCCCCTCCCCTCGGTCAATTATGGGAGTGGGAACACGCGAGGTGCCGATTTGGCGTGCCTTGGCAAAAACCGTGAAACGTATTATAAACGTGAGATTGATTCGCATGAAATTGTTAATAATAGGAATAAGTGCTCAGATTTTTATTGCTTTTGCACATAAATACACATTTGGGCGCAATCGCGAAAGTTTTTATTCTAGCGCAGAAGTCGCCACTTCTTATGGGCATAAAACGCGCCACAAGTCCCCATACTTTTGCTCAGGTAGGTATTGAAATCAAATAAATGAATATGAGACATCACGAACATGGCTATGGTCCCAGAGTGAGGTTTTACCGTGTGTTCTAGGAAAAAAAAGCAAAAGGCTCTAACTGGCTTTCCAACCATTCAGAGAACGAACATAGAAAGAAAAGAACTTTATCATTAATTTGACAGGCTGTTAATAAAAATATTAGTAGAGGTCGTATAAGCTTAAATGACCCCTCCACCCATCATACAAGTGTGAAAGAGTACCTACGTCATTTCAGCTTCACTAATATATGGATATTGATGTTGAAGAAAGTAGTGATATAACAAAATGCAGATGTCTTCAGTACAAAAGTTACTGATGCAACAATCGCTCGTTTATATCCACATTTCTTGAAATAATTTCCATTTCGCAATGTTTCAGCATTTCCGGCTGCACTGAAGAGTTCCTGTCATATTCTGTTTGAACCATTTCTGTTTCGGAAACGAAACTGAGAACAGATCGTGGCGGGTTATTTCATTTGCATCGAGAAGTGGAGTGTCTTCTGTTGGGCATTCATAGTTATTCATTCAGAATATTTAAATGTGAGACTTGGTTCATGAGGAAATTTAAGTGTTCTGGAAGGATATCAATTAAGAAGTGGAATATAAAAGTCGGATCCAATGTAGGTCTTGGTTAATGTTTTAGGAAATGTATATCTTCTATTTTGAAAAAGGGGAAATAAATAGTGGTAATAGTTAGGAAAGTATTACCTAGTTCAGTTTTAAAGATAAAGGTTCATTTATTTGCATAAACATGTGTTGTTTATAATGATACATGGTCAGGATGCTCATCATAAGGTGTTCAATAAAAATTTAGATCAACATGTTTTACCATGACATGTTTTTGAAACGTTAAACTGGTAGGTTGACGTGTGAGCTAGGTATATTCTACTTAACCGTAATATATAAACTGAAGCAACTCACACAAAACCACATCTCTACATAATATGTGCCAATGTAGGTAGACCGAATCTCTCGTATTTCAGTTTTCGGTTGCACAATATTGAAGCTTTGCGGGAAAGCGGTCCGACGAACGCATTCGACTGAAGAGTGTTTATTTCACAACGGGATTGCACGAATACAGTTAACTGAATACAGTTGAACATTTTAAAGAGGGTATTTAAAAGGCATTTAGAAGGAACGATGCATTTAGTTTCTTACTGGAGGTTTTGTTTTCAGAGATGGAAGGGCATCATCTCCTCTGTCACAAATGAAAGGTTAAATGGTAGTCTACTTGAAATGGCAGAGGACCCCGTACTCAGCACGTATAACTGATTGCCGTTGGGTTAGAAGTCCTGGAGATCATTTGATAGTGTAACGATAGTGTGATTTTGTAGTATATAGGCTAACATCGGAACAAAAGCAAACATCTTCGGTCTCTCCGAAACAAAACTGAACAATAATTTATCAGGCAGACAGCTGTCATTGATAACATCGTCGCTAATGACTCGCTGAGACAAATTCTTGCTTTGAATCTCTTTCTACACACCTGTATTATCAGTTATATGATTATATTCATAGATTGCCAGGCAGCTTGCATCCCCCATAATCCTGCTTGTTTGCCATCAAATGTTCCTCATTCTCCAAAACTGCTTCAAGCAGTTAGACAATAGACATTTAGACTCAAACCTACTTCAGCATATACTGAAAATTGCAGCAGTTCTCATTGTTACCACATTTAACACGAATTTTAAAGGCAACCTGTTTCCATTAAGCAGTCAGACAGAGCTTTTATAATTGGGCGCGCGTCGACCAACAAACCGCAGTGAGTTCGAGTCCCGGGCCGGGCCAATTACAGCGCTAATTAGACCGCACTCGCGGCCACTTTTCATTAATAACACCATTTATTAAATAGCAGATATGGAACAACGTTAACAAACATGAGCAGTGATTTTAATTATTTTCAGAAAGTTGTGTGAGACTGTCTTATCCTAATTTAAATTAATTACATTCTGTTTGGGCGAGTTAAAAAGTTCATAATAATACCTATTCTTACTAACATTATGAATGCGAAAGTTTTTAAGGATGGAAGTTTTTCATTCCTGCATAAACTACTGTACAGGTTTTTATGTAACTTTAGAATATCATAGCTTCACTATAGGCACATAGAGTATGGTAAATAAATAATAAATAAGACGGATTAATAGTCGAAAGTTTAACAGTTAATCATAAAGTAACAATTAACACAGATACATTCATAAAAGCCATGGTAAAAAACAGGTCATCATCACAGCAAGTTATAATCGCAACAAGACGATATCGTCCAAAAAACCTTCCGTAGCTCTTCAGGAGAGTAAAATATATTTACATTTATTTAGTAATTCGACCCCACAACTCACGAAAATGCAAGAAATATGTCAAAAAATATTCAACTGTAAACAATACGAAGAATGGATGCATTGCCGTTATGATGGCATTAGTCATAAGGGCCACGTCCATTTGTCCCCTGGGAGAACAATGCTGGCTTCCAGCGCACGGTCTTCTTGGTCTTTGTTGTGTCTTCTTGGTCTTTCTGTGACGGTGGCGGTGGTGATTGTGAGCGTGGCGGGAGAGCCGCGTGTGTCTTATGATAGATTATCAGCCACACTACCAATAAGAGCACACGCAAGGCTCGCCCGGATGCTCATGCGCAGTTTTCTGGACGGTCTTCTTCAGTCTTCTCATTTGGACTTGTAAACGTTACAGACACACGATATTTAATATTAAAAATTAAATTAAATTCTATTTGAATAACTTTTATATGATTGTAGGATTTTTATACTGAGTACACAGTGACGGTAATAAATATTAAAGATAGGAAAACCAGAAAAAGGCATTCGGTCTTGGCATCAGGCGGGACTCGAACCCGCGTCTTTCGCATACCTGCTACTATATACTGCACTAACCAATTATGCTACCGAGACCATTAACAGGCCGGACGAATTTCTCTGGTATATTATACCTGGCAGCCAGGTTGGTTTCACCAATGTTTAGGCATATACCTTAAACTTTTTCTGGTTTTCCTATCTTTAGTAAGATGATAATGCATTATCCCTAATGCTAAAAAATAAAATAACCTAATAAATATTAAAGATTGACACTGAAACTAAAAGAGGAAGATACGTCCGCTTACCGCGAGTGGTCCTACAAATTCGGGTCCAATGGACCTATTACGTTCAAGCCAATAGGACAACGACTTGTTAACATCCACGTCCTTTATATTGTCATTGTGAGTATTGTCATTTCCCAGTTTTCAAATTCGAACGTAACGTATCTTCCTGTTTCTGTTCTAATCAAAGATTTACACTCAGTTTTTCTTTTGACAGTTAATATTGGTACTAAATATTAAGTCTCTCAATCCACTTTTTCTTGCGTTTCACACTCTCAATAAAAATGATTTAAGCTCGACACATTTCGCAAAAGCAATAATTCCATAGAGTCGAAAATCGAATATTATAACGCGCAAAGTAGACCCAATCGAAACCGAAGTTGAAAATTCTATTACCGAAATCTTACGGATTCAATCTTTACAGAGAAATATTGCCGATTCATGCGATGTGTGCCGATTTGAGGGGGAGGGGGGGAGGCTTCGTCCCTCTCATAAATCTGCGCTCGCTTGATCTCTGGTCAAATGTGGTGGAAAATCATCTAGATACATCGCAAGTGATTGCCTAGGCTAGGATGAAAGTCACATTCATTTTAGGCGTTGTATTCCTTGTTTTCGAGTTAGTCAAAGGTTAGGCAGTCGGATTAATTATGAAGCTAGTCAAAGTGGTCTCGAATGAACGTGATGATTACTAGTGCGTTGGAATTTCGCAAGCTGCCAGCATGCAAGACGCCTTGCTTTTAATTAGCTTACGTGTTCTAGCTGTGTAGTAAATAAAAAATTAATATCCTTGGACATTATTCCACACAGCGCCATCTAGTCCCAATAACTAATAAAAATATGTGAACAGTACGCAAGAAAATATCAGAAAACTATTGTATCTGCTCAATTTTAGCGGACGGGTTTGACATTGGTCACCAATAAGAGGCGTCTAACACCTCTTCTTCATTGATTTTTACTATCAAGTAGTTTATAATAAACTTGGCTGGTGGAAAAAACCATTCGCAGTTTGTTTTCTTTAGTATGAAGCACAAAAGCATATGCTCTTATATTCTCCCTTTTACAGTAGGAACTAAATTCTCAACTGAAAGAAACTAAATTTTTCATTAAAACGTTGCACCGATGTCATTTGCAAGTAAATTACATTACAATGTAAATTCAACTTTGAAATACACATAAAACAAAGGTCTTATCATGTACGGACACGAACATTAATTTGAAGCCCAAGCATCTTTTGTTTCAGAAACAGTAAAATTCTTTCACTACACAAAATAAAACAAAAAATGATATCACGTCTTTGGACATGGCATTTGGACAAAATCACAAGCTGAATTCAGGATTTACCAGAAAGTTTATATCTAGAGCTTACAGCAGCTTTCCGTCAAATAAAAGTGATGTCAATTTGAGGTGCGAAAAAAAGCCGTTGGCTGTCTTTACTTTCAGTAAAGACCATCAGAATGAGGTTCAATCTTGTGCGAAAAGATATTAAAAGGCCTTTTCCTTTGTGAATATATCTTAAAATTATCTGAATAGCTATATTATCATATCTAATCCACCATATCAAGGCAACTACAGAGCAGAGGTTATGTAAGTTCTAGTTATTTCCCTGCTTATCTAGTATTTTAATATGAAACAGCGCGGTTGGCTCGAGCTCCGGAAATTAAAACTCCTACGATACACGAACGTTCAGCTGTACGAGAATATTCATAGGTACTCTATCCCATGGTTTTGACAGCTAATAATATAATCGTTTCATAAATTGATGTCATGGATCGTATTTAAATGTTGTGAATTGGCTTCTTCAAACGATGTTCATGAAATAAAATGTTGTTATTTCGACTTATTACCAGATTTTTTCGGAGGTTTCTCAGGTTTAAGTGAATGTATAAAAAGATTCGTTCATTTGAAAGCGCGGCCCAGTAGTTTGACACTTTATCTTGGCCAAGTGGTCAGAAGTTCAAGTCTGGCCGGAAAACTAGTTTGTCTAATTTGCAAACTCTCCGTAGAAGGAAAACACCGAAATAAAGCCTATGCCACCCGGATGACGGCGGTAGGCTCGGCCTTTACCACGTTGGGTTCAAAATTAGCCCAGTGAATTTTGGTCATCTGAATGTTCCGTTCACTATGGCGGCAACAATCAGCGACCCCCTTACTACCCCGTTTGGGGTATAGAGGTAAGTACATGTCATTGCTATAATATGATTTAAAAAAAATAATCTCTACCTCAATAAACCCTAAACTTAAAATGATACCAGTCACAAAGGCATTAAATCGAAACGCTGCCCAAACACTAACACCTAAGCCATAAACCCAATATTGTTTGGATCTTTATGTTTATTATCAACAACCCTTTAGGGAATCGGGAATTTCCTTAATAAATGTTTCAGCTTAGCAGATTACCATAAATTTAATAAATAACGCCTGCAAACGACTTCGTTAGCGAAATCGAATCATAATACATTAATTTAAATTAAGCAAAGCCCATCAGAAAGCTGGTTGCGAGAATTAACAAGGAGTAACGTCGTACTGATTTATCGGAATGCTGTCTGAGCAGAATTTTGACAAACTGGCGACTAGCAGCTGTTATCAATTATAATAAAAACGCTAAAAAAAGTGGCACCCGAAATCAGAACTTTAGTGCACCTGAGCAAAGCATTGACATTGTTGACAGTTTGAGACGACACTGCGCAATGTGAGTCTCGTTTACGCTCTAGCAAATAGTCATACTATCTGGTTCACACGGTCAAATTATATGTAGGTACGTACGTCAGGGGTCAAATTTCGAGTTCGCATCAGTACTGACATAACCTATCTACCTCTTTATTATTATAATATCATTGGCTGTTATGGCTTTCCAAGATTTCCTTTTCTTTTTATTTCTGATTATAATGTGTTTATTGTTTGCAATAAGATTTACTTTTACTTGTGCTGTTATTTTATTTTTATTTGTTCAAAGTTAACTGTTTAGGCATTATTGTAATCTTGCTGTGTCGTGACCTAGGGTACCTGAAATACACTTTTGTTCATCTAACTGACTGCACAAAGGACCTGTCTCACAGACTCGGTAAAAGTTTAAACGCCGCGAGCAAGAAAGAAACGTGCGAATTCGACCAAAAAATAGCGCTGTGCATGATTTTTATTTCCGCTCGTTATTGCGAATTGAACCAGATAACGAGGAAAGAAGTCGGATGCATGTCAAAATGAATATGAATGGACAGTGGCGAAGTGGAATAAAAGCCAGCAAAATGAGCAAATGCAAAGAAGCTGGTTTCCAGCACGTTGGGCATCGGAGCCGACAGCGATGGCGGCACCCTTGAATAATTCATATCTTGTTCTTTATTCATTATCGGAGAGTGGATAACACGCTGTTAAATTTGACTTGACGTACACACATACTTGAACATTATGGGGCTAACTTGGTAGTAACGGCAGCTTAGATGGCTTTATGTTAAGCAAATATTATTGGGTTGTAGTCCTTTTAAGAGCCGAACTGACACGCGATCACTCGGTAGTCGCTGAGTGGTGATCAGTTGTGATGGTCTGATTTTTTCTTAACAGAGACTATAGCTCTATTTATTATTAGAAATAGATAGGTAGAATGGTTAAACCTAGCTCCACAGTACGATGGCTTAATTGGCTGTAAGTTGGGTGAACAAATGCAAAGGCCTATGCTCTTTGGGGAAGGCCTATGCCCAGCTCTAGAAGTCGTTCGCCTGACTTGATGAAGTTGGGTGATCTGGATTTTTATGTGTATGAGGACTTTGCCAATAACTCAGGGTTTAATCTATGCAGAGGGGATTGTTAGATCAGGCATGTTGAGAATGTGGTCTAAGATTTTGCGGATGAATTAAAGCTATGGCAACAGTAAAAGACGAGGCCTTGAAGACTGATCAGTGAATAATACTGCTATATACCTATGTTCGCCATATTTCATAAGGCTCCCAGGTCCATGATCCACTTTTGCACGTCACGTTAGCTTTGGGTAAAAACTATCAAATCATTCTCTGCACACCGGAGTAGTCCTTCAGAAAAAAGAAATACCACCGATTAATTAACGTTCCCTGCAAAAAGGCAATAACAAATTACACAGCGGCGGGTAGACTAAAAAGATTAAAATCTGATTTGCACAAAACGACAAAATTGTTTCAGTTTACAGCCAAATCAGATTTCCCTTCAAGTGGAGCTCGCAATTTCCAGCGCCGATAAGAGTGAAAAAGTCGGAAAAGAAAGCAATAAATTTTACCAAACATAAAACACGATAAAATCCTAATAATTTTCCTCCAAAAATCTCGAGAAAAATCCGAATTTTACGTTAGAAATAAGGATCTCCGTTGGATAAGCGGGAAGGTCAAACTCTAGAAAGAAATGTTTAAGGAGTTCTTTATAAAAGAAGAAACAAGTGCCTTATTATTGAGTTTTTGCTCATTGAAGTAATTGGAGAAATAATATAAGTGGGCCCAAAATCCCAAATGACTACTGCGTAGAAAATAAACTCATTTTTTTATATTTATAGGAGTTCATCGCTGTTATAGTACTTAAGTACAGATTACTTTTGCATTTTTCAGTATTTTAGGTATGGAATAATTAACAGCCGACTTCCTGTCAACACATGAATATATGGTACAGTGTAAAGCAGTCTAACATTATTGGCTGTCCGGGATTTAAATCACACGCGAGGGCAAGTGCAAACAACAGTGTCCTGAGGGAAATGTCCCGGATACGGGATCCAGCGGAATGTTGCATACATCCTGTATGCCACAGAACTCTCAATTTACACTACATAACTATAGTGTAGGTGCAAACAACACACTATTAATGAGCAGTACATAGAGCAGCGGGTGAGGCCATTAATAACACCATGGGGAAAATCAAACTATGCATTTTCCTCCATCACAATAAAACTTGTAATATGCAAATATTTACAACACAACGATGAACATCAAGTGAAAATAACTATTTATATTGGTTATTTAATTTTTAGCATTAGGGATAATGCATTATCATCTTACTAAAGATAGGAAAACCAGAAAAAGGCATTCGGTCTTGGCATCAGGCGGGACTCGAACCCGCATCTTTCGCAAGCCGGGCGACTGCACTACCAATTATGCTACCGAGACCATTAATAGACCGGACGAATTTCTCTGGTATATTATACCTGACAGCCAGGTTGGTTTCACCAATGTTTAGGCATATACCTTAAACACTCGAAAGAAACATTATTGCAAATATTTGACTTTCGATTAAGATGAAACTACGTTTTAGATAGGTTATTTAATTTTTAGCATTAGGGGAAGTCAAATATTTGCAATACTGTTTCTTTGGAGTGTTTAAGGTATATGCCTAAACATTGGTGAAACCAACCTGGCTGTCAGGTATAATATACCAGAGAAATTCGTCCGGTCTGTTAATGGTCTCGGTAGCATAATTGGTAGTGCAGTCGCCCGGCTTGCGAAAGATGCGGGTTCGAGTCCCGCCTGATGCCAAGACCGAATGCCTTTTTCTGGTTTTCCTATCTTTAGTAAGATGATAATGCATTATCCCTAATGCTAAAAATTAAATAACCTATCTAAAACGTAGTTTCATCTTAATCGAAAGTCAAATATTTGCAATAATGTTTCTTTCGAGTGTTTAAGGTATATGCCTAAACATTGGTGAAACCAACCTGGCTGTCAGGTATAATATACCAGAGAAATTCGTCCGGTCTGTTAATGGTCTCGGTAGCATAATTGGTAGTGCAGTCGCCCGGCTTGCGAAAGATGCGGGTTCGAGTCCCGCCTGATGCCAAGACCGAATGCCTTTTTCTGGTTTTCCTATCTTTAACTATTTATATTATTTAAAATTGCGAAACAATGATTGCAGAACCATTTTTTTTCTCTTTCTGACATATTAAAGCATTTCTTCTTATTTTTTGCGCGCGCTTTAGATTTTAGGTGGCCAGGCGCACAAAAGGAGTTTATATGCGCATAGTCGCCACAATAGAAGAAGTGCTATTTAGCTAGGTATGTATTGCGGTAAGGTTCGATACTCGTCTAGAACAATCACCAACATTAGTACGAGTATGTATTTATAAATATTTCAAGTAGCTATCAGTCTTAGTGCGAGTGGTATAGATGAGAATGACGTTAATGTGTGCTAAAATGATGATGATCAGTCTATGACACCTAATAGTATAGGTCTGCTTAGGTTGGCGTCGGATGATCTTGGTGTAAAGTTGTATCCAGATGGGTTGGTCAATGTAGCCAGTAGTAGTAAACAAATATCTAATATTTCTCAACTTAATTTTCAAAAAATTAAAAAACAATCCTGAGAGAATTAACAAAGCCGACCAAAACTTACTAAGCCTCACCAAAAACAAGTGTCAACAGATTAAAATCTAAATCGGCAAGTAACCAAAAGCCTTTAAAGCCGATAGCTCCGAAGCATTAAGAAACAAAAGACTCCACTAATGCCACAGGGTGTTTATAATTGGCGAAATCCCAAACAGGCATCAGCTGGATCGACGCCATTACGGGGATTCCCCCAAACGACTTGTTTCCGAGCGCTGCATTACAATTTAAAAAGATATTGCAGACATCAAGAAAGTTATAATAGACAATTGTCTTTCTGGAAAGCACGGCTGTTTATTTTACATTTACGAAGTAATATACTTCGTGTTATGATACAAGCCTCTGATAGACACTGAATGTGTACTTTAAGAAATTGAGCATCAGTTATTTACATCTTACAAGAGAACACAGTGTGTTTTCGATGTGCGGCGAAAATAGTCTATGTTTCAGAAGGATAGCCCTTGTTTTCTAAAGCCCCTAACGTGTTTTTTTTCTTGGAACATAGTATTACACTTTCATGTTGTTAATGCGCTTTAATGAAATCCGTTTAAAACCCACTAGTGTGTATTGAACATGTCTGCGCCTTGTAATCTCATATCAACGTATGTATTGAAGAATATTATGTGTAAAACGTGATATTTTATCGAAGCTTTTAGGTAATCTTTCTGTACCTAAGCAGATATTAAATTCTTAATCACAGATATCTACTTACTGAACCACGAAAATGCCTCAAAACAGCGGTTTATTTTGCTCGGGGGTCATCTACGGTTAGACCTGGCCTGCATACCTTCCCCCCTCATGGGTTCTCGCCTCGGCGTGGCGAGGGGGCCTAGTACCGGTGGTAGGGGCACCACCGGGAAGCGAAGAGAACCCAGGCGTGGCAGCGTGGTGGACTGGACACCCACCCGCTGCGGCCCGTAAGGGCGGCGTGGGGCTGCGGGGCCAGTGAGGCCTGCAGGCGCCTTGAGGCGCGTGGTTGGGGCCGCGGCGCACAACCGGTTGGTGGGGGCCAGTGATCCGAGGCTGATCCCCCCTGTGCGTCGCGGCCCGGCGAGGCCGTACCGTCGGTTACGGCAGCGGAGCCGCCCTTTGGGTGGCTCGTGGTTGCGGGCCCAGTAGGGTCGCTGCGGCCCGTAAGGGCGACGCGGGGATGCGGGGCCAGTGGGGCCTGCAGGCGCCTTGAGGCGCGTGGTTGGGGCCGCGGCGCACAACCGGTTGGTGGGGGCCAGTGATCCGAGGCTGATCCCCCCTGTGCGTCGCGGCCCGGCGAGGCCGTACCGTCGGTTACGGCAGCGGAGCCGCCCTTTGGGTGGCTCGTGGTTGCGGGCCCAGTAGGGTCGCTGCGGCCCGGAAGGGCGACGCGGGGATGCGGGGCCAGTGGGGCCTGCAGGCGCCTTGAGGCGCGTGGTTGGGGCCGCGGCGCACAACCGGTTGGTGGGGGCCAGTAACCCGAGGCTGATCCCCCCTGTGCGTCCCCCCTCTGATTGGCTACAGGCCGCCAGACCTCGTATGTCGTATTTTTACGAGTTTAGTGCCGAATATATTCCACCTGAGTCGGAAAAAAAAAAAACCCGTTTTTTACTTATTTTATGTAGGTTCGCCTTCAACGAAACTGACAGGTATTGTTTCGTGTACAAGCGTTTAAGGTAATGGTAAGAAATGCTAGCTTTGCCTTTTGAGTATCCCAAAATCTCCATTTTCTACCCAATGAGGGGCTTTTTTATTTGCTTGGCGATATCTCCGCCAATAAGTAATCTACCAGCATTCTCTCTGTTTCACCCCTGAGTTTGATAATAAGGGAATAATGTTCAAAAGTAAAGAAATATTTCCAGTGGATTTGTCTGATAAACGGTTGATATAGCAGTTTTTGTTTTAAACCAAGCTCCCACCTATACTGTACCCATAAATACTTCACGTATTTCATTATTATTCTTCATATCAGTTTAGAATTAATAAGCTTCAGCACCCTATTTCAAAAGATAGCTCATAACCTTCAATAGTTTAGAACAATAGATGTCTCATCTCGTCGCTAGGTCCTTGAGGCCCCAATCATGGTTTCAATAAAGGTCTGTGGTGATAAGGGGCAGATTTACGACGCTCAATCTTACTTAACACTATTTGTCTAGCCGAGGTCAGGGTTGGACCTTGTTAATAAGAGCATGATTAAACTGTTTGAGGATTAAAACTAGTCTGCAGCTTCTAGCTTTGTAAGGCTATTGTAAAAAAACTCTTTCCTTGATACGAGTATTTTCCTTTTCATTTAATTAATACTATCTACTTATTTCCTTTCGGAGTCCAAGTCTGACTAAAATATCATAGTACTTGACTACGGCACTTCAAAGTCGATACAGGGTTTTGATAAGCCTTCACGGTGGTCATCGAGCAATGCAGGTTACAGTTATCCCGCTCTCCAGTCCGCTGGACCCACGGTACGCGGACCCTACTAGGTCCACATCCACGAGCCAATCATGGGTCGGTTTTCTAGCACTTATTTCTTAAGATGATAAATAGAGCATAGTTTTTGCAAAAGCAAAGGCTGATACAGTCGGTAGGCTATCAAGCTTTCCAAAGACAGCAAATACTTAATTTAAAAAAATAAATAAATTAAGCATCAACCTTTAAGGAGAATAAGCTTTTTAGTTCAAGCATTCAGAAATGATATAGCAAAATCCAATTATTAAAACTAAACACAAGGCAGTATTTATGTACTACAACTAGGGCTGGCAACACGCAAATGAATAACTACACAAAACAACAAGACAGCATTAATGCCTAGTTTCGTCAGTAAACACTCAGCCTCTCAACAACAAATCGGAACAAGAGAACAAATCAAAACAATTAAACCTCCCCGAACAATCGGTCGAGCGGCGAAGGAAACGCGACCGTTGTTTGGCAACACTAATTGAATCAGCCCGGACTCGAACGCGGGTCATTCCGAACTTGCCCACTGCGCAGATTTCGGGGCTAACGATGTTATAGCTCGACCACGAGTACGGAGCAGATTATTGAGTGTCAAACCGATAACATAGTAAGGAATTTGTAACCCTCGCCGAAATTTACAAACGATGATCAAAGATGTTCAGCTCTTCATTTCTATTCTATACACAGTACACGGGACGGCATGAGTTTGAAAGCGTGCTCAAACTTGATTGGCGTTCGTGATTTCAGGGGTAAGCGGCTCAGATATAAGTGAAAACCTATAGTCACAGAGTAAAAAGACCACTTACAATTGGCCAGTTCTATGTGTCTAAATTAATAAAGATGGAGAATAAATAAATACAGAAGTAAAGTATTTTTCAGGCTAGTGTAGTCATTGCACTAAGTGATTGTGCCGTGAAAGTGTCAATTCAGAAGTTTATCAGATTGGTATCGGACGGAAACACATACGCGTAGGTGCAGTCGATTACTCAAAAAGGCTACCCATTTCCGTTTTATCTTACTGATTGGCATGAAAAGGCAAAATTAAAAAAAAAAGATTATTTCATGGAAGCTTATTCCAAGAATTTAAATAACATACTTCTAAATAAATAAAGTGACTCTACCACCGATGCGGACGTTGCTTCTTTCAAGAAGACTCCGGCAAGAAACTCTATAGTTACTCTTTTCAATATTGTGCACACAGCAGCACAGTTAAAAACACGGTTTTTACATCGAGATAAGATTATTTTCCAACTTACTGCTGAACATTATCCTATTCTTCAAAATTGCTTGCTACAGTACCTCGAGTTACATTGTAACAGGCGGCGCCTGAAGAAAATTTGTATTTTACATTTCAAGTTTAAAAAGTCATGAAAAAGATTGGCCAGTGCTTTTAAGGCCGAGCCTAGACAATTTTATTACAGTTTTGCTTTTATTATTTCGCTACAATACAAGTTTATTTTTGAAAATAAATTACAACTGAAGAGTGCGTTTTAATCGGGATTAAAAGATAGTTTTTAAATTGTTGTTTCGATTGGGTAGTCCCGGGACCATCTTATTTATGTGATATACAAAGTGGAAACATAAAGTTTGGTTTGCCAACAAATTCGTCAATTTCAAGAAATATTGTAATCATAACCATTATTAGAAAGTGCACCGCTGTTTGTAACTCAGGTAGTCACAAAAAAGCTTTAGGGGGTTAAGTAAGGTTAAGTAAGGTCTTACGAAATGAAGGGGTATGCCCCAGAAGCGACTTCCCCGTAGTATACCCTGGGCAACGTAGTCTGTGACCACCGTAACGGAGTGGCACAGACGACGGCAACTGCTTCTGTTTTTGCGACTTCGTGCAATTGACTGTGTTCGCAATGTCGTTTGTATCAAAAATTCCTCGTGCGCGCGGGCCCAGTCCTTCTCAGGATAGGCCTGCTGCTGCCTCACTGACTTCTGGCGGGTCCCGTCCTAAGGACGGGTCCGCCAACAACCTGGCTTCTCCCACGGATTCCGATCCAGCCTGCGATTCGGCTTTCGCTGATCTGGCGGTGGAGGCGTCGACCCCGTTGGTCGGCGTCGCCACCGATGACCCCTGCCTGTCCACGGACTTAGCCGGAAATTCTTTTTCCGGGCTTGAGGTCGAAGAGGAACACCCGTCTGCGGAGCTTGATTGCCTGACGTCACGAGCCATGAGGAGCGTTCGTCCCAAGCGACAGGCTGTCTCGCCTCTATTCGCCTCGTGCGATGAGGTATCGGACGAGAACGCGTCTTTTGTTTTGATTTCGCAAAATGAAAAAAAAAAGGGGGCGATGACCAAGAAGGGTAGGAAGGCCAAACGTGGCAAGAAAGGGTCATCGCTCTCACACGCCGAATTAGTTTCCCGCGTCAACAGGAACGGTGATGGGTTCATGGAACAGGTTGACCTGACGGAGTCTCCCTCTCCGGTGACGGTCCCCCTGCTCCAAGAGGTCGCCAGGCACCAGGTCCCAGCTCTGGATGAGCTGACGGCGGACCTCGACATGCAGCGCCTACGCGAGCGAGCTAGCGAGCTCAAGCGGGGCATCTTTGAGATTGCGCGCAAGTCCGGCAATCTCAAGGGGACCTTCATTCGGGACCTGAAGGCGTACGCGTCTGAGTACCATGAGATCGTCGAGTCGATCTCCGAACGCTCCGTTTCGGACGAGACTCGGCGATTGAGTGTCCAGAACCGGCTGCTGAAGAACCAGGTGGAGGACCTACAGCTCGAGGTCAAGGCCTTGCGCCGAGACTTCGCCAAGAGTAGGTCCGAGCTCCCTGGTCCTTCTACTTCAGTTGCACAGCCAGTTCAGGTGCCGGAAGTCCCGAAGGACGTTGCTGCTCAAGTCGCCGTCGTCGTCGCGGACATGATGGAGGACTTGAAGGCCTCCATGTGTCGCACCGTCGGCGACATGATCTCCGCGCGCATCGCGGGGTTGGAGATGCGCCTCCCACCTGCGCCTACTCTCCGCCCCCCGCTTGCGGCGGACAAGAGGAGGGAGGAGGCCGCTGCCAGGGAGGCTGCCGCTGCCGAGGAGGCTGCGGCCGCGACCAGGGAGGCTGCCTTGGCTGCTCCAGCCGCAGCCCGCCCGGCCCAGGTCAAGGCCAAAGCCAAGTCGAAGGCGAAGAAGGTGAAGAAGGCACCTCAATCTGCCCAAGCGACTACTGTTGCAGGTCCTTCCGCAAAAGTTCCGGCCGCTGCTCTAACCCCAGCTGCTGTTGCCACTACCCCAGCCTCTGATGTAGCAGAGACTTGGAGTGTGGTGGCCAGCAGAAAGGGGAAGGGCAAGGGGAAGAGCTCTAAGCCCGCCCCCGTAGCCCCAGCAGCCCCGAAACCACCGACTGCGCCCAAGGCCAAGCTGAAGGCCAAGCTGACGCCGCCGCGCTCCTCCGCTGTGGTGTTCACACTGCAGCCCGAGGCGGTGGCGCGCGGGGTCTCCTATAAGATGGCCCTCCTGAAGGCCAAGGAGGCTATCACGCTCCCTGAACTGGGCATTCAGGGAGTGACATCCAGGCAGACGGCAACTGGAGCCCGTATGCTCGAATTGCCGGGTGCCAAGAGTGCTGAGGCTGCCGACCGTCTGGCAGCCAAGTTAGCGGAGGCACTCGCGGGGATCGCCACTGTCACGAGGCCCACGAAATGCGCAGATTTGCGTATTTCGGGTCTCGAGGAGTCAGTGACACGCGAGGATGTGGTGGCGGCCGTTGCAGCTAAAGGGGGTTGCGACGCAGCGCAAATCAAGGCCGCGGACATTCGGCTTGGTCGCTCCGGGGCAGGTTCGGTGACACTGAAATGTCCCGTGGCTGCGGCCAAGACCGTTCTGGCCAGCGGTCGTTTGTTGGTTGGGTGGAGCTGTGCGCAGGTCCGGGCCCTTGAGGCACTTCCCTTGAGGTGCTTCAAGTGCATGGGCATCGGGCACACTCGGCAGCTCTGCCCGTCCGACAAGCAGCGGGACGAGCTGTGCTTCCGGTGTGGTGAGCCGGGCCACAAAGCCGCCGGATGCACGGCGAAGGCTCGCTGCGCGGTCTGCGCGGACGCGGGCAAGCCCTCTGGGCATACGATGGGTGGGAGGAGCTGTTGTCCTCCCGCCATCAAAGCGAGGTCGGCCAATAGGACCCAGGCCACCAGCGGGACGCGCACGTCTGCGTCAGAGGAAACTGCCATGCAACTATGAGTTACACTCAGCATGGCAGTTTCCTCCAGACGAACCTCAACCACTGCGCCGCGGCCCAGGATTTATTAATCCAGTCCATGGCGCAGTGGGAGATTGACGTGGCGGTAGTCGCAGAGCCGTACTTTGTGTCCTCTCAGCCCTTATGGGCGGGAGACACAAACGGCTCTGTGGCAATCGTGGCGGCGGCAAGCCGGAACATCCTCGTTCCGAAGGAACGGGGTGCCGGTTATGTCGCTGCCACATGGGGAGGCATTGCCATTATTGGTGTTTATGTCTCCCCTAACAGAGGACTGGCCAATCTTGAGGCTTTCCTGAGGGAACTTGGGCCGGTTATCCGGCGGTTGGCACCTCTCCCAGTTTTGGTCATGGGCGACCTCAATTCGTGGTCGACCCTCTGGGGGAGCGTGAGGACGAGTCCGTGGGGCCTAGCCGTTGAGGACTGGGCCGTCGGTTCTGGGCTGTCCCTCCTTAATAGGGGGACAGCACTCACGTGTGTGCGTAGGGGAGGGGGGTCCGTGGTGGACTTAACGTTCGCCACCCCTTCTCTAGCACACCGTGTCCAGAACTGGCGGGTGCTGAGTGAGGTGGAGACAATGTCGGACCATAAATATATAAGGTTCGACGTCTCCACCTCCAGCGGCTCCACGGCGCCGCCAAGACAGACGGGGCACTCCTCCTTCCCCCGGTGGGCAATGACCAAGCTCGACCGGGAACTTGCGGAGGAGGCCGCCATAGTGGCGGCGTGGTGTGCCCCCCCTGTCACCACGGGGGTCGACGAGGCGGCTAGCGGATTCCGCGACATCATGTCCGGGGTCTGCAGCGCCGCCATGCCCAAAGTAACTGGGTAACGGTTGCTGCCTCTGGTCGCGGGGAGAGGTCGTTGGCGATATCTCTGGATATCGCCAACGCCTTCAACAGCCTGCCCTTCGGGGTGATTAGGGAGGCACTCCGTTATTTTGGAGTGCCCCTCTACTTACAAAGGTTGTTGGAGGACTACCTCCGCGGCCGGGAGGTGTTATTTGAGGGGGCCGACGGCATCTTGGTTCGTCGGCCGGTAACTTGCGGGGTTCCCCAGGGGTCCGTGCTCGGGCCCCTGTTGTGGAACATCGGCTATGACTGGGTGCTCCGCGGCACGCTCCCACCTAGGGTGCGTGTCATTTGTTACGCGGATGACACCCTAGTCGTAGCCACAGGGGGGGACTTTGCCGAGGCGAAAAGGCTGGCGGAGGTAAGCGCCAGCCTTGTCATCGGCCGAATCGAGGCGCTGGGCTTAAAGGTGGCTCGCAGTAAGACCGAGGTCCTCCTTTTTCATGGACCTCGGCAGGGACCACCGCCCGGCGCCTCGGTCCGTATAGATGGCGCGGAGATTAAGGTGATGGCCCAGATGAAATATCTGGGCCTGATCCTGGACGGGCGCTGGCGGTTTGAAGAGCACTTCAGCCGCCTCGCGCCCCGTCTTATTCGCGCTGCGGGGGCTCTGGGTCGCCTTCTGCCTAACGAACGCGGCCCAGACCAGACGTGCCGGCGCCTATACGCCGGAATCATCAGGAGTATGGCGCTATACGGGGCGCCTATCTGGGTGGATGCTCTCACCGCCCGCAACAGACGGCTGTTGCGTGGTCCTCAGAGGACCATGGCGGTGAGGGCGATCCGTGGATATCGGACGATATCCGCGGGGGCTGCTTGCCTTCTCGCAGGCATGCCCCCGTGGGAGTTGGAGGCGGAAGTTCTCGCGTCTGTTCACAGGTACAGAGCAGACGCGAGAGCAAGAGGTGAGCGCCCCTGCCTCGAAGAGGTGGAGGCGGTGAGACGGCGTGCAGATGAGGAGGTCCTGCGTCGTTGGGAGGAGGACTTGGCGGATCCGCCCTTCGGCCAATGGCCGATAGACGCGATCCGCCCGGTCCTCCGGTCGTGGGTCCGGCGTGACAGAGGGCCGATGGGATATCGGCTGGTGCAGGTGCTTTCCGGACATGGGTGTTTCGGGAAGTACCTGCACAGGATCGCGAGACGCGAGCCGACACCTCGGTGTCACGAGTGCGGCGCGCCAGAGGATACCGCCCAGCACACACTTCAAGTGTGTCCTGCATGGGCGGTACAGCGCCGCGCTCTAACGGCCAAGGTGGGCCAAGACCTCTCGCTGCCGAGGATCATCGACAGGATGTTAGGCAGCGATGAGGCATGGGGGGGGGTGGTCACCTTCTGTGACGACGTTATGTCACAGAAGGAGGCCGCGGAGAGGGCCCGTGAGGATGATCCTCTAGCGGCGCCTCTCCGGCGTAGACGGCGGGGGGCGGGAATGCGGCGGTTTAACCGTTATGTCATTCCTGCTCCCTAAAAGTGACACCAGGGGTGCGGGCTGGGGAGCCCAATCCCCATTGCACGGTGTCCTCGTCTGGGGGTGTCCTCGTATACCAGGATGCCCCCCGTGGCGTGAGGAGGCCCGGCGTGGAGGCCGGGCCGCCGCAGGGACGATGTGGCAATCGATCAGAGCCATGCCGTCCCGTAAGCGGTGTAGGTATACCGGTGTATTTTTTAGTGCGGTATTCCCACCTCCTTCAGAGGTGGGCGAGTCCCACACACCCCCACCCCTTCCCCGAGGGGTGGGATAGTGCGTAAATGCATTTTTTGACACCGAAAAAAAAAAAAAAAAAAAAAAAAAGGTCTTACGAAATGAAAACCAATAATGTTTGGTTTCAACAGTCACACAAATACCTCTTCGAATAGTAAATGAAGTCATTATTTACAAATGTTAATATAGGCTGTCAGAAATGATAATAATGTCAGAAAGTACAGCCTTTAAGCTACCTTCTGTTTAGAGGTGGTTTTGAGGAACGGCACAAAGATTTGCTTTGCCGCCATATTTCCTGGAGCTGCCAGCTCGAAATGGAGACATCCTTGGCAGTAACGATTGAAGGTGATTTTACTTGTGGAAAGAATGAGCATTGCGGTCTATTGGTTTTTTATATTACTTTGCTAACAAAAGACGAGCTGAGAATTGTTTTAATTTTAGGCTATGTTATCTGCAAGTTCTATTAGGGACGACTTAAACATAGTAATATGATGACCACATTACGGCCACAAGTGTGAATTGAATACAGGGCGGTTTTATAATTTGACCAAAATATCCTTCA
This sequence comes from Udea ferrugalis, assembly GCA_950022985.1. Classification (NCBI taxonomy): domain Eukaryota; kingdom Metazoa; phylum Arthropoda; class Insecta; order Lepidoptera; family Crambidae; genus Udea; species Udea ferrugalis. The sequence goes on along the minus strand of OX465524.1, from coordinate 18,113,274 downwards.
TATTAGTGACACTTGACAATTCACCACACCATAAACGCTTGTGTTATTAGTTGACTTTATTGAGCATTATTTTTTACTATATTGCACATTTGTTCGATACGACGAGATATTTCGATGCTTGAGAATTATTTCTGAAACTTAATTTCTGTGGTTATAAAACCACATCCTTATAACAGGATAGCCAGAAATCAACACAACAGCTTGCCGCATAATTTTGTAGTTTCCGTAAGACGATATAGGTTTTTTTCCCCTCATCGATATTTTGGCTTCAATTATTATCACAAATATCACAAACATCAAAGTTCTAGATTATTCTCGATCTTTGATGTTTGTGTTAGTACATAACTACAAACACAATGAGTTCAAATCCAGCGCCCTCCAACACTATTGACGCAAGATTGACGCCTATTGACTTACCCATCAAAGTGATACAGCTCGTTAAGTGGGCCCTAACTCCGGCGGGACCCTCAGCGTGCGACAGGGCTTACCTGCAAAAAGAACACCGGACTTAGTTATTTGCATTACATTGGCCTTTGAATGCCTACGTTGTTAAAATATAAATAAAATACCATTGTTGAAAAAATATTTGAAAACTTCACAAAACAATTGTTTTGAAGACCATTTGGAGCCAGCCCAGCGTGGAACGCAGGTTGCAGGCCAAAAAGAATTAAAAGATAAAATGAATCAAACATAGATTATTCGAAGTACACAATATTCTGTTTTCATAATTACTAAGCACACGATTAATTTAGTTAACATCAGCACAAAGTAAATTAACCTACAATATTAGAGCAATAATTTGAGAGTTAAGTAGAAAAGGGTGGATCCGCTTTTCGCCATCAATTTGCAGATAAATAAATAAATAAATAAATATCCCTGGACATTATTCCACACAGCGCCATCTAGCCCCAAGTGAGCCAACTATAGATCAGACCTAACAACCAATTACAGCAATAATACCGTGAATAATTAGTCCAATTTAGCTATTTGTTAATTATCAACGTCTTTACTCAATTATAATAATTTCCAGCTATAAATTCGAATAAATAACTTTCCAGCGGCTCGGGCCTAGATACCTCGACTCGTACGGAATGACATAAAAAAAGTAAAGTAAAAATAAACCTTAAACATGTAAACTTCCCGGCTGACGTCGTTAGATGTCAGTCGTTAAGCCTAGTCGGAGGCCTCAGGGCTGTTTGATAACATCTGACATTAAGGTTGCTCACTAACCTTACACCCCTCCAACAACCTGCACTGAGCCCGCGAGTTGGAGTATGGCTCAATTCACCTCATAGTTGAGGTGAGGCCTGTGCCCAGCTGTGGGACGTATATAGGCCGTTGTTGTGTGTTATGTATGTAAACTTTATAAAATCACTTTATGACGAGTCGTAAGATAAAAACTAATAATAAAAAAAGATGTGACTCTACCACCGGTTAGGACATGGTGATTCAACTTATATTTTCTGCATTTGTTCTAAAAATACCACGTATTTGTTTTTCTTCTTTTCTATTTGTAAAGGTATGAAACAAAATAGCAAAGATATTTCGAGCAGAACTTCTCTGGAGCTACATTCCTATCGCGAATCGGAAGATAAATGTGCCCCGGAATCTCTTCAAAGGCAGCCTGATTCGTAATTTCCCCTCGGCTCAGTGGTTAGCACTACAAAGGGGCTTCCGGTTCGACTCCCGGCGAGCAGCACTAGCTAGCGGTAATGGATGTTACGTTCAGTTGTTTCGCGAGAGCTTTTGGAGAGTTTAGAAGCTAGAGACTATAAATACTTTTAAATACATGGATACAAATGCTCACGACTATATATACTATAAGGAGTCAGTCAGAGGCACACCCCACATTTTGTCCAGCAAATTTAGAACCCAACGTGGTAAAGTAGCTTGGGTTATTTTTCGGTGTTTTTCTTCACCCGAGAATTAGCCAAATGTTGAACCATTAACTCGAAGTGAGTGTTCCAACCAGACTAAACTTGAACTTAGACCCACACGGGTTCCATGCTAGAATGCTTAACCACTGGGCCACAACGCTTCCTTTAACTGACGTTTTTCTTTTACACTGAAACAAAGATCAGTAAAACATCGAATAAAATGTCAATCATTCAATGTTTTTAGTGTAGATACGTACTATGACCTAACTAAGTGGTGTGATTGTTAACACAACTGTCGACTGCTTCATCGACCTAAGACAGTAGTAATCCTAGGAACAATCAGATATGCAAGTTAGGGCTGGCACATTCAGTGCTGTAGAAAATATAAGGCAACGCAATGCTCTACTTATTTTGAAAACATTAATATGTTTTCAAAACCCTATTTATAAAATCACTTCACAGAAATGAGAATTCACCTCGCTCAAATGGAGGCCCGGAATGCAAAAGCAGCTGCGGCAGAAAAAACAAAAGAGAAATCTAGAAATGAAATCAGATTTCCCGGCTGAGGATATAAGAAAAACAAAATGACTGCCGCCCGATAGTTTTCCAATAAAATGAGTAAAGCGTTTAGTAGTAAAAAACCCAGGTAGTTGTTTCCTCCGCTGACCAGGCAATTTCCTGGAGCGCTGCTCAAGGCTAGGGTTATCATCTGACCGGATAAATCAACGGATTTTGGGACTTTAGATAAACCTTCACAACTCCAACCGGATTTTATTTAAGAGAAAATTTTGCCACGTCGCATTTTAAATCACGCGTGATATTTATTACACATATAAAATCTTACTTATTATTTTTTAATATTATGTCTGTAGAATATAATCTTAACCAAAGCATGAAAAAACGTGAACTATTGACAAACTAATCACTAATCTAAGAGAAAACTATGTAAGTCCTTTAAACTATTTTGAAAAATATATTAAAAACCCAAATAAACTTTATTCCCACTGCCTAGTTTGAATTATGATCATAATGCTGCCAGCATTGCCACTTTGAATGGCCGGACTAATTCATAAAAACAATATACAGTTTAAAACAAAAGGACCAAACTATATCTACTGAGTTTCATTTTAATTTTCAAAAGACCGATTTTTTCCTACAATAATCAAGAATGTCTAATTCTTGCGACTAGCTTTTCGCTTTCAAGGCCTGCTAACCCTTACTCCGACTGAGTTCCCGCGTGTACATCAGGGGTCGCACACGCTTGGAAGCGTCTGCAAGTCAGCAGTCCCAGGACTGTTTCCACGGTCTGTCGCTTGTTGAACGGTGACATAGGCTCGGTGGCGTCTTAGCCTGTGACATGATGATAATTAATGGAGTCAACTGCCATCAGACCCAGGGTAAAATACTCTCGCAGTTTAACATAATTTTCATTGAATTTTATAACTGGATGTGTACTTATATTTTAATATTGTAAACTAAATGTAAGTACAGAACATATCGAAAAAAGTAACTGCTGAGTTTCTCGCCGGTTCTTCTCAATACAGAAACAACTTGACACCGGTGGTTGAGTTTGAACACTGTGTATTTATTGTATATTATTTCTATTATAGTATTTTTGTTTGTTTGATTTAGTTCTTGACGATTTGAAAGCACTTGTCGCAGGTCAATTCAAGTACAGATACTTTAATTTGATTTGATTTGACTGCAGAATTTACGAATGCAAATAAAGTTGAGCTCTTACAATATTCAGTTTCAGTGTAAAGACAGATTTTGCAGAAGCATTGCATTATGCTTTTGATTTTTGAGACTTACATATAGAGCTGAAAGTCGTAAGTTATGTTTAGTTTAAAGTTCGAATGATCCTGGTATCGAATGTCCCAGTTAAGTATTTAAGTATGTGTGTTCATTAATCAAATGCCCGCCACTGTTAATAACTAAGCTGCATTCACCTGATGAGTTAAAACAACAAAAAATAGCACCTGCCTTAATAATTACAACCCTGCCGATAAAGTGCTAAAAGTCATCAATCATTTCATATGTGTATTTACAGAAGGTATAACAGGTATCAGATACCATCGAGTCAATACACAAATTGTGGTGGAAATTGATTACACAGTCGTTTACCTAAAGCGGTGTAATGGCGGTTATTACCCGTGCTAGATGTCATCGGCTATATAGCTGTTATAGTCATTAGGCTGACGAGTTGATGAAAAAGTTGTCGAAAGTAGAAATGGTGGGGTGGGAACGGGTGGAAACGATATTGTTTGTTTTAACGTCTCATTCAATAAGGTTGTATTTGTGAATTCAACTTTTTTTGTTTGTTTAAGATTTACTGATGTTCTTTTGTTTAAAACACGTAGCTGAGAATTGTTATGACCATTTTTAGACAAGTTTTTTGAACAATTTTAGTATTTACGTTGCGCTCGCATTGGTTCATTAAATTAAAGTTAACGTTTAATAAAACAGAAGACTTTTCCTTTAGTTAGTTATACGTATGATGTTACTTCTCTGAATTTGTCTAATAAGCGTATCCTAATAAGCGCCACTCCTAGTGAATTCCAGGACGTTTTCGACTTTAGTCGGTTATTTTTAGTCGGTCTCGAGACTTCTTTGAGCATTTTCCAATATGACTTATAGTTTAGAAATTAGCCTACCCTGCCAATTTAAAATTCACGCTGTAATTATAAGTGTGCTTAGAACAATATCAATAATGGCATCCTGAAGTAAGATAGTCCAATTAATAGTATAGCATAAAACCAAACATTCACGTGAAATATACACACAAATTACCATACATGTAATCATCACCTATACTACTTCTAAATAAAACAAAACGAACTACAACGACACAAGAGAAAGTATAAAATGCGTAATCCCACATAAATTGGCCCAACTTCTTCATTAATCCTAGCTCCATGTTTACCTTTATCTTCATTTTGGAGATAGGGAATTGACTATATTACTTGAGGTCTCGACCCCCCCCCCCCCCCCTTTAACAGACCCTCCTCAAACTACATAATCGCCGACGAGGTCCCAGGAAGCTAACACAGCGATTTCGCACCCTTTTACTTTCATTTGGATTTCCGCAGGAAATTTAGAAAAACATGGGATGATTACTGAACGATCAGAGATGAGAAAATAAGGGTTGGGAAAATAATCGAAAGTCCAGGAAAAGTAACTTTTCTTTTAGGATTCTTTTATCAACAGTTTTGAACGAGGCTAGTGTTTGTTTTTTCTTTAGGTAATATTTATTATTAGATCGCCCAACTACTTTAATTCGACCTATGAATTGTTAGCACTGTCAAGATGTAAAAGATAATTTCCGACAAATTATAATCTGTTTCACTTTTGCAGTGATTAATGTTGGAAACATGTTTTTTACCTTCATCGCCCACTGTCCACCCTGTTAAAATGAGTCTGTTTCCGAAAACAAAGAATCCTACATACTAACCAGTCAGTTATGCAGGCTATATTTAAAAACAAAGGCAAAAAGAGGCAGTTCAGAAGTCCCGAACACAAACAAATGTATTTGCGAACTGTCCCTCTGGCCAATCACAGCGTTTAATGGAAAAAATCCACGCCTAATGGAGAGAGGAATGGAATATGAAACAGAACTAGGCGCGGACAACACAAAGGGTTGCTTTGTGAATGCCGCCGCAGATATGAGCTAGTAAAACTATATTTATGAACGTGCACTGCTTTTGTTTCCATGCAGGAGTATTATAGCAGGATTGTTTTAAATAGTTTGAATTGTGATACACATGCAGTGTAAAATAATTTGGAACTGGAGACTAAACCTGTAGTAGTTGAGCTGTTTTGAGTAAATAAGACATCTGACAAATCATTTTAAAAAGTGATTCATAATTATGCAAACAAAGAAATTTACTGAAGATGACTAGAAAAATTGGCCGATATATTTTTTAAAACCACATGCCAAATGAATAAGTTCGAGACAGACTTTTTACTTTTTTTATTGATTATTGATAATTCAAATGATTTTTCGAATCCTAGTTCAAAGGTATAAAAGTTTCTGTCTAAAAGTCGAGTGGATTCGAACGAGTAACTGGCCACCATCGATGTCAAAAGACAAAAAAAACTTAGCGACAGTTACATCCAGACTTGATTAAACCACACCCGAACACGTGTAACGTTAAAACGAAAGTAAAAGAAATAAAAACGAAGGGTTGTTCCTACCTTTTCTGTTTGCTTCATTCGCAAACAAAACACGTGTCTCGGTGACGGCACACTCTCTAATGTTTTTGCGACCGTTACAACCATTAATCTTGTGTGGACGGGATCGAAACTTTTTACGCTGCGATGAAGGTTCCTTCGTACACTAGTGAACACGTTAGTTTAAGTTCTTTTGCTTTTCTTTCGTGTTTGAGTTTGTTTTTGCAAGTTTGAAGAGACGCTCGTGACTTAGTTCGGGTCGGCAACAATCACCGATGTAATCTATGAATGGTTGGGAAATGGGATGGCTGACCGTACACCCTAATTTTGTATTTTCCAAACAGTTTCGTACTTCCTAACGCGTCTGACGTCGATGCTAAACGATTATTCACGATTTGCCACAACTTTTGCGTCACGGGAACTGCAATGCCTATTCATAAATTGAAAATAACAAATGTTTTTCATGGTAAACACTTAAAAAAGCGACGACATGAGCACGATAAGATACACTGAAGGCTCTTGAGCTAGAAGATATCAACTGAACGGAATACAAAGAGGTCATCATTAGTCAAACATTCAATATTAGGTCCTTTCAGTTTCAAGTACCATATGAAAAGAATTCTATTCAGTAAACAGGTAAATGATTTAGAACTGCATAGATCATTATTATCCCGCATTCAGAGTGCAGCGACATAGTCAAGTTGTTCGCATTAGTTGAGGTGCTAATTGTGTTTTTTTTTCTTTCTCTCTTTTGTTTTTATATTCAGAGATCGTATTTAATCCCTGTATAAATTAAGATGGCTACTCACAAAATATGTAGGATGATTCTGTAAGAGAACGGCACTGGCTGAAAACCAGCGCTGCTCCGGTCTTTGACCGTTGCAGCATATGCTGAGCCAGATGCCCTTGTCACAGTGAAGCTAAAAATAACTGTTAAGTCTTTTATATGTGTCTATTTTTGTAATCATCTATCTGTGACAATAAATGGTATCTTTCTTTCTTTCTATTATGAGTACAGTCCCATCACAGCGTTTAATGAAAAAAATCCACGTCTAATGGAGAGAAGCATGGAATATGAAACAGAACTACTTAGTCGCGGACAACACAAAGGGTTGCTTTGTGAATGGCGCCGCAGATATGAGCTATGATAAGACCTTAAGAACCACAACAGCCTTTATACTCGTACATCCCACAGCTGGGCCCAGGCTACATATCAATATGACGTGGTACGAACCATAAAACACGCGGGCTCAGTGCGGATTGATGAAGGGGTCTAAGGCTGGTGAGAGACATTGCTGTCAGATGGTATCAATCCACCCTAAGGCAGAGGCTTGCTGAGAGCGAGGTCAGCAGGGACCAGCTCCATAAAGTGCCTACCGCAGCACGGAGATGCCCAAACAATACATCAATACATTTCGGTTGGGGTGATCACCCATCCCATTTCAGACCCAACGGCGATCGTTGCAGATCCGCAGTTCCCACTGCACCAAGGGGACTCTGGTAACCTTGCCTTGAACATCAAGGATCAGCAGACTAAAATAAACAATTTAGTCTTGTCGATAATTGCGCGTACTTTGCATAAATGCTTTGAACCAATTGTTAATTATCTCTGCAATTATCTCTTGTTCACAATTAACTAATCTAAGGCGCGTTATGTAAATACAGAATATAATGAGAGGTGGAAATTGGAGAACAAGAAACGTCTTCAGGGAACGTTCATTTTAATTAGCCCCTATAAACCCTATTAATTTGTATTTGTCCCAAAATTATGGGAGATTAACGACTGGTTTTAGCTGCGAAATGTTTTGTCAATGTCTATTTTGGGTTACACTTACTCTTACTCTAACTCTTAGAAAAAAAAATAGAATGTTGTTGTTTTTATCGCCACAAGACAGAGTTACCAGACAGGTAAACAGACCGAGTGCTCTTGCAAGTTCAAAACCCTACAACCGTTGTTTGTTCAATTCTCATTTCTTTTAACCGCTCAAATGCGAGTTCATAACGACCGAAATCAAGGCCAAATATGACTCCCAATTAATTTTGAGTAGCTGCGGTCATCCCTAACGGGATCAGCATACGGAATGATCCCGGGAGTCGGTTCGGGATAACGCTTGCTAATTGCCCGAGCTGAGATTAGACGTTTGAAACGGGCGAATATTATATTGAAAGATGGATATTTTGGTTAACACATTTGGCTACTGAATGTAAACACCAAGAAGAGATAATAATTCTCTATCACGTCGTGGATAATCACTTGTTACCCTGACAAGAGTTTCCCAAACAATCTGGTGAAAAATATCTGTATTTGTTCTGTGTTTGGGTTTTACTTTCAATGCCACGTAAGTATGTAAAAATATTAAAGTGTGTCTATCAGTCTCTGATAGTCATAGTAGGTACAAGCTCTGCGTATGTTAGCTTTATATGATCATGTTGTAAGGGTTTTAAGGGTCGCTGCGAAGCACACCGCACAAAGTGGGACGGGGGATTGTGGGATCCCCCGTAGCTTTTCAGCAGAAGTGGGTAGTTCAGAAATTACCGCCTTTTTGCCGATAGGCGGAAAGTTCACAAAAGGATACCCCAAGTTGAAAATAAAGGTGTCTTGAATATTTATTTACTTTGTTAACTTCACAAAAGCCATCTCAATTCTACCTTGAGCCTGGCATCCTAGCATGTAATTATTTAAGCCAGTAACTTTCCTTTCATTTCACGCATGGCCTAACTTCGTAAACAGAGACATGTTAAAATTATTTACAAATTCGTGTAAAGGTATATCTTTTGTATCGTCCCTACGCTTGGGGACCTTAATTAGCTACCTACTTAAATACTTGTTTCGTCTCAAAGAGTGAAGACAGATAGAGAGCTTCGTAACTTTGGTGCGCTTTTATCAAGGTACGACTGAGTCAAACTAATTTTAACTTGCAGACTTATTTAATAACTAACTCAGCCTTGTCCTTCGGCAGGACGCCTAGGACTTGTTCATAATAATGAATTAAGTTCACTTTGATTTGATGATTTGCAGAGTTTCAGCGAATGCATGTGTAGTGTCACTGTCACTTGCTGTCTATAGTCCGGTCGCGTTAAAAATGCAGTGATTTCATACTTGTCCATCGACCAACCAAATCGTTCCTAATTAGAAATCCAAGTCCAAAGGGACCAGCTGAACGCATACCTTCTAATTAGGAACGATTCAAGTGATAAGGGTGCATTCTTAACGCGAACGGACTATAGTTCTGTGTGTGACCAGCGTATTGTTTTATATTGTTTAGATACAATCGATACAGCTAGCCATTCTAGAAATTCCTGTGGGAGGCCTTTGTTCAGCTCTAATCGCGATAGCCCAAGTTCAAAAAAAAGAAAAGACTAAAATATTTCCTTCCAACTTCTAACAGATCAAAAGCTGCAACTCTGTAACAGTTATGTGTATTGTTACAAGCGCCACTACAAGTTTCGACATATCAGGACTGAACACAATCACCTGGGACAATAGGATTGCGATAACACAGACAACAGAAACAACACGATGAATAGGGGAGGGTACACCCCGAGTTTAATGGAAACGTCAACTGATACAGACATTTTAACGGCGGGTAGGTTACACATGAAGCGTTGGTTCCATCAGTATCGATAACAATATTTCAAAATCAGAGAAGAAAAAGGGTGCCATGACTAAAATTTTAAATACTTTTTGGCAATTACCCCCGAATTCACAAACGTTACGAAAAGTTGTGCACGCCTTCAAAGTTTAATATCTATACGAACTTTACGGGACGGCATGGGTTAGAAACGTTTGGACATTCTTAGTTTAGACCATAGCGCAAACACTGATTTAAGTGGAATAACATAATTATCACTAAGCTTCTGCCTTTCCAGAGTATCTGGCGCTAAGTCCAAGTTAACTTCTCTTCACTTAACTCAGCAGTAATTATGTCACAAGTAACTCCCGCACAAGTTTAATTTTTAGGTTTCTATCAGAGGAGAAAGTTGACAAAGTGCGCAAGTTTCTCCAACTTCTCTGAATCCAATTTAATAAGAAAGTCTTGAGTTACATCTCCAGTAGTAGAAGCACTTGCGAATACCACTGTTCCGATCTCGAGTTTAAACGACTCCAGAACTGAGAATGTTTAACCTAAACAGAACGGAGACGAGTGCCAAGAGCGGAATTAGTCCGAATTACTGCTGGCCTGCAGCCAGGAATCGAACCGCTTTTGTGGAAACCACTGTTTGGGGTGTGTTTGGGACATTGGGCTTAAGCAGGCAAATGTGGCAGGTAATTAAGATTTTTAAGTTCGACGCAACACTGTATAAAGGCATTGAACTGTATAAAGGCTATATATATATATTAAACTGTATAAAGGCATTGAACTAATTGTGAAACCCGATATAGGAAGTGAGTGTTTGACGACCGTCTTGGTGTAATTGGTTGAGAAGTCGGCTACTACACCAAGGGTCGCGGGTTCGATCCCCGCACAGTACAAACATTTGTGTGCATGAACATGTCTGTTTGTATTGGTCTGGGTGTTTCCTATGTATATTAAGTATGTATTTACAAAAGAAAAAGTATTTAAGTATGTTTATCCGTTGTCTAGTATCCATAATAACGGACTATAATTAGCCTACTTGGGACTAGATGGCGCTGTGTGGAATAATGTCCAAGGTCCAAGGAGTGTGAACCATTTTTTTACTCTCATTGGGTAAGTATATAAATTAGTTTCACTCTTTTGAAATTTGAAAAGTTTACCAATGGAAAACTGCTGGTGTAAATATAGAAACAAACGCTAAAGTATTTATTTTCATAATAAATAGTAATACCTAGTATCACTTAGAAAAGTAAATAGTAAAAAGAAAAAATAGGAACGAAAAATTATGAATGATTGACTTCTTTGGATAATTTTAATCATTAGGACGAAAGTTGACAATTTTATTTAAATACATTAATGATCTAAGGTTTAGATTTTAAAATACTCATATTGAGTTGTTTCAGGTATTCAAAGTTTCACCTAAAGGCATAAAATTTAAATAATGTCAAACGTGGGAACTTTGCAAAATGTATTTGCTGTCGAGGTTTCATGCGTGATGCTGTTTGTTGCCAAATCTTATTGGCCTGTATCCTGTAATAACGTCGCTTGGCACAACTTCAAGCTACCGTTTACTAACTTATTATCCGTGTGAAAGTTTAAAGGCGGTTATGGAAAGTGTTCACATTATAAAAACTCCTAGTTACAGCAAGAACTGTCCCAAGAATTTTTGGGACCGAAACATGACACCGACGCGAGTTTAAGTAAATGACAAAATAGAAAAACTCCTGGTGGCGCCTAACATAGCGGAGCGGAGTACCGAGATACTGGTCATACACTACCGTTACCTTTGAAAGGATGCGGTGAAGGCTAATCTCCTCGTGGTTTGTCCGGGCACTTGGCGGTCTACTTGAGCCTTTGTAGTGGAGGCTAAGATAGAAAGATTTGGTTTAGATTTTCCCTCCTTGTACACATACAAAAAAAGGCACCACAGCGCCAACAGTAGAGTCCACTAGACCCTATTCTATTATATCTTTATTTCCTTGTTATTATCTGTCTCCTTTTCAATAAATTGCAACAGAATGACGTTGACATCACACAATCAATGAAATGGTATAACACGATCAGTTGGTCTTTTATTCTGCCACAATACCTCTCGCTAACCATTCATTACAGCCTTCCAGCTATCTATCCCATTGATGGCTAGATCAACTGTGTCAACAGCGGTCTTATTGTCCGCGTCGGCTTCCTCGCCAACCGGAGCTGAGAGCGCTATCGTAGTCTCTGCAACATCTGACAGTTAAATCGAGGTGACACATTTATGATAACCGATGTTACTTTTATAAAAAAATGCCCAAGATCTGCTATCTTTTTGAGAATTACACGAATTGAGTTTTACCTGCAATTCTGGGTTTCTACTATGACACATTAAAGTAAATGAGAACAAGCGGGCATTCCTACAACAGAGATATAAAATCTCAATTCGGTGGTTGATTAAATATTCAATTCGTAAGTAGATTTTCTAATAGAGCCACCACAGAAATACCAGAAAACGTCCTATCTTCAATTCTCGTAACAAAATCTTGTTTTAAAAACCAAATTTTTCAATTAATCACTAAATTGATATGCTATGCTATGCTATGCTGTGGAAATGCACAGCGGTAATATAATTTCATATTTACTTAACTCAATAAAACTGTTAACCGTGATGCCAAAAATAAACACTAAATTGGTATTGATGTTCGTACGAATTGGGTTCCCGAGGCGGAAAGGCTCACTGTAAAAAAAGGTTAGATCTTTTAACTTAGGTACCTATCGACAGGCCTAAGAATTTGAAACTACTTTCTTTTCATTGAAAACACTATGCTAAACGGTTTATAATATAGCGGTCAGCTGCTATATCACAGACCTGCTACAAGTCTGTAGCACGTGTCAACATCATCAGAATCGGATGCCATTGCAAGTGTGTGTGCTGGCAGGAAGCAGGCAGACGCTTCCGAAGCGGAAGCTCGCCTCGCTGCGGCTTAGCGCCACGGGATCTATGTAGAACACGAGGGACGGGGTAGGAAGCCAGCTGAATACCTCTAGACATGCTGAGTAGTCAGTTTAGTTTGCCATTCATTACTGCTTTGATAAACTTATGAGGACATTTTTTTCAAAGCGCACTTTACAGTGCTCATTATTATAATTTGTTCGTCATTACACTCATCAAACCTGGTACCAGGTGACAAGATGATATGACGAGAAAATAACTCCATACTCCGTGCCTAAGTATACCTAAGTAATTCAGAAATAATATTGCTAAATGCTAACTGTTTTTATACGGAGTTGTTCAGTTATAAGTTACCACTGCGGCGAATAAAATTATACACATTGAGAGTTGAGTCCATTTGTAGAGCTAGCATGCATTACCGGAAAAGCTTTTGTCTAAGAACAGAACATCTCTTTAAAAGTATAATCTCACTACACTATACATACACTCCAGAGAGCGAATGAAAAGTCAATTGCATTGGAGCACATACTCTGATGAAAATAATGCTTCTTAAGGTGCGTCTATGCAGAAACAATTCGCTGTATAAACCCCATGGCCTCCAATACATGCGTGAAATACCAAATTACAAGATATCCAAAGCTGTTCAGAAACTTTCAAAGCAACTCGCTAAAGCTATGCAAAAAAAGCAAAAAATACAACTAGAGAACGTGGAACAAATTTTGCAGCAAAACTAATAAAAAAGCTAGTAAGTTCAGAAGTGGGGCACAAACCGCAACAGCACTGAACAAAGCACTGGTGTGCGCTCAGCGCGTGGACTGGCGCTGGCTTCCACTGCAACACTTGTGAAACTAAGTAGCTGTGAAAGGACATCCTCTTTGCATTCAAGAGGAAAGACTGCAAGTTGTAAGACTAGTCGGTGTAACGGCAACACAGCTGAGGCTGAGAGGCTGGTTACAACGTGACAATAAGCAGCCAGTGACTTCGTCAAACATAAGTTTGTCAAACACAAAAAAGACAAGTAGGTTATTTTTCACAAGCGATACCTACATGTTGGCCCCTGTTATAAACTACTGTCTAGGTTAAAATAATGAAAAATGCAATTTCTGGCAAACAGTAGAAGAGCTTTAAATAATTTGAGGTGACCATTCTCATTTCAAGGGTTCGAGTGCTATTGCAGTGACATCATTTAGAAAAGACATTTACAAGCACTCCAAAAACAGCCTGAAAATAGATTAAACGTTTGACCGACTGACCCTGGGCTCTCCATCCAACAAAGGAGACTCAATTATCCTGCCCTACCGCGGGTAGTTAGCGAACTCCTGGGATATAGGACAGCGCCAGAGGAGTTGGCAGGGGTGCCAACATTGCAACAGAATCACTTTTATTACAAATACTAATAATAATAGTTAATAGCCTGTGTGGCTTGGTGTGACGCAAGCTCTGAGTTAAATACCCACACAGTACTAACATTACACGGCATTTCGATTTTTTGTCTTTCAGGACATTTTGAAACACAGTTTGGCTGATTCACCCTTGCATATCTAATTGGATAAAATATATCGCTGTCCTAAGTAAACTTACTCCTAATGAGGTTCTAAAGAGGGTTTTCAATAATAACACATCCTGGTGGAGTTGTAAAGATGCTGGATATACACCAGAAGATACACAGGTCGTCCTAAAACAACTTTATCTCAAAGAACAGGTAAGCCGGTCAGCCTACAGACCTTTTTAATGAGAGTTGTTTTAATTGGCTTTGAAAGGTTGATAAGACGCAGTCTGATCTAAATTAATTCAGCGATTTATATAAAAGTTAGAACTGATGAAAAATTAGTGAACCAACAAAACCCAACAAAAAAAACAAGTTTTAAATTAAGATTTTGTGTAAGTGGCGCCGAGATTAGGTACAATAGTTGAAAAGATCACCTGTCTGTTGGTCAGTTGATAATGCGGACGCTAAAGAAAATAATAAATTAGATGGATATATATTAGGTTGTGCAAGATCGCAGGCTGGCGACACTGGTGACAGCTGTGTGGGCGAGCAGGATCCTGATACAAATGTTGTATTAAACGGTACTCAAAGACAGCGGCGCAGGGGCTTCTCAGCAGTGCGTGAAAGTGGGTTAGTAATGGAGACCAGTTAAATCAATGAAATAAACGGCCGGGCATCCTTATGTAAAACATAGCTAGTGAAAAAGCCAATATATGGAAGGTGCACAACAACTACTAACGAATTTTGGGCAGCCCTACAAACCAAGCAAGCTGCAACTATCACACCTGCAGCTGACTGCACAAAGTCCACTTTTGCATGGGATCTCGTTATTGAGCGCCATTACAGTGACGTCATTAGCACAGTTTGCGCTGGGCTTAGTTGCCGGTAACTTTGTAATACTGTTCTCTGCAGGACAGCGGGAGGTCTGTCTATAATGAAGATATCTTCATACCTACAGCTCTGATTGTGATTTTCGGCCCGTAAATTATTGTGATCAATACAGACTTAAAACTATAAAATTGATGCCATAGTTCTACCAACTGAGCTTGACTCAACACAACAGGAAAATGACATCTACGAATATTGTTATCATGCTGAACAGAATATTAAAGACCCTAAGAGAATTTGAAGTAACATTTAATATGAACATTATGGTAAAATCTAATTTATTTTATTTATTGTGTATTAATTTAATTCAATTGGCAATAATTTCAAATGTGTCTGACATTGTTTCAATTCATTTATAGTGTTATTGATCTATTTTTTTTATGGTATTATTTTTTCATGTAGAATTAGTGTATTATTCAATTTTGTAATATAATGTTTGCAGACCACACAGTGGTAAAATTTGAGAGCTTAATTAAGTAAATAGCATAAGAACTTATGTACCAAATTTATGTGCAAATAAATCATTCATTCATTCATTCATTCATTCATTCATTCATTCATTCACTTCGAAGAGCAAACCCTACGTGACTTACTGTACTGCACGCTGAAGAATATGCATCACGCTATTAAAATTGTTTAAAATATTACCTACAACAAAAACTACTACACTTTTAAATGATGTTCGTGGCAAAAGTGTTTTGTTTCACCGAAAACTGAGGGCAAACGAAATGCCGGCCAACGAGAGTGCACCGGAGCACCCTCCACTCGACACTGACCTCTTCACTGCTGTTGAAATAATTTAACGGATAACAGCTTTACCCAGACTTTACGCTGGTTGATGCTTTAACAAAACAAAAAAAACAGAGGCCTTTACCTGTATTTCCTAAAGCTGGGAAATATAGGTAATCAAAGGCCGCGCCACCTTAAAGCTGAGCTACTTTAAAGTGGCGCGAGCCATACTCTGGTAAAGAATGCCTTTTTGCCATCAAGTCCGCCTTTTTTATCATTTAATATTGTGCAAGAAAGAAGAAATGAACACTCCAACAAGCGCTCTGCTCAGTACAGATTATTGTCAGCTGTAATCAATCCACCGACTAGGCATACCGACTGGCATTTAGTGAAACTAGCCGGAATTAACTAGTGAACGTGCGTCCTCAATCACAAATATGCCGAAAAATATATGACAAAGTTTCGGATGAAGCGGTCACCCAACATGGCGCGCGTGGCTTCTTCGATGATAGTTTCTGAGCCACTTTCTTATGCTAGCGTGGCCTGCTTTTCTGCTATAATCAGAATAAAATCATAGCAAAACACAAAATACATAAGTCCACCACCACCAGTTAAATTTAAATTAGATCCTGAGCCAGACCGCAGACCGCGCCCACTGTAGGGATACACGTGTATATAAAAAATGCACCGTCCGTCCGTCCGGCAAGCCGCAATGGGGCTCAGGGATCAAAGAGGTTTGTCTCATTATGTATTTAGACCCTTTTTGATCTGTATTTTTTTGGTATTTCAGCGGAAGAAGTTTGTAATTTAATAATCACCATTTATCATGAAAAGAATGAAATGCATATTCTGGTATATTCGTTCCTTTAACCACATCTCCACACTGTGTTTTACTGTTTAAGAAATGTAGGCTTCCAAAGTTTCTGTTCGCTATGCCGGCAACAATCAGTGTGCCTCGGATTAACCTGTTTGGGATATGGTAGGGAAGGTATATGTTCAAGTAGTGACGGTAAGAGGTATGCTATAAGTTGAAAGTATAGTTAAAACAATAGGCCTAACAAGGGTAGCATGGATGTTACAAAATGCAGCGGCTTCCGGCTGCCGCTCCCGGAACTGGGCATCCCCTAATTATGCAACAGGAAAGAGGTTTCTTTAACTATCCTCCTCATTACAATGTAATAGCAGCTTTCGTTGTAAGTAGTAGTAAGCCGGAAGGAAAATATAAAAGGTGTTTTAATAAAGGAAGAAAATAATGATTTTAAATAGGAACGTTCAGGAAATATTTATAAACCCTGCCAGCGACTAAAATGGTTAAATTTACATTTATAATTAAAAGTAGTTTTATTATTTAACTATTCAATTCCAATTCAAACGACTCTGAGGTATTGTTTGTGCAGCTCCCAGCAAAATATTTTAGCTTTAAAACAAATAAAAACTGGGTTTGATTAAGTCATTATTGAATGTAAGGTGACTTTACCAAAGGTGTTATAAACCAGCAAACTCAATTTATGTATTTTCCCTTTTTACTCAATGTTTCTAATGCCTAAAACTATAATTGATTTTAATAATTTTTCTTATGAGCCCGCCACTCAAGCTCAAATATCGCCGTCCATAATTGAATTATGTTAATGACATTAGCTGTCAGCCGTCAGTATGTCCGCCTAAATCACGTGCTCGCTTACCGACAGCTAATCTAATTACACTACAGGTTATTACAATTCCTCACCCACCACATATGGCATTATAGGGTTAAAATTATTTCACTTGTAACAAAAGTATTAAAATATGTTCCTCAAGATTGAACTGGCTTTTATTTTCTTTGATTTATTCGTGCACCTTGTTTTATACTCGTATTGCTGCCAGTAGTTATGTGTCAGTCATGTTAGTGTATGCAACCGCAAAAACGCTGCCGAACGCAGCGGTTTTGCTACGAAAGATCTTTAACGCTTATCAAACGCGCACGCTTAGTGAGAGCGATACCTTATAACGAAAGGCCCTATAAATGCACCTCTGGGACACAGGCCGCCGATCAATCAGGGGCAGTGCTGAGGCCATCCATCAACCCCCTTGTCCACCATAATGGGCCCTTATCACGGCATTATACGCCTTATTGCGCACAACATAAAGATGATTGTCCGTTTAAATTGGCAAGCGTACAACCAAGCTTGTTTACAAACGAATAAAGATTGAAACACCTGCTGAAATGTAAGGTTGAACCTTATTTTGATCTGCGTAAAGTGGTATTTGGTGAGACGATCGAGTACAAACGCCTTATTAAATCTGTCATAATTGCATGATTTGGTGAATAACAGCTATTTATATTAATATTCGTATTTGCGAGTAAAATATGGGTAAGGCGGTGACAGAATAATAAATATTACTACAATAGGATTATTAATTTTTAGAGGCATTTACATTTTGTAATTTCCGGTATGAGGTTGGGCTAAAAAGTATTTAGTTTTGTCTCTGTTGGATACCGCTACCTATAGTGCGGTTTCTAGAACTCGGTTTCTAGACAAAAATAGAGCGATTACGGCATGAAGGGAATTCTCTGATGAGAAAGATGAGTTCAAATTCGGAAAAACAGACCTCGCCTCAACTAAGAGGTGGCACGAGCCATACGACACACATGTTTACCACAGTGCAGTGATCGCACCTGATCACACGCACTTTTTTGTGTGACCAGCCAATAAAAGTTTTAATGTTCATGTAGAAAATACTTAATATACCTATAGAATACTTACATTAATACGCCGTTTCATCCAGCACCGTTAATTCCCACCCTTACCATTTACAACCCCCTAACCGATGGCATCGCTCCATCAGACTTCCCTCACCATTGTGTCTGCTCTGATTGATTACAGAGATATTATCAGGAGATCCAACTGATATATATAACTATATATGTTGCAGAATGTGATTAAGAGGAACGCTTAGATCTATCTCGGGTATGTATCATTCAGGATAATATCTACTAATTAATTGATAACTGACTAATTAATTTGTAATGAGTGGAATATTACAATTATATTGAAATTGGCAAAGTTGTGTTAGAGTAAAAGATTCATATGGATTTTTAAAAAGTAGTTATGTAGGTATGTTTATCCGTTGTCTAGTATACCATAATACAGGCTTTGTGTAGATGAAGGCTAGACGGCGATGTACAGCGTTATTTTCTAAATTATGTTAATCTAATCGTTTTTCTATATCGCAAGTAGACTGATATATTTCCCAAGCATAAAAATAGTTAAATAGTTAAAGATTTGCTTACTTCACCAATCACTATTAACCAATAGTTAGTGGGTACAAAACGTCGACAAATCAAACACTGTGCAAATATATTTCTACTAAATATTCGAGAGCAGAATTTCCACAGAATAAATAAAATCTCAGTTTCACGCACCTTCGATGAATATTGTTTGAAAGAAAATACGGTAAGCGCATTTTCTTCTTTATTTCAAATCTCTGAGGGTGCGGCGGCGCCGGCCTGTCAAAGGGTGGTGTTTTATTCAAACCGATTCCCATGGGGTTCATTTGGTTTTCAATTCGCCCCTGCGCATCGGCAAAACCATTTCTTTGCCTTCGCCTTTCTTGAGATTTACTTTTTGTATCGAAGTTAGGAATAAAACTAAAGAAGTGCTTCTTGACAGTTTTTTTTTCATGTATCTACGTAATTTTTACTGTGGTGTAACTGATTTTGATTCAAACGCACATTTCAAGGTCTTTTTGAGTAATTATTGAATCGCAAAGATAACAAAAAATAATACTAAGTACAATAAACATTATTCATGAGATCTTATTACTCAAGAAATATTACTTTATCATTACAATTATTTGAATTACCTATCACCTATGCTTCATTTTCTAACATTAAATTTGAATGAACAAACGGTTTTAGCTGGCTTATAATTTAGAACTACAGGATACGAATAAAAACCACTAACAACGCTTATATCTAGATAATTTTACTTGTCAATAATAGTGAAATATTAAGCATCTGAATGATCATAAATGGGTTCTTGGGCCGATACATCTAAATAATCCATCTAACCCTCCGACCGTAATCAACCTCCAGCCATAAACTTGAAGCAGAAACAATGCAAGTTGATTTACGAAGGTGTTTCCCTCGTGGCCGATAAACCAGACCGGGATGGAACCCGTGACCCGCTGGCGAGGAGCCAGCAGGCCGACCACAAAGCGGCGGCACACAGCAGGTGACGCGATGCTAAGCGATAGTGTCCGAGCAGAAAACGGATAGCAAAATGCTAAGTGAGCTCATTATTGAAGAAGCCTAACAGTAAGTACACACCAGACAAACCGCTAGAGCCTTATCTAAGCGGTATTGTGAATCCTGATAATACTCGTACAACAAGATAATAAATAGTATGAAGTAGCTTGCTCAATTTCTCGAAACTACACAATTTGATTTTCATCATTATAAAGAAAATACTTGGGAGTTTGGTATGAACGTACTTACAAAACTGTCAAATAAAGTGTTCAGTTCATATGGGACCTTGTCTAGGATGGTCTTAGTTTTTAGTAAAAGCAGTTTAGCAGTTGAAAAATTGGTAGATTGAAAAATGCGGTACCAATTCTTTGGCCAGTGATAGCAACGAACGCGGCTACTTGGTATCAGATGATGTCTTGATCTATTTCAGGATAATTTTGTAAATCATTTACGCAACGGTTATGTATAATGGAGCGTTGTTTTTATCTGTGGTCGACCTCACAACAATATTTAGGTAGGCTGTGCCACCCTCTAGGAAAGGAGATATTTAAGGGATATTTCCTGATTTCATCTTTCAAGTGTTGCTTACGGGCTAGGAACAAGCGCATCTTCGCCGTTCCTCCCTGTTTTGTGGTGAACTTGCCCCAAAAGGGTGAAAAGATGTCTAACTTAGATACCCCCGACGGGCCTAGAACAAACTGTCCTCCCTAACCCTTACTTTCTCTGGCTCAATTCCCCTCTAATTGAGTCCAGCTTAATATTTTATACTACAATAAGATAATGGTTTTGTCAAGGCAATATAGTACCAATGATAAAATTGACACCTGGCGTTCGTACTTATGATTTGACCGTGTGTAAGATAGCATGATTATTTACTAGAGCGTAAACGAGACAGATACATGTTGCGCAGTGTTGTCTCAAACTGGCAGTGCTTTGCTCAGGTGGTTAAAAGTCCTGATTTCGGATGCCACTTTTTTAGCACAAGTAACCTATCTACGTATTTGTATTATAATATCATTGAATTGAATTGTAATGAAAATCGCACCGGTTAGCCTTGCGTTCAGTATACTGAATGTCCAAGTCCACCGCATAACTTTAATTGCCAGTGAAACTGTATTCGCATAACAAAGTGTGGCAGTGTGCTTTACACGCGAACACGAGTATAAAAAACTTACTTTTATTGGGACGCCCTAGTTGCACTTGCATTTCGGTCTGGCTTTGTACCTGGAAAAGGGAAAATAATTTGTTATATATCGCGATACATTTTGTATGGTTTCATTAGTAAGAGGAGGAGCTTACAGATGTGTTAAAGTAAGTAAGTAAGTTTATTTGCTATAAATGTGGTACATTAAAGGTCTTATTCTAAATTTACTGTCTCACACACGTAACTGTTGAACAGCATGCAAATAAGATTATAAGATATTTAGCAATCAGAGTTAATGAGCTTTTTGAGCATGAGTTTCATTCAAGTTTTTTGTTAGCATTGTTGTTTCCTACTAGTACATTTGAGTTGTCAGTGAAAATTCGCACGTGGGTTGTGTATTTTAAAATTAAGTTTAGCAAATAGCCTAGTTACGCTCTAAACAAAACTTGAAACAACTTACGACAAACTTTGCTTTTAATTAGTCAATTACCGTGGTGTCCGTGGTGACCGAAGGTTAAACCGTATCTCCTATCATGCTTTAGCTATCTAACCAGCTGTTACGCTGGCCTGCAAAGGTAGGGAGCATCGTTGGCGGTCTGAAATACTGGCAAAAACTACTTAAGTACGTACATTCAAGTTATTTACGGCGCGCCCGGCCTGCCCACTGATAAGGCTGGTCTAGACTTTATCGGATGTAATTTAGGCAGCGATAACAGATGCCACATTTCACCTACAACTTGTAGAGTTTATTATACTTATAAATACCTGTATATAAAGTCACACAGTAACGTTAATTGATGATGAACGTCACTAAAATAGTTTAAAAAGTGTTATTTTCAAGAATTTTAGAAATTGTTCTTGTTCATACTTATGATTTACAAGTATTTCATCTTCGTATGTGTCATAAAATTCATCGATAAATATTTCTAAATCCTTTTTACCAATTTATCACCAGCCCAAGTTGTGGACATAAAAACAGGGGCTATAAAGAGAATATTTTATGGGACTATTAACATAAAAAGAGGATAGAAAATTGAAGAACAAGTAAAAAAAAAACATTAGAACACGAACAATTTTCAAACTAACACGGTTGACAATAATTAAAAAGGCTTCACGTCTCTGATATATAAAAAGGTAGGTAGATGAGAGCTTGCGATGTTGCTTAGAAGTAGTTTTGGTGAAACAATACCAAAACCGTATTTATTTGTAAAAATTTGGACTTTTCATCAGGTCCAACGTGGTCTTTTTAATTGACTTTAATTGAAGAATTAAGTATGTAGTCTGAATCGATATGCCTACTCGCACTATTCTTAGTCTATGACATTAGCTGTCACTTAGTCTTTGACGGTTCTCAGAGATTTTACCGCGGATTCAGTTGTAACTTGTTTAGAGATTATAGTCCTATAGTTTTAATCGTGTTTCATTCGAGTTTTCCTCTAACAGTAGTCAAAATACGAAATTTTAAATGTGGTAGTAAACCACTGATAGTGCTTCATTGCTAACTTTACTTATAAACTCTCCAAGTGAGCTCCAATCACGAGGTCTAAAATAGTTCTACTTCAAACTAGGCGTTTGAACAGTTACTGCCTCATATTCAAGTTCCGAGGAGTTTCAACACCTATAACATAAATTAAGTTTTTTATAGATTGGACCGCGACCTTTGTTAAATTCAAGAAGCACTACCAAATGACCACAACCTAAACAAATGAATCCAAAAAACATAATAAAGATTTTTTTTACACATGAGATAAATGAGAGTTTACAAAAAGTATTTCCACATCATCATTCCTACTTTCATTCATCTCCTCTTTTCAACATGGTTTTTAACAGTCAGCAACCCAATGGTCCGCATTTATTTATAAAAGCCATTGTAACCAACAAACACGTCATCACAACAATCCCATGACAGTAACCGCGCAACAATAGTAACTGGCGCAGTTAGTTGAGTAGTACGAGTATATCTCGGGAACTATCTCGTGATCGCATCTCTGACTGGCTCGCCCCACTTGCTGGCGGAGTTAGATCGAACTGCATTGTTTGCCGGTTAAGCGTCTGTTCACACTAGCGTTTGTTGGGCGATTTCATGACGAGGCGATCACACCGCGAAGCCTGCTTTGAATTTGAATGATGGATGAATCGTTCACCCCACCGCGGCTTCGCGGCGTGATCGTGGCGATTTTGACGTGAGATCGCTGCGTTCTCGCGGCGTTTATTTTACAGGCTTTAACTGCGCTTTAGGGCGGTTTTCATTATTGAACTCATCAAAAGTTTGTAGTCGGACTTGAGTCTATGAAGCTGTTGTTTAAGCACAGCAGCAAAAGATAACAGCCAATATATTGACGACTGATTTGGTGTAATGGTTCAGAAGTGGGCTATTACACCAGTGGTCGCGTGTTCGATCCCCGTGTGCGTGATCATGTATGTTTGTACTGGTGTTTCCTAGGTATTTTAAGTACGTATGTTTATCCGTTGTTTAGTATCCCATAACGCAAGGTTTTAGTTGCTTAGTTTGGGACTAGATGACGCTGTGTGTAATAATGTGTAGTAATTTTTTACTTATATTTGACTCCCATACAGACAATTAGATACTTCTATCAGCAGGGAATTAGTAATATTTGGAACATAAACAGTGTTAATATCATGCATACATGATGAGTTTGATGATCAACAAACAAGATAACATATATTTTATTGCTTGTTTGATTCTGTTACAGAGACGATACACATTAACATTTAGTTACAATTAAGGCAGACTTAACAAGGATTTTGAAACTTAACAACTGCAAACGATTTTTTATAGAACTCACGTTGAATGTTTTATTTGACTCTCTCACACACCACATCGCGGTAACAAGAGCAAACAAAAATAAATAATGAGGAGAAATTCTAATTACCTCACCAGTCTAACGAAGTTCCAAAAACTGTAAAACAACTTGCACGAAGTTTTGGGAGAATTAATTTCAAATTCCCAGTTACCATTAAAATCACTCATGAGCATTTCAAAGTTCTCAGCTAAGCTCACATTCACTTTACTAGAATTACGTCAGCATCCGTAACTGTTCCGGAACGTTTCCGCAACGGAACATACGTCACGAATAGTATTTATATTTTTATTTTTATTTTATTTATTTATTCGTACACAAGCAGATATTTAACAGTGGTACAACATTTAGGACAGAACAAGTACAGGTAAGCTTATCTCTAAAAAGAGATTTCTTCCAGCAGACCATGATGACAGGAAAGATGTAAAAACAGCAAAAAGGGTGAGAATAGACTAACAGCTGTGCACAAACTATTAAAAACAAAATTAACAAAAAACAAAAAAAAACAATTAATTAATAATAATATTTACTTGCATGTTTCTTATATGGTATAAAAATACATAAATTATTTATTTATGGTATATACGTAAATATATATTATATACAATGATATACATACATATACATATTTAAATAAATAAAAGCACGATCCAATGCAATCTAACTGGTAGAAAGTAAGTGATCTCTCAGTTTCTTCTTGAAAGAACTTACTGTTTGGCAATCGCGAAGAGAGCTTGGTAGTTGGTTCCACAGTCTCACAGCCTGGACCGTGAAAGAATCGCTGTAGGTGGTGGTAGCACAAGGAGGTGCTTTAAGATGGAGATGGTACGCAGAGCGATGCGCTCGGCCCGAAGATGAAAGGTAGGTGAAACGCTCTCGTAGATAGCTAGGAGAGGAAGGGTTGAAAAGGATATTAAATAAAAGTACCAAAATGTGATAATTTCGGCGCATGCGTATAGGAAGCCACATCAACCGCTCCCTGTACTCCGAAACATGGTCATATTTACGGAGGTTGAAGATGAAACGAATGCATAGATTTTGAAAACGTTCAAGCCTGTTAACGAGTTCCTCCGTCGCATCCAGGTAACAGCTATCAGCATAATCCAGGATTGGAAGCATCAGAGACTGAGCCAACACAATTTTTGTACGGAGCGGAAGAAAATTCTGTAGTCGTTTCAGTGAGTGGAATGACGCAAACATTTTTCTGCCTACCTGGTTTATGTGACTATTCCATGATAGGTTGCAGTCAAAGTGAAGGCCTAAATTTCTCACTGACTCCGTATAGTTTATTTGTGCCCCGTTGTACACCACCGGTGGTAACTGTTGTGCACAAACACGACTATGCATATATCTACCTCCTATGACAATGGCTTGAGATTTCCCCGGATTTACAATTAAACCGTAAGTTTCAGCCCACTTACAAACCCGATCAAGATTACGATTCATTTCCTTAATCGCCTCATCAGCATCCTGGAGTTTGAAGTGAATATAAAGTTGCAGGTCGTCAGCATATAGGTGGTAGTGAGAAGACAATTTAGAAGTGATGGCATTAATGAAGACCGAAAACAATAAAGGAGATAAGACGCCACCTTGAGGGACGCCAGCGGTAACCTCACACCAGTTCGATGACACATCGTCGGCACGAACACACTGCCAGCGATCCCTCAAATATGAATTGAACCAATCCGTAGCATGCATAGATACGCCAAGGGACTGAAGGATTCCCAAGAGGACGTCAAAGTCCACAGAGTTAAATGCACTGCTGAAGTCCAAAAGGGTGAGGAGGGTGAGTTGCTTCTGCTCCATTGCAAGCCTAATATCATCAGTGACCTTCAACAGTGCGGTAACAGTACTGTGTCCAGAGCGAAATCCCGATTGAAAAGGACTGAGCAGGCTGTTACGGTTAAGATACTTAGTTAGTTGGCCATGGACAATGTTTTCCAAGACCTTGGAAAGTACAGGTAAAATGGAAATAGGACGATACTGGGAAGGGAATGCCGGGTTTGAAGTTTTAGGTAAAGGAGTAACGATCGCTTTTTTCCAGGCAGACGGAAAGACATTTTTGGAAATAGAAAAGTTGATTAAGTGAGTGACAACGGGTAAGATTATGTCTAAAATGAGTTTAATCATCTTAAGACAAAGCTCATCATTACCTATTGCATTCGACGAAATCGAAAGTATAGCCTTTCTGACGTCACACGATGAAACAGATTCGAACGTGAAAGGATCGCATACGGGTCTAGGAATACTTTGAAGGTGTTCTAGAGTAGATTTTTTAACATTTTCGTCTAATTGGATTGGTGGCTCGGAAAAAAAAGAGTTCAAAACGTCGAGATCAATGTCAAAAGGGACCGATTCGGTAGACTTTCCGATACCCAGCGATCTCAGGAATTTCCATACTTGTGCGGGATTGGAATCTTGAATAGTACAATGAATGTGGCGCCTTTTAGAATCCCTACACATCCTATTGCAGCGATTCCGCAACTTTTTGTAAATGTTCGAGTTTTCCATAGTTGATCTCTTCCTGTACCTACGCTTCGCCCTATCCCGAAGTGCCATAATGTCACGGATTTCAGGAGTCAACCACGGAGCAGGTAAATGTTTGACTTTCACTCGTCTAATTGGGGCATGCTTGTCAAAAATCTGGATAACCATTGTAGTGAAAGCTGTCACCTTTTCATCCATTGTTTGGCACTGATCCACCAGGGACCAGTCAGTTTGAGCGGCACAGGACAAAAGTGCTTCCATATCCACGTTTTTGAAACTGCGCAAAAAAAGGTATTTTGGTTTAGGCTTAGGAGGGCGTAATTTAAAAGAAAAGTAAACAAGATCGTGGTAGGAAAAAGGGGCACTCAGTTGACCATAGGCAGCAACTTTAGAAGTGTCAGACACAATCATCAGATCGAGAAGCGAGGGCGTGCAACCAGGAGCGTGGTGAGTAGCAGCAAGAGGCAAGATGTGCAAGTTGAGTGAAGTCACAATGCTATTGAGCTTCCGAGCACGGGTATCCTTCTTGAGGAGACAGGTATTAAAGTCACCTAGAAGTAAGGTATGGTCATAATCTGGGCAGAGACCATGTAGGAGCTGCTCAAAAGTAAGGAAAAAATCAATGGTACGTGATGGGCTGTAAAATACCCCAAGTAGCACCTTAGTGTGATGTACCACTATTTCCAGGAAAAGGTATTCGGCAGACTCAGAATACTGAGCAGGAGACTTGCTAACAATCTTATGAGGAATATCAGCTCGTAGATAGATTGCGACACCACCATAACCTTTTCCAGTCCTATCATTCCGAATCAACGAAAATGACGGTAAACAGACCATGGATGAGGGTAAAGAAGGTTTTAAGAACGTTTCAGAAACCAAAATAGCATCAATACGCTGATTAGAGAAAGAAGAAAGGAGATCCGGGTAGTGGCTGATAAGGCTCTGAGCGTTGATATGGATAACATTTAAATTTGATCCAAACTTTGAAAAAGCGGTAGCGAGTTGGTCGTTTAGAGAACATGAAACTGCAGATTCATCTTCACTTGCACTTAGATAGTCCCCAGTTGAAGAGCAAGAATAGAAGCTTTCATCTAAATTGCCAATTGGATCCATAATATTTTAAAATAAATAAATAATATAATAAATATGAAATATTAATAAAATAAAGCTATTTATCTCCTTAAACTATTTAGCTACTAATATGTTCAATATCAAAAAAGAAAACACTCCGGCAACCACATCCAGCGATGCAAACATATTAAAAGCAAAAAGAAAACAAAGCAATACAAAACCCACATTATAGCAGGTAGTGAGGAACAGCCAAAATAAAATATTGAGATACAGAATTTAAATAAAAAATAAAAAAAAAAAAACATGCTGAAGCCCACACAATTTTAAAAGCAAAATTGAAAACAGAAAAATTTAAAAATGCTATGGCTAAAAGATAAGTTTTCAAAGCCGCAGTAATTTTATGACTAAAGGTTGCTATGACAGATGACAGCTGATTAATAAATATCGACCGACCGACCGACTGAAGTGAGTTGAAAAATATTAAATTCAGTAAAACTTATGGAGGGTTCTTAGCTAAAAGTTAACTTGCAAAGTTGTGGAGAAGTTACCATCCCTACCTTCAATCAGTCGGCTAAAACATTAAGTAACCGGGCCAAATTGAGAACGCAGTCAACTTTTCTTAGTCGAGCCCTTTTGTTGTTGTCGGCGTGTTTGCACTTGTTGCGGTAGATCCACCGGGTTCTTTTGAAGTACAACCTTTTTCTTCGACTTGCTGGCCTCCCCCGTCTGTACCTTAGAAGAAGCCTTATTGGCCGGGCTTGCAGAAAGCTTGTACTTGAATACAAGAGGTGTGAGATCTCCTACACACTCCAACTTGCGGCGAGAGTTGTCAGGAAGCAGAAGGATGATTTGGCCGTCCATGGTCCAGCAATTACTGATCCCAAAGTGCTCCCGAGCTGACATGAACACCTCATGTCTGGCTTTGGTCAAAAATTCCGAGACTGTGATGCCAGTGCCCTTCAGAGAAGTTTTTTGGTTCCAGACTTCGCGGCGCGTTTCATACCTGGCAAAGCGTACAAGTATGGGCCTTGCTTTGTCACCCCTCCGAATACCCAGACGATGACACACCGCTATTTGCTCTGCACAATCAGTGGACAACTGCATTTTGCAGGTTAATACCTCTGCAACAACTTTAACCACTTCTTCACCACCTGATTCGGGCACTCCATGAAGCAGTAGAACTTTCCTGCGGGCTGACATCTCATGGCGGTTATCATGTTTATTAACTGTAAATATTTGTTTTCAAAATAAATACAGGAGCACAAATATTTAGCTGTTTACTTTAGTCTACCCTCCTCATGCCTCCTCGTGTCAGTATGTATGAGATTGCAACTTGTAGAACTGTACTTGTACATACATTGTACGACGGCTACGGTCGTAGCTACGGAATATGCGTCCTTCGTAGCGCCGGAACTACGACATCCGATATTACAAGATCGTAGTGCTACGAACTCATTCGACTACGATGTTTACACGACTACGAGATTGTTTCATATCAGTAACAAATTTGACACGCAACAATTCATTATGATTATTATTGCAAAATGTATGTTGCCTATTAATTTAGTTCTGTAAAATCTTGCAGACTATTATTCCGTGTTAGAAAACTCAAAAACAAAATTAAGCTTTTACTATTTGGGTTTTCTTCCACATTGATTTTCTCAAGAAAAACTAGGCACCATTAGCATAGCAGCATTTAAAGATGACAAGAACTGGACATAGAAAAGACAAGCATTTCCTACACATCCATAATCACAGTGTAGATATGATAACATAATACAATGCGAACATTATACCATTAGCCTATTTTTAACGACCGCAAACAGCTAAGTATTATTTCTTAGGGCACATATTAGGGGTAGACGGTTATAACTTTACTTCAATTCATTGAATCAAATAACAACAACATTCAAACAATATCATTCGCGACTCTGTAGCTGTACTAGTAAGAAAGTCATGATAGATAGAATTGTTCTAGTTAGTCCAGCTTCATAAGAAACAAAGCTTTTATCTAAGCCTTTTTCAAAAAGAAACCTTATCCCCGTGGCATCTTCACTCCGACCGTTTACCAACTTCGCCGTAAAGTGGTTAATGTGTTTGCGGGAATTTAATTATATGGCACCGGCTCGCTCGCTATCCTGAGTCGCTGGACGTCTTTATATTTAATCCAGTATACGTCCTTAAGGATATTCTTCCATGTTTTATCTTGGAAATCTTATTTTTCATCTGAGAAAATGTTTTGGAATGGTATTTTCTAGCGCGAAGCGTTTAAGAGCGGCTATAATGCAAACCTGAGCTTGAACACAGACTTGAATATGCTGCACTCGGTGCACATATTGTGCAAAGTTAATTAAGAATAATAAATATGAAAATCCAACTCATACATTGTTCTAGTACGAAATTAGGTTTATCTTATAAACCAGAGACTACGAACGTTTATAAACCACAAGATACAAACCTACGTCTTTTACCTCTGAATTCGCGAACGCAAATCAACGTTGGGGATCCCCAGAAATGTCCTTTTACTTTTATTATGTATGTTAAACAACACATTTAAGCATTTGTAGAATATACACGATTGTTCATAAATCTCAATTGTTTTAAATGTATTTATGCCTTCCGGTCCACAAAATGAAGAACACACAGTTTTTTCAATTATAATTTTGTGACTTTTAGAATGAGTTTGTTTTTGCTTCCGACGACAGTCATCGTTGCATAACCCTCAAGTACTGTAATTAATAAACATATATTGACGTAGACTTTGATTGAAACTGGTGTGTAAGCCGTGAAACGTGCAGAAGGTAAACTATTCTCCATCGCAAACTTGATGTAACAAGGTTACATTTCGCTCGGTCGGTGTCGGTTATCAGTTGTAGTTACTCAGCAGCCAATGGAACTGTCGGTTAGTTTAATAGTTCAACTTGTTCTGACTTTGCCAGATATCGATATCATCTGTATATGTAACACGAAGCCGCCGTTTAATGAATGATTCATGAGCGTTAGGATGAAAATTCTTAATCAGACGTCATAACAATTTTCACACTGATTTTCAAGATGTGCGGTCCCAACCAGTTTTACTTTTATGAGGGTACTAGGGGCCGCCCGCGACTTCTTCCGCGTGGACTTAAGTTGAAAAAAGAAAAGTATAAATTGTGGCCTATATGCGATTCAGCTGTATAAACTACATAATTGTAAGGTTTCATTGAAATTCATTCAGTACTTTTTACGTGAAAGAGCAACACGGCACATACACACATACAAACTTTCGCCTTAATAATATTATAGTAGGATTTCTCATACCTTAGTCTACGCTGCGTTTTTAATCAAAATTGGTCTCCATGAAATACGCCTCTAACTAGAAATTAAGTTTTTGTTTGGATTTTGTTTGTTTCAGTTGTCATCTATAGGCCATTAGATTTGCTAAGCAGTTTTCTGAACACTACATAATCGAGCTGCGTTCATCTTCCTCTAGGTATGTTAAGAATGCTTACATTAAGTTATTCTAACACAGATTTTTCTTTTCATTTTCGAGAACCATTAATTTACGCTAAAAAACAAAAGCACATCACGTTGCCAGTAAAGACAACAAGGTACAAACAACACCCCCGCGGTCCGTCGCCCGCTCCAATGAACTCGACATTATTATCGTACCTCCTTTTTGAAGTCGGTTAGAAAAAACAAAAAAGCAATTGCGTTTGATTTTCCCGTCTCCTTTACATAATGCCTCGGATTGTGTTTCGGGTTTCGAATTTTTAGATTAAATCAGCTCGGAAACCTCCCTCTTAATTCTTCGGATTTATCCAAGGGGATGACGTAATAAGGGGGGCTAAAACAGCAACATTTTAGCATTTCATATTATGAATCATCTAACTGACGTTTCATCCAGACCGCGGTCCGTTTCGAGTCAAAAGTGAGTAACAGCGCGCTCACACGCATCCCGAATTGATAAATTGTATGAACGTGAGCGACGTCAGCGCGCTATTACTCACTTTTGACTCGAAACGGACCGCGGCCTAGATGAAACGTCAGTTAGATGTTTCATAATATGAAATGCTAAAATGTTACCGTTTTAGCCCCCAAGAGCGATTTAGAAAAACTTTTTTGGTTGTTTTTTGTATGAATGATGATTGATAATCATTCTTTCTTGATTTCTTGAGACAGAAGCAACAATAAGAATTACAGTAGTGCATTAAAGTTGTGACTTTCGGCTAAATGAAAGACAACACTTATCCTTATTTTACTAAACGTGAATAATCTTAACGACCACTTTCATTTTCCCCGAGGGCCTCAATCATGCTTTGTCGGATTAATATTTCGCCAATGTCATGTCAATTTTAAATACCTAAATAATG
The DNA here is from genome assembly GCA_950022985.1 of Udea ferrugalis. NCBI lineage: Eukaryota > Metazoa > Arthropoda > Insecta > Lepidoptera > Crambidae > Udea > Udea ferrugalis. Next base: position 18,081,510 of record OX465524.1, on the reverse strand, counting down.
CTAGATCAGCTTTGCGATATTATAACATAGTTTAAAAATAACACACTAACCACGGTACCTACTTGAATTGCTTCCTCTTGCAACACGTTCAACTTAATTAACATAATTATTCAACTGAGAATACTGCAATACAAGATGCCATAAAATATTAATTATAGCATTCAAAGAGAATGCTTTCCTCGGTCATAGAGCTACGAGTTTTATTTTCACATGCAAAGGAATTAAATTCCATTCAGCCTTGTTCTGTTAATTGATTTTTTCCGAGTTTATTAAAGTTCTGGCTGGCAGAACATTTAAAAAGAAATACGCGAGTTTCGTTTCAATTTGAAATAACTGTTGAGTGAGTGGTATAGCAGCTAGCGTGCGAAATTGAATTCCGCTAAAGAGCTGAGTATGAGTACCAGCTCTCGGCTCGAGTGGATCTCGTTCGATTCGACACGATGTCGATTCGGCAGTGTTGTAAAACATACGATAATATTGCGAACAACGGGCTTGGTGCAAGCTATGCACTTTTGACAGAAAAAGTTTAAAGGAATTCCGATTTAGGTACTAGAACCAACATTGAATTACTTAAACCAACCAAGAACTAAAATTTGGGGGCCAACATTCTTTGGATTTTCGTGGTCTGTCGTTTATTTTAATAAACGATTTTAATTTAATTCATCAGGTTATCGTTCACATACAATCATAGTTAGCAATATAAAGGTTTGTTGTTTCTCACATTCCCCATTCCTGTGTTCTCATGCTGTGTTCACCTGTAAGTGACTGTACATTTAGCATTTAATATTTAGATTTAAGCTTATTTGATTTCAATGATGTACTAGTTGTTGGTGATAATAATAAATAAATAAAAATAAATAAAATAAAAAAATCCTATGTTGACATAAAGTAACAAGAAACAATGAAATATCTGGTTTTGAAGGAACTTAATTCGTCTTCCCATTGATTTAGGAAACTCTTGCAGAGGACAACGATTTTCTCAAGTTTTTTGATAAAAACAAATGAGCAAATATCACTTTTTATAGTTTTAGAATTTCGAATTCGCTGCACAGCAAACCTTGCGTCCAGTCATCTGGCGTGTTTTTTATTGCAAATTCTTCATTTCCATTTCGAATCAACGGTACTTTTGCGTCAAACGAATTTCACGTTCGCTTTATAGGTTTCATCCATTTCAACCAACGTTATTGACATTCTGCTGCGAGGTTTTATTATTTATTATTTTTGCTGGCTAAAATTCACGTTGTCTATTTGGCCAGCCACCAGCGAAATGGCGAAACTATAATTTAATGTATGTATTCAATCGAGATATCGGTTAAACTCGTGCTGGTTTGATTATGATAGATGAAAAACTGCTGCTTTATACAAATATTGATGAGAGTAAAAGTAGCGCAAGATGTAGGTAGGTATGTCAGGATTGTAGCGAATGGAATAATGTAGCCTCTGCCTATTTCGTGAGGAAATGACATGATAATATAGTGTTTATTAGTTTCTAACACCCAATTTACAAAAAATGGAAATGAAGATAACCGACATCGCTCGAAGGAACGCATCGTTGAAGTGGCAGTGAGCGGGACACATAGCGCGGAGAACCGATGGCCGTTGGGGCGGAAAGGTTCTGGAATGGCGACCGCGTACCGGACGACGTTCCGTGGGCAGGCCCTCCAGGTCCACAAGGTGGACCGACGATCTGGTCAAGGCAGCGGGAAGCCGTTGGATGTGGACAGCGCAGGACCGATCGTTGTGGAGATCACTGGGGAAGGCCTATGTCCAGCTGTGGGCATCGTTCGGCTGATATGATGATGATGATGATGATGATGACCCAATATACAAGGATAGCCCTACTTGATCACATCAGTGTTTTCACTATTATTAACTTATTGACCATTTCAGAAACAAAACAAAGAACTACCTAACAAAGGTGTGGAGTTTTCGAGCTGGAGTAGTCCAGCTCGAAAAATATCGAATGGCAAGGTTCAGTCGCATTTTTCATTGACTCCGCAGCAAACTTCCGGAGAAAGAGGACGCTTTGAAGTTTGCCGATAAAAAGGCAAACAAACAGGCAACAGGAAGTGCACAAAGGAAGCCTTTGATTAGTTCTTAGGTCTTGTTTCTTGGATAACGGCGCCTTTGGAATGAGTAGGGTTGTCAATTGTAAGGTTAACGAACGACAAGTAACTTCTTTCTTTATAAATAATTGCAGTTGTTGGTTTTTCTTCTGTTTTTGTAAAATTGTTGTGGGTTTTTTTTGTAACACTGTTGATACGCCTCCTTTTCCTAATTATACTAATAACTAATAACACTAATTATACAGTGATTTTTGGCGTTAAAAGTATAGTCGGCCTATTAAAATCAAGGTGAGACCTGTCAGTATGCGTACAGTATTGTTAAGCCCCCGGCCCACGGGCCAAGAGAGCCAGAGAGTATTCGTACGCAAATGCAACGTCGGAACAATAAAAGCGCCGGACAAAAGAACCGTTGTTTGTCGTTAATGGACGCTCGCCCACTGGGCGTTATCAATTAACACTCGAAGCACATTCAAACGTTTACATTATTTCATTACAGAGGATTGTTTACCATTTATTTATACTGGCAATTCTTTTTAGGGCACAAAACATGGAAGAACATTGTGGACCAGTGGTTTAACACTCTGGCTGACCTTCGTGCCTGGTCACGAGTTCAAATCTGAAGGAATAGTACATTGTTATCCTAGGGGTGAAAGTAACTTATTTAGTCCCGAGACGGGGTTTGGCGCCCGGAACGAAGTGAGGGCGCCAATAGTTCGAGGGACTAAATAAGTCTTTCACCCGAGGTAAACACTGTGCTTTTCATTACAAATACGAGGAAAGTAAAAATAAAAACATGAATTAATTCATGAAGATCGAATTGCCGCTTTCCCGCCTATTTTGTTTGTTTTTTTTTGCTGTGGCCGGTCCGCTATTCAGCCATTATTTTTTATTTTCATCATTGGAAAAATGGTAAATATTTTGCTCAAAGCTAAGTTATTTTACAGAAATTGTTGAAACTTAATTATAACAAAGTTATTTAATAAATATATATTCTCTAATCAATACTTAACTTTAAGTTATTTCAATTTTACATCGTGGCTGTATAGAAAGTTGGAACATGGTTCAATAGTTTTTTTTTTAAATATGACAGCTGTCAGTTGAAAGTGATTCTCCCTAGGGATGAAAAGTAGTACTTTCAGCCCGCTTCTCAGGTCAGTAATGACCTACTTTCAGAGTATGAGTAATGAAAAACACCGATAAAAACCCAAGCAGTCGGGATAACGGTGGTGAGCGCGCCTTTTACTACGTTGGGTTCAAAATTTGCTTTGCAAAATGTGGGTGTCTGATTACCCCGTTTGGGATAAAGTCGTGAGCATCTGTATCTAGGCCTGCTAAGTTCGTAACTGTGGTGCGCAATAAAATGATGTGCTGAGTAGAGGCTGATATTAACAATAGCATCTATAAGATCGTCTCAAGCAGGCAACACCCTTATTAACGTGACATACGTCAAGCTACATAAACTTACAGTATAATGCTAATGTGCGGATTGTAAGAGAGGTATATACCTTAAGGCATAAACCTTACTACTTTCAAATGTTGTTCAGCCGAACTAATGCTAAAAACAGGCTAAACCAGACAGGATCATCTGCTTAATCATTTCACACCTTCCGAAGCAGTTAGATTTCGGTACCTTGTTAAGAATTAAGTGTCAGACCTAAAGCCGAGCGCCAAACCCCCATAAGAAATCGGTGGCAGTAGGATTTTGTTTATGAGAATTATTCCAGTTGTCGTTTTATAAATACGGCCTATGAATACTAAAATAATATTCTCTGTCACCGCATTTAAATACAGAAACATCCGCTATTAGTTAAATTACTTTTAAACAAATTTGCATCACTAATAAATAAACACGTCTGTAATGGCCGTTTACGCTCACGGCCGTTTGAAGCTCTCGTTTGGCAAAATGTACAATGAAAATGTATTCTTCGCTTTTTACGCGGTATTTTTGCTGTATCTTTGATAAGGTATTTTTCTGTTTGATTTTTATTTAACAGTACAGTAGGTACTGGGTAATTTTTAATGCATTAAAGAGAACAGTTTTGAATCTCTGACAACAAGTTCTAGCTGTTTCTAAATTCATATAAAACTTATGAAAATAAAAATTGGCATGCGACACATTTGAAGCAAGGTGCCATTTTCTCATAGAATTTAATGAATTAAATTAGTATCTGCTTGTTTATTTGCCTGGCAGGAAATTGCCTGTCAGTGCAAAATTCATCAACGTTTTTCGCATGAACATTTTTTGTAGCGTTAATTACTTGTCAGATAGCCAGTGGCGCCCTGACGGTGGCGACATCTTTACTCATTACCGTTTCTGAACAAGTGTAGCGGATCTTATGACTATGATTCTGAATATTCATTAAACGTCACTCACTGCCCAGATAGGGTTGTCAAAACAGATTATTTTATTTCATTGAAATATTTTTATGTATTTATTAATTGCTTTCTCGTGTGTAATACATAGGTCTTCAAAGTAATAACAATAGCAAACGGACCCTGTCGGGCATAGAAAAAGAAGTTGAGAGAAGAGCTCATAGATATTGTAAATTAGCTTTATCGCCATCATCTACAAAGAACATAGGAGAATCTGTTCTGTAGTTTGATTTATGTTTATTTATGGACAATTTTCATACATGCAATATGAAATTGTTGAAGGGACTATATTACATTTTGTTGTTGTTCGTTTTGTTATTTTTTACTAAAATCAACTATCTGGTGAATAGTAGCTCTAATTGCTAATTCGCTCACTCTGCGCGCTTCGCTCGGGTGTCAACCGTCCACGCGTTCACGCCTTTCCGAAGTGAGCACAAACTGTTTGTACTTTCAAATTCTGCTTTTGAATCTGCGGTGCATAGACAATACTAGTTTGCTTTTCATGGACTAGTTTGTTTTTGGTATTATACATATTTTGTTTCGGTTATGTAGCATAGTAGTAAAATAGAGTACAATAGCATAAGAACGAATTTATTTTGATTGACCTATTATATGAACGTAATGGGTGTAAGGGGGCGAACCTCCATCTATCGCCCTAAGTCAACCTCACCTGCACGCGGTGCATCCTGCTGAGCAACGAACGAGGCTCTGGCGACCGACCGACGGCGGTATATCCGTCCTGAATAGGCGAGCTAAATACCACAGACCGGTGACGGGCAGCAGCGTCACCGGTGCGAGAAGCTTCGCCCTGCGATCGCCAACCCGCCTGCCCAGCGTGGCGATTATGGGCATAACCTCCTATGGAAGCACGACAAAGGCCACGGCCCCCAGTTCCCGGCAGCCCCACTATTCCTGGTTATGGTGGCGACCATGGTAACGGTGGGGCGGGGGGTGCAAAGAATCTCCGGGCTACGGGAGGCCACCACAACCAACTGACCCTGGCGACGTACAACGGACGCACGCTGCGGCTTGACTCGCATCTGGCGCAACTCGAGGTGGAACTTGGGAACATCAGGTGGCACATACTTGGGTTATGTGAAGTCCGAAGAGAGGGAGAGGACACCATAACTCTCAATTCAGGCCACCTGATGTACTTCCGAGAGGGAGACCAAAAATCCCAAGGTGGCGTTGGGTTTCTGGTTAATAAGTCCCTAGCTAACAACGTTGTGGAAATGTCCAGTGTGTCGAACAGGGTGGCGTACCTCATCATCAAGCTCACCGAGAGGTATAGCCTCAAGGTGGTGCAAGTGTACGCACCGACCTCGTCACACTCGGACGATGAGGTGGAGGATATGTTCGATGACATATCGAGAGCCCTCCACTCCACTACCAAGACCCATTTCACCGTTGTTATGGGGGACTTTAACGCTAAAGTGGGAGTACAAAATTGCAGTGAATCGGTAGTAGGATCCCATGGATATGGAAGCAGAAATCATAGGGGGCAAATGCTCGTCAATTTCCTCGAACGGGAGGGGCTCTTCTTGATGAACTCATTCTTCAAGAAGCAACCCCAAAGGAAGTGGACGTGGCAAAGCCCCGACACTATGACAAAGAATGAGATCGACTTCATCATGGCGGACAAAAAGCACATATTCAGAGACGTCTCCGTGATCAATAGGTTTAATACCGGTAGCGATCACCGACTCGTTCGAGGCTCTCTGAATATCGATTTCAGAGCTGAACGAGTCCGCTTGATGAAGGCCAGGCTCCGACCAACTCTGCTTCAAACTATCATGGGATCTGAAGCGTTCCAGTCAAATCTGGAGAACCGATTTGCTGCCGTGGAAACCACAACTGACGTTAACCAGAACCTTGAAGATGTGGTTCGAGTCCTCAGGGAAGAAGGTACGAGATTTTGTAAAATGCAGCGTAAAGGCAAGAAGTCGAAGCTTTCCGAAGAGACTTTGGGGCTAATGAAGAGACGGCGGGAAAACCCACCCGTCACTTCGTCAGGGAAACGGACTCTAAACCGAGAGATTAGTACGCACGTGCGACGCGATCTCCGTTGCTCCAGTACTCTCTCTATTGAGAGAGCGATTGAGCAGAACCGGGGTTCAAAAGTGTTCGTACAATCTCTTGGAAGAAGCCACCTGACGAAGTTGACCATAGAAAGTGGAGAAGTCGTTGTCTCGAAGCCGGCAGTCCTTTCGGAAGTGGAAAACTTCTATGGCCGGTTATACGCTTCGCATGCATCTCGACCTGACCCCGGAAATGAGGACTCTAGAGCCACTCTTACACGCCACTACACCGAAGACCTGCCAGAAGTCAGCATTGACGAAATCGAGATCGCTCTTGGGCGGCTTAAAAATGGAAAAGCCCCTGGAGAGGACGGCGTAACAACAGAGCTGTTAAAAGCAGGAGGCAGACCCGTACTCAGGGAGCTCCAAAAGCTTTTTAACGCTGTCCTCTTTGAAGGGAGAACTCCAGAGGCGTGGAGTAGGAGTGTGGTCGTCCTGTTCTTCAAAAAGGGAGACAAAACCCTACTGAAGAACTATCGACCCATTTCCCTTCTAAGCCACGTCTATAAGCTGTTCTCAAGAGTGATCACGAACCGTCTTGCGCGAAGACTCGACGAATTCCAACCACCGGAACAGGCTGGGTTTCGGAGCGGATACGGCACCATAGACCACATCCACACAGTGCGGCAGATTATACAGAAAACTGAAGAATATAATCAGCCCCTGTGCCTAGCATTTGTGGACTATGAGAAGGCCTTTGACTCGATTGAAATCTGGTCTGTTCTGGAGTCCCTGCAGCGATGCCAAGTAGATTGGCGATACATCCAAGTGATGAGATGCCTTTACGAAGCAGCCACTATGTCCGTCCAAATCCAGAATCAACAAACAAGTCCTATACCGTTGCATCGAGGTGTGAGACAAGGGGATGTTATCTCCCCGAAATTGTTCTCAAATGCAATGGAGGATATGTTCAAGACGCTGAACTGGAAAGGACGTGGCATCAACATCAATGGCGAGTACATCTCTCACTTGCGATTTGCTGACGACATCGTCATCGTGGCAGAAACGCTGCAGGACCTACAACAGATGCTGAATGACCTGGCTGACTCTTCTGTGCGCATCGGTCTACGGATGAACTTGGACAAAACCAAGGTCATGTTCAATGAACATGTACTACCGGAACCGATTGCGATACAAGGCGCCGTTCTCGAAGTTGTTCAAAAATATGTATACCTCGGGCAGACATTGCAGTTAGGTAGAAACAACTTCGAGGACGAGGTGAACAGAAGAATTCAGTTGGGTTGGGCAGCGTTTGGGAAGCTACGTCGAGTCTTCACATCGTCGATCCCACAGTGCCTAAAGACAAAAGTCTTCAATCAGTGCGTCCTACCCGTCATGACATACGGAGCCGAAACGTGGACACTAACGGCACGGCTGGTCCACAAATTTAAAGTCACTCAGCGGGCTATGGAGAGGGCTATGCTCGGCGTTTCTCTGCGAGATCAAATCAGAAATGAGGTGATACGGCAGAGAACCAAGGTTATCGACATAGCCCACCGGATTAGCAAGCTGAAGTGGCAGTGGGCTGGCCATGTTAGCCGTAGAACCGACAACCGTTGGAGTAAACGTGTTCTTGAGTGGAGACCGCGTCTCGGCAAGCGTAGTGTAGGACGTCCTCAGGCAAGGTGGAGTGATGATCTGCGCAGGATGGCTGGCAGGAGCTGGATGCGAGCAGCCGAAGATCGAGTACAGTGGCGTGCAAAAGGAGAGGCCTATGTTCAGCAGTGGACTACAACAGGCTGATGATGATGATGATGATGATTATATGAACTACATTAACAGAATAACAATCGCGATTCAGAACGAAAAATTACAGTGACCTTTTATTTCCAGATGCTTACTCATCATGTCAGCCGAACGACGCCCACTGCTGGGCATAGGCCTCCCCCAAAGATCTCCACAACGATCGGTCCTGCGCTGTCCGCATCCAGCGGCTTCCCGCGACCTTGACAAGATCGTCGGTCCACCTTGTGGAGGGCCTGCCCACGGAACGTCGTCCGGTACGCGGTCGCCATTCGAGAACCTTTCCGCCCCAACGGCCATCGGTTCTCCGCGCTATGTGCCCCGCCCACTGCCACTTCAACGATGCAATCCTTCGAGCGATGTCGGTTGCCTTAGTTCTCCTGCGGATCTCATCATTTCTGATTCGATCAAGCAGGGAAACACCAAGCATCGCTCTCTCCATTGCTCGCTGGGTGACTTTGAGCCTTCTTATGAGACCCATAGTGAACGACCACGTCTCACTCCCATATGTTATTACTGGCAACACACACTGGTCAAAGACTTTCGTCTTGAGACACTGAGGTATTTCGGACGCGAATATATGCCGGAGCTTCCCGAACGCTGCCCATCCGAGCTGGATTCGACGAGAGATCTCTTTCTCGAAGTTGGACTTACCTAACTGGACTGCCTGTCCCAGGTAAACATAGTGGTCAACAACTTCGAGTGTAATGTTCCCAGCGTTAACTGGAGCGGGTGCAACATGGGCATTGAACATGATTTTGGTCTTGTCCATGTTCATCCTAAGACCCACTCTCTGAGAAGCATTACCGAGATCTTCGAGCATTATGTTCAGGTCTTCCAAGGTCTCAGCCATAAGAACTACATCATCGGCGAATCGTAGGTGTGTAAGGTACTCGCCATTGATGTTGATGCCGCGTCCTTTCCAGTCCAGAAGCTTGAAAATATCCTCCAACGCAGCTGTGAACAATTTCGGAGAGATGACGTCTCCTTGTCTCACACCTCGCTGTAGTTGGATCGGATTAGAGCTCTGGTTCTGTAATCGGACCGACATGGTGGCGTTTTGGTATAGGTACCTAAGAACCTCGACGTACCTGTAGTCTATTTGGCACCTTTGGAGAGACTGCAACACTGCCCAGCGGGGCTAGCATGCACGCCGCGAGTAAATCCGAGAGAGCAAATAGCCAATCACAGGTCGCCCTGCAGCCATTTCTCCATTTTCTCTACTGTTGCAAACATGGCCGCTTAATGTCAGATTTGAAATATTGTATGGAAAATACGGATTTCTCGACAAGCCCTAACATGGCACCACTGTTTTATCACGGATTTATCGATTTTTGACATTTCTGTTGGCTTAATTACTCGTCGATCGGAAGGGTGGACGAGAAGTGACGAGACGAGTGAAATTGTATGCGAAACTATTAAAATACAACGCGTGCAGCTTTGTCAAAAAAAGAAAAGGATTAAAATACACGTCAATGCTAAAACGATACGACATAACCTTTTAGAATTCGGAGTAAAAGGACATTATATTTTTGAAATTTGCTTACCATCATTAGAGTGAATTAAAACGGGGCCGCAATACAACCCAACTCCCATTCGGTGTCACATCACATCACAATAATTAAAGATAACATTGCGAATATTCGTTCAACAACAATAAAATGACAAGACCGGACTACTTTTATATGGAAAGTAATCTTCACAGATGGCGCCGCTAAGCCCAAATTAAAAGTTCTCCAATTAAAGAAACTTTGACAGGCGTTGTCTAAACACCCTATTACGGTTGCTTTTAAACCATTCATAATTAAAAAGTAATTTTCACATATCAATTTCTTCAATAAACACAAGTTTTATTAATGAATGGCTATGTGAACAAAAAGCAACTGAGATAACAGTGTGCAACTTGATTGTGGCAAGTGGCGACAGATGGCGCACGCGTGCTTGCTTTTTACTTTAGAGTCGAAATACTCGGCCAATTTTCGTCTCAAACACAAAATCAATCTAAAAACAAAATCTTTCAATTTTTTGTTATGAGATAAGCAGTAACAAAATATTTTACTTACTCTTGATTGAGTCTTTGTGTGAATTAATTTTACAAGTGTTACCAGTAAAAAAAAATGGCGGTTCTCATTTTTTTTCTGTAATATGGCAGCACTGTCGTGAAGCAACGAAGTCAAGTCACGCCCTTCGATTCTCTCGAGCGAAAGAGGGGGAGATGACTATTTTGTCGATGTTGCGCATGCTAGGCCCGCAGGTCTCAATCGAATCGAAGGCCTTCTCATAGTCCACGAACGCTAGGCAAAGTGGCAAGTTATACTCTTCGGTCTTCTGTATAACTTGCCGCAGCGTATGAATGTGGTCTATGGTACTATAGCTTTTTCGGAACCCGGCTTGTTCGGGAGGTTGGAAGTCGTCAAACCTGCGAGCGAGACGATTCGTAATGACTCTCGAAAACAACTTTTAGATATGGCTCAGAAGCGAGATGGGTCTGTAGTTCTTCAAGAGAGTTTTGTCACCCTTCTTGAAAAACAGCATCACATCGCTTCTGCCCCATGCCTTTGGCGTTCTGCCCTCGAGGATGACAGAATTGAAGAGCGTCTGGAGGACCTTAAGTACCGGCCGACCGCCCGCTCTCAGAAGCTCTGTTGTGATTCCATCATCACCCGCCGCCTTGTTGTTTTTCAGCTGCTTGAGAGCCATCCTAATCTCGTACAGGCTGACGTCCGGGATATCTTCGGTGCTTACTGCTTCCTCGATGCTTACTCATCAGATTATAAACTTAGAGTTAGACAAGTTCAGCTTTAGGCTTCAAATAAACTTCTTTTTGTTGGTCTAAAAGGTTGGCATTTGACCTAAATCTCACTAATTACCTGCCCGCAGGCCGAATACGAAGTCCAGTTATATTTTACCATCTCACTCCATTGTATTCTTGGCGAATAAATGATTTGTTTGTTTGTTTGTTTAAGCGTAACCGCGTACTTACGGTTAATAACAGCCGATGCCAAAATTATCCCTAAAATAACCGTGACAACCTGTATTAAACATGAATCTTTAGGCCAACTTAATCACCAGATTAATTATTTTAAGTAGGGGGCGACGAAACGGGGTACATTAGCCTCCCCCCTCCCTCTTCACGTCGGAGATCCATTATGAACGAGGAAATGAACGGATAAGCGAGAGAGGCTGTTGTTCGTATCGCTTGCACGCACATTTGCATACAAACAGTTCCGAGCTTGAATTCTGTAGGCATGATGATTTTTCAAGATTATTAATATCATGAGCCTGTAGTGTCCCACCACTGGGCAAAGGCCTCGCTACCGTTTCTCCATTCTGTGCGGTCCAAAGCTGTGATGGACCAATCTTTCAAATGGGAGTTCAACTCATCCCGCCACCGCCTTCTAGGTCTGCCGCTTTCTATCTTGGGGTACCCATTCGGTCGCTATTCTAGCCCATAGCTCCGGCGGCATGCGGAAGACGTGACTAGCCCATTCCCATTTCAACTAAGCAGCCTTTATTGAAACGTCTGCAACTCTTGTCTTTGAGCGTATGATGGTGTTGCGTATGCGGTCTGTCAATTTGACACCGAGAATACTACGCTCCAAGGCTCAAGATGAATTTTGAAAATAATATTTAACACTAACTGAAGTGAGTTAACATAACAGCGTACTTATATAAACCGTTACCAAGACACGTTAAGTGCACGTACAAAGAAATTGAAAATCCACAAAGAACAAAACGTAACAGTAAAATATGAAAATTTTAACTCGAACCGAACACCAGTTGTTTTGTTACCTCGGTTATCGATTCACGGAACCCTGGTTTTAGTAACTGGGTTAAAACTCGTGTTGCACTGAGCGTGGGGTAGATGCAGGGTTGTCAACAATCACCCTCATGAGTTCTTTTTGTAGCTTAACATTGATGGTTGGAAAACACACCGGGAAGCCAAGAAATTGGCTTGGCAGTATGGTGGACGTCCCACCCAACCGCGACCTGCCGCCGCCAGTACCAGCGCAAGCCTAGTGTACGCCAAGCTTATTTGAGGCTAACGTGGTAGAGTCAATTTAATACGACAGTTTCTAAAACTCGGAAGGGCGCTCTGGTTAAGATCGGACCAGCTATGCTATTCTGGCTAACGCCAAATCTTACTTCGATCGTGATCAGCCAACTTTTACTGTCTATATGTTATTTGACTTAGTTCTTTTCACTCAAACGGTCACATTGGCGTAATTATTGAGTTTTACAAAACGCCAAAACACAACCTCACTTCGAAGGTACTGATAGGCCACGAGGCGCTAGAAATATTCAACATTAAATCAATATTTATTTAATTTTTTGTTGACAACCCTGCTCGTTGTAAAAATAATACAGCTCACTGAAACATTCACGGTGACTTGATTCTTCCATTAAGTCGACAGATCGATTCAATATGTCGGATTTTAAGCTTGACATAAATACGAACATTACAAAGAAACCCTTTTATTGGAGACGATCAGAAACGCGTTACATAATAAATTTTACTCCATGTGTTTATTTAGAACAATACTTTGAATTTCTTGATTATTACAGTCGGGTAGCATTTCAGGTCAAAGGTTGTTACAAACTGTACATAAGATACTTTAACCTTTATTTTATATTCTATGATAGGTTTGTTTTTTTATGGTCGTGGTCCATGAAAACGTGTTTCGTTTAGCTGTTAGTCCTCTAACTCCGATTGAACCGGCGGAAGTCCTGCAAAGTCAGATTGGAAAAGGCAGGATCACATGAAAGAAAAGCTTAACCTGATGCAGTTTAACGTTTCAGGATTAGAAATATCAATCGACTGAACGAACACTTTCTAAGCCTTAATGCTGTAAATAGCGAACTTTCGTCCGAAATTTCTTGGTGTCCTAATTCTCCGAAGGTAATTGGGCCACGTTGATCTGATCGCCCCTGGACCCGCCTCCGCCGAGATAACTCCGGCTTAGCATCGCCGAAGACCCAGCTTAGCAAATGATAAATAAATCTAGTTGGCTTTTCTCGAGGATAAATAACATTAAAATTTACGACAGCTAAGTATCTGTTAGAAACGAAGCCTGCTCAACTCGGTTCGGCTGTGTGTATGGCAGTGATGCTGGCCAGAAAGAAAGAAACAGGCCTATAATTCTCATTTCCTGCAGATAAATACTGATTACAACTTAAATATTCAGGGTTCTCGGAATATCGTATATAGACGATTTGATGGAAAACGCAGTTTGAGTCGCCGCGGCGGATGGATGGCGCAAAATTTTGGTGGAGCAAGGCTGCCTCTAACTGGACCGCCCTAGGAACTGATATTAGGGAACAGACGCCCTACGTATCAGGATGGTGATGACGGAAATTGAACACTTCGCAATTTTTTGAACAGGCAACCTTAAATAGTTGAATAGTATTGTTATCATTGCAAACAAATTTCTAAAAAGAGGAAAACAGGTCTTCCTTGAAAAGTACGTTCTTTCTTACTCAACTGGGTATGTGGATCCTAGCCTCCAACAAAATAAGACGATTCCCTGCTCTATCCAGGCCAATTCTCAATCGGAAGCCCACGCAAAAAGTTAGTTCAAGCGGCATAAGAAAATTGTGAAGACAAAAAGGTACGACTGACCGGAACTAGGTTTTAATTTTCTACACGGATTTCGCCAGGCTTGATACTTGGATAGTTTCCAAAAAAATATATTGATATTGCAAATAACTTGATATAGCCTTTTTCAATTATGAAAAGCTAGGACTTCATCTTATACCCTGCGGTCACATGTGCGAATTTGATGAGCTCAGTCCCTAGAAGGTCCATTTAAATGCAACGCTTTTGAATATTCTATGAAATTCATGCGTGACATACTTGATGTGCTTTGAGAAACCAAAATAGCTAACTTCAAGAAGACGCTCTTACAAATTTTCATATATTATCAGTTTGTAAATAAACAAACAATTCAATTTCACGTCTAAATTCAAAGAATCTATAAAGCACTTTTAATCTGTTAACACAGAGAGATTTTAATCCAATCAACAGTGTTGAACAAACATTCCGCTGTAATATTGTTAGGATCATTTAAACCTGGCTTAATCTATTCAAACACGATCCGACAGCAAAAAATCGCCACCGAAAAGTAATCTAATTCGGCCTATTAAGACCGAAACCGTAGACGAGGTTCAGAAGAGCTCCCGTTCACGTCAAACGCAATTACAGAGAATGCTCTCAGACTAGCGGAGGCATAAAATTGAGGATGCAAATTTTAGGAGAAACGAATGAGTGGTCCAGAGAAATAAGGGTTGCAGACAGGGGAATGAGCGCTGGAGGCAGGGGAATGAGCTGCCAAGTAATGACGTCATTAGCACTAGTTAGCTCGGGACACGGGACGCGAATACGAATGGGACAAAACAGACTCGTAACTCGAGAAGGAAGTCTATCAAACGACAGGGCTGTCGTTTCCTGCCTTTCATTCTCATAAAGCAACTACAGGAGCCTTTAACATGTCCTTGAATAGGATAAATGTATGGTTTCGAGCGTCTGGTTTTCTAATGAAAAAATATGCGTGGTCGCAAGGGGTTAACTCTGTAAAAATAATTCAGCATTTTCTTAAGGCTAGCTTTTGCTAAAACACTATTCGCATCCTATTTTATCACTCAAGACATCATAAAAATACTAACGTATAACAAGACAATACTTTCTTGTTTACGTAAAATGTAAAGCAGAAAGATAATATCATTTAAATTCAAATGACAGACTAAGTACTAAAGCTGCTAAACTTGCTAAACTAAAAGTTAATTCGTTTAATGACACGAAGAAGTTGCAGCGAAGTTATCACATTCCAAGAGTATCTAGTCTCTTAGGAGTCAGAACGAAAACAAACACTTAGCACGTAAAGGTAACAGCGAAATGTAAAGCTTTTTGTAAAACTTTCCTCTGCGAAAAATGAAACGTTTACAAGATTTAAAAAAATATTTTTAAAATGAACACTAAAAACGTTTAAAAATCACGAAAGTTGACTCTCATAATTACAAAGGGGTTGAAGGAAAAATAAAACTAAACGGTAAACTGCGGTGGCGAAGTGCCACGTGACCAGAATTCCGAATAATTAGCCGCCGTACACACAGGGTTAATGGATGCATTTTGTGCAGTATTAAAATACCTCTTTCGATTACTTAGCACCACTTTACCCGGCTATTCTGGCGTTAGTCGGCTTTGCAGGAATTTGCTAAAAGCTGACTCAGCGGTACCAGTTAGCACACATATTTTGCAACTGTTGTGTGCAGAGCGCTAATATTTCGACTTTTCATACAGCAAAAGTATGTTTACTAGCGATTTAAGGCTTTTCTAAAACGTGCCCTCAACGCTGTTTAGACATAAAAACAATTGTTGTCGCCTCATTGGCAATGGCGTTGTTAAATTTTTGACCGAAAGGGTAAATAACAAAAACTGGATAACAAAAACTAGAGACGCTGAAACTAGACAATACTTAATTCAAAAATAGCAATCTAAAGGAGGGTGTGGAATAAAGTGAGTGGCAACATGGCATGTGCAAACAAATTTTACCCCTTCGACTGGCCAGGCGCGAGCGTCCCCGATAGTAACTACAGCAAATAATATCCAATAAGCCTTTTGTTCCACACGTGCAGAATAAACAATGCTTAATTAATATTTTCACCGCAGAAAACAGAAATAGGTGTGGTTTCAAAGTTCATTACTATTTTATTCGCATTCCAAAAGTTCCTTTTGAATCGCCAAAATATTTATATTGGTTCCCAATCTGTCGGCCATCTTGATTGATTCTGACATTTCCGTGCTATGACATAAAAATATTTGTTACACAATATCATTTGTAACATCGAACAGGGGAGAATGAAACAGCAAACAAAGGGAAAAATAATCCAATAAAGACTGATTGATGAATTCAGCAGATTACCGATCGTATGGGAGAGCAAATATGTGCGCGGTGAGGGCTGACAAATCACCTCGTAAGCCTCCGAAGACCATCCAACGCAAACAATGATAAACAACGCTGAACACCTATTTTTCCAAAGCGAGGAACTTCAACTTCCACACTCTTTAATCAAGACTTGAAAGTTTCCTGCTAAGCCGATTTGAACCTTAAATCGTTGAGCCACATTTGGGTCAGTCTCAACGGATTGTTCGCGAAGTTCAGAAAGGTCGAGAATTCGGGATAGACAAACCTTATTTGTAGAAACAGCTAGATAAAGTTGAGTTAGTACCTGGAAGGAAATAACAAGTAGGTTAATACGAGTTCAAATGAAAGTAAATGTTTATTGCTTTTAAGTAAAAGTTTGGCAGTTAATTATGTAAACTGAGTAGTAAATTAGTTTACAAATGAGAGATTTTTTAAAACCATGTTAAAATTCCACTGTATTCTTTGTCAGAGAATTTTAACACCGTGGTGCGGTCTTGAGTTTAAGTCTGGCCGGATCACCTACTCTGTGTTACTTAATGGATAATTTGCGACTAACTTACTCCTTGATAGCAAACCTAAATCTTAATCTTAGACTACACAAAGTAGGAAAATCGTCTCGAAACTCTTTGAGAAGCCCTTTTTACAAGTTTAAGTCACTGGTTAAAGCGAAATTAGTGAAAAGAGGTCACTATAATGTTGAGGATTATTTGAATGATAAGAATTTGTGGTCATCATGGATATAATCTGCTCCTCTGCACATTTTGTATCTTGTCTATACTTGACATGTAACCTAAACTACTATTGTAATCAAACAAGATTAAAAAGAGTAACTATCGAGTTTCTTGCCGGAATCTTCTCGATAGAAGCAACTTCCGAACCGGTGGTAGAGTCACTTTGTTCATTTAGATTTTCAGATTTTCTGTTTTGACGTGTCATATATGCTTGTAAATGAGCTTTCATGAATAAATGTTTTTTTTACTTTACTTTAAACACTGTTAAAAACCCAAGCAACCTAGATAACGGCAGCGACTCTCCCCTTACTATGTATTTAACTTTGCTTGGCGAAGTGTGGGAGTGGTGTTAAGCAATAATCAATGTACCTTTGTCTGCCATGTTTGGAATATAGGCGTAAACATATTTCACATCCACACTACTTTCCGCTTATTACATTTTGTCAATTTCGACCCACAGAGGCCGGTGGATGTAAACACATTGTTGTGGTGTAACATTGTTCCGCTAAACGAAGGATACATCAGCCCGTGTTCTGGACAGGTAATTACGTCAGCAATCCGCTGCGATCACGCAACGTGCTCGCGCTCATACGCCATGCGAGTTTAATTGTTAGGAAAATTGTAATTGGGTTCCAAACCGTTTAATAATGTTCATTTTTATCTTCATTAGTAAGTTCGGTCTCGGCTGAAGACCCTGTACGAAGTTGTACCATGATTCAGCATGATCCTTTTCATAAAAACTAAGATTTCATAACCTACGAATTATAGTAAGACGAACGTTTATGAAAAACGTGACTTTACGAAAATACGCTCACAATAGCCATGATACTAAAAATATAACAATAAAAGTTGTGTTATTGCAGGCTAAAAAACAAACTAAAAGACCGCACGAGATAAAACACGAAATCTAACCGCAGAGAGAAAAGTTGACTTTAAAAATAGTGAATTCGCAGAAGCCTGAAACAGGAGTCGGGGGAATACGAAACAGCGGAATCTGTTACTATGACTGACTTTTCAGTTTATCTTTCGCGTTTCTCTGGCGGGTATAGCACAAGTTATAACGCGAAGGTGTATTTTAAAACACATCGACTGATAGGGAGATGCTTTTGTCTTTTAACTCATTCAGACCAATGGTATTACAATAAAAAAGACGTTATAGAGATCCTTTAACATTGATGAAATCACCCTAGCTCATAGGGTAAAATATACCAGAATGATTCGGCCGGTCTGTTAATGGTCTCGGTAGCACAGTGGTTAGTGCCTTCAAAAACTATTCACGAATGTACGAGTGTTTGTATTGTGGACAGACCAAGTCTGAATAGTGTTCTAGGAGTGGAGAAGTTAAGTCAGCGCAAAAGTTGGCAAATAAATAACGCTGTAGTGCTGTTGGTGAGCAATTTGCTCGCGTTGTCGAGCGTTGGTGAGCATTCTGCTGTTTGCAGAGTGTTGGGGTGAGTAATTTGGTCTGCGCAGTCGTAGCCTGCAATTTAGCGGACTGAAGTCCCGCAGGTGTGTTTGCAAACAATTCTTTACTATTCAGTTTTACAGCGTGAGGTTGTGGTCTAAGTGACAAAATACTCGCGTTATGTATACATTGAGTTATCTTCAGGACTCGGCATATTTTCAGAATCAAACTCACAAAACATGATATCGCCATCGTTGGTAAAGTTGTATGAAGAGTTGTTGGTTAAAACGCAGGCTATTAATTTGTTTTTCTCAACTCTAAATGAATCAAAATCATAAATACATTTATTTAAATAGACCTGTTACAAGTGCTTTGAAATCGTCAAAAACTTAATCAAACAAACAAAAATACACTTAATAATAGACTTAAATACTATAATAAAAATAGTAAATAAATACACTGTATACAAACATAATAATAAATGAGTTTCTAAGTCTGAATTTTAGCTAACTAAAATGGTATCAGGCTTAGACGAAGCACGGTTGATAGGTACATTATAATTTTTTCAGAAAACATACAATAAATATTCCTTTGAACAGGGCGCTCTCTAAAGTTTTGTTTCTAAAATCGTGATTTGAATATTTGAACTTTTCACTACATAGTATAAAACAAAGTCGCTTTCTCTGTCCCTATGTCCCTTTGTATGCTTAAATCTTTGAAACTACGCAACGGATTTTGATGCGGTTTTTTTTAATAGATAGAGCGATTCAAGAGGAAGCACCCGTGCGAAGCGGGGGCGGGTCGCTAGTTAATTATAAAACACACTATGGAGCCAAATCTCTGAATCTAAGTAAGTAATTGGTGTTTACCCGTTCTTGGACCAAACCCCTAACATTGTACGAGGGCGCTAAGTTTTGTTTTGGAGTATTTTGCAGCCCGCTCTCGCGACCTAATTCCGAGAATACTTTTATTGTGGTGCGCTAAGCGCTTAACAATGTGACAGCTTGATACGGAAACACTTTTGTGGGTGACAATTCGGCTATTCAAACATAAACAAAAATATCTACGACCTAGTTTGAAACTTTTTACGCCTAAATTGTACATTGACTGACAAATGTTTTTCTTATTTGTTAACTACTCTGCTTTGTTTGTGGGCAATACAGTGTTTCGTATCTTAGGTTACCTTTTTGGCAAAACATCAACAGTTAATAGAGTTATTGCTTAAGTACTTAGGAGTAATTAAGCTTTTAGTATGTCTTAACTATCACTCAGCTGGTTAAAGTCTAAAGACAAGATTTTTTATGGTTTGTGGACTAGGTATACCATTACATAATATTGTTTGAGAAAAATCAACTCTTTGGAATTTCAAGTCACTAGGTCAAAATTAGACATGTCTACTTGTTAGATGATACATAATGGTTTATTGATCGTTATTTGAACTGAATCTGGGAACGCTTTCGCCATAATCACAAATCCAATTCCAATCATTATTCTAGATAGGGACCAACCCAAAACCTTCAGCGCCATCAGCAGGACCTCTCTACTGCGTCAGCAGGCTGATCAATAGTAATATGATGTGAAGCTAGCATTTTACATTAGTGGTGATTGAGTACGTTCTAAACAAATTTCGAACAAACTCTCATTACCACTAAAAAAACCGTTGATTCATTATATCGTAGTGACTTTTAGTTCAGCTCCAGCTGCAAAAACAAGAGTAGGACGCCGCCCCAGAAACACTGAACCTATTTACCAAGAGCCAAAAGAAACAAAGCTAAAAACGGTACAAGAAGACAACAGGACGTCGCTTTGTAAACAACTCGACCGAAGCCAGCCGGGGGGCTGAGGGGGAGGGGGATGCACCTACTCACAACTACACTTCTAAAGCACATAACATAACATACCCTCACGACCATATCCCTAATGGGTAAGTCAGAGGCACCCCGTTTTTTGCCGACATGGTGAACCGAACATTCAGAAGCCCACATTTCGCAGACAGAATTTAAACTCAATGTGGTCAGGGGCGAGCTTACCGCCGTTTTCCGGGTTGCTTGGGTTTTATACCGGCGTTTTCCTGAGAGTTAGCCGCAAATTGTACAATGAATACAACGTAGGTGTGTTTCGGATATTTTCGATCTCGGGACCACCGGGTTTCGACACCACTGGGCCACGACCCTCCCTCATCTAGAAAAAAAAATATTATTTTCAGAAAATATAATCCACAACTCGACATTTGAACCCTCGTAGCGGAATGTATGACGCGCAACTATGTATAACGAAAACAAAAGAATATTCAAAAAGGCATTTTTCACCGACACATAGTGGATTTATTTGACCGTGCCTGCACTTTTTTTCGTTTGTTCTCTATTCTACGGCTTGTATTGAAAAAAAAATGTGTTCACAAAGCAATTGTCGTTCTGTTTTATGAATAAATAAAGCTAACTACCACATTTGTACAGAAGAAGAAGAGTGACTGCTGAGTTGCTGCCGGTTTTCCTCAGTACAGAAACTACTTATCAACAAGGGTGAGACAGTCACTCAAATTTAAACTCAAACACTAAAAATTTGTAAGGATGTTTCTTCGCCTTTAACGTTAAAACTACTGAATGCACAAAAATATAGCTGTTTTTTGAATAACACATAGGCTAAAATTTAGACACCAAAAAGCTTTGAAAAAACATGTCTACGAGGACGAAGTCGCGGTTTTTTTTCATTTGCCGAGTGCTCTAAATTCTCGAGATTTAAGGGTCATGCCAAAAATAGGGATGGAAATACTTATACGGATATGAGATAATACATCTATCAAGTACCTAAATTCGTTCTAAAATATTTATGGTCAGATATCTAATGCAGACTAGTATGCGAAAAATAAAAGCGGCTTTCCACCTCTTGAAGCTTTTGCAGATCCGACGGGACTCTTTGTGAAGGTGTACTACACTCGCTTCACGTAATTACGCTCTACGACGGACGTTTATTTTAGCCTCCTGAATGAAACATGCTGTTGGGAGCAAGTGGAGCTCAGAATAGAGCAATTTAGGCTTGCTAGAAGTTTGTTGTATAACATTAGTCTACTTACGGAGAGGATACCTACTTCAGCGCCCAGAAGCTCTGGCGAGTAACGCAAAACACTCGTTCTCACTATTATATCAAGTGGTTTATGCGTTAGTATGTGAGCATCAAAATATATCGGTTATTTTAATTCTTCGTGGAGTTTTTGCGGTAGACAGCTGGACTTTCTTGAATTCGAAAATTTGTCCGACAGCAAACCACGTGGTCATATTAAAATGAGTTATTCTAACACACTCGTACATTTAATATCAAGTAAAGATGTTGATAATTTTGCTGTCAAAGAACCACAATGGTTGCACGAAGTGCGTGTGACTGCGGCGTTGCCCCTTTATCAATGGACCACTCCTCGATTGTCCTCTGTGCCCTAAGAGGGGCAGGCGGATCTAAATATAACAACGGATGACGCAGTCAAGATCGCCTGGTTTTGGTCCCGACCTAAACTTGGCATACATACCATTGAAACGAAAAAAGAAGCTGTTCTACATATTAAATTAACATTATTGTGTACAACTAAAAATATTCGACATGAAGCAGAGACTGCTTTCTGGTTTAAAAATCATCACACAGAACCACTCTTATCTATTTTAAGTCCCTAACGGGAATGATCAACTCGTTCCGCAGCAAAAAACTACGTGAATCTTCATCTAAAATTCCCTTTATTCGGTTCCACTGCACGTCACCTGTCGTGTTCGCTTTGTCCTGGTGTCATCGCAAATAGTGGCGATACGGACAAACAGGATGTCACAGAGCTTTGAGCCCTATTCACACATGCATAAGGGATACCAGCATATCTGCAGGAATGGCAGGCAATGGTTGATTCGAAAAATGTAAGCGAGAAATATTTTTCACTTTACAAAGCTTGGAGGACTTTTAGAACTGACTACGCAATCCGTGAACAAGTGAACTGTTTAATGTTCATGAGTTCGGAAAAATGCTAACTGAAACTACTTTTGAAGCTCATGGCTCATCGCCTAGGTTGAAATTGGATGATCCAAACTTAGAACAAATATTTAAGCGACAAACATCAGCGCTTACGAGTCACTTAATAGCTACAGTAGATGGGAAGAAAGGGAACCTTGCCTCAAATCATAGGTTCTAGTTTTACATTGTTAAGATAAACAGTGTGTTGCAGATATTTTGCAATATTTGGATTTCTGAAAACACTCACAAAAGTATGTTTTGTGTAAGAACAACATGCTTTTTACATATCACACTTTTTACACCAAGATACTTTTAGGCTTTCCAATTTTTAATTTGCTATAAGAGGTTGTTGTTTCGTTAGGTTTCCGTCAAACTTAATCAAAATGTTTAAAAGTACGCTCGCCGCATTTACAGCATTTTAGTCAGGAAATACCATTTCTCAAAGAATTCACTTCTACTTCAATGTAAAAAACCAATCTGTCTGCTCGACAACAGCAAAGATTAGAAAGAGCTCATCTATCCAGGTTGAAGAACGGCTTAAGTTTCAACTCTCCTCAAGACTACGGCAGCTTTATGTAAGTCGACCACTTAAACCAGCTAATCAATTTAGTCCGGAGCAAAAGAACACTTTTTTGCAGCTACAAATTGCATCTTGCAGTTGCAGTAAGCACCAGATTGATGGCGGGATTGCCGCCATTTTGTTTTCGCGACAAAATGGCGGCCGGGTAGTTTGTAGCTGTCACTGTGCAGGAAGTCGAGGTGTAATTGAAATAAGTTGTTCAAAACAAGCCAGAACAACTTACTTACTTTGTCTGATCTAACAGCTTTTTGAAGAAAACATCTATAGTACTTTTAATTTAAGACATTTAAAAAACGTGGTAAACTAAATCTTACAAGACCTTAAGGGCCATCTGCTACCAAAGTCATTGTAAGAGGTACTATTAATGGTGTAAGCAAGTAATTAGATCAATTTCTGGCCCAGGGCTGGACACAGGAGATTTCAACTAGAACCAGGTCACCAATAGTAAATCACAGATTAGACTGATATTAGATGGGTTAGTAACTTAAAAAAATACAAAGCATATTATTCTTTATTAAAGGATCGCTCCAACTACCTAGAGGCGATACGATTCATCTACTCATTTTACTTAATAACCACGCTTACCTTTTATGTTTTAAATTAATTTACTTCAAAACCCCACGTTGCTTATTCTCAAAGCATCCCTCGTTCTCTTTTATGTTTATGTTTACGTTCGATATAATGCTGAAGCTAAAAACGCGAATATGTTTTCTATAAACTGCTACACAACGGATTCAGCACATGTCACGTCGAACACATAAAAAAAGCAATTTAAAAGAAATCGTAAAATAGAAAGGTTAATGCACCGGTTAGGTGTTATGATTCAGGGTTGCTAGTCTTTGCACAAAAATACTGTGTGATATTTTGTGACTTGCAACTATTTAAGTGCATTATTTATTTGTTAGTAGTTCTTTTATAGCAACAAATATGGTAGATATTTATTAAACTATACGACAAAAGATACTTCATTTCAATTGTTAGCTATTGTCTTTTTAAATCGCACTTGCTTGTAGAGCAGACGTCTGAAACCATATTACAATGATCATTTCATAGTATTTCAAAAGTATGTGTTTATTTGACATCTAAAAATTAAAAGCACGATTTTCAAAATACATTTTGCATGCACCAGCAAATGCATTCTTGTGCAAACATAGCGTTCGCCACCAGCTGTCAGAAATCTGCATTCAAACATGCATACGACGAGACATCGTAAATCAGCCGCTCGCTATCTTCGACACAACAGCGCTGTAACTGCATGCCTCAGCTTTTGTGCATTTTCAAATGAATATGACATCGTCTCGTACCTAAGTCAGTGTGGTTTACATTTTATTGGCCCCTTCGGTGCCCGCCCCGTGTTTTGGATGGTTTATTTTGGGTAGTGAAATGAGATTCGTGATTGGAGATATCTAAAACAAAGCTGTAGTAACTGTAATACTAGACCTCGATCGGAATATGCCGGTGGCGGACTATTGTGACCCGCGTGTGCTTAGGTTGAGTCGTGTTAGGAGTTTAGGAGGTTAAATTAAATATTAAGTGGGTGACATTTATAATAATAAGATAAGATAAGATAAGATATACTTTATTGTACAAAGAAAACAAGTTACATAATGATACTTAAAGATATTTAGCATGTACAATACAGGCGGTCTTATCGCTAAGAGCGATCTCTCACGATAATCACGATTCACAAGCTTTTGAAATATGCAATCTTATCAAAAAATAAACAATTTTTGTTCCTGCTTTGTCTAAAAGTTATTATAATTGGATAAAATTAAAAGTGCTGTAGTTTCATATCGATTTAACGTACATAGAAATTTATTCAATAATGTTACAGCGTGTAAACTTATTAAACAGGTAGGTCATAAATAATAGTTGTTGAGTGCACTGTTGCCAAGAACAGTAAAGTTCGGCGGAACTACAGCTAAACTTCTAACTAATTCTTGCTACGAGTAAGCAACAAGTATCCTTCCATCAATACCTAATGGAACCGTCTCGTTGCCAGCACTAAATACTTCACCCAACTTCACACCCGAAATAGTTTCACCCACAGTTCAAGCAGCTAGCCCGACGAAATTTCTCAAATTATTCACTACTAAACGCAATATCTTTACAAGTTCATCCTGATATTATAAATTGTTCCAAAAGAGGAAGTATTTTTGAAATACGAATAATACTGTCCCTTTGTGGAATGAGAGTACCTTATTGTAATATTTCAAGATCCGTCGAGATTCGCTCTTCAAAAGGGTCTGGGAATCCATTCAGCCTTTGATTCGGACAAAATTCCCGAATCGCCAATGATCTCTGGCCAGATAGAAAAAAAGGAAGAAGAAAACGCGCGCAATGAGCTCTCTGTCACTGTCACTTTTCCCGCCATTTAGGTTTCTTTTTTTTGGTGTTACCTGGCGTTTCGTTTCGCAATGCGGACTTTTGGCTCGTTACGTCCGTTAATTCGAGGGGAGTATTCCGATTCAATCTGACTGTAATTTAAAAACCAAGACAGCAGTGGAGCGGAAAAATATGTTAATTCGTAGCAATTTAATAGTCTGACTCAGTGCGCGGTTTGAGTCGGAACGTGGATAGTTTTCAAGTGTTATACTTTAACAAACAACGAATGGGAATATAAGTTAAGTGAAGTGAAGTTCAGTGCATATATGTGTTTCGTTGTTTGATCGAAATATCAGTCATCGAATTTTACTTCGCAGAAAACGACACCTGCACTGTTCTTTCATAGCTGTAGTCCGGTACAAACCGCCAAAAAAATAAAGTGGGACACTCATCTTATAGTAGACTGATGACCCGGTGAAGGTAGAGACGGTGGATAAAGGCCGCCTACTACCGACCTAGAAAACGCTGTACTCGTACATGTATGTTGATGACATGTTCATGAATGAACGTCTATTATGATGATATTATTAGAATATATTGACTCTCATATGTTTCATCGTGATTATATTGTGCAATAAATAATTTATTTCCTGTTTCAGGCCAGTGAACTTTGAAAAATTAGTAGGTTGCGTCCGTTCGTTCACAAGTCAGGAAATTGACACGCAATCATCACTAACGATACTGGTCAATGACGATGTTGACCTCACGCACGAATTATTGATGTGAATTGACGGTAGTTACTATTAACATTGCAATAAAAATTGATTAAGAGAGGAATCGTCGAAACCCGTACACAAAACAAGATAATCAGTGTGACGTGTAGCTGTTTTCTTCGAATTGTTCACGAAGAAGAAACAAGTACAGTTAACCACAGGTCAAGTGCACTCAATTTGCTAAATCATATCGTTCTATTTGATGCGGTAAAAATACAAGTGCGTAAATCGAATAAAATCGCATTGAAATATCCAAAAAAAACCATTGGCCAAGATTCCAGGCGAAATTCGAACTTGAATAATTTATAACAGCGACTTCCGCAAGCTCTGCTTCAACCAACGAGGGCTGCAAAAAGCAAAAATATTTAGCTCAAACAAACCGGCAAGATTCAGCCCGTTGCAGCCTGGTGTGCAGAAGACGCAGTTTCGAATCCCGAAAACTCGTTTGCGTTCACACCTCAATCAGTTTTAATCGTCTTGGTGATTACATAACCAAACTGTTACCATTTGATCGGCTTAATTCCACAGCTACAAGGTAATCGCGCAAGTATCGCGTAATGCAATCTCCACGGGTCAAGCGACAGTAATGGCGACTGAATGACTGCTCGTTACTTGCCTCGTTAACGGATAATGAAGTATGAGTGCGAGCTTTGAGCAACGGTAGAGTAGCTCATGGTAGCTGAGAGGTGAAATACATCTCTTTACAACTTTTTTCTTTTAATCTATCTAGCTACAACAATTACAGTTGGAAACTTTCTGAATTTTAAGGGC
This sequence comes from Udea ferrugalis, assembly GCA_950022985.1. Taxonomy (NCBI): domain Eukaryota; kingdom Metazoa; phylum Arthropoda; class Insecta; order Lepidoptera; family Crambidae; genus Udea; species Udea ferrugalis. The sequence continues at coordinate 18,054,756 of OX465524.1, read as the reverse complement.
TGAAAGTACTAAGACATATATTTATTATTTATATTAGAGCTGTTAAACTGGTTTTTGTCCAATCTCGGAGTATTCAAAAATATAATTATAACATGTAATTCTTCAAAATTGTTGACATAACAGCTAATTCCCACAAAAGGGCCGAATTAGCTAGAAAACACTTGTGATCAGTAATATCATATGTTTTTGACTAAGTCGCAACAGCATAATTTACTCAAACCGAGCACCTATTCTCATTCACTTCTGTATCTCCTTTGTACTTGTCTTGTGAAAGATGAAAGCTGCAACACAGAGATAAAAGTTTCATAACGAATGAAAGACAAGATAAAACGAGAAAGTTTAAAAACAAGACCGTAACAGAATGTTGGAGAGAAGTTATCCCGTGATAACCGAGAGCACTCTAAGTGGTATTGTGATCACAGGTAGATAGGTTTGTTTGGCAACTGTTTGGCAACTGTCGCAGTCGCTAACAACCGACAACTTTGCCTATTTAATGAGTTTGTCGAGAGTTGCTTTCCAAATGTCTTCAAGTTTCTATTAAATTAATTTAGTTTGCGCGACTGGGGTGGACAACAATGTTTAGTATTGTATCTGTCACCGGAAAATAACAAAAACCGTCAATTTATAAATTTCCTAGGAAATTTATCAACTTTCGTAGGATTCTAAACGAGAGATAAATTGTATCATTTTACGCCCACATTTCCGGAAATTTATAAATTTGCGACGACTCGTGGTAAATTTATCAACTTACGGATATCTTTCCGTAAGATTCTAAACGGTTCGACTAATCACAGAAGAGCTTTTTATTTTACGCTTTTATAAATTACGGAAAATAACACACTGCTCTCTGATTGGTCGATGTTGACAGTAGCAATGCTTGTATTCGTAGATTATGGTACAATCACACTTGCCAAACTGTACATTTATCAGTTTCGAATACCTACCTGTCTGGACTTTTACTTTAAAACTGGGTAGGTTTAACGGGTTACTTTTCACAATTGATAGGCTGATAACCCCTACTTAATCAAAATAAGAAAAGTTATAAAGAACGAAAAGTTTATAAATTTCCTAGGAAATTTATAAATTTACGGTTCTTGTTATTTTCCGGTGACATATCCAATCAGTAAATCATACATTTCACAATAGAATTTGATGTATATCATTCCATGAATAGCTTTCAAAGTATAATTAGGTTAATTTACATTAGTTTATAACATTTTGCAATTTAAATTTTGAATATTATACCTATCTCAAAAATTCATCGACGTTGTTCTTGATTTAGGTATAACACAGGGTTCACCATCATTTTATCATATGTATGGGGTCAGAGGCAAAAGATTAACTCTTTGCCGCAAGAAATAAGTAAAGAAGGAGTGTGAGAAAACATCAATAAGAGTATAGTACAATTGAACTTTGATTTTGCAACATTTTTGTCTATTTAAATAAGAAATATGAATGTACGATCTGTTATCATGATCCTTACCTGAGAGGCATGTGAATTAAACACATTGAATTATTAACACTTTGCTAATCGCGCTTTTTAAGCAAAACAAATATTACATTTCATTTCTAATAGTGATACAGCAAATATTTCGTTCAGCTCATGTTTAAAGACGTTCCAGGCCGGCCTGGATCCCCATCAATAATGCATGGCTCCGACGAGCGTCATTACCCCCCACTTGCTGTGCCAGTTTCGATATAATAACTATTTCTATTCCCCTACAAGCATACAAGATTGCAGACGTTTAGCTCAAGACGAACGTTGTTACTTATTCATTTATTGTTCAAGCTTAATAATAGATAAGGAATAAGTTTGTCTTTCTCCCTCCAAAACGCATTGAATGGTAAATAAGTATAAACAATGATTTCTAGTCCTACGAACAGAGATTATTAAGAAACAACTTTCTGATCTGGTGGTAGCAAGACATTTAGGTGCAGTATATTTGATGTTTACATTTAATATTTATTTATTTATTAAACACAATTAAACGGGCTTAACCCAATAACATAATTATGTAAATTTAAAACTAACGTTTACAATATATTCGTGTCTGTCTATTATTAAGTATGTTTTGTTTGTTAGTTAGATTTGACGATTTAAAAGTACATTGTAACAGGTCTATTTAAATAACGCTATTTTTGATTTTATAGCTAACAAACAAATAATTGATACTGAAACAGAGCTTTTGCCAAAAGTGTGTTCCTTTCAGCTGATCAGAAACTAAGAAAAATATTAATCTTTCTGGTGCATAAAAGCGTTTTACAAGCAATGTTCAGGCAAATACCAACCATACAAAACCACTCCCCAACAAAAGGTTCGAAGACATACGTTCATATTAAAACGAGTCAATTTCATTACGCTTCAAACAACAGCTTTAGAATGCAAAAAACATGTATATGTCAAACTCTAGTTTTACCTAAGCTACGCAAGTTTTCCGAAAACAATCACTACATTCATCATCATCATCGATAGCCACACGTCGTCTGCTACAGAACTTAGGCCTACTCCAAAGATTTCCACAGCACTGCGATCTTTATCAGGTCATCCGTCCACCCGGGGAGCCAATGAATGAGTTAGTAATTATTCATAAAACCACAAAAACAACTTAAAAACCCAAATAATCCAGATGCCAATAATAACTCGTCCATTGTTCCGACAGAGGCGCCACTTGGCAGGTTATCCCGGAGCAGCTGCGTGACTTGGCACTTGGCACACTGTCCCGTCGGAATTGCTTCCACTTAGTGTTTTTACCAACACTTATTGAAGATGGTAGCCAAACTGTTGGGAGCGTGCAGAGATTTATAATGCCTGTTTATATAAGCAATTTTGAAATGGATCCGTTTTTGGAATATAACTGGTTTTGGTGATATATGGAGATCAGCTTTCTGTTTGATTAATGTTATTAGGATGAGAGCTTTATTTCACTACAAAACGCACCCTACGTCACAGTTACGTCGTAACGCCTACTCGTAGCAGTTGCTACGTCTACTACGGACGGCTACGAACGTTTAACACCGTAGCACACAATGCACCTTCAACCGTAGCACTTAGCCGTAGCGCAATAGCTACAAGATTTCTAGCATTTATTTATTTATATAATAGCATTACATGAGACCTTAAACTATAAACACATAGGTTTAGCACCAAAAGTACACATGCATTGAAACAAAGCCAGATTTCAGATCAGACTTAAGCCCTCGAATCCAATTACTTTTGTCAAAGTTAAGCAGTCCTTACAAATATAGCAGTCACTTTAGAGTTTGAAGTTCCATTGACGATTGTGGATTCAGTTTTAAAATTGTTATGAATCTTGATAACGAAAAGTACCTTTTTCAAAAAATCCTTAGTACGAGTACGTTTATCTCTAAAAACATTTATTAAGCTGACTACATCCCAGGGTATTCATTACTTACTGTTTTTATCGACACTTTTCCTTGCAAAGAAAATATTCAACCAACATTTTCCTTATCTGGCTTAAACAAACACACATTTAAACTTCCCCAATACATTTCTATTTTCCTGTTCATACTTGCGGGGTAGTAAACAGCAGGATAAACCGCAAATGAAATGTGGAACAAAAAGTGCACTCTGCTGAGATAGCCCACTCGATATAAAAGTCGCGATAATAAGGTTGGGTGCTTACGACTGCGAATTCGCACCCAACCGTTGTTTCGACTTCAATATTTCCCCACATGCGTGATCATTGTCCAACGCAAGACTTGCCAGAGGATTGACGACGACTCTTACTCAGATCTGCGCTTCATAACAAGATAAGATATGATAAGCAACACTTTATTGCAATAAACCAAACGGGAACCCGTCACTTGACCGAAATTCACTAGTCCGAATTTCATTTGACTGAAAACTATTGACCAACATTTCATTTGCCAGATATATTGTTTGACATATTTTCAACTCGTCGAAGTATCTTTTGACATAAGTGTCGTTATACCGAACTACGTTAAACCGAATTTCAGAATAAACTTTTTACTATTGCCCGAAGTCTTTTTTCAACTTTTCTCATTTACCAGATGGATTATTTGGCATATGATCACTTTGCCTAAATCACATTTTACCGAATATTACTAGGCCACAGCTACTGTATGATAACGTTCAACGTCTCGTTAACGTCGATTTTCAGTAATTTCAACTTCAGGGCGAATCCGACTCAGTCAACCCCGACACCACGTGGTACTTGTTTTGCCCTACCCCAAGAGTGTTATTTAAAAGCGCGTAGGCATGGAGGGGCGAGGCGGCCCGCGGGCAGAGGAGCAGGTGGCTATGAGCGAGGCGCCACGGCTGAAGCTGGCCGGCGAAGCCGGCCAACAAGCCGAAGCTGCGGTGCTGAGCGAAAGCCATCTGCGACGATTAGCACGCGAGGAACCGCCGGAGCCCCGTAATGCCGGAGCCGTGACAGAATTCTTGTGTTCTCCTTAAACTTGCATGTGGAATACTTGCATGCTGTTCGCCTGCGTACATGCTATCAATTTCTTATTTTATTTTAAATACAAAAAATCCTTGTCTGTTTTTATGCTGCTTGCATTAAACCCGTAACTTTTTTATGATCGTTTGGTAAACTAAAAATATGGCAATCAAAACTGTGGTCTAATGATTGTTCTGAAAAACAATACTTCGGACAAGTGTCATTTCGGCCAGTAATAATTTTGGTAAAACGTTTTGTGGCCTAATGAAACGTCTGGCAAACGAAAAAAAACCAGTTGATAATTGGTCAACTGATACAGTGGCAAACGTCATTTCGGGAAAATTAAAAAAAATCCGAACGAAAAAAACCGAAACGTTTTCGGGAAAATGAAATTCGGGATAAGAAAATTCGGTCTTATGATAGGTAACCTAAACAAACACAACAGAGTAATTAACTAACGAGAAAAACATTCATCAAAGATATAACAATAAAATCAAAGTAGCTGCTTTGGGATTGAGATTTGAGATTTTGATTTAACTAGACCTGTCAGCAAATTGCCAGATATTTTATGGGCACAATCCCATATAGTAGCCTGAATAATTTATTTGCATAGAGCTACTATTCATACTGGCGAGCGCATGGTTTGCTCGACTCGTAATCGGATCAACACAGCATTCGGAAGTCTGACTATGAAGTCCCCATTCTGCAATGCACAGCAACAGACAAGGTCGATCTCAAGTCAAGCTGTCACCCAAATTTACCAGTCTAAAAACCGCAGCGTTCTCGTGCGCAACTCGCGCCGTGAGTACACACAGCTCTTGCGGCGAGCTCGTAATTATACGTTTTATTGCGCGCTTCTTTACTCGCGGTAAAAAACTTTTAAAACTTGGTTAGCTCATGTGCTCAACCACTGCAAATTAAATGCAGCGTACATTTCGCTGAAGACAAAGACACTTGTAATGCTAATTTAGTTTAATTAAAAACGTTGTGCTTTTGTACTGCACTGTGTTTAGAGTTATAAAAACATTCATTATTTTAACCGCCTTCTTAGATTAAGTAAACTTATGCTATTTATTGAACATATTATCATTTCGTTACGAGTATTAGTGATTTTATAATCTTTTGAACAATTTCAGTTGTTAGTTTTTTATAATGCTGTCCGCACACCGCTGCACCCTTCTTAACTTTTTTGCTTAGGCCTATTATTTTCTGTTAAAGAATACCTTATCGTCATTAAGACTTATTTGTACCAATTGATTGTTGTGCAAATATGCATTCTTAAATTATGAGGGAGTTTTTCCAGAGTTAATGAAGTATAGTAAAATTATACCACTTTTTAAATCAGGCAGTAAACTGGACCCAGGTAACTTTAGACCTATATCTATCTTACCAGCTCTGAGTAAGATATTTGAGAAAATTGTCCAGGAACAACTTCTATGTCACTTTAGTGAAAACAAACTTTTCCACAGTGAACAATATGGATTCACCAGAGGTCGTTCCACCACTGATGCTGGTATTGCGCTCCTAAAACATATCTTTAGGGCTTGGGAGAATTCACAGAACGCTCTTGGCGTCTTCTGTGACTTATCCAAGGCGTTTGATTGCGTCGATCATGAGACTCTCATACGGAAACTTGATTTTTACGGAGTAAAGGACACTGCGTTAGATTTGATTCTTTCATATCTTAGTTTCAGAACCCAAAAAGTAGAGATTAATGGGGTACTATCTTCTGGATCACCAGTCAAATTAGGGGTTCCACAGGGATCTATTCTTGGTCCATTTCTGTTCCTAGTATACATTAATGACTTACCTTTTTATGTTAAAGACCTATGTGATATAGTATTATTTGCAGACGACACATCTTTACTTTTTAACATTGATAGAAATAAAAACGTCTTCGACGATGTTAATGAAGCGCTTTCGAAAGTTTTGCATTGGTTTACAGTTAACAATCTGCAGCTAAATGCGAAGAAAACGAAATGTGTTAATTTTAAATTGCCTAACGTAAATAATAATGACATAAATTTAAAAATCAATGATAATAAAATGGAGCTTGTGGACTCCACAGTTTTTCTTGGAATAACCCTAGATTCAAAATTGCAATGGAACCCTCATTTGACAAGTCTTTCAGGTAGGCTTAGCTCAGCTGCTTTTGCTATTAGGAAAATAAGGCTATTGACAAACGTTGAAACCGCTCGCTTAGTTTATTTTAGCTACTTCCACAGTATTATGTCCTACGGAATAGTACTTTGGGGTCAGGCAGCAGACATACAAGCAATTTTCGTTCTTCAGAAACGAGCTATTAGATCCATTTATAAGCTGCGAGCACGGGCCACTCTTAGGGAACTTTTTAAGGAAATTGGTATTCTAACTGTAGCTTCGCAATATATTTACAATTGTATTGTCTAGGTAAGAAAAAATATCAATCTTTTCACCAAACACAGCGATATTCATGCTAAAAATACTAGGAATAAAGATAAAATTGCGCTACCATTTTTCAGATTGCAGAAAGTTTTAGGGTCATTTATGGGGCAAGGTGTACATTATTATAACAAAGTTCCGGAAGCGATTTGTAAGCTGCCATTACATAGATTTAAAAGTCACATTAAAGCTACGTTGCTGAAAAAGGGATATTACACCACTAGAGATTATATCATGGATAGAAATGCTTGGGAATAAGCTCTCTGCTCCCGACGGAGTCTAATTAACTATTGTTATATCAACAATCATACTTAGGTTAAGACACTAACAATGTTTGATTTGTTTTATATAGCTTCTCGTCGATGTACCTAAGAGTGTTATTCTTTTCATAAATTATGAATTTTATTGTGCTATCTTGTTCTAAGTTCTGTTGTAATATACTAACAATTATTGTAAAAAAGAGAAACAGTTGAAAAGAGTAACTGCTGAGTTTCTTGCCGGTTCTTCTCAGTACAGAAACAACTTTCCGATCCGGTGGTAGCATCACATTTATTTAAGTACAGTATATTTATTGTTTACATTTAATATTATGGTATTCATGTCTATTATTAAGTATGTTTTGTTTGTTAATTAGATTTGACGATTTAAAAGTACTCTGTAACAGGTCTATTTAAATAAAGCTATTTTTGATTTTGATTTTGATTTTTGATTTTAAATAATAAATGAAGGAGTGATCAGTTGATAGCGAACTGCACCATATTCCCGTCCAGCACTAATAATTCTATTTAAGATAGCCGTAAACTCCAGAGAAGTTAATAACAATATTATGTCTGGTAGATTCGGCCAATCTGCAGTTTGGCCGGCACTAGCCTCCCCCGGGCAGTTTGCCCGAGTGCAAGTTTACTACGACGTTCCGCAGCTGCATAGTTGCAGCAGTCAGCTAAATGGCTTCCATCCTATTTGCTCGTGTATGCATGATACTGTTGTCACAGGTAATATTTCGTAGAGATTTGCTCGGAATTATTCCATCTCTGCCAGGGCCATCTCTGTCCTTCTTATATACAATTACAACTACATATTTCTTCAAAGTATAATTTTCAGTTACTCCGTTATCATGGTGCTTGTGGCAGTGCAGAATTATAGTAAAGTTAAAGTAAATGAAGTACATGACAGCAATCCCGTTGTGTATGATTGTAAAACCAAAAGCCAAAAGAAATTAAAAGTATCAGAAACAACAAATAAAGTTTTAAAGCAGAATGTTAACATAACACCCACGTACTCTCTAACCAGTAAACTACAGAAATATGCAAAATCCTGACCTCTCCCAACTCCCGCGAGACTTCCACCTTATCTGCTGAAGTTATAACCGTTCCGAACACGAACGAAAGTAAAGTTTCAAATCAACTTAACGTCACCTATTAAACCTGATTTCTGCCACATGACGGATGTTCCGCGAGTTGCACGAATGACAATTGCTGAGGATCCCCCCCCTCCAGCCCTCCCCCTAGTACCACTTCCTCACATTTGTCAGCTAAACTCCCGAGGGCACAGAGATCGACTCCGGGACGTGACATCGGAATTGTTTTCCAAACTCTTCGGGACTAAAGTTTTCTTATTACGAAGAAAAACTGTTAAAGCTCCGGGCTTGTACTTTAAGTAAGATATGACAGGCAGTAAGGAGCTTTTTGAGAGGATTTGGTTGAGTATAATGGTGATTGGTGGATTTTTAATGGTCTAAGACGAAATGTTATGGCAACAAATCTTTTATTTGATAACCACCGAATCGGGAACATAAATGCAATACCTGTGATTAAAGTATAGAGTAAAAGTGTATCAATATGAATATAGGTGGAAAGCCTATGTGGGAGTACCATAAAAAAAAATCAAACTGAAATGAGATTAACACAAATATTACCTAAAATGTCACAATCCCATTGTAACTCCTAATTGACAACACGAATTAGTTTGATGAAGTTTTAGAAGTATGAAATAAAATCATAGTTGCTTATCGATTGAGACTGCAATTTGACCGAGATTGACACTAAGAAGAAAAGCAAATCCTTCCCTAAAATGTCCTTATTTCAAGCATTAAAGATTAAAAACCCTCATATTTCCAAAAGCAGGTGGAAGTCGCAAAGGGCCATTACTCTCACACGTCGTCAGATTAAGAAGTACGTAACGAGATGACATATCTCCGCCACGTTACAAATGGGGCCCGAGCAGACAGTTTGAGAAACGATGCAAGTTTCCGCATCGTACTAGCAACCCTTTTTGGACGGTTTGAATCGTAAAAATTGCCAGTTACCGCTTTTTAGCTGCCGTTTTTTGGATGGGAGGAGCTTTGTAAAAATAAAACCAAACCAGACTGAAGCTTTCGAACGGAGGGTGGTGCAGCTATGAGAGCTGAACGAGAGCTGAATCTGCAGTGAGATTCAGAGGTCGAGTAAGAGTACGAAAATAAACTGTTATGGGTTTTTCGATTAGTCTTCAATCACCTTTACATGACGATTTGGTTTACTATTTCTGAACATCAAAAGTTTTATTTTCTGAATTATTTAACGTATATTTGTGTGTATTGTGTACATTCTGTTCTAAACTCTCACATTCAACTGGCCTCAGGGGCTCAACTCCATCACTTTGAGAAGCAGTGCTAGTGGATACATTTTCGCCACTTTCAACACCAAATCGATTGAAACCCCTTAACTTCTGCGATCACTTAGCCCGATTTCTTCGTATTGTACTTCTGTATATTCAAGCCCGCAGCACTTGGAATAACATTTAAAGGTCGTATTACGTATAATCCCAGCAGCGCTATTTGCATATAGTCCGCTGTTTCAACGTTGAGCAAACTAAACCGGTAGATCTATATGTGTATTTGTCGAGCTCCTTAGATTGTTTTTCTTGGGTAAAAATACAGATGACTGTTGCGTGAGGGGAAGCGATTAACATGTTATTGTTGTATAACATGTACATGTTATATTAGCTTCGACGTCGAGATACCTTTAGCTTTAAAAGAACGTATTTCGTATTTAACTCATTATTAGACCAGAAACAACACTATTGCAGTGTTGCAAAAAAAAAAAAGTTTTCAACACGTTGTCATGTCAGTGAAGGGCGAAACCTATCAGAAAGATTTGCCTGAATGCCTAATCAATGAATTCATTAAACGGTTCAACGGTTTTATTAGTAAAAGTTTTGTGGGAAGTAGGTTTAATAAAATTCTAACTCCAGTTATCATGGAAATCGTATTCTATGGCAGTAACATTAGGTATCGTGACAAGTTTCGATATTGTGTTACATGAGATAACATCAATGTGACAATTATGCACTGTATAAAGTGTCAAATAATTTCCATTCACATTAACCGAAATGGTTGTTAATTTCTTAGTCGAATTGGATCTATTTGAAAAAACCGGTCAGGTCTAGATTCAAAACTAAAGATACCTATTGTTTTTATATTTTTTCATGAGACAAAGTTGGACTATAATTAGAAACTCCTCTAGACTTGCTCTTTTTTACCTAAGACATATTTATTCGTAACCTGAACCGGATCATTCCATACAAAAATCTTCAACTCCAATGTTACTCACCGTATCCACAAGCGCCGTGGCTGTCGGATGATCTGCGAAGACTCCCATATCCCTAAATGTTGTATGAGCTTGTTATGGCCTCACCTGGAACAAATGACGTTACATTTTACATCACATCTCACAAGGGTGAAAACGACTTGGCTCTTTAACACTGAGAGACTTTGACGTGAGATTTGGTCTGGTTCTTTTTAAATCGTTTGCCTTGGCCGCGACTTTGAACCCAACGTGGTGAGGGGCGAGCCTACCATCCGTTATCCGGGTAGCTTGGGTTGCAAATGAAAGAATTAATACAAAGTAGGTGCTCCGACTAATCTTGAAGTCGGTGTAAGTCTTGAAATGTACACTTCATCGATATTCTTCGCTGTGCCTAGTTTTTCCAAACTCCTACTCGCCCTCGCATTCAAGGTTTCCCGATGAGCTATAGCATGGACTTTCCTAAGAGGGGTTTGATGGGGTTCTCACAGAATGCTTCGCTTTCTCTCGGGCAGTCCGGAGTTATGTTGCATCTTTGTATGAGCTACTCTGACTGAAACGCAGCCTTAAAACGGACTTATCCACGCACAGCGTCTCAGTGGAGTAGGATTCGACTTTAATGTACAAAGATACTCTGTGAAAAGGGTGTTGAACCTGGGACTCCTCACGGCCCTAGAGGGATCGACTTAAATGCGTTTACTCGGCAACTCGATTAAGTAAACTCGTGTTGGGTTTTTTAGAAAGATTTAGAAAACATTTTGCAGTAAGTTCGCTTCTAAATCAAGATACCTTATAGTACGTATTTAGATCATTAATTGAAATATCTTTGTTTTTCTAGCATGTTGCACAACCCAAACTCCCTAAACTCTCTGTTAAGCCTTGCGGTTGACTGGTAGAGAATGCCTCTTGGCATTAAGTCCGCCATTTGTACTTTTTTTTTTGTAATTTTGTGCAATAAAGAAAAAGTAAATAAATAAATACCTACAGCTTAGCTTCAGTTAAGTTTCCCCCTCAATGTTAATAAAAGGTTTTTTCTTCTAGATTCTAGTGTAATATTTTTTTATCTGAAGTGCCTAGACAACATCATTTTGAAGCAACAAGATGTACTTTAATAGAATAGAATAGAATAATGCGTGAACCTTAAGTGTTAGTAAAGAACTGCATTTTAATCTTTGTAGCTGCTAAACCATGTGGTAATATCAGTTTTGACATGACGACATAATTATATCTCCTACAGTAACCAGATTTAAGAGTCACACGGCTTAAACAATGGCTTGCCTCAGCTCAAACGGACGGGTTAGTCATCATCAACCAAAAAACAAGGCAAACCCTGAAAATATATCACTAGGTGGGTTTCCATAGGGCTGGGCTTCTTTGAGGTCGCCGACGCTGACATTTGCGTTGCTTCAGCAAAGGGGTTAATTAATTACGAATGCCTCTACCCACGATGTCACAGATTAAGCTTTGGTTTTAGTTTTCCTTTACAACCCACGAAACTACATATTTACGCGCAAGTCAGTGTTGTCAAATACTCTTAATAAACACAATGTCTACGAGTTCGGTGTTTACGAAATAATATTTTATATTATTTTGCTAAAAAATTTACTTTTGAACGAAGGAAGTGTGAAGTTTTGATCCATCATCATCATCATATCAGCCGAACGACGCCCACTGCTGGGCATAGGCCTCCCCCAAAGATCTCCACAACAATCGGTCCTGCGCTGTCCGCATCCAGCGGCTTCCCGCGACCTTGACCAGATCGTCGGTCCACCTTGTGGAGGGCCTGCCCACGGAACGTCGTCCGGTACGCGGTCGCCATTCGAGAACCTTTCCGCCCCAACGGCCATCGGTTCTCCGCGCTATGTGTCCCGCCCACTGCCACTTCAGCGATGCAATCCTTCGAGGGATCCCTCCTTTGATCCATAACTCTCAAGTATCACAAAATTGACAACTGAATTTGTACATTTTCTTCCTTTTTGCGAACTAAATTTTGTTACTGTTAACTTGTAAAGCCTACACATAAAGTTACATATTTTATGAATTTTTAAACCAAAATTAAGTTCTGCACAAAATTAATACAGAACATATTCATAATACAATTAGGATTACCATTTAGTTGGTTATTAAATTGAACATCCAGAACTTCCCGGCTAATTTAATTATTTCCAATTTTGATACAAGTTAGGGAATTGAAACTGTACCAAATTAGACCGACCTTTAGAACAATCCAATTGGGTACATAATGGTGGTGTCCAGATTACCCATCAAAATTCTGATACCTTCCCTCGGTAATCTTTCCATTGTTAGTTGAAAAAAACAGCCTATGAAAGAAAGAAAGAAAGAAAGAAAAAACGTTTATTGATTCTGAACATCGCAACAGATAAAAACATACAGAACAAGGTGGTTAGGAAAAGACAAAAATAAAATAAAACATACACTAGAAAAACAAAGAATAATTTCCACCAGGCAGCAGTGTCACGATGTCCAAAATGAAATGGACCCCACTCAGCTAATGCCTGAACCTGATAGGCTCAGACGCTGATTACGTATGCGCTATGCGTATTACGTTGCTGACATAAAACACATTTATACGCTTCCATCACATTCGCACACGCGACTAACACCTAACAATATTTTTAAACGTAGTAAAAATAAGACAAGATTATATTTCCTGTCGCAAACTTTTCTCGTACGTTAAGGGTGAACTTGGTTAAACACATAATTTATAAAAATAGTATCAAAGCAGGCTGAAGCGTGTAATTGAGACCTTTAAGTTCCTCGCCGTGAATATGGCGGGTTTTGCGGAATAAATCGTGTTGAATGGGCACATAAGACATTTTTGGTAGCTTTTGCCCGGAAGAGGTGGATAGGAGTTCCGTTGTTTTATTTCATTTACGACAAATGAACATAGAACAGATACAAAAAGTAAAATTATAAATCAACCTTACATATATTTACAACCAAACCTTGAATATTTAAACCATAATGAACTAAAAGTCTTTAGTTATTAGACCCATACAATACAACACATTTTTTAATCTAAAGATTAGAACACAAATAAAAATTTCGAAAGTTAAAACGACATCTTCATTATTTTTTTACTACCTACTATGATCTACCAGAAGAATAAATCATAAACGTGGTGAATGACAGGTCATAGAATTTAAGCACTAGGTAAAATGAAACTTGAAAGGGTTCCCAACCTAACCTATAGTTGCGATTAAACACCTCTAGGGACCCCTAAAATGACTATGGCTGCTCCAGGCAACCCTGTATAAGGTCCGGAAAGGTTAAACCCTTCCTGTGCTACCCGAAACGAGGTAGCAAATAACTTGTTATTAGATACGGATGAATGAAGGACATGTACATGTTTTCTAAAGACAGTTTGTCGATTAACCGATCGCTATATCGCGTAAAAAGATTTACTAAAACCAGGGGCAACTCTTAAAGTTTAAACTATGATTTAAGCCAAACGTTCACGTTAGAAAAGTATTAAGTGTTTGGAAGACAAACATAGCAGTTCTGTCATGAACAAAACGAATACCCATGGCAGGCGTAATAACTACTCTACAGTGTTTTCAAGGTGCGATATCAGCCCACGATCTAGCATTAGTGCATTTTGTTTGTATTTTCGTTAACATTTACGAAATAATCCTACAATAAGTATTAACCATGATAGAGAGAAGTTAAAGTAAAAATAGAACAAGCTACCTAAACATAAAGACAAATAAGGTTGTAATATATTTTACTTTTACGTCTCAGCATATGCTGAGAAGAAGCTGGGGGCTTAGCCAAAGTAACATTTAGAAAACGACAGCGAAGTTAGAAAAGAACAAAATGTATGGGATTGACATAAGCCATCGTTCAAAAGTCATCGTTTTCGATGGCTTAGCCAATGTACCATCCTTTCGCGATCGTTGTTTCGAAGTTGTTAGGCCCTAAAAAGTAAAATATTGGCTATGGTATCGAAAAATTCGGAATTTTTGCTGTCACTGTCAGTGTCAAGCAGATCAACAGGGGCTGCGGTCCGAATATCGCTGAAAGTACTATAAGCGCTTTTAGCACATTCGTGCGGTCCGAATTAAAAAGTGCGATTTTATCGCTTAAAGTGCTTTCAGTGCAGTTAAGTACAAAATGGTGAAAGTTGGTGATGTCATTTATGGCGTCGCAATATCTTTCAAAATCGCTATTATGGGTGCCAAAAGTACTTTCAGCTATATTCGGACCGCAGCCAACCAGAGTCTGGTCAAATCTGTCAGGTAACCAGACAGATTTGTCTCTCTGTGACAAGTCTGTTAATAGCAAACCCTTTTGGTATATATTTATCTTTCTCTATGTAACAAACTAAAATGGCAAACTAATAGATAAATTATTAATAAGTTTTGAATTTTGTATAGTTTATTAACTTTGGTTCTATTAATTTTATTCAAAGCTTAAATCAGTCTAGGTTATCATAAAAGGAACTTATTCATATTATATTTTGTTTGTCTCTTACTCATTCGGTAATTAGAAAGGTAAGATAAGTTGACTGCCTGTATTGAAATGTAGTTTAAATAACTTGTATTTGTGCGGGTCTGCCTGCCCGCGCTTGTTTATCGGAGATGTTCTGTTTTTAAAAATGAAATGCTGGATTGCTTCGCGAAACTTGTAATTCTTCACAGCGTTAGATATAATATTTAGGGTAAGTTGCACCATAGTAGAAGTTAAAGTTAAAGTTTTTGTCAAATTCGACAATTTGACGACCAAAAATGACGTCGAATTGTCAAATTTGACAAAAAATTTAACTTTAACTTCTACTATGGTGCAACTTACCCTTAGGAATTTGCCGGTTAACATTAATGGATGATCGCCTCTGCGCGCCAGGAAAAAGTGGCTAGGCTAAGCGTCACTTGGCATAGACACACCTCAATCGCTGCCATAGAAGATTGAGGTGCGTTTACAATAATGCGCACCACATCATTGAGGTGCGTCGACAATAATGCGCACTACATCATTGAGGTGCGTCGACAATAATGCGCACTACATCATTGAGGTGCGTCGACAATAATGCGCACCACATCATTAGGGTGCGTCGACAATAATGCGCACCACATCATTGAGGTGCGTCGACATTCATGCACGCCACATATTTATAAATTACTTTTATAATTCAATCGTTTCCAACTGGCGTCGTAATTTTAATCGCTTTTGGCGTCTTTCCCATGTGTTTTTGTTATGTGCAGCCTACAATAAACGTAACGCATGCATTTTAGGCTCTGTTAATATATTAAGCCGTAATCAAATTCTTTTGAGAATCACAGCTGATGAATGAAATCGGCCATTTTGTTTCGATAACTACAGCATCCGAGTGTTCGTTTAAATATCATTTCTGACGATCGAAATCGTAAGGAAGGCGAACACTGAAACTGCTGCTTGTCTACGCATTTGTATGACAGCGGCATGGATAGCGTTCGATAACAACTCGCTATCTATGGTTACGATTCGCTCACAAGAGAAGTTACTTTGGCTAAGCCCCCTGTACTGTTACTTGTACTGTAAGTTAATTGGAATTGGTTAATTCATGTCACATTGACTTACACTACCTACTGATTTTATGAAGAGATATCATAATAACAAAAATAATTGCAAATTTTATAGCCACACTACTGCATAACGTGATTCCCAACAAAACTCTAGGTTCGGCGGAGTGGCGCACATTTCACAGCCCATTACTCGCATCGCGGGCGCAGGCGACATTATGCTAATCGTATAAAAAGCCCCATTTGCAGCGATCATAAAAACTTTTTTTGAGCAAAGTGATATACGTGATGTATCTAAATGATAACCGAGGTCAATTGCGATTTTGTTATTTATGTTATTGCGGAAATAGACACTTTTGTAGGTAGTGTATTATTTCATTCAATAACAAGTGAGAATGAAAGAACTGAGATGGTTTTAGTGATATAACGCCGCGTTAGCCAGCGCGTCTGTAGACATAGCAAAGTGTCGTAGTGAAGTACGCCATTGTAAGGAATCTCTGACTAGTAGCTATATTGTGACTTGTGGAATAAAGCGTGTGAAAGTTATTATCATAAATGAGATCAGCTAACAGTAGGTTATACGACCCTCTAACGCCAAAACGACGTTCATCATAGTGTCATATGCCTGGCTAGTAAGTTCCTGCGTACATAATTAGTATTAGTTGCACTAAGTCAAACCATTTATCAAATGAAGCTAAAAGAATCGCACGCAACCCCCGCATACATCACACGCCACGGCAAGTTAATTACTTTTTTAATCCACTCACGCGTACAAAGTTAGCAGCTAGCGGAATTCCCACTGAATAAGCACTAGCACACACTACAAGTTCTTACTTTCATTTTGTTAAGGAAACCTTGCAAAGATTTTCCTTTGAGTTCTCATTGCAACTAAGGGACATCTTAACTTGACTAGGTAACTTTAATGGGATAAGAACTTCGATCATACGAACTTTAAAAGTGATGCACATTTCCTATGACATTTCCGTACACTTGCTTGGTTCTTGGGACCCACTCGTAATTGAGTAGGTACTGCTTAAGCAAGTTCAATAAAGGAATACACGACAAAAAATCAAAGTTTCTAATTTGTTTTAGAAATCTGCCAAAATATTTAGCAACCGAAATACAAGGACAATGTGAAACCTCTCCCGGCAGGGCAACATATTTTGTATTACTCAGTATTTGTAGTATGTATGGAACTCTCTCCTTTTTTTTTTTTTTTTGACGCGGAGAATGCATTTACGCACTATCCCGCTCCCTGGGTAGGAGAGCGAGGGAGTGTGGGACTCGCCCACCCCAATGGGGAGGGAATACCCACTAAACTCCGCGGAGGCCATCTTCCGCGCGTTACCGGAGGTCCCCGAGTACCACCGCGAGGGACTCTACCGGCGGACCCCTGGCGCGCTATGCCGGTTTCCCGGCTCTACTCGAGAGGAGTTATATCTCCCCTCTTACACCCACCGGTGTCAACGGCAGTGCGAGGCCCCCCCGCACCGCCGCCCTCCACGGAGTCGCCTGTGCAATGGAGGCACACAGTCCCCACCGTGTGCACTCCTAGCGACCCCGGGGCCCCCCTTTAGTCGCCTTTTACGACAGGCGGGGGGGAACCTTGGCAGTATTCTTATGCCCCATACCACAGGGCACAGGGGGACGACCTAGGGCGCTACACCCCTGCCCCGTCGTCTCCTACTTTGACGACCTGCAATCTCCCTTTGTCGTTCGGCAGTCTCTTTATCCGAGATTACAGTGTCGCAAAATTCGGCTACTGCCGACCATATGCACCTGTCGACTGCCATACCACGCACCACTCTCTGCAGAGTAACATCACCACCAAGTTGTGCAGCCAGTGCACCGCGCTCTCGGGCCCAGGCCGGACACACTTCCAATGTGTGCTGGGCTGTGTCCTCCGGGCTGTCACAATGGTGACACCTGTTGGACGTCTCTCGACCAATACGACACAGGAACTTTCCAAAGCACCCATGCCCCGAGAGGACCTGTGTCATACGGAATGTCAAGCTCCCGTGTCTCCTCTCCAGCCACTGGTCGAAGACCAGATGGACGGCTTCGATGGTCCAGTGCCCTGCACTGGGTGTCGCCAGTCTGTCTCGCCACATCTGTCTTGCTTCATTCGCAAAGTTGGCACGACGGTGGTTTATTTCTTGGTCTGCTGGCCTGCTACCGGATCTGCGCGCTTCCTCCCGCCAGAAGAAAACAGCGGAGAGGGCTCTCGCGTCCAAGTCCCACGGTAATGATCGTGCCAGCAGACACGCCGCCTCGTATGAAATCGTGCGATACCCCCGTATAGCCCTGATCGCCATCGTCCTCTGTGGTTTGCGCAGAATGGACGCTGACTGGCGAGTCAGAGCTTCTGCCCATACGGGGGCTCCGTATAAGGCGATGGATCGCACGATTCCCATATACAGCTTACGGCAGCTATCGCCAGGTCCAGCCAGGTTTGGTAGTATTCTGCTGAGGGCGTTGGCTGTTTTCAGCAACTTTGGTGCCATCCGTTGGAAGTGGGGGCGGAAACTGAGCCGGCCGTCGAGGACAATACCAAGGTATTTCACGGTCGACTCGACGGAAAGGCGAACTCCGCCTACTACAATGTGCGCTCCGGACGGAGGGGCTCGCCGAGGTCCGTGAAAACACAAGACTTCGGACTTGTGCAGAGCCACCTCCAAGCCCAACCGCCGAATGCGCCCCACCACATGCGCAGTCCCAGCCGTTGCTAGAAGCGCCGCATCCCTAAACGTTTTCCCCCGGGCGCTTACCAGGGTGTCGTCCGCGTAACACGTAACGCTGACACCCTGTAAGTTACCTCCGCGGAGCACCCAGTCGTATGCGATGTTCCAGAGGAACGGGCCAAGGACCGAACCCTGGGGAACACCGCACGACATTGGCCGGCGCAGCCATCCGTCTCGCCCGGGGTACTCTACGTATCGCTCATTGAGGTATGACCCAATGATCTCTCGTAGGTATAGCGGGATCCTGTGGTATTTAAGGGCCTCTTTAATGCAGGCCCAGGGGATCGTGTTAAAAGCGTTAGCAATATCAAGGGATACTGCTAACACGACCTCACCCTTGGCTATGGCCTGCTCGGCTTGTGCTCTCACCCGTAGGATAGCATGTACTGTGGACCTGCGGCGTCTAAAGCCATATTGGCAGTCGGCCAAGTCCGGTCCTGTTCCTTCCAAGTGCTCGATAATACGGGCAGCGATGATCCGCTCCAACAACTTGCCCATCTCATTGAGCAGAACTATTGGGCGGTACGCCGATGGAGAGTCCACTGGACGACCTTCCTTCTTCAGCAAGACCAATTTCCCGACCTTCCATTGCCGCGGAAAAAGGCCCTGCTCGAGACATTCCGTGAAGAACTGCTGCAGTTTCGGTCCAAGCCACTTTAAGGCGAGTACAAGGGCGCGCCCCGGTATGCCGTCTAGTCCTGGAGCTGTATTCTTCGCTCGCAGCCTCAGTACGGCTGCACCAAACTCTTCATCGGAGACCGCGGGCACCTCAGTTGTACTCATTTCGGACACACCTGACGGAACCATTAGCGGAGGAGAGAACTCATCTCGTGTTGGGAACAGCGTTGTCACAACATTGTCCAGAAACCGGGGTTCCAGGCTCTTCGTTAACGGGGGAGCCCACGGACGCAATTTCGCCATTGCCAACCGGTATGGCCGCCCCCAAGGATCCCTGTTAAGGGTGTTGAGGAACTCATCCCGCGCGTCTGACTTTGCCTTGATGATGGCAACCTTCAAAGTTCTCTTCGCCTCCCTATATGCGCCATAGAGGATGGCCTCCTGGTCCTCATCCCGATACGCTCTGCGCCGGGATCGGGTGTACTGGCGTCTCGCTCTTACACAAGCGCGCCTAAGCTGCGTCAGGTTTGCGGACCACCAGTACACCTGGCGTCTGGGTGGGAGGGACCTAGCCCGGGGCATGGCTGCGTCACAGACGTGTGACAGCGCCTCGCGGAACCAGTCCGCCCCAACATCCACCCCAAACGAACCGTCCGGCACCGGCACCCACGCTAGGACAATAGAGGCCAACTCCAACGCTTCCCTGTCGAGGCGTTTAATTGCCCAACGGGGGCAGTCCCTGCCGGGGGAATTCTGCCTCGGACCGGTGTGGGGCGTCACATCCGTAGAGACGTCAAACCGGATATACCGGTGGTCCGAGAACGTCTCCACATCCTCCAACACCCTCCAGTCCGATACACGGCGCGCTAGAGCAGGGCTCGCGAACGTAACGTCCACGATGGACCCACCATTGTGACGCACGCACGTTTGGACACAACCCCGATTGAGGACGACTAATCCAGAAGCACCCGCCCACTCATTAAGAGTGCGTATAAACCCAGCAAATTTATAAAATTCACCCGCACCCCCCTCTCTGCGAACACTATCGCCCGCCAAACCACAATACATCTCTCTCGCTCGCTCAACGCGTAGCTTCCGTAGTATACGTAAAACAATCAGATAACACAGTAGGCATTCTTCTTGTGAATACATTGCCTACATTTTAATGTACGTAATTTTACTTTGTATATAAGTTGAATGTTATGTTGTAGATAGTAGTCTCATCTTTGAAATTATTTTTAAGGATCTTTATGCAAAAGGTAAAAACAGGGCCCTAATACGTAGACTACACTGTCTTTCTGTCACCAGTTGATTTTTTCACAATAAATACTAAATACTAGCAGCCACCCGCGACTTCGTCCGCGTGGACTTAGCTGTATATGAAAAAAGATTTTCCCGCTTTTCTGTTGAAATTTTCCTGAATTTTCTTTGCTATGAACCTCACGGAGCCCGAGACCTTTCCAACGAATGCAAAACCGTGGAAATCGGTTCTTGCGTTCTGGAGTTATAGCGTCAGGAAGGAAAACCCGACTTATTTTCATATACTAAAAAAAAAATATATAAAATATATAATCAAATGTATATTTTAGAGTAAATACACAAGCGGGTTTTTTTGCGTTCTTTGTTCTATATTAGTGACGGTAATAGGTGGACGCATTTGTATATTTATAAACAAAAGCTCCCCGGTCATGATTTGACCCGGCTTTTTTTTTCGTGGGGAAATCTTCATGGATACCTCGCCGCCCGGGGGGACGACGATGTTATGTTGGACTGCTACCGACCAAAACCCCGCGGCCGCTACTACGCGCCTCAAGGCGCTTGCAGGCCGCACTGGCCCCGCAACCCCACGTGTCGCCCTTAGGGGCCTCAACGAGTGGGTGGCTAGTCCACCACACTGCCACGCCTTCTATTCGCTTCCCGGCGGTTGGACCCTACCACCAGTACTAAGCCCCCTCGCAACGATAAGGTGAGAACTCATGACGGGGTGGTTTGACTCTCCTCCACCAACTGAACACGAATTAAAGGGTCATATCCCGCCTGGCGCGATTGTCAGCGATTATAATAATAGATTTTCAATGTGTGCGTGTGCATTGGGTGAGCACCCTCTAAAAATGAATAAAAATGTTCTCACCATTTAGTTAAAGGTCTAAAACAATTGTAAATATAATCTTGCAATTTGTAAAACGATGGAACCGAAGTTATTTAATGAAATGTGTGCTCACCCAGTTCTTACAAAGGGGCAGCCGTATCTCCGTATGTAATGACTACAAATACCAATAGTGTACTGAATTTTAGTAAAAACCTATTCTAACTAGGGTTTTAAAATTCAGTTTCACAAGATCCGTAATAAAAAAAATACAAATGATTTCTTGTGCTCACTCAATCCTCACGTTATTAAAAGGGCTGATATTTTAGCGAACTAGCAATTAAATGGCATTCATAATTTGTACTGTTTTAGTTGTATTGTCACTTTATTTTGTAACGTGTGAACACCATACCCTACCCTACTCCCTACCCTACTCTATAGAGTTCCGGACAAACAATAAATTGCGTATATCTCCTGAAGTAAATAAAAATATCAAAAACGTATAGACATGATCATTTTGTATTTTTTTTGACTAAATTTGACATGTTAACTTATTCTTCAAAGTTTAGTTACAAAGAGGTATACACGTTTTTCACTTTACGAAAATAAGAGGATTGGGTGAGCACTTTAAAAAAATATATACTCAAGAACGCGCAGTGATAGTGGTTTGTTTTATATTTTACAAAATTATGTTCATAGTCAACCAAAACAGTACAAATTATGAATGCCATTTAATTGCTAGTTCGCTAAAATATCAGCCCTTTTAATAACGTGAGGATTGGGTGAGCACAAGAAATCATTTGTATTTTTTTTTATTACGGATCTTGTGAAACTGAATTTTAAAACCCTAGTCAGAATAGATTTTTACTGAAATTCAGTACACTATTGGTATTTGTAAAGTCATTACATACGGAGATACGGCTGATCCTTTGAGAGAACTGGGTGAGCAGACATTTCATTAAATACCTTCGGTTACATCGTTTTACAAATTGCAAGATTACATTTACAATTGTTTTAGACCTTCAACTAAATGGTGAGAACATTTTTATTAATTTTTAGAGGGTGCTCACCCAATGCACACGCACATATTTTCAATTGTATCTGGTTTATAAGGCGTTGAAAGGTGAATGAAAAATTAAAATGAATGCCAAAAACATCATCTTTATTTCAAGTATGTGCATATTATACGAGGGTCATTCAATAAATACTTACTTAGCCTACAAAAAGTAAGGGAAAATTTTTGAAAAGTTGCAATTTATTTTTCAACATAGTCTCCTTTCAGTTTCAGATACACTTAGCACAGCGATGCTCAAACTTTTTTAACCCGTCCGAAAAATAGTTTTTGTCAAACTCTGCAAAAAAGGCCTCTGTGGCGGCAATGACCTCCTCATTTGATCCATATCTATTCCCGGCGAGTGTTTTTTTCAGATTAGGAAACAGGAAGAAGTCTCAAGGGGCCAACTCTGGAGAATACGGTGGATGGGGCAGCAATTCGATCAATTTGGCCATGGCAACGGCAGACGTGTGAACCGGTGCGTTGTCGTGGTGAAACAGCACGTTTTTCTTCGCCAGGTGGGGTCGTTTTTTCTTTAATTCGGCGTCGAATCAGCCCAATAAATCGGCATAGTAAAGCCCTGTTATTGTTCTACCCTTCTCGAGGTAATCGATGTAGATCAAATCTTGTGGATCCCAGAAAACGACTACTTAGAGTGCGTCGTCGCTTCAATGAACTGTAATTGAAAAGTTCAGCTATTTACAAAATTAAAATTAAAAAATGACACAGTAGAAAAAAAATAATGCGGAAGCCATATTTATACGGAAAGGCACAAATTACCCACTATTAGGAAAGTCATTTGCAATTAAGCATAAAAGTACTCGTAGCAAGTGGCGTTCTGAGTCAAAATATCGCTCGGCTCATGCGTTTTGTGGTTGCAGTTCTAACCACCCCACCCAAATCAACCCTTTTCCGTTCAACTGATCGGATTTATTATATATTTACAGGAGAGTGCAAAGCAGCGGCCAGGCAAAAAAGTATGCGGGAAATGGTTAATTTCGGCGTCTGTTACTTTCAAATTACTGATTTAAGACAGGATGGTTTGGAAAGTGATAACTTTATCAGAAATTATCTAACGTTATTTTTCAAATGACTATTTCCTATTCGTTATTTTTCTCATGACAGGTCTCCGCTAGTTTAAATGTTGTCGATTGTACTGTAAGAATTTAGGCGGATACCTTTCTGGAGTATTCTCTTCATTCCTCGAGTAATCATTACGGTAAGTATTTTTTCTGACTGACAATAGTCTGTAGATATAGGCTGTCTATTAGGGTCTACATTTTCCAAATTCAATGTTGTTCTGTAAAATAAACACAGTACTTAGTATATTTACTCATGTCGTAGTAACTAGTTATTGTTTCAGCCAGCTTCAACTTTACTAAAAAAAATATCCCAAGATGGAAAAGCAAGTATGGATACTATTTTTAAAGAAACCTACATAGTCGACGACGCGCATGCCTCCACAACTTCATTTTGATCACACCTGTCAGATTGTGAAATATTTTGAGATGCAGCAATTCTGAAAATTAAATATTATTTGAAAATAATTTACTTACAATAAATACCTGGTTGATTGAAACAAATACCTTCGAAATCAACCTATTATTTGAAGAGACCAACTAAAGTCATGTGATTACTTAGCATATACTTTACACCATCTGTTTACGTCATCTTACTAGAGCGACTCAAATGAATTTATTTCTCTTAAAATACAATACAACATACCTTCGACAATTAGACATCCTTGCAGTTTGTAACTTTTTTAGTTCTCGTTCACTAAGTCCTTTTCTTTTTCCCCATTTCACTATTTATTTTGAAACTCGGAGCAGCTAAGAATTTGAGCGTAGTCTTCTCGTCTCAACGGAGCGATGGGTACTGATGTGTGAAATAGAAATATGTGTCAAGCTTCACAAACGTGCGACGGAAGATGACTTTTTCCGCGGAATCAAAACGTATTAAGTGCCAAAAGTGTTTAATCGTTATAAATCCAAAACTAAAAGTAATTTTAAAAAATGGCTAGACATAGCCCTTACTTATTTTTCAATATAATTATTTATAAAAAAATTGTCATCATAGTAATTGCCATGTCCAGTATAAAACGAAAAAAAGGGAAAATCAGACGTAACTTCGTGATTTTTTTTTATCGAGATAATTTAATTATTTTATGTTTTTGATCAAACACAACCCTCGAAAATATAATGAAGCGTAACATTTAATAAATTCATAAAATTTCATCTAGTATTTATCACGTACAATCAAGAAGAAGATTGGTAGTTTTGCTTTATGCGCACTCTTAACCACATCTCCTCGTGCATTAGTCAAGGGAGAACCCCATACCGCGGACTTGGCGTTGAGGTCTCCCAAGACGAGCACCCGATGCGAACGGTTTTGTCGGACCAGTACTTCCAACTCGGACATAAAAGTCTCAAATTGGGCTAGTACTTTGTTAGGGGAGAAGTAAACGCCAATTACAGTTATTTCCCCCACCAACGCGGAGACCCATCCATTCCCTTTCTCAACCCTTCGGAAAGGGGGGGGCGCCGGCAGCCACATTTGTAACCATAGCCACTACGCCGTCGATATCCGCCACCCAGTCATCCCTTTGGGGGACGAAAAGCGGCTCAGCCACCACCGCTACTTGCACCATCCACTGTAGAAGGCTCTGATGTAGAAGGTCCTGAGCCATTCTACAGTGGTTGATGTTCGCCTGCAAAAACTTTAGGGCCATTCTTATACGGGAGCAGGCACCATCTCCTCGTCCCTAGGTTGCGGGCGGCTGGGCGGCGGCTGGGTGATAGCCTCAGCTGCCGTCTTGGTCACTTTCTTGGGTCGCGGGGCCGTGCAGGACTTGCTGCCTACCCTGTGCCCCGCAGGCTTATTGGCCGTAGCACACAATGTGCAGTGCGCCTCTGCCCGGCACTCGACAGCCTTATGGCCGAGCTGACCACAACGGAAACATTGTTGGCTGCGGTCAACTTCCGATGTGCAGCGCCCTTGCACATGACCGACCTCTAGGCATCGGAAACACCGCATTCTACGCGGCTCGAGCAACTTCACGGGAGCCGCCACCCATCCCACCAGAATCCGGCGATCGCCGGTCAGTTTCTTAGCGGTCACTACGGGGCAACGTACCCACGCAGTGCCGAGTCCCGACTTGTCGCGGCGTATAGCGCCGGCTTTGATGGATTCGGGCAAGCAGCCACCAGCTTTGGCCACCGCAGCCGTTAGTTCTTCGACGGTGACCGACTCGTCCAATCCAGATATGCGGATCTCCGCAGTCTTTACGGGCCTGTGAATGCGGACATGCTCTGTCCCGAGTACTAATCTCAATTTTTCTGCCAGGGAGTTGGCCTTATCGCCACTTGTGGCTCCCGGCACCTCAATGATGGTCGCACCAGTAGCGGCCCGCCGGAAACGTACGGACTCAATTCCCAGCCCCGCCAGGTCTATTTTGGACTTGGCGTCCCCAAGAACGCTGGCGTACGTGGTTCCCTTCTTCTCTGCCTCTGGCTGCAGTGTCAAGACTACTGCCTCCGAGCGGGGGGCACGAACCTTCGCGGGAGGCTTCTTTTTCACCTGTTCAGACTTGCGGCGTGACTGGGGCTGCGACAGCGATTGTTTCGCCGCGCCTGACTTCTTCTGAGCCTTCCCCCCTTTGCCAACTTTGGTCCAGGCTTCTGGTGGTTCCAAAGTACCGACCGCAGCGCTCGAATCGTTGGGAATGCTTTTAGCAGGAGGGACCTGCTTCGCCTTTTTGTTGGCTGCTGCTTCACGGGTTTTTTGGGGTGCAGAGGCACCTTTAGGCTGGGCCTGTGAACCCGCGTCCACAGCAACCGAAGGCGGCTGTTTGGTCCGAGGACGTAACTGCCTCTGAGGCTCAGGAGGAGGCATAGATGGGGTTTGGGTCACCTGGGCATACATTGCTCTTGTCCGATCCCCAGCCAGTGGCGGCCTCACACGAGGGAGGGCAGGGTCCACCTCGGGTCGCGGGTATCGCGCTTCCATCATAGTGCCCATTCTGATGGTTAGATTGCGCTCTATCTCATCCATACGCGAATCTTGCTGTGCCAGGATATCCTGACGCAGGGTCTTGATTTCTCCGCTGAGATCAGCTAACCGCTTCTGCAGCATGGCATTTTCGCTCATTACGAGCTCGTGCTTTTGCTGCAACGCCGCAAAGTCCCTTCGCAGCTTTGTGTTCTCGTCAGTGGCGTTGAGCTTTAAAACCCTGGCGGCTAGAGCTTCAGCCTTCTCGTGAGCGTCGTAGAGGGCACGCTGAAATGTGGCCTTCGAGTTCTTAGACGTTTTCCCGACTTTTAAGACCATAGCCGCCATCTGCAGGAGGTCTTCTCTAATTGTCTGTGCAGAGTCTTCTTCCTCAGCGCCAGACACCGACATGTAGGACTCGCTTAGGCGTGTCCCTCGTCCGTCTGGCGTCATGGCCTGAGATATCTGCTGTATCTCAGCCTTGGCCTGCTCTTCGGCCTCTCGTCTGTTGGCGTCTTCAACTTCTTTCCGGTAAGCCTTTTTGGCTTGGTGCAGGCCGACATATGCGCCCGTTGTGGGCGGTCGACCTCTTCCCCTGTGCAGCTTAGGGACTTTGGGCGCAGATGCCTCATCGTCCGGCATAACGTCTGAGCCGGAACAAGAGTTCTCGCTGGTCGATCGACTTCGATGTCCTGAACGACTCCGTCTTCTCGGAGCCCAAAGGCGCCCTTGCCCTTCTTCTGCCGTCAATCGAGTAAGCCCTACAATGGGCAACGTCTCTGACACCGTCACCTCTGACGACGTCGATGCTTTTGGAGGCAACTCCTCCAGGGGACTATCCGTTTCGCATTCCTTTCCTACCAACCGACCTGGAAGCACGGACTCAATGTCACCCTGATCAACAGCTTCTGCTGCTGCGACTACCATCTCGTTCTCTTCACCGAGAACTGCAAACTTATTACTAACACTAAAACTAAAAGGAGAGTTCAAATTTTCCATCTGATTCCCACGAGTGCGGGGGATCTAAAAAGTCCACCCAGGCAGTGCCCCCTGTACCTGGGTAACCCTAATACTGCACGAGGGCGGGTGTTCTCGTACAGTTGGCCGCTAGCTGGCAGGCGTTCACCCATCCTGCCACCTCGAGACCGGGGCGGCCGAACGTCACGCGAGGCCCCGAAGGGCGCCCAACGTCCGACCTTTTGGGGTTTTTAGTGAGGTTGGCTCCTCTTGGTCCGGGCGACCAAGCCAGGACCCCTACCCCCGCCGGGCCGCGAGACATGTCCACGACACCCAAACGGGGAGCAGGTTGCCAGACGGTTGGCCTGAGCCACCCACCTAGTCGCATAACCACGATGATGGGCCCGTCCAGCCGCAAGCCTTGAAGGCTGCCATCCCACGAGCGAGGCTCCGCTAGTCCGAAGGACTCCAGCGCGCAGAAAGAATCTGCCCGACGACATAACGCCAACACCTTGTCACACGAAATGACCGCAGACCTTGAAGGTCTGCCATACCACGCTGCCACTTCTACAGCCGCTGAGCCTACAAGAGACTCCAGAGCATCACACGCCTCAGCCTCTTATTACAAGAGGCGAGAGTGAGCCCTACTGCCCCGCCCGACGAGGGCCAGTCATACTGGACTCCCCGCCACGCGGGTTGTCTCTCTTCGCTTCCCCGGAGCAGTGTGCCCCGGGTACTGAGCCCCCCTACCACGCCAAGGTGGAGACATATTCAGGGGGGATGGAACTCTCTCCTCACTTTTCGCCTACTATTTGTCAATTTCGTACAAACGACAAAAAACACTGAATTAACTGCTAGTTTACCATAAAAGGGTAAACTTACTGAGAAGACTTATCCTAAACCTACCTGAGGCACCACCGAGTTCTACAACCGCCTTATTCTTCCGTAAAAGTAACACCCTATCTGGAGTACAACTTGACTGCACAACTTTTATCGGACCGCAGGAGTATATCGTTCGCCCATAAAGATTCATAGAGAGGGGGGAGGTTCTCCGAGCGAGGAATGCTCTTTGGTCCGTTCTAGTACTTTTCGCCGTCGTTACATCAAAACTTTTCGAGCACTTTCGGATGTGTGCATTTAACTGACTTGTGGTTTTGACAGATAGAGTGGAAAACCGTAAACAAGTATAATCGTTTATTGGACACTATTGTCCTTTCAGATCTAAATGTGAGATACGAGTAACAAAGCGCATCAAAAAGTACGAAAGACCCCAAAACCTTATCTTATAAGAAAACCATTTAGGTCTGCTAAGTATATTGTAAACAAACCCTTGAAACATTAGGAGAGGTTTGTCTCTGTGCTCATTAAAAAAGTTGTTATTTCAATATCTTGTAATCTGAGAACAAGTTGGCAGATGTGAAGAAAGTCTGTACAGATGGGGATACGCTGAAGGATACAATGCGTGCGAGTGTGATGCCTACTATGAACCACCTTGTAGCGTGCATAACGTTTCTGGACTGCTGTACACGAAAAGATCTAATGTGTGCTAATGTTGCCGTGAAGGTGGTAATATTTTGGTTACAAATAATATGAAGCGGCCATCGACGATCAATGATTTTTTTCACGAAGAACATAGAAATATTTCATTAATTAGTAAAATAAATATGTACAAGTATTTCACTGTACTCAACAAGTTTTTTCAACAAACACGTTGTGAGGGTGGCGGAGTTTTGGTCAAATAAAGTTTAAAAAACCGTTGCTAACGACCCGATAAGAAGAAAAACAAGTATTTTCTTCACTCGTGTGGAACTAGAATTTAGTTTCAAAACTAATAAGATGAAACTCTCAAATACCACTTAGCAATAAAATATTAATCTAGTTATGAGCTGAAACGTCTGCAAAGTACAAAAGTTAACCGATCACTTCAACATTCCTCATAAAAAGGCGACCTTATCAAAAGTACATTGTAACTTGCGCTTCCAACTTCAGCATATGATTGTTCCACAAGCATCGGGAACTCGGGATTGCTCTCCGAGTCTCCGTCCTTTTTCAAAGGCGTCGTTGCGTCGAAACTTTTGTGCACTTTGTGATGTAAGTTCGGAACTCAGTTGTGGTTTTGACCGTCTGTGACTTTACATTCTGCTTTTTATGTCGGAAGTGATAAGTTGTTAGGGAACTTGCTTTTGAGGCTGGCGTACGTTCTGGATTAGCTAGTGTATGTTGGCATGTCTAAAAACTTTTGTCAAACTTCGAAACCGTCGTTTGCTTATAACATGTTGCCAAATTAAATTGTGTGGTTTAAGGGCATATGTCAGTTTAAATTAGTTAAGTGGTTTAGTGTTTTACTAGTGTGCCATTCGGCCATTTGTATTCTAATGAATTTATAAATAACATAAATCAATTCATCAGACAGTGTGTCCAAAGTGCTGTTCAAAATGGAAATACCAAATAATAACGTTAAGGAAATTAGTTCCAAAGAATATCAAAAGATGGAGTTATACTCCTTTGAATCGCACAAGTAATGCGTTTTGTAAATACTACATATTGTACGATTAATAATTGTAGTCAGCAAAATGACTACAAAAAAGGGTGACCCGCTACAACAGTGACGTTCGGCAATCACTAGACTTAGACATTTAGTCATGCTTTATTTTATTAGTTATCAAAGCCTTTTTTAAATTGTAAATATTTAATACTTACACAACGAATTAAATAATACGATTTAAGAAATACGGACCCTACCTCCGAATTAAAACTTCTCACAAAAAAATTATAACCATAGCTGGGAAAAAAATGTTCAAAGAGGTTCAGGGGAATTAACACTTGAAAGTCAGGAAAATACAAGTAATTATATACCTACGTTTTTATTCGTTACGGTTGCTATTGACTCCGACTCCGATTCTGAATCGGAATCGGAATCAGTTACATTTATAACGAAGGAATCCACATATTGGTCTATAATGTGGTCGAGTTGACACATTTTGTCTTCGACTTTTATGACATGGTGTATGCACTGTCTCGAACTATTAGGCGTCACCTCTTTCAGGCCTTCTTCAAATATTTTTTTTACCTCTTTTATTTTAAAAGTTTTATTGTTCCTGGCAACGTACCCCTTTGCTTGAGCCCAAACTAACTCTATTGGGTTGAGCTCACAGCGATAAGGTGGCAGACACAGGATTATGACACCGTATTCAGCGGTCAACTCTTCCACAGCCTAGCGTTCGTAATTTGATTTTTGTAATTTTACTATTTCGATTAATTGAGCCTTTATCATTGTAGGTTGATATTTAATTTGTTTTTCATCTAACCACTGAACAATATCAGCCTTCCGCCAGTTTGAAGTGGGGATTCGCTCGACTTTTCTTGAATGGTACGGAGCGTTATCTAATACCAGCACCGCATTTGGCTTTAATTTTGGCAAAATGCTTTTAAGCCATTTCTCAAAACACTCTGAATTCATCTCTTCATGATAGTCCATACTATTTTTCTTCAATTCAAAAATAAGTAAACCGGAATCTACAAAACCTTCATCACTGCCTATATGTGAAATTATAAGGCGTCGTCCTTTGCCGGTTGGGCCCTTTAGGCCTGTAGTCAAACCTTTAGAAAACGCTTGTTTGGAAGATTCTACTGTTGTATCCTCCCAAACTTTTCCAGTTGTATGACCTGTTAATAAACGAAATTCTTACCTGTAAATAATATAATACAAAAACAAAACACTTTGAAACTGAAAACCTATTTACTAAATACAGTTTACCGAAATACCTCTATGTCTCAAGACGAAAGTCTGGCCAGTGTGTGTTGCCAGTAATGACATATGGAAGTGAGACGTGGTCATTCACTACGACTATTTTGCCAGGCTGTAATGTCGACTAACTTTTAATTGTAAAAACTCGATTTACCACATCACTATTTATTTGGGACTGAAAACCTGCCACACTGAAAATGTAATTTCACTGACTACAATTAAAAATCCTAGTATAGCAAATTTATCAAGGTGTTTTAAACTCTTGGTTTTTTATTCAGTAGATTTGGGCCCTCATTTTACACAATGAATAGTTAATCCATTAAAAAAACAAATTTTGAATTGAATTTCGTTTATAGTAAGGTTATATAACAGCTAAGTAATAACAGTGACCGTATGTTATGAATGCCCTATTCATGCGTTTCGTGTTTTGAACAAAGTAGCGCCAGTATTGAATGTGCAATCGGTACCAATCTGCTGTCACCGAAGCTAACAGAGTCTGTCGAGTGGCTACAAAGGGCCCCAGGCGGTGGCCACCGTTTGCACACCAATTCGCACTCGGGAAGCTGAATGCTTGCATACTGCTATTCAGCAATGTGATCAAAGAGAAATGGTTTGGTCACATCAAAAGGGAATCGCAATATAACTAAACCAACTGTGCTAATATTACAAGATTGGAGTGTGCATTTGTGCAAGCTTGGACTGCACCCAATTTTGATCAAAGGCAAAGCATTTAGTAGAAAATCAATTTATTGCATGAGTAGTTATGTCACGGAATTACGATTTACAACAACCGTAAATGTAAAATCGGATTATGTAAACTCATACAAATCATACAATATTAATAATAGTTTAGAAACCTATAAGTATCAAAAATGAGGTTATAAGTAGGTATATTCTTATTTTTGCCAAGTTTGTATTGTTTGTGCTTTTCTTGCTACAAGAGAAAGCATTATTTTAACATTGAAACAATGATTGATGTTGTCCCAAATTATATAGGTACGGTTAGGGAAATGAACACTTAATAAGTTTTAATAAAAGGTAAATGTTACTAGCTACTGTATAAGCCCGAGCACATTATAACATCGTCTATACAAACGGCGAACATTTTTTCCTGATAATTATTTTATTTTTGTTTAGCTTTTCGGACAACGTTATTCTCACATGGCTTTTATGGGGCGTGCAAAATGTAATATACGAACAACGAAGGAAGGCACTAGCCAGAAACAAACCTAGTCCATTGTCGGGGCACTACGTAGCTCAGCAAACTGAAGTGTTGGTTGTCGGGCTCAGAACTAATGGCTCAATCCGAGTGCTCAGTGTGGCTCACTGGCTCGTAGCGGCGCCGTTTGTTTGTATGCTTCACTGGTTCACTACACCCGTGTTTATAGACACAATACTGATACTTATAAACTGGCATAGTAGGTTTTCAAATACAAATTCGAATGTTTTATTTCAGGCCAGGGCCATATCCAGTTTGTATGTGACGACGAGTACATGAATACATTTTACTATTTGATAGTATATTTCTGATTGATATTGGTCAAAAAAACCGTTTCTTGGAAATTCATAGGAACAAACTCAGCCTTATTCCATCTAGATTCATCCTAAGATTTATGGTAACTATAAATAATCTGAAAACCCACTTCCGTGATAAGTTAACCCTAAATCACGTTAAATCGTTTAACTTCGGCGACGTCGCTTGTCCCAAGTTCGGAAGCAGCCGACGAACCAGATTATACGTGATATGTGGCCGAGGAAGGGTTAACTGGTGTGACCTTAAGCTGTTTGTAACGATCTACACGACATGTTGGACGTGAACATAACAACGGTTCCAATGATCAGGACAAAGGCTTCGATTAGAGAAAGCATAGGTACATAAATAATAATACTCGTACATGAATGTCGTTGGAAATTAATCCACACAGCGCCACCTAGTCCCCGAATAAGCAAAGATTGTACCATGGGATAGTAGACAACAGATAAACACACTTACATAGAAAGCATCTGAATAAATAAAATGAATTCAATAAGTATGTAAGTACTTCCACTTACAACTGAGAAGTGTGTTAAAAAAGTTTAAAAAACATCATTTTTCATGAATGTAAGAAAAAATTAGTTAAAAATCTTTTTCTAAATATTAGGGACACCCAAGAAATCACATAAAAACGTTTAAACAAGGTTTCAGGGGATGTCGCACTAGTTTAACACTATCGTGGAAAAGGAAAAAGTGGCTTGCTCAAACGTCTTGTTGGAAATATTAAAAGGACGCTGGTGTTAAACTTGCGATGCTGTTGGGACATCCAAAAATCTTTAATTCAAAACCCTTTGTGAACCAGATCGTTTCATAATTCGAGGGTAAATCACATTGCATCGTTTGTCTGACTTACAATGTTAGTGCTCACAAGGCACTAGTCTAACCAGATTACGCATGTATGGGGCCAGCGAGCGCGCGGGGGTTAAGTGGTCGACCTGTTTGATTGTTTGGAGGAATTGCTGGCAGTTGACGGGTTACATTACGAAGTTCGTAACACAGATATTGACTATAAAGAGGATAGATGTTAGATTTTGTTTATTTAAAAGAGCTTATATTTTGATTATAATATCGAGAGATAGATGTCAATAACCATATAGTGACAGATAATATCTTAAAACACATTTTGAGAAATAAACATACAAGAATCCTTTCACACCGGAAAAATGCAGTAGGTACCTAAAGAGTCTGCAGCAAAAGTTGAACAACGAAGAGTTGAAGAAAAACTTGACACGTTCTAACTTGGAGATGTTCATAGGAAGGAAACCGCATTGCAGGTTCAGGTAGCAAAGCTGAAATATATTTAACATACCGAATATACAACTGAGACTTGAAATAACAACAAGAAAAAAAAGTCTTTATAAAACAGTTTAAAGATGTGTCAAGCAAAATCGAATCCGATAAAATAAGGAGCCAAACTACATACAATTTTGAAAATGTGTCGGAAAATATTCTGCCAGGTGATAACTTTCTTTTCATTTATTTAAAGAAGACCGACATACCGAAATTCCGAATCATAACTAAAGACGCATAAGCAGTATTAGAAACAGTACATAACAGTAATAAGCCGAAAACAAGGCTCCACGTTGAACGATAAAGACTGATTTAGTAAAGTTTAGAAAGACGAAAACAAAGTATTTGTAAATAATAATAAGAAACCGCAATGCAGAGGCTAAGGTAAAATTCACCAGGTCCTCGACCGACCTTGACGAAGATCTAAGTAGGTCTCGCAAACTTTTTAGTTACCACTTATTCCAAACAACAGAATCAACAAGTCGAATATATAATAACTATAGAGTTAAGAAATGAACTTAATTATAGAAGGAAGAATGGCTTCTACATTAAATTTTAGTGAAGGTGTTAAAAGTTAGTTAAAAGAGGAACAAATCTAGCCATTTCGGTCGCATGCTAGATGAACTATAGGCTGAAATAGAGACTGATTGGTTGACAGATTAACAGCAATGGCGAGGTCAGAGCATGCTCGTAATTGAAGAATTGGTTCATTGGAATCGGTAGAAGAGCTCCGGACCGAAGGTCATAAAATTGTTATCACAAAATACAAACAAATCTTTCTGAATATTCAAGAAATCCTTAAAGAGTACGTTACGTAATACTTTTCCCGGGGTAGTGAAGTCCTGAACGGGCATCTTTTACGACCCGCCTCGGGGGTAATTAACTTAGACCGGCTCCGGGCAACATTAACGTGTATTTAAAATACACGTTATCGCGGAAATGGAAAGTAGGGTTAACAAGGTTTGGAACAAATAAATAAATGGGCTGGAGGATGCTCAGCGAATATCCTTGGAGTGCAAAAGACTAGATAACAAGTAGAGTAGTAGTCAAAAAGACGAACACTCAAAGTGGAGTGCTCACTCAAAGTGGAGTGTGCGGCCACGTGAATAAAACGAGATTAGAAAAGTGGCTAAAGATGCTCACACAGCAAGCACCGGTAGACAAATATCGTCACCGAGCCTAGCTGAGAAAAGACGGTGCACTATTTTTTATTTTGCCACACAATCTCATTTTCCTTATAAATTGTAGCCTATGACCTATTCAGATATATCAGCTATATCATTGTAAATTTTGTGAAAGAGCAACACGTAACATTCATCTATACGAACTTTCGCATGTATAATATTAGAAGAAAAACATCCCATTGCACCCGTGCGAAGCCGGGGCGGGTCGCTAATAAGTCATAATTCAATTGGCACTAGTAAAATAAGAGTTTCGTACACGTACTACTTCTTCGACTCCATTCCAAAGGAAATGATTAAGCTATAAAGTTCTAGTTTATTGGAAACTAGAGCAAAAGTTTTTTAATAACAGATTGGTCAGCAGTTTGCAGAAAACACAAAGTTATGAGTTCTTATAAACTCACTAATACGTAGTGGTAATGAACAAAACAAAATTAAGGAACTTTCCGATTAAGAAATGTTTTACCACAACAGTTTAGTCCTGAATATGTTTCAGAGTCAAGTCAAGTGGGTAATTAAGTTAGAGGTAACGTGCTAACAAAAGTGGAAGTTATCGCCTTTGCGAAGGGAAAGTGGGGGTAATAAATCTTAACGCCAAGTAGACTATCAAGGTAAGTGCGGTAATGTATTGAACAACTAGTATCAATAAAATGAGGATAATACTCGTATAAACATACTTACACACACACATTTGTAAGTGGTATTGCGTACTTTTGAGTCAATTTGAAAGGGAAAGTAGCGTGAGACACCCACCCATGAGGAGGAACAGTGACCTGATTCAGGTTGTAGGATTTCAGTGGATACACTGCCGGCTTTATGAGGAGGCCTATGTTAAACAGTCTACGTCAGGCGGCTGGCGATGATCATAATATACCACTTGGCGACCAAGTTGGTGTAATGCTTTGACTACTATAGCAGTGATTGGCACAGTACAGTCTTGTTTTACTGGTTCAGGTTTTTTTACCTGGTAAGAGGAAATTCGGAAGAAACCTTTTTCTTCCGAATTTCCTCCATAGGTCAGGCACGATCCCCTGTCAGGCTCTGTCAGTTCTCCGTAGGGTGTTTCAAATTGAATTAATTCAATAAAACTATGAGATAGTGTGACATGTGAAAGAAAGAAAGAAAAATAATTTATTTATGTGCAAGTTCAGTAGTTCAGATTTTCTGTGTGTTGAAGGTTAGAATTATTAATTTATTCTTTATTGCACATAATCAATTGGTACAAATGGCGGAGGCATTCTCTACCAGTCAACCATGGGGCTAAGCAGAAAATATGGTAGGTATAACATATATTAAATTAAACTTCTTCAACCGCCTTCTTCTCGTAAAGTTCGGTTTCCGAGCCACACTCGTATATCTCTTATGCCAATTGCGATATAAAATCTAATTAATATTTCACCATTAACCCTTAACGTCTCCGACACGGCAATGTAATGGCCTAAAACGACCCGTTATGACCTACTTCAGACGTTAGAATTGGAACCCGAGGATTTTATGAACCGGCGAAGTATAATTCCAAGCGTGAAGCGTCGTAAAACATTGACAACGGTGGTGGTCGTGATAAAAGGGAGGAAACTATTATTTGAGATATGCTTTACAGTTTATAGCTCGCGACTGAGAGCAACAAAGTCCACTTTACAGGTTTATTCTGGTCGTAAACTTTCAACTGGTTCCTTGATGCATTTCTTCGCGATACTTATATCCTTTTTCTCACATTTTATCTCTGGCAATCTTTGTAAAATACTACGTCTTTGAAAGTTATGGCAGCTGTAATATCAATAACTTGAATATCTTTTAAAAACTCATCTACATTGTAATATAAGAAAATTAAAGTGCATTTTAACGAAAGACTGAAAACGATGGATGGGTTCCAAAGAGAACATGGAAGAGGACTCCTGGCTCGAAAATCTGTGTACCTGGTTCAATGTGAGCACCAGATTGTTGTTCCAAGCACAGCGGTCTCTAAAGATCAGAATCTTAGTTAGCACCACAAAAAGAAGAAGAAACCTCGAAAGGAAAAGGGTCTTTCCTGTCTGTCTGTTGTATGATGACCATCGACCCTAGTAGGTACTTAGTGCGCGTTATTGAATAAGTATGTTAATCGCATAATGACAATATTGATGACTCAATTCCTGTTAATTTGATTGGGTTTAAATTGGAAATTCTTAATTGCTATGTTCGGACGTGATTCCCCCGCGTTACTGAAACTGACCTGCATTCGGATTTGCATAACGAACGAGTAATGATGAGTCGTGCCTGAAAATGTTTCCAATAAAACACTAAAAACGTTTGTAACTAATATTGCGATCATTTATACGCCTGCAGGATTCGTATAAAAAAAGACTTAATCTCACGGTCAAGCAGATCGACGTTTGTCGTTTGTCGCAGAGACGTGTCATATGATGAATTCATATGTTGGGTGCGAAAAGACAATACGTCGTTTAAGTTCACCACGTATGTCATATTTTGAAGATATTCGCTAAAGCATCTATAGACGCCTCGTTTAGTCCAATCAGAATCCAGGTACGACCAAAAGAATCCCTTGAAATAACAGCAGCAAAAAAGTAACAGCATGATAGTCACTATCCTATGGAAACAGTACGTAAGTCAATTCGGCTTTTTGGCTCTCCTGGAAAGTTGCTAAAAATAACATACCTACGTGGTGTTAGAACTTGTACGACGATTATGCTTTGGTGGCCAAAGATGAGACGAGCAGCGGGCCTAACATGAGGTCCACAACTACATTCTATCACGCTTTTTTAGCAGTAAAACCATACGAATTGCACGAGAAAACGCGTGACAACGTCGTGGTTTTTATCTTAGCGGGATGCACTCGTTCATAACTTATAGCTCAAGATCTGCCAAAATGGATGGAATGAGGATCATCGCGCGTGGGATTCTGTTCTGCGTTGCAGTGAGACGCTTCGGACTCAAAATAATATTGTTATCATAATCGGTATCATGCACACGAATCATTGGTTGTACTATAACATCGTTTACCTTTGTTTACGTTACCACCATCGTTTACCATCGTTTGCATTTATATGTGGGTATAAATACTTAAATGTATCAAAAACTCAAAAACTTAAATAGTGCTATTCGCCTTGATAGCATACCAAAGCAGTTAGGAGCAAGAAATACAGTAATCACTAATCACTACTAAAACAGACTGAGAATTAATGGCAAAGTCAGGTAGTGGAGGCGTCTGGTCCATTTGAATAACAGTTAAGGGTCGGGCTGACTACTGGAGCAATAACTCTTCGGGATAGAGCAGTATCAGACTTCACTGTGCTCCCGAATAGTCTAGCAAGAGGACCTCGAACTGAATGGAATTGTATGCAGTGCAACTATCTTTTTAACATATCGTATGTAAGTGGTAAATATGCCATGAAACCCCTAACCGATAAGGTGAAAGTAATCTGGAGTTTAAAACCGCGTCTCAATAAACGTAGTTTAATTGTGAATACAAAAAAAAAACATTGACAAACAAACAAACAAACAAATTTATTTGTGTTTTTATAAATAAAATAAAAATCTGAATAAAATATTAATTGTTTTAAATATAAATAATAATTAGTAAAGTCTGCTCTATAGCTTTCCATGTGAAATTTATTATTACATAAGCCTTTAATTTTATTTTGTTAACACTTGTTTTAGCTTAAATATAAAACTGCTGTCCTCGAATATTGCAATACCTTAGCGGTAACTAAGTTGTAAGTACTTTTCTGATATTATACACCATAATGTAACACTTGGTATGCAATAAAAAATTGAATTGAATTGAATTACTAAAAGTAGTAGGTAAATGGTGAATGAAGACATCTAAGTGTGCATTGGTAAAGTTGATGAATAATGAACGTTTTAGACATTTACCCACGAATTCCCAAACGTCGATAAACACTAAGCACGCGCTCACGCTCATGCTGACCCTTTCAGTTCTATTGACATTTTACGGGACAGTATGAGCGTGAGCGCGTGCTTAGCGTTGATTGACGTTTGTGAATTCGGGGGTTGTTCAAGCTTTCAGAGACTATTCACAAAATACATACAATTAGTCATGCCAGAGGAGTAGTTCGTAACGGCCATGACAGCACTATGTTGAGAATAAATGGTATAGGTAAACTGCTGGTAATGGTCCATTTGAATAACAGTGAGGCCGTCTGGACTAATGGAGCGATAACTCTGGGATGGAGAGAGAACTTTCGGACTTTAGCAAAGTGGGGCTGGGTGATGAGCTGAGCGGGTTTTGGATTGGATAAGTTACTGTGAGGTTAAGAAGTGGGAAAGTATAGTATTTTTATATTATTTGAATACCAGTTTTAAAGAAAACTAGAGTAGGTAGGTGATGTGGTAGATCAAGGAAAGACGATCTCGAAAAAATAGGCTTGGTTGACGCTTGATTGAAGAGAGAAGTAATAAGAATAAAGAATATCTGACTTATAGGAATAACACACAAACCAATAACCGAATTAAAAGGCCGAAATCTCACAAAATATCCACCCGGTAACCGGTGAGGGTAACCGGCAAGAAAATAATGAAGGCATCAAATAATCGCTGGTGCGACTAAAGTAAAGCTGGGTTAGAGACTAAAACTTGCACTGCTTGTGAGAGTTTACCAATAAAATCGGCTGAATATCACGCACCATCTGCACCAGTGTCGTGATGACTAGGTGTTGAAGTATTTGCCACGATCGAAATCAGTCGAATAAATCATCATGAATTTTTACTTAATCAAAATCGCTACTCTCCTCAATGAACCCACAGCCCACTGTTCCAGAGCGTACCGTTAATCCCGCCAGAGGTCGCTTTTTAGCGGGAACAGGCGAACCCTCAGAGCCGCTATCGAGAAGATGCATCAATTAATTCGCAACAAGGAGGTAGTTAGGGCTGCCACCACTTTTGTAGTTGGGGGTTTAATATTAACAACATTTACCTGAAAGAAAATTGAGTCTAAAGGACAGAAAAATATTTACCAAAGTACGTAATTTATTATTATAATTCCCTTGGTGAAATGTGGGCTTCTGAATGTTCTGTTCAACATGACGGCAACAATCAGTGTGCCTCTGACTAACCC
Organism: Udea ferrugalis; assembly: GCA_950022985.1. Taxonomy (NCBI): domain Eukaryota; kingdom Metazoa; phylum Arthropoda; class Insecta; order Lepidoptera; family Crambidae; genus Udea; species Udea ferrugalis. The sequence goes on along the minus strand of OX465524.1, from coordinate 18,014,559 downwards.
ATTAGGGATATGGTCGTGACGGTTGGTTTATTATTATGGTCCAAAAAACAAAAAACAATTTAGTTGGAAATGAACGATATTAGGTATGTAAGATCTTTCACTAACAAATCAATTCTAATAATATCAATTCTGATACTTGGCATTTTCTTGCTAGAGGAACAGAGATTGAATTTGAGGAATTAAAAAAATCAGGTTTATTTTGGCTCGGATTTATTGAAAAGACTTTAAGGAGCATTTTATTTTCACGCAAAAGGCGTCTAGAATACTGTAATCTGTAGTAGCATATAGGTGTGGTAAGACTCAGCCTCTGTTCAAAGTAAAACATATGATAGCACTGAAACAACATTTTATTACAAATCATAAACTTGTGGCAGCCCTAGCCGGCTTGTTTTTATGCTTCACTCTTATAAGTTGAGTGGTGCTTCTTCAGTTGAGTGGCTGTAGAAAGGAAACGCGAGCGTACAAGGAAAATAAATTGTTGCTCTCAACATACAAACAAATGTGTGAGGCAGTGAAATTGCTACGAAAGGTTCGTTTTATGTACGGAATGTACGGAAGTAAGTAATTAGGCTTAATATTGTCACATTTTTGGGAAAAATGCTCCACGATGACATCAAGTAATAATTAGGCCTAATATTGTCCCACTTTCGGGAAAAAGGCTACATGATCGACGCCGAGTCATCTCTTGCTTAATTGCCACACTTATCACATATGGGCTGGTGAATTCAAACCCGGAAAAAGATTTTTCCCTCTCTTGCGAAAAATCTGAAATAGATTGCCCGACCCGGAAATTTAATCTGCGACTTTATTATTTCGGGACAAGCTTAAGTTTCGGATGCCAGGCCAGGAAGTAAATTGATGGGAATTTTGTGATGTATTTTTCGAGAATCTTTGGGCTTCGGAAGGCACGTTAAGCAGTGGGTCCTTTGGCTGACGTCGGTGAATATCAGTCGTTAATCCTGAACGGAGGCCTTAGGTTTCATAAAAACTGGCAATTAGGGTCCCTAGGGGGTTCTAGGGTGTTTTTAACACTCGTCCCACTTGCATTTCTCGTTTTTTTTAAGGTAATTGAACAGAATTACAGAAAAACACAGTTACTTACGGCCAGATCCAGAAATCAATTTTGGAATATGGCTCGCACCACCTGACAGATAAAGTAAAATTCATAACGTGTCATTAAGTTAGCTCACTGTGTTTAGTAGTGGGACTTTCAGGCAGATTTTCACATTGCTACAAAGGAAACAATACATGTAAATTAGATAGACAAAGGCGATATTTTCATAGTTTTTAATTAAGCAGCACAAAATACGAGACCAAGCTCGAAAGCTCTACCCTTAGAATTAAGCTGAAGAAATATCCAGAACAAACGCCGCATATAAACTGGTAAATTAAAATTTTAATCCCACACTCAGTTCAGATAAGATACTTATGCTTAGTTGCGCTAAACGGAGGCAACACTCTAGCTCACTATTTAAATTTACAGTCAACCAAAGCCATAGCTCAGCTGTCCAGTATAAACTGAGCTTTAGATGTGAGGAGTTCGCGTAGTGTTCTAAACTCACAAATATACCCTAAAGCTGAGGATGACTTTTTTTTTTTTTTTTTTTTTGTGGGGAAATCCTCATGGATACCTCGCTGCCCGGGGGGACGACGAGGTTATGTCGGACTCCTACCGACTAAAACCCCACGGCACTCGACCGTGGCACTTTGGCGGCGAAGCTGGATCCTACCGTAAGTAATGCCGCACTGCTCCGCCGCCAGTGCTAGCCCCTAATGGGGCCCCCTCCAACCGACCCCCCAACGAAGGGGGGAGGCCACGAAAGCGCCTGGAGTACGCAGGCACTTTCGCCGTCTCGGTGGACGCCGTGCAATGCAAGCCAGAGCACCCCCGCACTCCGGCCCGCTGGCACCCACTGTTCGCAGACCCTACTGGGCCCGCAACCACGAGCCACCCAAAGGGCGGCTCCGCTGCCGTAACCGGCGGTACGGCCCCGCCGGGCCGCGATGCACAGGGGGGATCAGCCTCGGATTACTGGCCCCCACCAACCGGTTGTGCGCCGCGGCCCCAACCACGCGCCTCAAGGCGCCTGCAGGCCCCACTGGCCCCGCAGCCCCACGTCGCCCTTGCGGACCGCAGCGGGTGGGTTCCCAGTCCACCACACTGCCACGCCTGGGTTCTCTTCGCTTCCCGGTGGTTCCCCTATCACCGGTACTAGGCCCCCTCGCCACGCCGAGGCGAGAACCCATGAGGGGGAAGCTGAGGATGACTGTACCAGTCTTATCTAACTTATTTCCCTCCTCCTTTTAGCCAAAGTGAATACGAGTATCTAGTACTGTAGCTTTACTTATCCTATGCAAATTATGTTATTTTATGTCACCTTAGGACTGTCTTACAAAAGTCCAAAAGTTTCTCAAGTTTCAAACTGCAAGCAACAAAGATTGTCATAAAGCCACCTTACCCCTTTCAAATTGAACCTTCTAAAAATCTTTCTTACATTTAAAACTGTCTTTTTACGAATTTCGTTCTAGACTCATACGCTTCAGGTGTACGTTAATCCTATCTCAGGACTAACGGTTTCATATATAAGTAAATCCTTACAAATTCACATCAAACTGTTAATTCAAGTGCCGCTAAAGTTTAGAACTTATGGGCATCAAATGATCACGTGATAAGTCACCAAACCTGCATTCGGAAACTTTACTACCGCAGATCTGTCACACTTTAAAGTTAGGACGTGCTTACTACCGATTTAGAGTGTCAGTCAGCCATTAAACTCGATCCCGGCTTACGAGCGCGGATGTTAACATCGCTCCGAAACCCTGGATTACCACCGACTGACTGCTTCCAATTAATACAAGCTGCAAAAAGATACATGAAACCGAATATCCGACAAAGAATAGGAAGTATTTTAGCATTTGATTCCAGCCGGATAAAAGCAGAATGAAAAATAAAGTATGAACTCGCAACACTCAAAAGGAGTTTAAATCGAACGCCCCGGTTGTATCCGAATGGAAGCGATCGCGATCTCACTTCTGCGACTGCTGAATGGACGGACACGAACGGATATTTTTCAAGTCAATGCGTCTTTGAAATCCTTTCATACGTTTTAGCTTTGCAGCAATAAACGGACTTGGACTTTTATTTTTAACGTTTGAATTTAAAATGCAACTTAAAAAGGAAATTCTATTCAACGTTTGCAATGATTGAAACAGAACGAAATTCAGGTTTTTTAATGCTATCGCAGATTTAGATGCCCAGAGCCACGTGGGTCCTATTCCTGAACAAAAAATGATTGAATTCGTTTGATACACAAATATTTTGACTGGGTCTGAATGTTTGTGATAATGTGTTGATTATGTCTTGTTTTCAGAAGACAGTTGAAATCTTTTAAACAGAAAATACCTTACAAAGTAACTTGAAACAAAAGCAGAGACACCTAAACAGGGTTTAAATCAAAGACACGAAGTAGTTGAACTAAATTGTCCCCACTGTCCACCCCCAGCATTTCGCTTATTCAAGAAATGCATCCGTAAATATTAAACGGAACGATCACGAAATGCACTTTCCTCTCAAAACGAGGCAACAGCATCTTTCACTAAGATTTCCGTTATAAAACTTGTCATGTTTCATTTTGTCGCCCGATTTATAAAACAGAAAAATAAAAAACTAAGATAGAGGTGGATTCGAATCGTCGATTTGGATTCAAGACTCGTGAATGGCGACGAATGCCGTCTGCTTGGCTTACCGCTTCTTACGGTGCTCTTCGTATTGTAAGTTTTACCTTTTTTATTTAAGTGTCGACATCGAACGGCAGACTCTCCGGATAAACCAACGGATACACACTTCGAAAGTCAACGCCCAACACCGATTGTTGTGAGCAAAAAATTACATGAAATAAAATCATGAAATATCAAGAGAACTAAGTACTTACTGAATTTATGTTAAAAACTTGCTAGAATTTTACTAGACATTATGTCTATCTTACGTGACAATAAGTCAATAAGCGTCATGATAGTAATCTTATATTTTAAGAGAGGTAGAACTTGGAAGCGTGAAAATCAGTTGACATGTTTATCTAACAATCAAAAACTTGTGAAAAGGGTTCTGCTGGTACTTATATCAATGATTTTTATTCCATTCCATTACCAGCTCCCAAGCTCATAGTGACTAGCTTATTGAAAAAAGCTTAGAAAATCTCAAGGCTGATCTATCGGCCCGTCCAAAAGGCTGCCCTTACAAATATTTCCATAAATTGTATTTCCCACAATAAATCGCTTCTCCCACAACATATTCCTAGGGAATAAAACTCGACAAACGGCGTTGTCGACCCACAAAGCGATTGACAGGGATCAAACTGCGAGACCACTGTATCCTGGCACCTCTGAAACCTTTTCAGTTGCAAATGCCAGGGCTGCGATACATTTGAAAGGAATAAAGTTGTGCATTTTAATTAGTAATGTGAAGCCTTTTTTAAACAACGATAAAGTTCGCCATAAACTGACGACAGCGACTAATGTTTTATAAAATAAAAACTCCTTTATCTACAAACCTATTTAATGCAATCCTTAATGATACCAACTACTTTTTCATCCAATTATAACCCAAAGGCAAATATTTATCTTATTATTGAACCATCCGAACGTATTGTCCAAGATAATCTTTTATAATCTAAGCTCATCAAATACCTAACTTTTATTTGCAGTATATTGCAATGGCGAAACAAAAGCTACCCTCCCTAGGCATACACTTGAACACGTAATCTCATGTTACCTATTACTTTTCTTGCACGAACTAACACTAATGTTAAATGTAATTTAGGTAGGCACGTGACTTAACTCGAGGTAAAGTAATATGTGTTTGGGGTAGCCAGAACCTAACACAAGTTTTTCAATTAACTTAGATCTCGGTGGAGTCCTAAGAATACAAACTATATTCCTAACTTTTAATTGGGTGCAGACCACTGACAAGTAACATGACAGAAAATGTTTTTTTAACCTGTCAATTACTGCACCGAATTGGAGGGCGGAGGATAGTGACACATGTTGTATGTGTCAGTGTTGGAAAAGTTAAAGTAAATGAAGAATGATCCCCCTCATGGGTTCTCGCCTCGGCGTGGCGAGGGGGCCTAGTACCGGTGGTAGGGGCACCACCGGGAAGCGAAGAGAACCCAGGCGTGGCGGCGTGGTGGACTGGACACCCACCCGCTGCGGCCCGTAAGGGCGGCGTGGGGCTGCGGGGCCGGTGGGGCCTGCAGGCGCCTTGAGGCGCGTGGTTGGGGCCGCGGCGCACAACCGGTTGGTGGGGGCCAGTGATCCGAGGCTGATCCCCCCTGTGCGTCGCGGCCCGGCGAGGCCGTACCGTCGGTTACGGCAGCGGAGCCGCCCTTTGGGTGGCTCGTGGTTGCGGGCCCAGTAGGGTCGCTGCGGCCCGTAAGGGCGACGCGGGGATGCGGGGCCAGTGGGGCCTGCAGGCGCCTTGAGGCGCGTGGTTGGGGCCGCGGCGCACAACCGGTTGGTGGGGGCCAGTAACCCGAGGCTGATCCCCCCTGTGCGTCGCGGCCCGGCGGGGCCGTACCGAAGGTTACGGCAGCGGAGCCGCCCTTTGGGTGGCTCGTGGTTTCGGGCCCAGTAGGGCCTGCGTACGGTGGCCAGCTAGCGCGTGGTACGGGGGTGCCGCCGCCAGCATTGCACGGGTTTCACCGCTGCCTGGTAGGGACGGCTTGACATCCTCGGCTGTCCCTTCTGGCCTCCCCTCACGCGGGGGGGGTCGGTTCCGGCCCGCCGTGCAGGCGGGCTCCGTCCGGGGGAACGCGTAACAGGCAGGCGCTATTCACCGTGTTCCCCCACTAACGGACGATTAGAGGGAGTAGTAGGGGTTTTAGTCGGTAGGGCCACTGGTATACCATCTGTCCAGTGGTGAGTCCGACATAACCCGTCCGTCCCCCGGTGGACGGGTATGCGTAAGGCATTTCCCCTACTTAAAAAAAAAAAAAAAAAAAAAAAAAATGAAGAATGATGAGTCCATAATATATTTTCAGTAAGAAAAACCAAAAAATATTTAGTTACATGAACATGTAATTCTTTAATCGCCAGGAATATTAAACAAAACAAAAAAATACACTAAAAATTATCATTAATGCTAAAATACAAATATACAGTCGTAATGTGACAGTACTACCGGTGGTGGAAAGTTGTTTCAATACTTAGAAGAACTGGCAAGAAACTCAGCAGTTACTCTTATCAAGATTTTCTGTACAATAATGGGAACCCTATAACAAATTGTCACAAGGCGAAAGCTCTCAGTAAAATGGTCGAACGAGAAAGACGAACAGCGTAATCCGTCATTCGCAAATTGACAAAAGAAGAGTTTCAGTAGCTTCGGTCTACTCAATATTATATACAGGGCATAAAATCATTATTGTCGGTTTTGTTGGCATGTTAGCAGTAATCCGCCATTTGCAATATGTTTTATTCCGGTTTGTTTTTTACGAGTGTCAGTTTTTGGTCCCCTTTTTCATAAAAGTTAATTAAGTGCTTCAGCATTTTACTTTAACGATTGAAGTGTCCTGTCGTAGTCTGATGTCGACCGTAAAAATAATTAAATATATTTTTTATTAATAATTAGTGTTGTAGAGCTTTTTTATGATGAAGGGGATAAGCATGTATGATGTATTTATGTGAAAAATTCATGCTTATTTTAGGATGTTAGGTGGTTGGTTCTGGCCAGACGTACCCTAGTCGGAGCTTTAGAGCGGTTGATAACATCTGACAGTAAGGTCAGCCTAGCCTCCATGCACATCTCTTACAATGTGCACTGACCTCACGTGCTAGAGTATGGTTCCTCCTCATACTTGAGATGTGGACTCTGCCTAGAAGAAGATGTACTGTACACGCTCTTATATTCATATTCATACTACATGTGTTTACTTTAAGTTTTTTTACTTAGTATTCTGTGTTTCTCAACAAATCAATTCCAATGTTCTAATGTGAAATAAAGTCTTTAATAACAAGTTTCTGAGTGGCTAACATCCACGCATACTGCTTGCTGGTAAACGTAACGCAGCCTGAAAGTACCTGCCCTTCCCCCCTTAAAAACCTTGAAATCTCCCAAGCCATAAATCATTGTATACAGATTCACCATATCACAGGGCCCCCAAGTAAACAAAAATACGTGCGCTTACCTCACGCACCCCCGCACAAAGAGCCCCCTACCCCCTCGTGTAAATTAATTTGAAGTTGAGCATGCGGCGACAGTGGTGAAGTGGGTCACAGCCGGGATGTGACACTAATTTGTGTAACACTCGCGTGCAAGCGAGTACCGAAGTGTATGACACAATAGAAAACATTCTGTGTGATTTATATCTCAAACCAACCGCTTAAATGTAAAGAAACCACTCTGTTTACTGTGAAGCTGAAGAATTTGTTTGGACGCGCTTAACTTAAGAACTACTGATTCAGATTGTTATTTTTGTTGGAGACTCCATACATCAAGGAAGGCTTCAGGTTACTCAGCCATGAAACAACAGCTTTTGTTGTCCTAAAATTGAAATTACTATTTATATTCGCAGAAAATCAGCGTCGTGGCATTCGCTCCGACACATGCTGAGCGAAGGCCTATTTGGCACCATAATTTAGTACTTATTAATTTGTTAGATTTAAGTCTCTTGTATTTCTCTTTTCCTTTTTGTATTTTATTTAATTTTGTTGTATGTGCCAAATAAACGTCCTCTATTCTATTCTACATTCCAACTGACTAAAATGCGAAGGTAACGTCCTACAAAAAACCCCTCAAAATATAATCAAATCTTCAAAGGGTTGACGCTTGATTAAAACCGTGATTGCCATTAGGGGCAAGAAAATTAAAAAAATAAGCTGTAAAAAATTTGAGCTTTTCTAACAGTATTTTCTTCCAGTTTTTGCTTAATTGAAACTGACCTATTGTTTTACCGGGAGTATTTTAAGCTTTATTAATTCTTAGAATGGTACTAAACCTTCAAAACGCGCTGAATAGTTTTTTATCAAGTTATCTCAGGTCTTCGATGGATCAAAAAAGGTGCGTCTGGGTCTTTAAAGTTTTCTATTCAAATCCCAGGTAAAGCTTTGACGTAGTTCACCATATTATTTTAATAGTTTCGATAAAAAAGGCTGGAAATCTATGGGTCGGCCTATATTCAGCGGTGGACGTCGTGTGGTTCACTTGACATTGATGATGATGACGATGATGTTACAATCTGTGTACTATGTTGTATGAAAACAAGCACAGAACACTCTTTGACAAATGAGATCCTAAAATAGCTCTACATTTATGCTTTCCTTGACTGCCAATGTTGTACATACATAAGAGTGTATGCTAAACAAAAGAAAATAGCGTTTCTGAGCAGATTACCTCCATATAAATAATCCGACATATCCCGCAAGCGAGCGGGACGTATTTGTAACGCATATTATTATTGCTGTATATTATTACGCCGACAACAAATCGTTACGGCTGACCTAGGGTTGCCAACGGAAAATATTTAAAAATATATTTTTTTTTCAGGCAGATCTTATGAAAAGTTATGGCCATGAAAGTTAAGGTTCAAGTCCAAGGGTGAGATAATGTTAAAATACAATTTAATGGTGGGTTACACTAACTACTACTCTGATACGTACCTACAGGCACTTGTTTTAGTTAATTCAAATACTTGTAACTTCGCTTTTTCAGTTACGACGACGTTTTATTCTACCTTGGACTTTTTAAAGCACATGCTTTTAAAAAAAAAAAACTTATTATTTACACAAAAGTTTATCGAGATATATTATTTACATAGATACGAAAATAAATGAGGCATGAATATATGCAAAAACGAGTTTCTAATATCCCGTAACGTGTAAATATGTTTTGCATATCGAAAACCAATTTAAAATCGGATGCAAGTTCTAATTGTCACATTATTGTTTGTCAAACTACAGCAGTTTTGTAATGAGAGCTAGCTCACAAGCTACAACTGCTGAGAGATTTATAGTTCCCATACAAAACATAAGAGGTATTTTGTAGGAAGGAACTCTGAACCGTTCGGCGACAAATAGATCTCTTGTCAATTTATCGCTTGTGCGGAACACCCTAAAGGCGTAGACCCCTGTCCTGGGTGTCTAAGATGTTTAAGTACATGTCAAAGTACTATATCAAAATTACTAAGCTGTGACGACCCTGATAAGCCACGATACTTCTGATTTGTGTTCTTGCGGCATCGAGCAATATTCTCCGGACATTCGAGCTACGTGCTTGTTTAATACAATGCCTAGGTACAGCCTGAAGGATACATTTATATTTTCTTATTGCCAGCATGTTTCGATATTTCTTTTATTCGCACGAATTTCCACGTTATGATATAGGTTCGGAAAGGTGCCTTATATTTGTTCATGAGCCATATTGTCCTACCTATTACTATGATAAATAGAGTATCGGTGTTTTTGATAATCTTGTTTCATATTTATGGGATAAGCCGTTCTTCTTGTGTTCGTAACTATGTGTATGGTTGTAGTAAATTGCGATAGTAATCAGAGCAATCAATCTCTATTTATAAAAATGGATTGCTGTTCGTTAGTCTCGCTAAAACTCGGGAACGGCTGGACTGATTTGGCTGATTTTGTTTTTGAAATATACAAATATTTCAAAAACAAAATCAGCCAATGGTCGAGGGAAGGTTTAAAAGGTGAGTAGTCACGAGAAAATGCTGGGAATATAGTAAAAATCTCAATTTTAGTTTCCTCTTAGTAAATGTTACTGCCTGTCACGTGACACTAAATGTTTGACAACAGAACGAAGTCTGTTGGGACAGCTAGTTAGTAATATAAATAAAGATAAATTAGTAACATTTGTTGAGCTGTCTTAGTTAATCAAAATAATGTATAGTAGTAAGTTTTCTCAGTTACTAATATTTAATTGTTGATAGCCAGAGAAATGCAATGGTTCGTTCAAACACCGTTTTTTTTTTCAAAATATATATCCATATTTTGATAGATGGGATCTTCATTAAGCCTATTACACATCTAATCCGGAAGTTTAAAAAGGGAATTTCCTTTTTTTCATTTTTTTTTTTAGTTTTTAAAAAAAGTTAAAACATTAAACTTAATTACATAAGTTAATTACTTAAGTTTGATGTTTATTTACTACAACTTTTATTTTTTCACTAAGTTACGTGGGTTTAAAAAACATTATTAATTTACGTTACGTACGTTATAGAACGTAACATTTATTTATTTTGTGAATACGAGGACTCAAAATTCATGAACCGTAAACTTACAGCAAAATGTATTCATATTGTATACAAGTATTTTATGAGGGATGCTTTGATAACTCTTATCTCGACAATGGGCGGCTCAAAGAAACAAAGGGTTAAAATATAAACAAAGGAAATAGCTTTCAATGGTAAATATATTGTGGTAGGGCTGTTGTTTGATCATCTTGATTTCTCAGTCTAACCGAGTTATTTATTTGTGGAATAAACTAATTTCTATCAAGTCCACCTTCACGTCAGGTGCAATACATTATTGCTTAAATTAAGATGCAATATGACCCCAAGAGATTGGGATATGACCCGAATAACATTTCTATACATGACTAGCAGCCGCCCGCGACTTCATCCGATTGGACTTAGCTGTGTGTGAAAAAAGTTTATCCCGCTTTTCTGTTGGAATTTTCCTGAATTTTTTTCGTGGAAATCGGTTCGTGCGTTCTGGAGTTATAGCGTCAGGAAGGAAAACCGGACTTATTTTTATATAGTAGATATTTTTCAAAATATCATTCAGAAAAAAACCTTCATCATTTCTTTGAAATGAAGTGATACGTAAGTGTATACATTTGACCAGTGGCATACTGTGCAATAAACTCAATATGACGGCCAGGATTAATAATAATCATCCACAACACAGCAGGAAGATAAGAAAAGCACATTATCCAGAATTAATGGTAACATTTTATCAAATCGCGATTCGTATCGCTCAGCGCTCGCTCGGTATCGGCGATTTGTCGCCTCCGTATCGCTCGATCAGCGCAACGACGCGGGACATCGTTTGTCACTTGCCTCGTAAGGTTGGACGAGAAATGGACGACGAAAATATGTTCCAGATTTATAGTCAACCTAGAATCGTAGCTTTTGATTAATTATTCGTTAGTCTAAGAAATTCATAGTTGCGGATGAGTTTTTTGGATTGATGGTTCGTGAAAGTTATATTTTTCCATTTTATTCCAAAGTTGTGCGACTTACTCGCACGATGGCGGTCTTAAGGCGATTTCTCAGAGATTAAAATTCTCTACTTATGTCATGCCCAGTCCCCTCTTCCCCACTGGGCACTATGGGCACGTGCCCAGGGCCCCGCGATCGAATGGGGCCCCCTAGTTCCTGCCAGATTACCAAATGATAACCCATATTTAGGTATTACCGAAAAACATTAATTTTGAAAAATCTGATGATAATGACTTACTACAATACCTACGCTTATGTAAATATAAGAATACAATAAAAAGAAAAATTATTAAATTAAAAAAAAGAAGAATTATTTGATGCGGTGTGGTTTATGTCTTAAATAAACCTATTCGAACGTCATTCGTAAAATACCAAAGACAAAAAAGGGGAATTCCCGATCGTCGTTTGACTTGACGAACGGGAATTCCCTTAAAGTATTTGTCTGCGATGTTGTGGCGTTTGTTTTGTTTGTAGTTGTTAGTTTGTTACTGACTGTGCTTGAGCTCTGACAAAAAAATAGTATTGTTTGATTAAATCGTCGTTTGTCTGTTTTGTGTTAGCGAATATTTTCGTTATAATATTAATTAAATACTGAATCATAATATAAAATGTCGAAACGGTCATATCCTAGTGGATCTGAAAAAAGGAAAAAAGCTCTACATCAGAAAGAAGTAATTGAAAAGTTACCAAAATTAACATCATATTTTACTACTACTACTGGAGAAACTTCTGTAAGTAGCAATCAACTCATAAATGTTCCACATGATGACTCAGCTCAATTACAAATTGCGGGAATTTCTAAACCTTCATGTTCCAATTTTGAAAAAGAGATTGAATTAGAAAGCTACTATTCCTACGACGAAAGTGCAACGACTTCAGTAACTTCACTAAAACCGACAACTCCAACTGTGTCAATTGAACAGCAGTTTTCCAACACAGAAGAATTAATATCGCACGATCCCGCCGATTATTTTCACGAAACGTTTGTTGAAATAAATCGCGAAATTGTAATTCGTAAGGGACCAGTATATTTTCAAAATAAAGATTCTGACTTTTCCGAGGCATCCAGAACCTACAAAGATGGTAATAAATTAGTGACGAGATATTTCAACAAAGCATTATTTATTCGCAAATTAAAGAACAATGAAAGCGTCGAAAGAAAATGGTTGCTGTATTCGCCTTCCAAATGCTCTGTATTTTGTTTTTCATGCTGCTTATTTAACCCAACTGATGTTAATCTTTGCTCTCGGAATGGATGTAATGATTGGAAGCATATAATTTTAACACATGAAAATAGCCCAGCGCATAAGCAATCTATGGTGACTTATCTGGCACGAAGTAAAACGGTTGGAAGAGTAGATATAGAGTTATTATCTCAACATCAAAAGGAAGTGGATTACTGGAGAAACGTACTTAAACGGATTGTAGCTGTTGTAAAATTTTTGGCATCGAGAGGGCTTCCATTTCGCGGCAACAATGAAATCCTAGGATCTCCAAACAATAGAAATTATTTGGGTTGTGTGGAATTATTGAGTTAATTTGATCCATTTGTTGCAGATCACTTAAAAAAAATTGGGAATCCTGGAAAGGGTAACATTTCTTATTTATCAGCAAATATCTGTAATGAGTTTATTGAAGTAATGGGAAAACAGGTTCTAAAAAAATATAAATGAAGTTAAATCAGCAAAATATTTTTCCATAAGCGTTGACAGTATATTGTCTCATATATTGACCAGCTAACTTTCATCATTCGATACGTAAAAGACTGTGTTCCTGTTGAAAGGTTTTTGAAATTTATACCTATTAAAGAGCATAAATCTGAGTATTTAGCGGAGACCATCTTAAATTTTTTAGAGATACATGATATTCCCATAAAAGATTGCAGAGGACAAAGCTACGACAATGCTTCAAATATGTCGGGAAAGTATAGTGGTCTACAAACAAGAATCAAGGAAGAGTGTGAATTTGCCACCTTTATACCATGTGCAGGACATTCACTAAACTTGGTAGGTGTCCATGCTGCTAAGTGTGTACCGGAGGCATCACAGTTTTTTGAAATAGTTCAGAAAGTGTACAACTTTTTTTCGGGCTCTACCCACAGATGGAATATATTAACAGAACATTTAAAAGAAGGTTCAAAAGAAGTTGTGAAGAGTCTTTCACAAACCAGATGGTCAGCCCGAGCTGATGCAGTAAGTGCTTTGCATGGGGGTTATAAAAGAATATTAGAAGCTTTAATAACCATCGCAAACGATACTGAACAGGCACGAGAAACAAGAGACGAAGCCCTTAGTCTGTCTAGAAAAATGGGAAATCTAGAATTTATTATACTGACGGAAATCTGGAGCACCATCTTGGAAAGAATAGACAAAACAAGTAATTATCTTCAGAAAGAAACAATAACACTGGACGTTGCAACCCAAGGGCGTACCCAGGTAGGAGCAGGGGGGGGCAGCTGCCCCCCCCTAGAAGTCAATTTTCCTTACAAGTGGGAATTAAAAACGTATTTCTCTCTCTACGAATAACGAAACAGGTATGAGCTGCCCCCCCCTAGCTGAAATCCTGGGTACGCCCTTGTTGCAACCAATTTGTTGACTTCACTTTATGATTTTATTACTAACCTCAGGGATAAATTTGATAACTTCGAATCATCTGCCAAAGTAAATAACCCAGAATCTGACTACAAGGATCTATCTAAAAGAACAAGACGTAGAAGCTCACGGCTGGGATTTTTTGATGGCTCTGCGCCATCAGCCCAATTGAATGGAAAAGAGCGATTCAACGTAGAAACCTTTCTCCCAATAATCGATGTTCATCTAAAACAGCGACAAAGTTCATATGAGACCGTCAGTCAACGTTTTAGTTTATTTTTTCACTTAAAAACTCTGAATTCCGAAGAGATACGACAAGGATGCAAAGAATTTTCTCGAATCTATCACGAAGATGTAAATGAAAAATAGTTAGAAATAGAATGTCAACATTTAAAAGAATACTTAAAAAATGTTCAGAGTGAAAATGAAGCATCTAACAGTGTACAGGAAGTATATAATCTATTAAAGCAAAACAAAATTGAAGACACATTTCTTAACGTAGAAATTGCATTGAGAATATTTTAAGTATGATGGTAACTAACTGCAGCGGAGAACGCTCCTTCTCCAAGTTGAAACGAATAAAAAATGAATTAAGAAGTACAATGCTTCAAGAGAGATTAACTAGTTTGTCCCTGATGTCCATAGAATGTGATATTCTCAATACCATAGATTTTGAAGATGTGATTAACGATTTTGCTCATCTTAAATCTAGAAGAGTACCTTTGCAATCAACATAGAATTAATCTAAGGATTTTAAGTTAAGCGAGTTACTTTTGTAGATTATTTTTTATATTTCCTATTTTTTTATAGTTAGTAAATAAATAGAAATAAATTTAGAACCTTGTTTGTCTTTCTTTATCTATTGTAACTAAATTGTGTTTTCTCAAGGTCATAGGGGCCCCATGATCCTAATGTGCCCAGGGCCTCAAATAGTTTAAAGACGGCATTGGTCATGCCTGGCCAAAGTTTTATTTGTCAAGGGTTCATCAGACCAAAAAAATTATAACTACTTACTACATTTCAGATTTTAGAAACAATCGCTTAGTTCCAAATAAAATATTTTGAACCAGTTTTTCACGATATATAAGTAGTTTAAATGTTAAGCAACATTTTAGAGAATTTCTACAAATGAAAAATAGATCTGTCAACCAACAAAGAAAATCAATAAAAGAAACCGTTTTCTTCGTAATGAAATATAATAATCTCACATATGCTATAAGGGTCCGCTCCCGTAACTGGCAGCCCTGTGGGTATTTCGATTAACGCGATATTTTTCCTTCATTCTCGTAATAACATTTGTCTGTAACGACATACCTCGCTCTGCAGACGCGAGGCGGTGTGTGTTATTAAAGTGCTTTACCTGAAACAATTACACAATTGTTAGTTACAAATGGCGATGAAAATTTGTAATAACATTAATTTCATTTCGTACCGTGATAATCATTTTTGAGGAAGACAAAATTTTTCAAAAACATTTTATCTTAGTTACAGGTCTTTTAAGATAACAATAAAATGACCATATGAGCGGCAATACATATGGCCAGCCCAGTTCCATTTGAGCTTGACAGCCGTATGGCAGACTTCGGCAACCTGGGTTTTTAGCGTTTGGCCGAAAAAAACCTGATATTGCAGTAAAAAAACAAATGTTTAAGAATCTTTCTTGAAGATACAGTTGGAACAAAACCAAAGTAAACAACTAAAATTGTGTGTCAGGCTAAGATAACATGGTCTTCGACTTATCTGTCCTGTCAATAACTAACGCAGTGCAATAAACAGTTTTTCTTTCTTTCTTTCTTTCCATAAGCCTATTAGGCCATATCTCTTCGCAAGCAGGCGTGAGTACGTATTACATGTACACAATATATAAATGAAACCGTGAGATGTGTCCCAGGAGACCGGCCCAGGATACTACTACATATATATGAATGTACTGAAATAATTAATATACAGGTAGTTTAAAATCCAACTTTCGAAGGAGGTTTCTTGAGACTTAATTTTTTTTGTTATCAAAATTGTGTTGTTTCTTTTCACTTTGTTATTTTGAACATTATTCAATTCGTTTTTTTTCCTTTGTTCAATAGTCCTGTTGCTTTGTTTTTATTATTTTACAATCAACTTTATTTTATTAGTGAGGCATTATACGGAATTTCTCCTTTCCCAAAAAAAAATTGACGCAGGATCTTCATTCAATTTTTCAAATCTACAATCGTATCATCACTAAAAGAAATGTCACCCTCATCATTATTTCTTATTACTCAATTCTAATATGCTTTGTAAGCATGATTCCGAATCTTTATTGAAACATGTTCAAAAAACCACACTCTTTATATTTTTTCCCAAGAAGAGTTATCTTGATACACTGCCATTTTCTCAACAAAGCGCCTGATAGATTTTGGGTCATGTCTACATAGACATAAAGCTTATATTAAGCCAGTAAATACATGACCCGTGCCCATTTGAGCGCGCGTAATTATTGAACGAAGGGCTTCCTTGGGCGAAGGCTGCGACCTCCGAAATTGAAAATTAAAGCATTTTATTTGTAGGAGAAAAAAGGGCAGGCTCAATTTGTGAGTTGGTAACTTTAGCACGTGACTTGGTTAAAATGTAGTTAACAGTTAACTTGAGCAACTGCTTAAATAAAAAGAAATAAATAGTCAAACACACGATGGTTAACTAACCATCGTGTGTTTGACTATTTATTTCTTTACCTTCAGTACGAAAATGTCAACCCAAACTCAAACTGTTGATGAAAAGTCAGTACTTAAATTATCAAAAAAAAATAATGCATTTATAAAAACAAATAATGTGACCTTGCCCAGCAGTGGTATGATGAAGCTTAGAAAAAAAAAGTGACATACGTTGTTTTTATCGAGAAAAATCTGGTAACTGCCCAATAGTTATTATTTAGACAGAGGACGAATGCTCAGTATTTAGCTAATTGACGATGTCAGTAATAAGGGAATTTGCAGGATAGGTAACTTATAGAAGCAATGAATAATCCTTGACATTCAAAGATTAAAAGCCGTTACTGGACTCGACCTTGACAGAAAGAAGCCTTATGGTTGCCTTAAGTTATCCAGTCAGCGCGATCGCGATGCAATTGTCGCGTGACAACAATTGAGCAATCGAGTAAAATAAAGACAATTGTGTTTACTGTTCTTTTTTTACGTAACCTTCAAGTTACGAAAAAAAACCAAACGGGCAAAAGCTGCGCGGCCTAGGAGAAGGTGGCGAGACGAACTAGATTCCTGTGAGAGAGATTGGACGACATTGGCCTTAGACCGTGTGGGATGGAGATTGGGAGAGAAGGCCTTAGCCTTGGAGTGGGACGGAACGGGCTGATTTAGATTTAGAACCTTCAAGTTCCCACTGCTTGGCAAAGGTTTCTATCAAACCTCTGTATTGGTCCCTATCTTCTGCCAAAGTCTGCCATTCTCCAGAGTAGTGGCAATCGCACCAATGTTACTAGGTTTTCTTGAATCACAACCCAATGGCTTTCCAAAGATGGATATCACCATAATTTTAGATTTTCCATCCTTGTTTTTTGAGGATAATAACAAAACCTCGCCACTCGCTACAATTAATCATAGCTAAGAACACTCTAAATCAAGTCATCTTCCAAACAAAATAAATTAATCGAAATCGGTTACTCTATTTGAGAACTTTAATGCCACAAAATAAGATTACAGAATTGTTTTAAACGGTTCATGTATTAAACCCTACATATACGTGAACAATGTTATCTTATCTTCAATAGTATGTCAGTTTTCAGACAAAAGCATAATAACTTCGCTAGCAAAGTGTCAAATTGTGGAGATAGGTTCGTTGTGGGAGGATAGGAGGATATAATTGCCTCCGCACTATCTCCGCTCGGAGTAAACTTAATTGGCCGGATGCACATTGCCTTGGTGCCGGCGATAGCGGACACTCACCGGAGCAGGTGACCGTTGGAACAAGGGATAATGGGACCTGGACTTAGGAATATCCGACTTAAATGTCAGACAATAAGTGCTTTAGTGGCTGGTTAAGTATGATCCACATTCAGTGTCTAGATAGTACAGGGCTATTCAGGGACTATTCAGGGCCCTTTTTTAAAAGGGGTTGGCAGTTTTTAGTCACTAGGCACTGATAGAGGCTGGCGGATGAAGTTTATGAAAAGACAGGCCCCTCCATGAAGAAACATAATCAGATGAGCACAAAGCACTCACCGGGGAAGGTAACCGTTGGAGCAAGGGATTCGAATTATCCCTGGACTTAGGATCATCAGACTGAAGTGTCACTTAGACATAAGTGATTTAATGGTTTGTCAAGTTAAATATGGTAAACCCACATGGAGTGTCTAGGGACTTCCATAAAAGAGTTATTCGTTTTTAGCCAGTAGGCAGTCGCAGATTGCGGTGAGGGTGGCTGGCGGGTAGAGTTACTGCACAGTCCCCTCAGGAAAAAAAACATAATATTAGGTGTTCAAAGAAAAGCTTCAATTATATTTCTTAGGAGCTGTGGATTTTATTTTGAAGTAAAAAAATAATATAGTCCGAACAGAACCCTTCTTTTTGCTTCGCCGTAGTCGGGCCAAAATACACGTTATCGTAACAACCCTCAAGGAAGTTTTAAAATGCTGTAAAACTAAACTAAAAGAGAAGAAAAATAATAAATGCGCTCTTCCCGTCGGCACTAAATCTTGTTTGGTGCACAGTGGCCGGCGCCGGTGATAGTGGACAATTACCGGTGAACCACATTCCACGGGTACCGGGGAAAGTCCGCTTTAAATTTTAAAATGGACTTACTGCGTGTATTTGTTATACCTTTAAAACGTGTTTCTGAAATGAATTTGAAGTTTTTACCTGATTCCCCTTTTTACGCATCAGAAATACTGAGTGACTTTCCGATAAAATATTAGTATTTGAAATAAGTGCGGAAAGTATGTCATTTTGCCCGAATCTCGAAGTATCTTGGCCCGAGTCGGCAGGCGAGGCGACCATTGCAAATTACAAAAAAAGGGTATAATTCCTATGAAAGGTAGGTACATGATTTGAGTTTAAGATGTGAAGCTGCGGTGCAAAGATCTCCCTACTTCTCCATTTTTACCCACTTGAGACCCAAGAATGACCAACCCAGTTCGCGAGCTAAGCGATTTTTAAAATCTTGATCACGGCTCTAAATAGACCCCGTCCTCAATGTTCCCGCATTTTTAATACTCTCGGCGTGTCTTTGTTCTTATTCTGATGGCGCTTTTGTATTTTAAATAATTCGCAGAAAGCGGGCTCGCTTTGTCAAAAACTGCCTCGCAGTTTGCAACCAATTAGTAATACAGGGCACGGAGTTTTGTTGGGCACAACATGTTTGGGAAGTAATTTTATACAAGCAGACGTAGTAGGATAACGTTTTGCTGTATTTGGGTCATGGTCTAATTTAACATAACCCTACAGGTGATGATTTACTAATTTAGGGAGATTTGATTTGATCCGTTCTGATTTTGATTTTGAAAATAATGATTTAATGACATCGCACGATCAAAGTTCTTAATTTCTCTGTCTGACCGTGTAGAGAATTAAAATGTGCAATAAGGAATAAATGAATAAAGGGCCTAGTGCGAGGTTCCTGGTCTAGTGAGTGAACACCTCAGGTAAGTTACCGCAGATTTGTATGAATTTCGTGGTGTTGTGGCTTAAGCTGTTTTTTCTGAGTAAATTCTTGTTATTTTGTCGTGGTCGGTCGAGGAAAGGCGTACTAGGCAATCGTACTAGGCAGTCGGGTAGTACACATGTTTGCAATGCCTAATCGTTGTATAACACGAATCACTTAGACGCTTAAACCTGAACGACCTTCCATCTACATCTACAGAGCTACAGATATCTAACTTGGAAAATAACTCAAGTCCAAATAGCTTCCAACTTCCCAAGTTTTTGGGAGGAACAAATAAACCAGGTACCAATAAATAATACCTCTGAGCGGCTGTGAAGATTTGCAGCGTGGCCGAACCCGGCACCCCGCTAATACGGCCAATAAGCCGCCGGGAAGCCATTACTCTGGCGGCCGTTATGACGGGGAGGAAACGCCGCGAAAGCAAACAGCAAATAATGACCAGTTTACCGAAAATTCACCCATTTTAGGCAGACAATTCCTCTTTAAGCAAGAGCCTGTTCACACCTAGCGATTGTTGGGAAATTTCAGAGCGAGGCGATCTCGCTGCAGCTCTAAGTTGTGCGATGGTTGCAATCTGACCAGTCAAGAGATTTGGTTCTTCAAAAGCAGTCTGATCCAGAAAATCGTTTAGCAACGCCATCAGAAACTGTTTGTTCCCAAACGAATAAAATAAATAAATAAAATAGCTCAAACTCAGCGGTATGTTTCTAGAAAATGTTTCGCTTAGCTTTAGACCGAGTTCCGTATACATTCAAGATTGTTCTCTTAGTTCGTCATTTTGCATGTGTTCTTCTTTTTTAAATGTAACTCTACTATTTTATTTAAAAACTTCATAAGATCGCAACAAAAAAGGTTTAGCCCCATAGCGGGAGACTCTTTATAACGATGCTTTCAAAGATATTAGTAAAGATACTGAACCCTAACAACACCATTAAACAAATTTCAATTCGCCAAACACATGCTCGTTCATCACCTCCCATTATCATAACCCCCCCCCCCCCCCCTCCGTTCCCCTGTGACGTCACATGAAATTCAAATTTAAGAGCTCAGCGGCACAGTATAATCTTACAGTAAGCTATCTGCATACAAACGTGCCACTCTCGGATTGAATGTGTGCGAGCGCGTCGCGCGCCGTGTCGCGATATCACGCACACGCTAGCATAAAATAGGGAGGCATAGGGAGGCGGCAGTACGGACGGGCTGTGCCGCGTGTCTGTGTGCACGCTAGGCTAATAACTCGGCGGGCGGCCTTAGATAGCCTACTGTATGGTTTATACTGTGTCAGCGGCGTGTTGGTGCTCAAGTGATTTAGTATGAGCACTTTTTGATAACGAAAACACATAATGGTGGATTGCGGTGGACATATTATGATGACAAAATACTGCTGAAAAATGGGAGGCCTTTTAAGCTAATGTGGAAAAAATACGCCTTTTTAGCATAACAAACCTGCCAAGTGTGTGTCGGGTTACGGCCAGTTAGGGTGCTGGAGTTTATGACAGTTTACGTCCACATAGAAATCGCCTTCTTAACTATTAAGATTTTAAATTATTCGTATTTGTTTTTTCATTACTGTCTACCAGATGTGAGGTCTAGTTAAGAGCTTGACAACAATCAAACTCATCTTGAAGACCTGATTTTATGCAAGGCTGATTTTATCATCATCCTTAACGTGCCCCGCCTAAAATACCCGGGTTGGGATGGTTCGACAGAAAAACGAATCGCTTTACCTTTTGGTGCGGGCCAAACAGTTGCGGGATGCATCATTCCCAATATTGTATTTTTATCCAAAAATGTATAAAACCGGCAATATTTTCTGATTATAAATCATATATTTTCCCAAGTCAAGACAAATGTCCCGATGCCGCGCCAGGAGACCACACGGAAGGACGGGTGCTGATACCGCCTGATAAGGGCAAGGGCGCTCCCGGGGGTCAACCCGGCAAAATATGGCCAAAGATCGAATATAATGTACAGAGGCGCTCACATCACCTTTACGTAGACCCACCTTATGCCGCTGACATAAGACCAATTTTGCAACGGTTTTGTAAAGGTTGATGTGAGCGCCTTTTTTTGTACCGTTGTACGTTATCCCACACAGCGCCGTCTAGCTTTGCTTAGTATCGGCAAAAGCTAGAACGGACTAGCAACCGGATAAAACACATAAATACTTTTTTGACAGTTTTATGTTAACGTAATATTTTTAGAAAACTGACAGTTTAGCTATTGAAGACCAATACTGTTGATACTGTTAAATTAGTGGTCACTTTTCGGAGATCACTTAGTTATACTGTTACTGCTACGAGCATGACCTGAGCCATTGACAGCTTGAGACGACAATGCGCCACATGTATCTATCTCGTTTACTCTCTAGTAAATAATCATACTATCTTGTACACACGTTCAAAGTATGGTACGTACGCCAGGGGACAATTTTCAACTTCGCATCAGTACTGACATAACGTATCTACCTCTTTAAATATCATTGGCCACGAGTATTTAATTTTTAATTTTGTATACCATAGATAGACATAATAAAGAGCTATTTTTGTACTATTAATGGGCTATCGATACTTTTGACAATACTAAAACATCAAGCAAAAGCATTACAATTTTCGTATAACGTGTTAAGGTATCCTTCACCGCACTAAGCAAAGACACACTCTTTCCTGTCACGCTTCTCAAAAACAACATATCTCGCTTTCTCTTACCTCAAAATACCCCCGTGGGAAAGAGATGATGGCATTTTGCAGACCACTGGAACTTCGTACAAGTCAAGAATTTATTGTGTTTAGATATGGATCTGAGGTCTTGAAGGCATTTTGTATAGGAGGTAAAAGAGACATAAAACATGAATAACGATAAAGAAATGAGCAGTTTATCAGTTTATGTTATAGTCACTTTTATACTGTATTCTTGACAGGTTATCCATCGTAACGGCGAAATGTTTTATCTTGAAAACTTTTCAAGTTTTATATTTTCTTCGTATTTTAAATTTCTTAGCATAAATAAGTAGTCAATTATGGATAATTCTTATGTCGTGAATACCAAAAAAAATGCATGGATCCGCTTGAACCATGTGACTTTAATTTAATGGCCTCGCTCGATCCTAGGTTATAATTTTAATTAAAAATAGGTCAGACGACTATATTTCTTTTTTGTTTTTGACCGAAAGACCTTACATTTAGGAAAGCAACTACTTAGCGGCCGCAACTTCGTCAGCGTGGACTTAGGTTTTTTTAAATTATATCTTTACAAATTGTAGCCTGTCGTATATCCTATTTAGATGCATTAGTTATAATATTGAAAAGTTTACTTAAAATCTGTCACTTCCAGTTCTATACTTTAAGGAACGGCGTGAGTTTAAAAGCGTGCTTAATTTAATTAGCGATGCGAATTCGAGGGTCAGTTTTACGATTATTTGCATTTGATAAAAAAAACATTAAGGTTGCTCACTAACCTTACACCCCTCCAACAATCCGCACTGAGCCCGCGTGATGGAGTATGGCTCGTTCCACCTCATGTTGAGGTGAGGCCTGTGTGCCCAGCAGTAGGACGTATATAGGCCGTTTGAGTGTGTGTGTGATAAAAAAAATCCATTTTAACATTTTTTTTACGAAGATGCCGCGCGTCATCGTAGCTACGATGATAAATGCACGCACAAATACATTCTGCCATTTTGTACGAGTTAAATAATGGATTTCACAACTTAAAATCTTTTAGTGGCGCCTGCAATGCGCATTCCATCCCAAATCTTTTTGCTGCAGCCACATTACTCAAAAGTTGTTGAAAGTTCACTTTTATAACCTTCTACGAGTAGAATAGGAGTGCGACTGGATTGGGGCAATCCAAACTTAAGTTATACAAACCAATTTATTTTTGCTATATTCGAGGATGTTGTTGGATCTTGTTGGAACAAGATCGTCCTGAACAAAACTGTAAATGGAATCTGAAGAAAACTCAATGCAAACTAATCAAACTCAATAAAAAGTGCATAATAATAATCAATCAAGATACTCGGATTCATCCTCTACTGCTTATACAATAATTTGTGAATCAATGGCATTGCTGAAAATCGTCCATTCTGTGCCAGGGTCCATTCATACAGGTTTGTATTTATGTAGTAATAATTTAATATCTTTATCTGACTGTCTCCCCAAAGTTTAAGCTCCGCGTAGTTTAAAATATTATTGATTATAAAATATTATTGGAAAATTATAAAAATATGCATCCCTTGTCCGTTCTTATCTACATTAAATTAAACGGAGATCAAACTCATATTATGATGTAAGACACTAATACAACGAGTAAGCGCTGAATAATTAGTTCTAATACACAAGGCGCTACGAGCACATTATGTCGACAACATCACCACGACATCACTCAGGCGTGGCCCAGCCCCATCATTACATATTCAGTACAGAACACGCGATTATCCCAGGCCTCGTTCAATAAAAATATGGCTGAAGTAAATGGCGAAATGAAACCTACAGAAAGATAATTTAAAGCCTTAAATTAAGAGAGCAAGGCACATATGATTTCTTAATTGAGCCTCCTTCTTGTAGTAAATCTCTTGAAAAAGATGAGTTAAATAACGCTGTTGGTTGAGCCTATGGTCTTCAGCTACGGGTGCAAGAAATGCTTGCTGTCGGAAAGGCCCATGACGGCCGCACACTGACTGTATGAATCTGCTTATGAGTACATATAAAAAACTATCATTACTCGCGGGTGCTGTCTGGTTTCGCACCTCAGAACACAATATGCTTAAAACTACTTTGTTGCTATAGTCCGTTCGCGTTAAGGATGCAGTCATTTAATTCTCGTCCTTCGACCTAGCACGCCCCCCTAACCAGTCAAATCGTAGTCCTAGCTTGAAAGTCAAGTTCACAGTGCCCAAGTGAACGCATTCTTTCACATGCAACAGTTTTGTAACTGAGTTTTGATGTGTGTAACGGAAATAAATTTAAAAAATACTGCATTATTGACGCCAACATAGTATAGTGTAGCTTGCCTTATCTGAATCTGTTGCTTACATGCCGTGGATGAGGACCTGTGTGGTGGAATAGAAGCGTGCTTTTGTTTTTAATTCTGTGTCAACGTGTGGACTTATTTTGACACTTGGTAGCACTTATGACCAAAAAGGTGTATTATGCTTATATTATATCTTTAATGCTTTATATTTGGATAATATGGCTGGAGTCAGTGTGATTTAAAAGCAAATTTACTCGCAGTCGTGAATGACATTTACTTTTTTCTGCCCCGCTGCGTTCTTTGTTGCCAGTACGCAATATTAAATCGTCAACCTTTTCATGTTTGCATCCTTGTTTCGCCGAATAACGATGTAAAAGTCACGTCCACACTCACTTTCAATTTCGCTCGCTCGCTCGCTCGTCTTTATCATTAATGAGCATTCTCCAGAGCTCATAAATCTCTGAGGATATGAGGGCATCCCACCGTCGCGGAGCCGGCATTATTTTCAAAATGGCGAGCGTGACGTCAGAAGGCATTAAGTAATGGCTTCCAAGAAACAATTTTTTGATGTACTACCCTAGTTTCAAAACCATTGCATTCATTGTTTTTTTATTACATTTTGAAGATCTGTTTTTGCTAAACATAGTATAACAATCTTGCAAATAGTAGATTTATATTTCATTTTATTCCAGTTTTCATTTGAATCAAAAAACAAATAACTGAAGCACGAGGTAGGGATTTTATATGCATGATGAAATCGATATTTATTTATTTCAGTTAATAGTTTCATACACCAGCCATCATTCTTTCTACTGACACCTTATGAGGGAGGGTGTGAAAGATATATCTTATTTGTTGATAAATTTCGAGGATTTAACGGATGCTGAAAGGTACATGTATTTTTTCAGATTGTTAGTTTTATTTAAATTTGAATTATTTTTTTCCCTAAAACGTTATACATAGTAATATAGGAGGAAAGTGTGATTTTTCCCCCTTTATCTGTTTAAGCAAACAAAATGTGATTGGAAAGGAACATTCAGGCTCTTCAGGGCTCATAAACCGAGGATGTGTTCCGTGCGAATGGGGCGCGAGTTCGGTTCCCGCGCGGGGCGTTATGGCACCGGATATGCTCGGAGATGGTAATGTGCTTGAGAGTTCCTTTTTATTGTGGGTAGGTAATTTTTTGCACTTGGTTTTGCGCTTTACAGAAACAGCTGTTTGTTTTTATAATTTTTAGGTTGGTAAGTGGTGAATAAATCGAATTGCAGGTAACTATGGGTTTCTGAGTGTCATAACGCCACTTATTACCGAGAAACCTTCAATTGATTAAAATTTTATTTAAAATCTTAAAAACGTGGACTAATTTTTAAAAAATCGGAGGCTTCCCAATTTTTTGAATTAGCTATTCTAGAGACCTTATTACCAATTTTTTACAGTCCACTTCACGTTTTAAAATATAATATAACTTAACAACGTAAATTAAACATAAACATGACATACTTTTATGCGATAAGCCCGCCTAAATAGTATAACCATTCTAAAAGGTTTAATGTATTTCTGTTTTACGTGTTGTGTGCAATAAAGTATATCTTATCTTATGGCATATTCTAACAAACCCAAAAGGTGGTAACTAATATTATCGCCATATAAAAGACTCCGATATCAATTATTAGTTGGATTATTGGCGTTCTGAGAGCTCATTCAACACAGATTACTCAGAATGGGCGAATAAAAGTTCCAAGAAGGCAATAATAACTTAGTGACTTCCTCCGAAGATGAACTACTTGTTCATTGGGAGTAATTAAAAGTAAGAGTTTCCTCCAGGCAAGAACTAACTCCTGACTGCCATGAAGTGCAGAGTTGAAAAAGATTAAGCGTTTATAACATTGAACTTGG
The DNA here is from genome assembly GCA_950022985.1 of Udea ferrugalis. Taxonomy (NCBI): domain Eukaryota; kingdom Metazoa; phylum Arthropoda; class Insecta; order Lepidoptera; family Crambidae; genus Udea; species Udea ferrugalis. The sequence goes on along the minus strand of OX465524.1, from coordinate 17,988,230 downwards.
CTAACTATCTGCTAAGGGCAAATATTCCTTTAAAGGTATCTTCGCATTTTTGGATATGCGATATTTTTTAAAATAACACTACAGCGTCCACGATTATACGAAGAAATATTAATAAATGCCTAAAAAATATTTCGTGCAAAGTGCTCGTAGGCGGTGCAAGTGTTACAAAAAAGATCACAAACGAACAATAAGAAGAAAAACTGATAACTTAAATGATTGATAAAAATAATATGCAAAAAAGCGAAGTTAGTCAGACAGCTGTAACTGAACACTTTTGAAGAGTTTTCTACTAATATTGTAGAGATAAATATTAAACTTATTCCCTTCACATTGATCCCTCGACTCTACCCCAAGCAAAGCCGAGTGAGAGAGCCGTAATTGAAAAAGTTTCCACCTTAATTATCCACCTGACCGTTTAGTATTTAGTTTTGCAATTACGGACTCGGGGTGAACTTCGTGACCTTGCACGCGCCCCTATTCTGAGACTTAAGGGTTACGATTAAACAACCAGTTTACGGGGTACAAAGCTACAGAAGATATTTAATTTTAGCATTAGGGATAATGCATTATCATCTTACTTTAGTAATTATCTTTAGATAGGAAAACCTTTTCCTGTTTTTAGCTACAGAAGCTGCTGAATTTTAAAAATTATATGCATCTTCAAAAGGTTTTTTATAGCCTGTTCGGTGCAATAGTACTGGGTTAAGTGTAATTTTGCTATAATTGATAAGATAGAGCATACAAATTCAAACATAATTTTGAAGATTTTTTTGGTTCCAGTTTTTGGTTTCGTTTTTAACTGTATGTCAATTGTAAAAATCCAAAACTTCTAAGTAAATATAATCAATATTTTTAGTACAGAATGTGAACTCTCAATTTTATAGCAAAGTACCCACATAATCGAAACCCAAAGTACACTTTTAAGAAAATATCACAAGTTTTTGTGCTTCTAAAAATCCATTTTCCGTCTGTCTCTTTGAAACTCTCGCCGCAGCTTCGCAGTTAGTTTCCACTTTTAATATTATATTTTCAAGCCACGTGTAAGTCTTGAGTTTGGTTCAGAGGAAAAACCGACTATGTCAGTTAATTCCACAACTTAATTATAACCTCATAAAACCTCTTCTGGTGAAGTTGTTTCTTAATTGAAGCTGTTTTGAAAAGGTTACTGAAAAGTTTTTCTAATAAAATGAAAAGATCACATTGCACAGTACTTTTGGCATTTTAATAAATCCAAGCAAGATAAAAGAATACATTTCACAATCTAAACGGTAATTGCCTATTTTGTACGAGAAGTACATATTCTAAGCATCGTGTCTTGTTGGTTTTCGTAAAGTTCTACATAATAAAGCCTCAAATACACTAGAGGACAAATGATCCTTGCAACAATGACTACGAGCTACTGCACCATTGTTAAAATGTTCCGCAACGTTCCTCGCAACATTTCGGCACTCATAGGTACAAAATGTCCCACGACATTGTCCCTGAGACCCTTTCACGTTGTTGATGAGAGATATGTTCGTTTCATGTTGCGCGAATATCGATGAAATTAACCAGGAACCTACGCGGGAGACATTTTGTATACAGGTATAGGTACGTGCTTTTTAACCACTTTTCCAAGACCTGATTGATGACAGGGCTCCACCGACTACTGCCACCTGGGTGCGGCACTGATCCTCCAACGCTGCACACTCTTCAAGAGTACGCTGGGCGGTATCCTCGGAGCCGCCGCACTTATGATACCGCGGGGGGGCCTTTTTTTGAGGGAAAATCCTACAGATACCTCGCCGCCCGGGTCGGGGACGCCGAGGATATTTTTTTTATAGCCTAATTAGGCGCGCATTTGACCACAATCTCACCTGATCGAAGTGATGATGTGGCCTAAGGTGGTACATGCCGGCCTAAGAAATGGCTGTTCACTCTCTTCTTGAAGAGGCCCAAGTTGTATTGCTGTGGAAACACTTCAGCGAGTTATGTCAGACTCCTACCGACTAAAACAACACAGCACTCAACCGTGGCACTATAGCGGACCGAGGAGTAGCCTCCACCGTCCTAGCCAACTCGAAACAACAACACTTATATAAACATGTTGGTCCGCGGGATTCAAACCCGCTGGAAACATTAGTGTACATGGTGCAATGAGCCTTTCACAACAGTCAAAAGTGCTTTTGAGGTAAAGCCTAAACTGCAGTCCCAAGTTATCTTATTTCTCACGCATACTGACAGTTCTATCATAGCATGTTTGCGAAAGCGCCTCATATTCCTTCTTGTCGCCCGTCATTTGTTTATCAAGTGATCTCACGCCAACTGCCGCCGGCCGTTCCGTTTCACTGCGAGCCTCTCCCGCGCATAAAAAGCGTCATAAAACGGAATCAATCAATCCACGCCACTCCGGCGACAGACGTTCGCAAGCCTTATGGCTAGGCTGTGATGTGACAAAAGAAACAAACTGTCAAGAGCGAGAGGTAAACTAATTGGAATCACGTTGTTTCTCAGTGTTACAAGAATCAATATCAAACTGTGGGTACCTAATTATTTCAGTTTTACGAAAAAAAACTATGCTAGATCGTCAAGAGGGTTTTCAATACTGGGTGACGGAGGCTTAGCGACGCCAGTGGCACGACAACGATCACCTATGTTTAGCAACATACGCTAGTGAGGTTAAGTCCAACCGAAAATAGCCTAGCTAAAATACATGTGCAGCGCAACGACATGTGCAGTGACAAACAGAAAGAAACGGCAAGGCGGAAAGGCGGATGGCGGAAAGGCGGATCTCCCAGAGATGCGTTGCCAGGAACGAGTTTTAAAGAAGAGATCCCTCCATTTAGCTAGCTTGAAGCGATTCTATTGGTTCTTAAAAACACATCCCGACACCGTTAGATGATGTCGCTCTAAGCTGAGCGCTCCATACAAGTACCTACTTACAGAGTGGAGTGCGCCGTGCGAGCCCCAGGTTAAGCTCAAGAGACTTGCTTGCAATATGTCGTTGAATTTAGCAAAAAATATCCCGAAACAATAATGGGCCTAATATTTTCTCAAGATACATTTCCCGAAGGCTACATCCATTCAGTAAGCCCGAAACATCTGGAAAAACGTCTGAACCCTTTTTCTCTGTTCAGCGGATAACAGCTTGTATTTTATACGACGTCTCTCCGCAATTTATCCAGCCATTATTTACGACTAGGCGACCTGAGCCGGAGTCCTGGGGCCTAGAAATGTCAAACTAGTTATTTTTGTTCACGTTTGGTTAGACTTGACGGTGACCTTAGTGTATAAGCACTTTGCGCCAGTTTCTCATTGATATTGTCACCTATTAGGCATAATAAAATAACAGATTAAAATAATTCGGTTAGAAGTAAGTTGACTGGAAAAACGGCCGTTTACAAATACACCAAAAAAATTCTACAGGTCGGTCAAGGGTTTTTTTTTTATATTGCTATGTCTAACAGAAACCGAACATAAAATTAATTTCCTAATTCTTTAATTATTTTCTGATGACTCTAGTTTTTACTGTATTTCTTGTATTTTCTAAGCTGGCAACATTTTTACGCCTATACACTTTTTATGTGCAACACGCGGTGCCGCCATTTGCAATATTTACATAATGAAGTCACCACGCAGATCTTTTCTTTCTCAACATAAATACAAACGTATAAGTTCGTAAGTTCGGTAGGTATGTTAGTAATAAATAATAAGTTGTTCATAAAATAGTGTGTATTGAGATGGAGAAAGAATGAATGAAATGCGATTAACGAAACGAATTTTTAAGGCAAGTGTTTATGAAACTGTTGTAAAGGCAAGGCATAGACGGGAGCTTCTTGGGCAAGTTCGAGACAAGATGCACCAGAAAGGGATAGGTTGAGAGTTCCTTTAACCTACTAGCATGTATGGAAGGATTCTTGCGAGTGGGAGAAGCGCAAGTTGTATGTGAGGATCGAAGCAAGTGGAAAGAATTGGACTCTTACACCGTGGAGAAAGAGGCGTAATGGTTAGGTGTAGTGTGTCATTACACCGACTAAGGTTCCGGGATCAGTAGGGATCTAACCTGTTAATAGTTAGATACAATGTTTTCACACTGTCTCTTCTAGTCTTTTAAAAAGTACCTATACTCGTATTTCCAACATGTTTGATTACTAAACAATTGTAAAAAGAAAAGCATTTTTTTTTGTTTAGGTGAATCCTAACAAAACCATTGATTCGAAATCCTGTACTTCGATTAGAAACCTTACCTCCCACGCCTTAGAGCGTATATTAATAACATGAATAAAAATCCATTCCATCATAAAGTTACATTACATTAGCGAATGCGCTGATTGTCGATTACGCTGATGTACGCAGAGCGTCGCGTGCCGAGGTGACGTCACCGTGGCGCTTGGTCCCAAACACGCACTTACGCGTTTTTGTTATGTTGGAACTAATAAACTTTCATAAAAACTTTTTACTCCTGACCTTTTGCGGCAAATCAAACCAAATGGACCTGTTTCAGACTAGGTCCTTTCAATTTAACCCCGATATCGTTAATACTATCCACGATATTGTCGTGATTTCAACAACATCTGATTGTAAGGTCCGCCCGCTCAATATTGCGCTTACCCTATTTTAATGTAAAAAAAATGTATTTCTCTCCAAGTGAATTTATAATCTTATGAGAATAAATGTCTTAAACCATAGGTCCAATGACGCTCGTGGATTGGTATACACACGTATAAACCAATCAGGGAACAGCACATCCGTACGATTTATGAACGCAAACTGTGCATCTGGTGCACCAGAAAGACCCTCAACGCTGTCTGTCCTTTTTTTTTTAAAAAAAAAAAGACTCTGCGTATGTCCTAGCTCGGTTTTGGGCAAATTTTTCTAGCCGGACCCTGTTGCGGGTTTCTGAACCCCCTCACAAGTGCGGAGTTCAATATTATTTGCCTCCTAATCCTAATCGCTGAAGTCCATACATGTCATACACACGCCAAAGCGCAAAAAACGTAATTGTCAATTTGTCATGAAGCAGTTTCGCTGAAACTCTCTATTGAAGTGTAAATTAATTTTGGGAAAGTTGTTTTGGTAGTAGACAATCTGATTAACTTTAAGACAACAATTAACAAGCATTTACTGGGCAGCCATTGATGATCATGATTGACATCATCACTTGCCAGGTGAGATTGATATCGAACGGTTGCCTTACCACTGATTTAAAAGATTTTATTTAGATTGTTGGTTGGACTCTGAATTTTGGCAAGTCTTGCTACAGACTTAGAAAAAAGCTTGAAGGCCCGGAGCTTTTGCCTTGTGCTCCTCAGGGCAAGGTCACCGAGACACAAAATTAAGCGGTCCGTGATTGGCGCTCCCACGCGTGACCCACATGCGACCGGCACCGGTCACTGCCACATCAATCGCGGATCGACGGTTTGGAAGCGTTTTGTCTTCTTTTGTGCTTTAACTGGAAGTTGTAACGATATTTGAGATAGATTTCGACACCGATGACATGCACGATAGTGATTATATTACATTATAACTAGCAGAACCGACAGACATTGTCCTGTCAAACGTGTGATGTGAGAAAAAATGCGTGTTAAGTCTACGTCTCAGCTAGTAAGCCCAGCGTGAGCCCTGAGGATAGGGTGTAACGACGCGCAATATTACGTCTATCAGTGCACCACTGATAAAAGCAAAATCAAATTCGAACCTGTATTATCGTTTGCTTTACCAACAGACACAAAGTTTTGCATCGGCTGTTACATACATACAATTCAAAATGCAACCTAATTTTAAACATCAATTAATCACGTATTCAACCATTACCGTTAGCCCCTCCTTCACCGTGACCTAATTCCAACAGCTGCCTTAAATCATGCGTCTAAAGTCCCGACTTAATTGCACCTCAGATAAAACGCATAATGGTCCTTCGAGCCGGATGACGGTTGAGCGGTACGACGACGCGGGTCGGTAATGGTTACGTCGGGTGTAAACCCACCCGGGTCGCGCGATACCGAGGTCGATCGATGACTCCGGCCGCAGGGAGCCTAGGCCCACCACAGACATTTATTTATTTTTTATTATCGTAGATACAAGAATATTAAAAAATGCATATTGCGTGTCTTATAACGAGCTATTCCCATGGGAAATGTAAGGCTTGCAAACATTGCTTTATAAATTATAACTTTGTTTACATAAGACAAAGACATGATTGCCTGAATATTAAATAATGATTCATGCAGTTCGATAGTTTGTTATTATGTAGTTAAAAGTCTTTATACTGACAAGGTATGCATGCTTGTTATGTCTAACCTGTAATTCAAAAAACCACGAGTTGTCGTGAACTTTTATTAGCGATTTTTATAATCAAACATTTATAGCAATATGTCTTTAAACTATGCAGATGGTAAAGCAGGTTCTATCGCTAGTATAGAACTAGATGTTGTTGTAACCCACCAACCTAATAGTTTTATTTTTATTCTTTAAAATGTTGATAGCCACATTTGAAAGGGTAGGTCTATACCTACCCCTTTTTTTTTTTTTAAGTAGGGGAAATGCCTTACGCATACCCGTCCACCGGGGGACGGACGGGTTATGTCGGAATCACCACTGGACAGATGGTATACCAGTGGCCCTACCGACTAAAACCCCTACTACTCCCTCTAATCGTCCGTTAGTGGGGGAACACGGTGAATAGCGCCTGCCTGTTACGCACAGGGGGGATCAGCCTCGGGTTACTGGCCCCCACCAACCGGTTGTGCGCCGCGGCCCCAACCACGCGCCTCAGGGCGCCTGCAGGCCCCACTGGCCCCGCATCCCCGCGTCGCCCTTACGGGCCGCAGCGACCCTACTGGGCCCGCAACCACGAGCCACCCAAAGGGCGGCTCCGCTGCCGTAACCGACGGTACGGCCTCGCCGGGCCGCGACGCACAGGGGGGATCAGCCTCGGATCACTGGCCCCCACCAACCGGTTGTGCGCCGCGGCCCCAACCACGCGCCTCAAGGCGCCTGCAGGCCCCACTGGCCCCGCAGCCCCACGCCGCCCTTACGGGCCGCAGCGGGTGGGTGTCCAGTCCACCACGCTGCCACGCCTGGGTTCTCTTCGCTTCCCGGTGGTGCCCCTACCACCGGTACTAGGCCCCCTCGCCACGCCGAGGCGAGAACCCATGAGGGGGAGGTCTATACCTACCCTGCCACGAGCACCAACAAAATACTACTAAACCAATTTTTAACCTCTCTAACTCGGCTGCGTCTACCCTTACACGAAAAATACGACTACAGATAAAGTTTATACTAGTTCCGATGTTTGTGAATGAGTTGTATGGTAATAGGTACTTCGTAGTTTTATGTTGTCTAAACACACTGATAGCAAGTTTACTACTGAAACAAAATTAGAATAAACTTGGCCGTAAGGTAGATAACGTAAACTAAATAACTGTATAACGGAACAGATAAAATACACAGAGTAAACGGTGGAGTTTAAAATAAATACTTGAGAAATTGAATAAATAATGACACACGCCATCTAGCCCCAAATTGAGCAATTAATTGCTTGTGATGTGGTATGAAAGACAATGGATAAACATACTTAAATAGGTACATTTTTTGTAAGTAATACTTAACATACAAAGGGAACTTCCCGACCAGTTTTATCCTACATTTGCATGCACACGAATGTTCGTATGTGTGGGGATCGAACCCGCGACCTTTGGTGTAGTAGCCAAGTTCTTAACCATTACACCAAACTGGTCTTCAAAACAAATTAACAGCAGCCTCTATACGTCCCACAGCTAGGCCAAGATCGCCTTAACTACAGTGATTTAAGAAAATACATTTTGAAAGCTGCTAGTGTCAATAGAAAAACGATTCATGAGCTGTGGCTTGACTTTTCAGCCTGATAGAAAACTTCAACCCTTTTGGCATTGCTTAAAGTTCAATTTATAATGACACTGGCAGCTGTCAAAGAGTATTTCTTATATCAGTTGGACTAAGTTGGCGCTAGCTGTATTTATTCCAACACGCGGGCTTAGTGCGGATTATCGAATGGGTGTAAGGTTAGATAAACCTTGCCGTCTATTGTTATAAAGACACCTTGAGGCCTCCGACTAGGCTTAACGATTGTTAAGCCTAGACAACGTAAGGCGGGACAAACAGACAAAAAAAACGGTACTTACTTAGCATTACTCATTAACTAAGGCTGTTAATATCGCGTTGTATATTTAACATACACATACCCTCACGACTTTCCCCAGCGGGGTAGTAGAGGCACACTTATTCTTACAGCCATGGTGATCAGGACATTCAGCAGTCCACATTTCACTAAGTTTTGCATATTTAAGAAGAGTATTTATACCTACATATGATAGGAAAATCGCTCACTTAGCTTACTTTACAGTGTCTAACTAGGCCACAACATAATTCTCAAGCCTGAATTATCACAGTCTGGCAAAGAACGTATCACTTCTTTTATTAAATACGCCAGGAACCCTTGATTAATGGCGAAACCATTTTTAATTGGTCAAGTTTACTAAATTAATTACGCCTAAGAAAAGTTCTGAAGATAAATCGTGTAATCAACGCCTGTAGGGTTTCCTTCTCTAGAGAATAAGCTGCTTTCTACTAGCGACAGACTTAATGTTCTTGTATTATTTATTATACTAGTATACGAATTACTTTCAGAACGCGACTAAAAAACGGCTAGGAACGCTTTTTTATTTTTCCAATGACTTACTTATCTATTTAACTACACTACACACTAACAGCAAGATGTGTAATATTTTCTCATAACATTAAAATGATTGAGCTTAATTCTTATACATCAGCTCATTATAGGGATACCTTATAGGAAACCGTAGAAATAATGAGTGAGTTACAAAAACCTAACTTATTACGGTTGACATTCGAGAAAATGCTTGATCAGCTTCACAATATTTACTTACTATGTATTTCAATATTACTATTTTTATCATCTTTTAATGAGTTATATCGAGAACTTCTGCTAAGCGCGGAGATCGCTCCTAGGTTGATTCGACAATGAGTAGGGCAGTATGTTTTTGTTATGGCATTTCGAGGAGCCATATTTAATTCAAATTCAGAAGACTTATTTCCAGAATTCATTTTAACTTTGAAAAACTATAATGAAGAAAAAGTAAAATTACAAAACAACCTTTACAATTACAAATGTACCACCGCAGCTGGGAACAGCTTCAACTTTGACGTGTTATAAGAAGGCAAAATGAATTTATATTAATATTTGTTCACTCTAGCGTATAATTTGGTCTATTGAAAGTCAAATGTGTCAAAAGCAGCAGTAAAACTCAAAACAAAAGACTCAATGACGAAACAATTAAAGCAATCAGAGCACCCTTAAGACGCCAAGGGACTACTTTTATAAACAGCACTTCATACGTTAAATAGTACGGAAAACGTGAAAACATTTACGTCACCCCATGAATACAGAGCGATATTGTAATCTGACGACATCACGCACCACGAGCGTTTACGATTTATCCCGTTTGGCCCACTAACCCGGCAGAGGGCGCTGACTGCGAGGGTGTCTGCAAAAATATATAATTGCGTACATCTGCCTCTAGCTAAGGGAAGCAATCGGTATGCGGCTGGGGCGGAATTGTATTTTCTGGAGAAATACCGGTAAAGCTACCGGTAACAGGTGAACAAGGCGGGTTATTAGCGATGAGATTATAATGCAGCAAGCATAAATATGATTGAAGAATTGCTAAATATCATCCTAGAAGAAGTTTAACTCCCTTAAAATAATAAACTTCAGTATTATCAGTATTTTTGCCCATATTTGTTTACATTGTGGCAAAATTATAGTTAGCAGGTTTTAGGTTTTAACATCATTTTAGGGCTAAAAGATTCTGTTCAAGATTTCTTAAAGATATTTAATCGTTGTAAGTTTGTTGTTAAATTTTATCCAAAATCAAAACTCAGTGTTGGTTAATATCTCTGTCACTAATGGCACAGGAGGTAAGATAAACCTACCTGAGATACCTGTAATGATAGTGTAAGAAAAAAATGAATAAATGAAATAAATAAAGGTTTATCCATGTATGTAGTAGTGTTTCCTCATTAGGATATAATCAATAAGACGATTCATAATCTTTTCCAGCTAGTTACGTTACTATCAAACTTGACTACCGGTAACCGGTAACCCATACCGTCGTTACCGGTACTCTCGGCTGCGGCCTGAGTAAATCTCACCGTCGCCACCGATGAATACTAATAGGGCTTTATCAATTGCGGTGCTCCGCTGACTTATTGGGGCATTACCGACTTTATGTCGAGTGGACGTGGCGACGCCCTTTTTGTCCCCATTAGTCACTTCTCGACTTTACTATCTATGCATTTCTCTGGTGGTTTTTCTCGTGGAGGGCTGGAGAATATGTTAGTGCATCTTTTGAGAGATTTTTTTTTATTGATTTGTGGCTTGTGGCTAAGCTTTTAAGGTGTGAAACCTGAGCGGTAGCAGTTGTAGGTATTATTTGACATTTGAAGATGGTTAATTATAAATGGATTGCTAGTTTGCTAAAAAATGCTAGCTATATGCGACATTACCAACAGAACCAACGAAGGCGTACATCAATGGACAATGCTTTTTCTAATAAGCATCTTTAGACGTTTATCCATCCTCTGGGTGGCACGAAAATTATTCAAATCGCGACAACCCTCACATATCCATCTCTGCTAAAGAAAGGACAGCGTTTTGTATAAAAACAGCGTCCAGTTTCTAACAAAAAAAATACGAAATAACGAACTGCGTTCCACTGCGCTAAAATATACAACCAGATCGCGTATTGATCAAAGCAAGGATAGTTCTGCCGAGGCGTGTGTAGAAAAAGCCTAAAACGATTTTGTGCATATTTGGAGTTTCCATATAAAACCAGTGTTCGGAATTCTGAGCGCGTCACGCCGCACCGACACGCGACCGGCGCTACCAATTTGTTCCGAATATTGATTGCAGATGTTGGAATTTTTCATGTGAAGCTTTTCATTTAAGTTTTATGACGAATGTATGTGGAAAAAATGTATGGATCACCGATAAGGGAGTAGACAATTAGAGTTGTATGACAAATACGGTATAGGCTACCGGTAGTGTGCAGAAGTGCAATGCGATAGCTTTCGTAGATGATAAACAGTATAATAATCATAGTTTTGATTTTAATTTTCAATACAAAATGTTACAATCAGATAAACGACAAGATAAGAAGATCTTCTGTTTCCATACGTAAACCGTATTCAAATACTTAGTTGAAAATAAAGCAACATTGGGAAAGTAGAAATTGTTGTTTTTACAGAATACAGTTTTGGTGTACCTAAGTGCAAACCCAGATCGCAAGTCATATAGACTTGCGAACTTTGTGTGATATGAACTTTCTTCTTTGTGCCAGGAACATTTTGAAGATTATACTATACTAGCATATTAATTTGTAATGAAATCTAACCAATACCACTTACAGTGGTTTCATACCAAATAAACCTATTAATATTTCAATTAAGGGCCCAGTGCCCCCGCGCCGCGTTTAGGTAAATAGGGTAAGGGAGGTAGCCCTCCCATATCAACCGTTTTAGTCTGAAAAATAACTATCAATTAGAGGAATTAAATTGCTGGCTATCAGTTATGGAGAATGCAGACAAACTCTCCATAACTGATATATATAACCGTTTCTTGGAAAGGCAAATTCAGGTTAACAATAAACTTGTTGCAAACAATTTGTATATGGATGTAACTTGCAATGAATTATATTATTTTAAGATAATATTATTAAACATCAGTACTATAACCTTCGTGAAACAAACAACCTTACTTCAAAGCAGAATTTTGCAGTGTCAGTAAAACTTTTCTTTCCAAAATTGCATTTTCATGTTTCCAATAATACAGGCTGTTAAGAATTCAACGCGTGTCGCTCTGTCGCGGCTGACGAGCGACGAGGCCTGACTATAACTTTGTTGAATGAGTTTCATTCAAATTATCATTTAAATTGGGCTGTCTTTGTCCAGTTTAAAATGCGTTGCTACCGTATTTTTTTAAAATTTTGTTTGGAGCTCTGAATTTTCTTTTAAGTTTATACAAAGGGCAATTCTCCATAAGCAAACTACAAAAATAAATGTAACTAATATTACACTAAAGCCTCATGTACACCCCTGTACGACTATTTTCATTCAACAATTGCTATATAGCCCATTCACCTGCTCATTTACTGTGCCTTGTAAATATTTAGAAAATGTGTATAACGTAGGTACGTGAAAATACCTGGCAAAATGGTAAACCATTTTGCCAGGTATTGCTATTGTAATAGCCACATTTTAATACACATTTGGATATTGATTTTAGAACGTGGAAATATTGCAAGAGACACTCAGAAAGACGAAAAATACTGAGTTATTGAAGGAAATTTCACGTTATTTTAATAGTACATTGTTATCCTAGGGGTGAAAGTTACTTATTCAGTCCCGAGACGGGGTTTGGCGCCCCGAACGAAGTGAGGGCGCCAATAGTTCGAGGGACTAAATAAGTCTTTCACCCGAGGGAAACACTGTGCTTTTCATTACAAATACGAGGAAAGTAAAAATAAAAACATGAATTAGCTTAAGAAAAAATAGGAAAATAAATGAAGATCGAATTGCCGCTTTCCCGCCTATTTTGTTTGTTTTTTTTCTGTGGCCGGCCCGCTATTCAGCCATTATTTTTTATTTTCATCATTAGAAAAATGGTAAATATTTTACTCAAAACTAAGTTATTTTAAAGAAATTGTTGAAACTAAATTATAATAAAGTTATTTAAAACATATATATTCTCTGATCAATACTTAACTTACAGTTATTTCAAATTTTACATCGTGGCTGTATAGAAAGTTGGAACATGGTTCAATAGATATGTGAAAAAGAACTAATTTTTTTAAAAATAATTTGACACCTGTCAGTTGAAAGTGATTCTCCCTAGGGATGAAAAGTGTTACTTTCAGCCCGCTTCTCAGGTCAGTAATGACCTACTTTCAGAGTATGAGTAATGAAAAACCTTTTTTATGTGAACATCATTCAGAACGCTGGCTTTTCATACAAAAATGATAACTTTCCACCAAATTCATGCAAACTGTTCGTTTAAAAAGTTTTCGAAGCCAACAGCCTGTTTACATTTTAAATAATAAGTTATAAATGAATAAACTTACATGTCGCTGCTTGGTTATTTATCTGGACCACAGCTATCAACTTCACCATAAATAAATAAACGATATATTTCCAAGTCACTCTCTAACACCACCATTGTACCCGGGAGCTCTATCCTGAATAACACCACATACAAGGGAATCGTAATCTAAAACCCAGTTCAAAAATCACCCAGATAAAAAATAATTAGCCCTATATTAAAATATGAGGTTATTAACATAATTAGTTGGAATAGTGTTATCGAATCGGCCTCAGTGGCTCTTATCAGTTAATTACGACAAAAAATGTAACACCATAATAATAACTTATTTCGTTACTATGTATATTATGTATTTAGAACGCTTTTCCGAAAACTGTTAGTAGGTATTTAAGTATCTTTTTCATTACTCATACTCTGAAAGTAGGTCATTACTGACCTGAGAAGCGGGCTGAAAGTAACACTTTTCATCCCTAGGGAGAATCACTTTCAACTGACAGCTGTCAAATTATTTTAAAAAAAACTAGTTCTTTTTCACATATCTATTGAACCATGTTCCAACTTTCTATACAGCCACGATGTAAAATTTGAAATAACTTAAAGTTAAGTATTGATCAGAGAATATATACAGGGTGGCCCAAACGGTGAGGATAAAAAAAATTTTTTGGGTTCCTGACATATAGGGGTACCCGAAAATACCCCATGTATGTTTGCCGATTTTTTGTAGTTTTTGAGTTATGATTTTTTTAAAGTAAATTTGAGAATTATCGATCTGACCTCCTAAAAAAATTTTTTTTTCGGAAAGTATGCATTTTTTATTAATTTATTTTTTTGTGACATAGACCTCATTAGTTGTACTTTTACCCATAAAATTACCAGCTTCATGTCATTAATTAAAGGTACAAATTAATTGACCAAAATAAAAAAAACTGGGGTGAATGCGAGTCACAGTAAAATTTTCAAAGTTAAATTAAAAATTAAAAAAAAAGTTCCATGACTTTTAAGTAATTTCAAAAACTGCTCAAAACCCTTAGCTTCAATTATAATAAAAAAAACTTGGTGCTTAATAGGCCTTTTTTAGCCGAAACTTGCCTTCAAGTAAACAAAGGTGTAATTTTCTGAGTTAATAATTTGTTGTAAAACACCCTTTGTTAATTGCTAGGGTTAATGTGAGTTGGACATAACATGATCAATAAACATAAAGTGAATTAATTTAGGATTTCTTGTTATTCTAGTATCAGCCCAGTGTCATTTATGTACGGAATGTATGTCGTTTTGCACGCACGAGTCCCGAAGTCGGCCCGAGCTGTAAGGCGAGGATCAAAAATTGGGACGAGTGAAAATGACATACCCATTCTGTATCGGACAACGATTTTTAATACATTTGCGTTCAAATCATGATAAAATATGGAAACCTACGTACCAATGATTTACTAAATTAAATCTTGGAAAAAGCATGAAAAAGCTAGGATTGACAGTTTCCCGGTTCAAACGGTAATTAAATTGGTAATTACATTTAAACATGGATTTCATTCAAATCCCAGAAAATCAATAAACGCCTATTATTTTATTTTTGGTAAAGTTCAACTAATCACAGAAATTCATTTTGACAGCTGCTAGTGTCATTAGAAATTAAACTTTATACAATGCTAAAAGGGTTCAGAGGAAGGCCCACAAAAGGTGGAGTGACGATTTGAGATTCCATGAGAAATATTGGCAGACCCTGGCACAAGATCGAGATCTATGAAGAACATGGGGAGAGACCTTTGCCCAGTAGTGGGATGAAATGGGATGAAAAAGGGTTCAATTGTTATGTCCTTGTCAAAAGTAAAGCCGTCAGCAATTTAACTTTTATTTAAATAGACGTTTTTTTTCTTCCTTTCAAATATCCTTAAAAATATTGGATTTTTATTATTTGATACTTCGGGACAAGTGCAAAACGACATAATACATTCCGCCTTGTATCGCTAACTACTATTCATGGGACAAAGACTGACTTGTGCTGTTGAAATGACACTGGGCTGATACTAGAATTACAAGAAATCCTAAATTAATTCACTTTATGTTTATTGACTATGTTATGTCCAACCGACATTAACCCTAGCAATTACCAAAAGGTATTTTACAACAAATTATTAACTTAGAAAATTACACCTTTGTTTCCATATTTTATCATGATTTGAACGCAAATGTATTAAAAATCGTTGTCCGATACAGAATGGGTATGTCATTTTCACTCGTCCCAATTTTTGATCCTCGCCTTACAGCTCGGGCCGACTTCGGGACTCGTGCGTGCAAAACGACATACATTCCGTACATAAATGACACTGGGCTGATACTAGAATAACAAGAAATCCTAAATTAATTCACTTTATGTTTATTGACCATGTTATGTCCAACTCACATTAACCCTAGCAATTAACAAAGGGTGTTTTACAACAAATTATTAACTCAGAAAATTACACCTTTGTTTACTTGAAGGCAAGTTTCGGCTAAAAAAGGCCTATTAAGCACCAAGTTTTTTTTATTATAATTGAAGCTAAGGGTTTTGAGCAGTTTTTGAAATTACTTAAAAGTCATGGAACTTTTTTTTTAATTTTTAATTTAACTTTGAAAATTTTACTGTGACTCGCATTCACCCCAGTTTTTTTTATTTTGGTCAATTAATTTGTACCTTTAATTAATGACATGAAGCTGGTAATTTTATGGGTAAAAGTACAACTAATGAGGTCTATGTCACAAAAAAATAAATTAATAAAAAATGCATACTTTCCGAAAAAAAAATTTTTTTAGGAGGTCAGATCGATAATTCTCAGATTTACTTTAAAAAAATCATAACTCAAAAACTACAAAAAATCGGCAAACATACATGGGGTATTTTCGGGTACCCCTATATGTCAGGAACCCAAAAAAATTTTTTTATCCTCACCGTTTGGGCCACCCTGTATGTTTTAAAAAACTTTATTATAATTAAGTTTCAACAATTTCTTTAAAATAACTTAGCTTAGTGTCGACATCTCTAAGGCCTTTGACAGGGTCTGGCATGAAGGCCTTATTAGTAAGTTGTCTTCGTTCGGAATCGCTCCCGGCTTTTGTACCTGGATTTCCAGCTTTCTTGAGGATCGCCAAATACGAGTCACTCTTGGGGGTTACTCGTCTGACCTGTACTCGATAAACGCTGGGGTTCCGCAGGGTTCGGTCTTGTCTGCTACATTGTTTCTGCTGCATATAAACGATCTACTTTTGCCCGGTACCTTTGGGTATGCTGACGATACCACAATTGCGGACAGATATGAATCCACTGCAAGGGCCACTGCGGAGGAGACCCGGTCCTGTCGCGAGGGTATGATTGAGCGTCTCGATCAGGCTTTAAAGCGTGTTTCCGACTGGGGTGAGGCTAACCTCGTCCATTTCAACGCTGCCAAGACGCAGGCGTGTTTGTTCTCCAGTAAGCGGAGTCTTTTCCAGCTGGCACCATCTTTCCAAGATGCAATTATACCTATAACCGACAACCTACAACTCCTAGGTATGGACATGTCGTCAAAACTGAATTTCGGCCAATACATTGAGTCTATAGCTAAAACTGCCGCTAAGAAGCTCGGTATCTTGTCCAGGGTAAGGCGGTACTTCTCACCGGCTATGCTGCTCCAACTTTACAAAGCGCAAATCCGTCCGTGTATGGAGTACTGCTGTCATCTTTGGGACGGATCCGCCGCGTACCAATTGGCCGCTTTTGACTCAGTGGAAAGACGTGCTTTAGGACTTGTGGGTGACCCTGCCATCACAGAAAATCTGCAAGGCCTTGAGCACCGCCGGAAGGTCGCTTGTCTATCGGTGTTCTACAGAATGCATTTCGGAGAGTGTGCGAAGGAGTTGCATGACCTGATCCCACCAGCTCCCTTTCTGCATCGGACCACTAGGCGCAGACTGGCCTTCCACCCCTATATCGTTGATATTCCGGCAATCCGCACCAAACGTTTCGGTAATTCCTTCATAATGCGGACGGCAAAGGAGTGGAATGAGCTTCCTGCTGAGGTGTTTCCACTGCAGTATGACTTGGGCCTCTTCAAGAAAAGAGTGAACAGCCATTTGTTAGGCAGGCATGTACCAACATAGACCGCATCATCACTTAAGATCAGGTGAGATTGTGGTCAAATGCGCGCCTACTTAATCATAAAAAAAAAAAAAAAAGCTTTGAGCAAAATATTTACCATTTTTCCAGTGACGAAAATAAAAAATAATGGCTGAATAGCGGGCCGGCCACAGAAAAAAAACAAACCAAATAGGCGGGAAAGCGGCAATTCGATCTTCATTTATTTTTCTCATTTTTTCTTTAGCAAATTCATGTTTTTATTTTTACTTTCCTCGTATTTGTAATGAAAAGCACAGTGTTTACCTCGGGTGAAAGACTTATTTAGTCCCTCGAACTATTGGCGCCCTCACTTCGTTCCGGGCGCCAAACCCCGTCTCGGGACTAAATAAGTTACTTTCACCCCTAGGATAACAATGTACTATTTGTTCGTTGTAGTATGAAAGCACTGAATGGAATAATGTCAAATGATATTTATTTGAAACGCAGAAACTAACTTCTCTAATAACATACTTTTTTATGACTTAAATTGTACTTATAAGTAGAGTTAAGTACGCAGCAGCTAAAGTTACTAAAACTGTAAAAATTTCCCCGACATACCTATGTATGACGACTCTATACGACTCTATACGACTATTCGTACATTTCAATCTTGTACATGTCAAGTCAAACATTTTTAGATAATTCGATGTAATTATTTTATACTTAATCATATCTACAGCAAAGCCAAACGGTTATAACATTGGGCTTCTTTTTATCCAACTAATTCCATTAGAAATTAAAGAATTCCCCAGAATTTTGTCTTATTTATAAATATTTACTCATTTTGATAAGTTAATTTTCGTCAAAGAAATGAGAATTTTCTCCCTTAGCGGAAACTAGTAATAAAGCAGCATGGAAGTAGCTTCCGTAAGTTGCTGTAATTAGCTGGTTTTAAGTGCGGACTTAGTGCTAGAGGCGGCGTTAAGTAATACTCGTAAGTAAACGGTGTATTACTTACTTACTTATTTACAGAGCAGCCTCGCTAACTACGGTCTACGAGACGTAAATGAGACGTTCATATTTATTTACTTTAGTTTAAGTCTCTGTTGATAATAAATATACATTTATGCTGCTTTTACGATAATTGAAAGCTAGTGGGAAAATATGTTGAAAGTAAAATGAAATCAAATGCTACTGTCATGTTTTTTGCGCCATAATATCTTTCTGTCTAAGCTTCTTGCTTTTAAACAGATCTAGCCTAGATTATCCTTTCATAATCTTTACTAACGACAGTTAGGTTTGGTAAATTTTGTTTAAGAGAGATATTTGTTGTTGAAGAGGGACAGAAGTAGCTATACCTATTACCTATCCTCTTAGTCGTTTTATAAATTTTTAAACTAAATGACACCTGGTATCAAATTTAACGTGCAAAATTCAAGTATTTTACGTCCGTTTAGTGGCTGCTTAGCAACATTAGAGATAAGAAATATCAACATAGAACTTGTAGCCGCAACAATTTCCTGGCAGGAAGGTAGTTGAGTCGCCTGGAGAACTTTACCGAGCGAAGTGGTTGTGCAGACGATCCCTAGGCTACGGAAGTTTTATACAAACCCAATGGAGCAGGTGATAGGTCAATTTGGTTTAAAATGTTCTTTCCGTGTCACTGCAAGTCTGCTATTTTTCCTTGCTTGCACTTGAGACAGTGACAAAACTTTAATGCTTCAACGATAATTAAAATATGCTCTTTTTTTCAATATGAGGGACATTGCGAAAGACGCTTACAAAGCATTTCAAAGAAAATGTGTTTGAAAAACTTTGTATGCAGATCCGACGTTCAAAACTCTGGCTCTTCGGCCAAACTTTTGTTTTTTCTTCCTAATCCAATCCCACTGTACATTGAAATGCCTTTTTCGCTCTTTATGTTGATTTGACAAGTTTTAAAATCGGTATGTATGCGGTAGTTTTCCGCAATTCCTGAGTTCAACCACTGGGCACTTACTATTTAAGTATGCTTCCATAGCCTGGCCTAGGTCCCCAATTTGTCTTCCATTGTCCCGCATTACCTGGAACAAATCACCAACTGTTATTAATCGTGTGCTTGCGCTTGTCTGGCAGATTACTAATTTCGTAATTAATGGTTCCCTAAAGATTTATTGTCACAAAAAGCTGAGCAGAAAAGTTTCCCTTCAACGAATAAATCTATCAGCTTTTTAAGAGCGTAGTAAAATTCTGAGAATGGTGGTCCGAGAAAATGAAAGTTAAATCTTTTATGATGAATAATAGAACCTCTCCATTCTAAAGATGCTTACACTCGCTACAAAAGATCATGAACCCAGCTTAAGAAAAAATATAAAATTGTGGGTAAAAGTGATGGGTCACAATATAACATAGCAGTTTGTAATGATTTCTCATTAAAATTTATTAAAACTCTCGTAATGCCATATTTTAATGCAAAATCAAAATGCATAGGTACTTAATTTCGAAAAAAGACACCCTGTATTATCAACGAAGAGATCTAATTCTGGGAAATAATACAAAACAAGAAAGTTACAGAGCTTATTTTTAGTATAAGAGAGAGGGAGAAAATAATGATGTATATTATTTTAAGATTAAGCATTTTGAATTACCAAAATCATAAACATCACAAGAGAATTTGCCTATCGGCCAAACCCAAAAACTTACTAACATTAAAATAGCGTATAATTACTAGCACAAATTGTTCGTCGAACGAAAGTTACTTATTAACATGTAAATAACTGCGTACGAAACTTTAAGGAGGAAGTTAACGAATAGGGCTGCATATCCACTGTTTAGCTATCGATATTTTTATCTTGAAAAGTAGCAACAATGTCGATATAATAGAAGACAAAGCAGAGAAAATGTGGTTAGCTGGGGCAGTCAAAGTTTGTCGTTGTTCGTATTGCTGATTCCACAAGTTCTTTTAAATCTATTTTTGTCGGTAACTGCACATCTGCTTTTGGTAGTGGATACTTTTGGAAACTTTGAGTCTGCAAGGTTGCCGACAATCGGAACCGTGCTGAAGACAAAAACGTGTCTCTATTGTAGTGGAGCACAAGTAAGTGCAGGCAATGGCGAACAACAGCAGCGCACGAGTGATAACAGAGTGTTACAAGTTCTATCGTAGGCTGTGGCAACCACCTAACACCGGACCGTCACAGACGTCATACAACCACTATCCTAGGCATAACAACCACTATCGATGGCATTGCTGTTTTGACTCCAACTTACACCGATTTTTACTAATGCCTGCTATTTAGTTATACACTGTCCATGATGATATTTATGTTCTACCTTTTTCGTGCTCACCTATCGATAATGAAAGGTTAGCAACACTATTGACGTCCGCGGTGGGAGTAGTGAGGTTTTTACGAGTTGTACAAAGAATTTGTATCTAAGAACAAATTAAGTAAAAAAATATTTTCTATTCTACTTAAATCTTGTGAAGCAGATAGAAGGTAAGTTTTTTTAATCATATTTATTTTGCCAACGGGGAATTTAGTAACAAAAGAAAAAAGTATAAGTATGAGAGAATAAACTAGAGAATACGCACAAAAAAGTTCACTTATACGCTGTTAAAGCATAATATAAAAACAATTCAATTCAATTCATGAATTGAATGAATAATTCAGCAACAAGCTAGACTGACGAGCAGCTATGCTATTCCGGTGGTCGTCGAGACTCACTTCGCTCGTGCGAGGTAACTTTGAAAATCCATTCCTTCGCCACCGTCGTCGTTTGAGAGAAAAGAACTAAGCCAAAAAACACTTTTTGATTATTTACATACAAAATGAGAGAAAATACTAATTCAAAGTCAAGCGTATTGATGATTGAGGTAATCTCATTTCAACATCGATGCTCGCACGTGCGATGTGCACCGCCGGAATAGCACGGCAGAACAGATAAAAATACAAATAACAATCAATCAATATGTAGAAACAAACACTGAAACTGAAAGGTTTACAGCCTACGTACAGTTGAACTGTGATCCTATGCAAATCCTGGCATCGTAAATATTCAGTGGAACGGAACGTTGCGTGACCTTGACCTGCTGGAATGTCTCCAAGCTCCCCGCGACTTGAACTTACAGCGTGTAATCGGCTAATAATGCTATGTAACTCGTTTAATAGCTTTGGCACTTGGAAATGCAATTTGTTTTCAAACGAAATAGATTCAGGAACTTGGCTCTACATATGAGGTCATCCTATTAGTCTCATCTTTTAGTGATCGATTCATTTGGTAGCTTAATTTGCACCCTACCCTTTAGCAGCATGTTAATTGTTATTGGTTAAATGTCAGAAACCATTATGTTTATGTGAGCTTTATATAACGCATTTACTGCAAAAAAGTTCTATTCCATTACATTCTTCTTTTTTCAGGGTAAGCCATATACACTGATCTTGGCTACATTTGAATGTTTTTGGTATGCCACCGATTTTGTCTGAGAAATTGATGTGAATTTCTCAGCTTAAACTCTCTATATCCCCTGTTAAGCCGTGCAATCCACAACAAAATTAAGTATTGGCTTATTTTCTCAAATTTGACTTATTCTAATGAGCAATGAATAAATCAGACGGACAAACCCTTATACGCCCACTGCTGGGCACAGGTCTCATCTGAACTGAAAGGTGGCCATATCAAACTGTATTTTCAGATCGTGGCGCTTGGCGTAAAGTAGGTATGGCTGGCGGTATACTCAAACACGCAGGCTCGGTGTGAATTGTTGGAAGCTGAATAAATAAGATAGAGCAGAAATAAAACCTACTCTATTGACATATTATACTGTAGACAGTCAACAACTAAGGCATTCCGAGTAGCTCGTCCCACGCAAATGCTTGGGATAAAAACGCGTAGGATGGAACGTGACCTTGAACCAGGAATGTCTTCAACATGTTGCATGTGACGTTGCCAAGTTAGAAGACTTTCTCTTGGCACTCTCTTTGAACTTGGAGATAGCTAAGGAATTGGACGAGTAGATACGTTGGTACTGCCCTAAAAATTAACAAGCGATGTAACTCTTGAGTCTTGCCAATATTGTGAAGCAAACAGGGCACTTTCTTCAGGGGCTTCAAGGACACCAACATTTAAATAAGAAGTATTGAGGTTTGGTCATGAATTATCATGGTTATGTAATTGCAGGAATATTATTTTGCAAAGTTAACAAAGTTGCTAGAATCAGTCGTAATAATAGTTATCTAAAACTTGATAAAAAAGACACATGGCCTTTGAAATCGAGACTATTTGACACGATAAGATATTTAGATGGCTTGATAAAATTCCGTCACCTTCAGTTGGGCTAAAATAGCACATTGGTAAAGCTTCTCTAAGTTCGACTTCGCTGGCTTAGGTACGTTAAGAGCTTAGGATAGGAAGGAGGTACTGAATAGAGCATACTCGTACTTGGGACCCCTAGAAGAACATCGCGCCCAGGGAGCCCAGGCACCCTAGATGACACTGGAGTGCCGAAGCGGGTCGGAATCACTGCCGGCGGGAGCTTTAAATCTTATCGTGAAGGCACATTTTTCAAAGCGTATTTACAATAAGGCTTTCATACGAGCTTTATGGGAGTGAACTATATGCAAAGGGCATAAAGCGACATGCGTTTGGGGTGATGGTGGCGTTGCCTCAGTTTTGTAGTTCATCCAACATGTTTACTGAGGTGTTATAGAAGAAACTGATGGCAAGGGATGTGATCCACTGCTAAGTCTTCTCTGCGACAGCTCCGGCAGCATTCTAGGAATCTAATCATATTGTAACTCCCTAACTTAGGGTTACGTGAAGTGTAAGGTAAAAGTAAGCTCGGGAGCTTTCTTCAATAGCAGTAACTGGGTCCTAACCCAGAACCGAAATATATGTTGTTGTGGAGGACAAAATCTATTTGTGGTGACTGCGCCACAAATCTAAAACAATCCAAATAAGCCACAAGGCAAAGTGAAAACTATCCATTTAAAATGTTGGACAGACGCCATATTTAAAATAGTGAATAATGGATTTAGTCCATCTACGAAGGCAACGGTAGCAGAATTTTTGTGCCAAGGTCCGCGAAATGTAGCCTTCAGCGCCGACCCAAATCTCAAAGGATTAGATGTTTCCGTGCTAAATTCGTCCTCTAGCCCAAATTAAGTTGACTTACATATTATTTTCAGAATATTTTGTTTACTTTTACCGTAAGAATGGGCTCCCCGCTCTGACCTAATGGGAAGAAACCATGAGGTCCAGTTATGAAGTTGACAACAGTAATACCATCAGTAGTTGCCATTTCACTTTTCAATCTCATCTTAAAGGCCTTCATAAATGCCTCTTACACGCCACCGTCAGAAGGGAACACTTCTTGAATTCATATTCAAATTACAATACAACTGTTTAATGCAACATCAGTAAAATTAATAAACAGCAAACACGGATCATCAATTGTTGAAGTTATTATTTAATCAGGCCAAAGTTAATCACAAAAAGAAGTTTGTTTCCAATGCAAAAGTTTGAGTAAGCTGTTTTTGTGCAGCTAATTCTCTTCGCAGTCCATTGATCAATTTGTGAGCTTGGCATCGCCGAGTTGGCAAACAAGCTTTGTAATAGTTCGCTCTTTGGCTCAGTTCACGTTATTCCGCAATCACAACTTTGATAAGTCCCTTATAACTGTAACAGGTACGGTATTACTTTTAAATTAATGGGAGCATGTGCTAATAACTGCTTAACAGAACTGCATTAGGCGAAATCAGTGGCTGTGTCTCAGTAGCGACAGCGATACAACATTAATCACTGTTGAGATACAAATGCCAAGCTGGGTAGTGAAGTGAGGTTAAGTTTGGGTAAGCACTCCGTTGGACACCCACGTGCTTCAGAAGACACTTCAAGTAGTTGGATTAAGGCTGACATTGCTAGCTGTCAGTCGTTAGGAAACTAAAGCCATTGTCAGCTATTACGCCTAGGCGGAGGTCTTAGAGCAGCTACATACACCTTTCTAACAACCCTCACGGAGCCCATGTTAGGAAGACTCTGTCGGTAAGGCTCGCGGCACCACATGGTTAAAGTGAGGCCTGTGCCTAGCAGTGAACCGATATTCACTAAGGATTGAAAGCAACCAGAAAGCTCTTTAACCTAACTAGGATGTGAATGTGACTGGTTTAGGCTGTGTTCATTCTACTATCGCACTGCTAACCAAGTCAGGGTTTTTTATCGGTATACTCTCTAGAGTATCCAAACTTCAGAAGCCAATAGTTGCCAGAGCTACTGCTCGTACAGTTCGGTGCCTGAGATGTTTAATTACCAGCATACTTAAATTGTGAAACAAGTTCCGTCGATGTTCTCCCGATTACCTATAGCATGAAGTTTCGCGAGAGAGGTCTGAAGAGGTTCTTACTTGGTCGGTAGGAGTGATACCTTCTGTGTTACTGGTGGAATCCGCTGGTTTGCGACTGTCATTGCATAAAAAATAACCAGTAAAATCGATGTCATGCGTGACCCATATTCAAATATCACCCGTTTAGTGTCCATCCTCGGTTGCATCAGTATGTGACGTAGCAGCTTATCTCCCATTGTGACTCGCACGCTCGCGGCATAATGACCGGTGCACAATAGACCCTGTCCCAGCTAATGAATGGATCCACTGAACCGACAATGTATACTCTTTAACGGCTTCTACGGTAATGGATTAGCTTAATTTAATGGCACTGACTTGCACCACGCATCATAAAACTCAGGAATGAAAATTTCGTCTGTTAGATTCAAAGACTTAGCGCGCGGTGTCTGAAGCAAGAAGGTCTTAAGAGATGAAAGGGATGAATTATACAAGGTTAGGAAATATATTAAAGGCAGTAAACTACATGCGCGTGAAGGCTACATGAAACGACTTGTAGACCTTCTAGAGACTTCTAATACTATTATAACGTTCTAAGAAGAACACAAACGTAATGTCGTAAAAATATTTAAAAAGCAATTTAGAAAAGAATTGTAACTTCATAAACACAGGTGCTCGTACTTGAATATTACTATTTGGATAAGAGGAGCTGAATGTATTTCGGTCGTATGGTATTGTTATTAACTACAATACAAGCCAATACAATTTTAGGGAATTTTAGGATTAATTCTTTTAATCATTGTTACTTTAAAAAGTGAATAGTAAGTGGCAGTTTGGGGTCGTAGAATTGAGAGAGAAACCGATGATTAATCCAATCTGAGTGATTAAGGATTGAAACCTTAGGGACATACATTTTGAAAACACCAGTCACTCTTAAAAATCATTCTAAAAATTTACATATTGCCATTTATTTTTGTACATTACAGAAATTGGTAAAAACCGCAACTCAATGAACGAACATCATCGACGAGTCCGGTTTACCTAGTTATCACAGTAGTAAATTAATTGAATTTTCTATGTAAATTGTGATAACATTTAATGGAACAAATCGTTAAAATGTATACACTAATTACTCTCTTGTTATTTTTAATCACTGACCCTCGCTAAATATTCAAACTTGATAAAAAGGGTTATCGTTGTTATTTCAACAACATTGCACAGCTATTTCCTGGCAAAATAACTAAAAGCATGAATATTTCTATTGTTTAGCAAAAGCAATTGCTTTTACTTTTTATCTAATTAGATAGGTTATCATCATCATCATCATCATTACCAGCCGCAAGAAGTCCACTGCTGAACATAGGCCTCCCCCATTGATTTCCAGAGCGCCCGGTTGCGTGCGGACTGCATCCACCGGGATCCCGCGGTTTTTATCAGGTCGTCGGTCCACCTTGCGGGTGGGCGCCCCACTCTGCGTTTGGCCTCGAATGGTCTCCAGTCTAGAACCTTTCGGCGGCCCCAGCGGCCATCAGTTCTACGCGCTATGTGCCCCGCCCACTGCCACTTCAACCTGCTTACCCGCTGGGCCACGTCGGCGACTCCAGTCCTTCTACGAATCTCCTCATTCCTGATTCGATCTTGTAGCGAGACGCCGAGCATTGCGCGATAGGTACCCAATAAGGTGCCCAATTAGATAGATACATAAATAAATATAATCAACATTGTGAAATTCTAAACATAATATAATATGAAATCTCGCTAACTATGATTTAGAGATAAACCAGAAAAAAATAGACCGTGTTAGAGTTATCTTATCAGTAAAATTCAAAACACTTTGTTTCTGACTGAACACTGACTCACATAATGAACCTCCTATACCTACATTCTACATTTCTGTACACAAATACACATTTCTAAAAATAACAAAATAACGCTGAGGAAAAATTGCGGATTATCATCACGATACGTCAATTCAAAAATGTCATCATGTTGGTTGATTCTCCTTCACTCGTTTATGTATACAGTAGATAGGTAAATAGGTACTACTATTTTGTCTCTAAACACTACCGCCTATCACCTCCTTAGTGGAATATGCACAAACCGTGCACATCCAGAAGGAAGAAAAGAAAAAAAATACATCAATGATCGCTTTCGACGAAGAGTTTCGAGTCACATGCAAGACTGTATCCTTTTCGCGCCAAAACACAGCGGTGACACACGTCATTCACTTACGCAAGCAAAGGAATTAGCTCTACCGCCAACCTGGCCGCAGACCTGCTTAGCATCGAAGGCCCGAAGGTGTCGAGAGGCCGAGCGCATCGTTGCGATCGATACCCGCAATGCTAACAGCACACCTTCCGAAGGCAACAATAGCGTGACGGATTAATATTCTAGAAGGTTCCAGTGCGAATTTAATCCAAGACCCAAGCCAAATAAATCTTCTGTCTGTTCAATTCATTAAAATGTTTGAAATAGCAATATTCAAATCCAGCTATTTAAAGTGACCGTTGCGAGCTGCGGTTTTAAAACAACCAATTTTCCTTACCTTATTATGAACTATTAATACATTCATGTTAAATCTTTTTATAAATATGCTTTTACACAATCTGACTCAAGCAGATGAAATTAGAAAAATCTGTTGTTGTACCAAACGGTACTACTTGTTTGCAGCATTAGAAACGGAACGTTTATGAAGCTTTATGAGATAGTGCACAACGCATAAAATTGAAAAACAAACAAACATCATGGTTCCTACTCTTTAAAAAAACTGTCAAGCGCTTTAAAAATTAGGAGCGCAACACATAATCTAGTCAGGAAAAAAAGAAAAAATATGACTTAAAGACACCTAGAACGACATCTCAATTTTATGAAAAACACTATTACGAGTAGTCTTTGACCGTTGCAGCATAATATGCTGAGCCAGATGCCCTTTTCACAGTTCAAACAAAAATGACTGTTAAGTCTTTTGTATATGTCTATTTTTGTGATTATCTGTTACAATAAATTTTTTCTTTCTTTCTTCTAAGGTAGGTAGAGGATTTACAGAAACACTGAGCAGAAAAAAAGAGTAGAAACTGAAGGAAGTAAAAGGCGCCATCGGAGTCAAGAGGTTTGAAAAGTGCTTCACCTACAAGAACGTTTAAATAGGGCAGTTAACTGAAGAGTTTAATTGCTTTTGAACTGTTGAAACAAACTTGGTTTCAAATGGCAATTGTAACTAAGTATTCATTCAGTAACACGTACGAGTATTACAAACAAAACGTTAATTGTTCTGTTACCAAGATTGTGACTTGTAACTACATACTAACCCCCTTATTCATAAAAACGAACGCAATGCTAAAGCATAGCTAAGTAATTTGACGTGTTTTGTCACTTACTCGCAAATAGCGGCAGCAACAAGAATGTAAGAGATGAAGCGATACGAAAGTTAAGGTGTTTTTGAAGCGCTGTTTAAGTTTATATGAATATGGGGGTAATATTACGAAAGAGAAAGTTTATTCTGGGGATGGATGTCTGTAACCCTTTTACGCAAAAACGAACGACGTATTATAATGAAACTTTACAATATTATAAGCTGATCAGAATAGGACTTTCGCTAAAATAATTAATTTCAAGATCTTATAAAAACAATTCGAATTCTACGCCGTCAGCTACTGATTAAAAAAATCTAATCTATCATTCAGAGGCTTAGCAACAACAGCTAATAGTAATGTAATAATGTATCAAATATAAGATTCTGAAGGAGGAAAAGGCTTATTGCCACTTGAAGCACTCTTCGGAGGAGTAATCTCGAGTGTCATTATCAGACCCTCATCGTCTTATTGCGAACAGTATTGACAGATCGATGAGGTACTTACATATTGGCTTTTTGTATCGGCAAATGTAGAGGAGGTAGCCCTCTGGTTAGGTGGAGCGATAACCTGTAGGGCAACTGACATGATGTGTCAGGAAAATAATTGAAAGAGACCGATCATAATCAGTAGTAAACTATTATTAGCTGCCAAAGATGATTATTATCTAGGTAATAGACGAACAAGGTATGTACTATCTACATGTTAAGGAACCCAGAGGAGGAAACCAATTGTAAGAAACCTTTGTTAAAAAAAAACTCTGAACACTGGACATCACTCCGTTTAGCCCTAAATTTAGCAAAGCTTATATTAAGGGATACGGATAAACATACATAAATAAATACTTACAAATATACAAACATGTTCATGCACACAAATGTTTGCACTGTGCAGGGATCGAACCCGCTACCACTGGTGTTGTAACCAACATATAGCCAACCATATATACAATACATGTTACCACTACCACTTTTGGCATAATATTAAAATACTCGTACGTACCTAGTCAACATCAAAGTTATTGTGAAGTAAGTAACTCGCACTTAATAGCTATTAATTAGCCACAAGCCGTTACCGAATAACATCAAGAGTAATTAATTCACAAAGAAAAAAAGGGTAATAAATCATAGCTACTTGAGATACATTATCAAAGACTCGAACAATGCTCCAACGGTAGCGGGTTCAACGACCGGCAACGCATTAGCAAAAAGTAAACTCACACACTCTATTTCAAGACCAACCAACATGGCTAACTAATTAGGTAGCTAAAAGATGTTGCAGCTTTGGCGAAAACTGTCTCGTTTGCAATTATTAACGGATTTCAATCCCCCCCCCCCCCCCCCTCGTCTGTGCATGACCTAGGTGGAGGTCGGGTCACCTGGCTGCGGCTAGGAGACTTGGCTGCGTTCCATGGTGCTCCAATTTCTCAAATCTTCCCTATGGACAATCAGGTTTTGGGGCTACGGTGACCTGTGACCTTGTTCCGAAGATGCGCTGACCTTGCAGTTTCACTTTAAGTGTTTTCAAGTCAACCTTGTTTCACTTAACTTTTAACCTTGTGCTCTGTTTGCAAATGCAGCAAAGATTTACTTATTTAGGGTAATGGCTTTTCCATTTACGAGCAACGTAGGAGTGTAGTTAAATATGGAGATTAGAATAGAAGTTCAAAGTACGAAATATCTTTATTGAAGTAGATCTGTTAGGATAGGTATACTTTCAAATATTGAAACCAGTAACATTAGCTCCTGGTTTTGTGATAAATAAGACTGACCTTTACATTTGTTTTTAGAAATTGACTAGCAGCCGCCCGCGACTTCGTCCGCGTGGACTTAGCTGAAAAAAGATTTTCCCGCTTTTCTGTTGAAATTTTCCTGAATTTTCTTTGCTATAAACCTCACGGAGCCCGAGACCTTTCCAACGAATGCAAAATCGTGGAAATCGGTTCGTGCGTTCTGGAGTTATAGCGTCAGGAAGGAAAACTCGACTTATTTTTATATAGTAGATGACATTGATTGAAGTTTTACTATGGATTTGATAATACGACGCTAGGAGATGTAATGTAGAAAGTGGCAGAATGTATAAAACTACAGCAAATGTCATTTCGATGATTCGAGTGACGTGTTTTGCTCATCGCTATACAAAGAAATTAAAGATAGTAATACTTCAAGCCATTCTTTGCATAAAATTGAAAACAATTTATGTACTTATTAGGTATAGTGAACTTAATTATATTACCACCGTGCAAAATGTGCGTAAGCAAGTCTTTGATGCAGCAATCTCACATCTATGTCAATTTCATTTACTTACTTACCCTACTTTAAATAAAGGTACGTTAAAAGTTACTTCAAATGTGTATGATATTGAATATCATGTTTCTTCTCCCTTAAAAGATCACTGAAAGGAACAAGTTCTGAGAGCTCGTTGCTATAACAATTATCACCGATTAGCTCCGCCAGAGCGGTGAAATCATGCAATGTCATAAATTGCTTAAGAAAACATAAGTCTGGTTCTTGCCGAATATGTGTATGGTTCGGACAAGTACATTCACTAGAATTGTATTAGATTGCTGTTAAATGTGATTATTACATACATTGACCATCTGAATCTTGATTGTAATATGATGACACTGCAAAATGATGAATCTATTTTCTTTTTTGCGTCTTTTCTTGTTTCAGTTGGTATTTTGACTGTAACCTACCTAGAAATTGTTGGGAATTGAACAAAAAATATTTCAGTATGTTTTTCATTTGTGGATTTAACTTTTTTCAGCAAACCCATGATGATAGTGTTGATAGAACATAGGGAGGGAATTGGACCAAATGTGTCATTTTGAAACTTATACACATTCTGAACTAAAGCTTTTAAAATTACCATTTACCTACTCTCAGGCAATTTCATGTGCTGCCATAAAATGATTTTCACGACAGTTGACATAATTAACTCAGCATACGTTATTATTACACTTCGCTTTGTCCTCGAAATTAAGATTACAAGATGTAGTAAAGCGTATCGTGCTGCCATATACCACTAAAGTTGAAGCCATGAGCGAGAGAAAAAAAAAAAATGGTTTCAACGTCTGCTGTCACAGATTGTCAAACGTCATTAGCGTTTTAGTGCTCGCGCCATTCCGCACGTTATTTTTTTCTTTCCCAAGTTTTAAACAATTTCAGGTATATTATGCATCAAAAACACAAAGTACAGGATTGGAAATGTATAAGGATCGAAAGATTAGAAAAATTAAAGAAAGTTTTAAGCGGAAACTACAAGAACGATCGAGTTTCTGGTCCACCAGACCTACCTACGTGAAAAACTGCATTTGCATTGAAAGTTTTCTCAATGTCTAGTGTTCACTTTAAGTGAGTGTTCCGAAGACGAATGAAGAATGAGTATAACTCTTATAGTGGTTATCACCTTTCTTATCATGAGTAAAAACGATCAAGTTCTGGTAAGTAGTAACTACTTGAAAAACAGCATATTTTGAATCAAAAGTTTCTCAATGCCTAGTGTTCACTTCAAGTGAGTGTTTCCGATGGCAAATAAAGAATGTGTTTAGCTCTACGCGGCTAATACCTATCTTTTCATGAGAAGTCAAGTTCTAGTAAGTGCCTAATTTTAAAACTATGCATTTGCATTGAAAGTTTCTACAAGTACACCACAATTGTTTGTATCCAAGGAGGAATAAAGACTGTGTATAGCTCTTTAAGTGGCTATAACCTTTCTAATTATAAGTTCTTTAATGAGTAGTACCTACTACTACCCTTTAATTTTGCTAATGCTTGTGTACAATTTGAAGTGATTGTTACCTACCAAAAGCAGTAATATTGTTTGTATCCAAGGAGGAATAAAGACTGTGTATAGCTCTCTAAGTGGCTATAACCTTTCTAATTATAAGCTCTTTAATGAGTAGTACCTACTACTAACCTTTAATTTTGCTAATGCTTGTGTACAATTTGAAGTGATTGTTACCTACCAAAAGCAGTAATACATGTGTTATGAGTATCTGTTTATGTCTAAGTCTTTATTTAATATTTTTTTAAATAAAGTTAATACTCTGAGTTTGCGGATAGATTCCAATGATTTTTCTAAACTTCCTGACAGGACAATTTACTTGAACATTACATTGAAATGACCTTAATGAGTGCTCCGTTAGTTAGAAATTTTCATATATTAGTGATTTTCAGAAAGAAAACTTAGTGATTGGCCGTCAAATGATAACAACTGTATAACTACCCTACCCGGTCCCCGGGTGGGTAACTACCCTGTCTCCATCGGGGACCGTTGAGGATTTTATCCAACTCATGACACCCAATAGTATTGAAGAGCCAATAATAATAAAGTCAGAACCCACTGATGTATTGTCTTACCCGGAGGAGCAGAATTTGCCTTAAGATTTGCCTCAACATAATAAGGTAAAAAGATCTAATCTATTGCAATATACAATTAGGAGGTCATAGACAGATACTGCATATCAGAAGATGCCAAAAAGATTGGTGTCTCCATTATTCTGAAATGGTTCTTTCTGATGTAAGTACTTCATAAAAAGAAAAAACAATTGGATAAAAACAAATCCAAAATGCATCCATTTCAGCATCTATTGGAAGCTCTGATCACTGCAATCAGACAAACTTCTGACATGCTTCATATTATAAAATCATGAATAGACGCTAGGAAGTTTATGTTTGACTAACAACAAACAAAATGGTTTTTTTGTTGCTAAGGAGAAAATATTATGTGTGTTCTTTCATTTCATCATGGATCAATTATACACAACAAAAATAAATAAAAATGTATTTGGCAACAATTTGGCAGATACTTCAGGCTGCTGAGGCCATTAGAAGGTCCGGGGCTGAAATAAAATAAACCCAGAATACCAAGAAATAATATTTAAACTGAATGCTTCCGCTTTTACCACCGGGCAGGCAAACGGCAATATTTAGGAGGCGTCTGCCTGCCAGGGCGACACCTGTGACAGCGACGGGCTCTTGGTATCGCCAGCAGCGCCGTCATGCACCTGCGCCGGCAGCGCCGCTGTAGCGCTCACAGATTCAACCACAACACCGCTGATAATACTGGTGAGTCATTCAGGCAGTCACTCATTAATCATTGGTGGAGCCAGTTCTGTCATGGACTGAGGCTTGAAAATCACCTAGCTACCAAACAAGATGGACCACCTTCAGCAGAATTAAGTTCTGCAGAATTATTTAAACATGAGAAGTTTGATGATGATTAATTTTTATAATCAGTTTGTAGCTAAGTACTCGTAGTACTTCCCTTGTTTACAAACCAGATAGAAAAGTAGATTCACTTATATTGTACTTAGACTTGATAGTAAGTTTATAAAAACCAACCATTTTGAATTGATGATTTAAGAACCACTTACAATTCGTTTCAAAGAATTGACATATTATTAAAGCACCCATCGATTTAAAAGACATAAAAGCATTATGTCTTTGTTTGTCTAACACAAAATATGAATCAGTTGGTGCCAGTTTTTTAGCTTACTGAGATCCATGGGTTTTGTATCTACTATTTGTTTGGATAGTATTATGTTGCATTGATACCTCATATAATGATATACACTATCAGCTTAAAGAGTTTGTCGTTTGTCAATGGAATCCTTAATAACCCTCCTAAGGATTCTTGATTGTCACCAAGCATTGTCATATTGAACTCATCAACCTAAAGAAATGTAAAATTTAAAATTAAATCACAAAATTACAGAACTGCAGCAATGAAAAATTAGATACCAATGGTCTTCTAACTTCTGCATGCCTGGCCATTTAATTTGGCTGGCTCTCTATTGAGAAATTTGAGATATGTAAATATCTTTTACTATTATGATAAATAAAATATGAATTTACCAGGCCACCTTCAAGGAGACTTTAGTTTGTGGTTAAATTCAGTAAAACACTTTGTGCAAGTAAAAAGAGGGGGGGGCTCCATACAAGGAAATGACTGCAAGGGGGCAGTAGTTTTTAGAAAATTCTGGCAGTGGTGCAAAAGTCGAATAGTACGCATTTGGTTCCTGACACATTTTCCTGACACTGGGAATTAAGTGAAACAAACAAACAAAACATTTATTTGCAATGAATACAAGTGGGTCAATAGGACCTAAAAATATCTGGACAAAGTATGCGGCCTGCTATCAGGCTTGCAAATTATTAAAAATACTTAAATTTAATTTCCAAAGTAACAATTTTCGTTTCAAATAAGTACTTTGGTACATATTTGCAATTTGCAAGAAACTGCCTTAAATAAAATTGTAAATACTTTGTGCATGGCTGAGATAGATCTATTTTCTTCTAGATTAAGCCAATGATGGCAAAAATATGTCTCCCAGCCAAGAGATCCAGACGTTTACGCTCTAGATGCTTTCACAATTGATTAGAAAACATTTTTTTTTCTCTTTCTATGACTTTCCACCATTTTCAATGATTAAAAAGATGAAGCTTAAGTTATTATTACTGTCCTGGATTGGCCCACTCGCCCCTGGTACCCCATACTTGAAAGTATTCTTGTAATTTCTAGAACCTTAATCCTGAAATGAGGAAGATAGTCCGCATGCAAGCTCTCAGGACGGCTTAATTAAGCAGAGGAACTCCACCACCATCTTTCAACGTAATGTTAGCTTCATCATCAAACAGTACCGTCAAACAATGCGATACTGCATTTATAAAATGGTTTAACTTATTTAAGACAGTCAAATCATAACAGCTTCTTGGAAGCTGAATTGATATTTATATAATATTCTATTGAATTATGGAGCGAATTCTGGTACTTTAAATATCCATCGTTCGGCACTTTCATTGTTAGTAAGTTCAAAACTAGACTTATGTTCGAGTACGAAAATAAGTTATCAAGGGGGTTTTTATAAAACCCTTCCTATGTCAAAGTATATGAGACATGTGATCCAGCTTTACTTTTAGAACCCACAGTAACTCTGTATCATATGTAACAGTGATTTAAAATTTTGAGGTATTACCTATAAAAATAAAAAATAAAAAACTCAATTTTAAAATTTCAAGTAGAGGATGTAGTGATTTCAAGATTATAAACTAGAATCAAATACTAGAATAATTTAAGACGTCACATCTAGTTTTACTCCAACCCTGTTCTTTAAATTTAACTTCCTTAAGTAATCGACCTCAGTCCTGCAGAGGCTTTTAAATTCTATTTGGATAAATCATGGACGATTATTTATACAACAAAAATATTGTTTTCGTCAGTTTTTCAATAACTGTACAATCTCGTAGGGTCTCAAACTATTAGTCGGTGGATTATAGGTGCCCTAACATGATCCTAACCGAAAGTGAGATACATACATCTCTATTTATTATACATTCGACCAGACATGCGAGTACCTCTGCTGTACATAGGTGTTAATTAACTTTATCAGAGTCACAACTGGTTGGAGTGAAGCTTCCTCTATGTTTGCTAAATTCTATCAAAGATCAGTTTTGGAAGCTCCTAGGAATGTTATGCACATTCTTTAATGAATAAATAAGTCAACAACAACCACGGTATTACTGAAACTCAAAACATAGTTGCAATATTATGTTGTAATATATTTACAATTTTATATTACAGTTATATAATTGTATTAATACTTTCTCAGAATGCTTACTTAACTACTGTAAGCGACCTACTGTTTTTAAGTTTTTTATTTTCTCAAGGTACTTTAGGTACCATGCAGAAGAAAGAAACATTAGTGCTTCTTTATATCCCTTCATTATGCACAAAATACTGTAATGCTTTCAAAGTCTACATCTTGTAATCTTAATTTCGAGGACAAAGCGAAGTGTAATTGATAATTAAACGAACTTACCTTAAGTGAAGTTCTATTATAATTACACGAAGGCTTTGTCCGAAGAAATTAAGACCCTCCCTACCCTAATACCCCTACAGTATTATGTGCAGTAATCTAGCCTCTCGGAGGCTCCCTAATTTTGTGTTCCAGGTTCCAGGTGAAGAAGCTCTCAACTAAATGACGTTTGACAATCTGTGACAGCAGACGTTGAAACCATTTTTTTTTTTTCTCTCGCTCATGGCTTCAACTTTAGTGGTATATGGCAGCACGATACGCTTTACTACATCTTGTAATCTTAATTTCTTCGGACAAAGCCTTCGTGTAATTATAATAGAACTTCACTTAAGGTAAGTTCGTTTAATTATCAATTCTACGTCAATAATTATGTCTAATAACACCATTCGCCTTCTCATGAATTGAATTATTTATAAAACGTGAAAGTTATTCAGTGCCAGTCAAAATTGTTCATTAAGAATGGAAGCAGTGGCCTGTTTGAGGGTGTAAATTAGTGGCCTGAAAATTATAGGCCGCTCAGAGGCCTGTGGGTGGCGTCGTTAACGAAGGTGAATGGTATTTTGTATTTCGGCTTTTATGTCAACGTATTGCCGTATTGGATTTACACAGACCTGAGACAAGTTGCTGGATACTTCATAAGCCAATGTGGTCTGGGGGACCATGTGGCTTTTATTGAAAAGAATTGGAATGTCATTCGAACTTGTCGCTGATCCAGCGACTTCTAATGATATCCCATGGATTTGAGGTGCTTTCTGCTGGTAGAAACCTACGGGGCGTGTGGATCCCATGGTTCCTGATTTCAACTTCCTCAGACGCTAGCAAATTGGTTAGTAACTTTGATTCTAAAAAGGCTCTGCGTAAACACTTCAAAGAATCATAGTAATAAAGAACCTGTATAACTTGATCCTTCCGATCTTGTAGTAAGGTCATTTCAGTAGTAATTCTGTCTCGCTATTTTTACGTTTTCGTGGACGTGTGTAAATGATTGTTTTATTTTGATATATTGCTTTTTAATCCTTTATCTCCACATATGTAATCCAATTTAATGAGTCTATGTAC
Organism: Udea ferrugalis; assembly: GCA_950022985.1. NCBI lineage: Eukaryota > Metazoa > Arthropoda > Insecta > Lepidoptera > Crambidae > Udea > Udea ferrugalis. Next base: position 17,951,480 of record OX465524.1, on the reverse strand, counting down.
CCAAGGTCTGACCATGTGGTCGACGTATTGAGAATGCTCTTTGGCATCTAAAGATAAAACCGTGAAATTCATTACAAAAAGCTACAGTTACTTCACCGTCTAATTTCCTATTACCCACCAGACATCGGAATGACTCCTCCATCCCAACCTTGGCCACAATCGCAATTATCATTCGTGTGCTCTCCTAATTGCTATGAGTTTAGGACAACACTTGTTTGGTTGTGTTTGGGTTGCTCAAGTTTAGATACTCGTTAGGAAAGTGCGAAATGTTTGTGGATGTGCGGTGAGTTGTGGCCTTTACAAGATGTGTTCTACAATGTCTCTGGTATATTATAATGTGTTTCATACAATATTATGTATATTGTGCTCGAAAAACCCACACAATTAGGTTTTTGGAAACTGCTTGGCGCCAGATACAACTAGACATGAAAAAATTCAAGGTCGTGTAATGACATCTTCGTAACCAAATTATACAACGATTGAGGTATGTCCTCCTGTATGAACCTTTTGAAAGCTTTTTTGTAGAATAATGATTGATACAGCCCGCAAGGAAAAATTGGCACGCAGTACACAAACACCTGTTAGGGGTTTTTCATAGTGGTCAAACATTTTAGGTAATTAAATAGTTTCACGTGTATAAATGAAAACAGTGATGGCTATTTTTTTACTTTTAGTCTTGAGTTAAAAGAAGTTGTTCTTACAAAGGTGATTTCTGTTCAAAGTTAAAGGACGTGTGTTTTCTAGCTCTTGCCATTTAAAAACTAACCCTGACACAAAGTTTAAAATGTGTGGTTAAATCAGGCCTGAAACGATGCGCAACAGTTTAAGCATAGAGTTTATAAATAGGCCAAAAATCAATTCAGCTTTGAAGCATTTTCGACAGTCACGCTACGAAGTTAGCCGCAAAACTTGTTTACCCATGGTGTATTTTGTATTTTGCTTGTATAATTTACTTAGTGATTATGCGTTATTTTTAGAACACGTCGCAGTGGTAACAAAGAAGAGTGCGGAACGTGAAAAGGTCTGAAGAAAGTTTATGAGCATAAGTAGGTATATTAGAAAACATTTTGGCGCCCAACGTGGGATCTGAAAGAATATTTATGAAATTCTTTTGAAAAATGCAACGCCGTAGCTTATTGAAACTTTTTCTGCAGTGAGATCGTTTCACAATGAAAGCTGAGCGTCCGGAGAAGGAACGTTTCAAAATCCGGATTGACCGATTTAGTCGGTTCTAATGCGTTTCAAGTGTGGAGTTTCCAGCCACTGAGTACGGTATGGGATTCTCGCAAGAAAAGTCGTCTCTAGCAGTGCCAGCTTAATATTCTAAGAACTTTTATTCAACATTATTGTAATATTTTACTAGGTGTGAAGGATGGTGCCCGTGGCGCAGTTGTGACAGTGATCGGCGACGATCGCTGTTGTGAAGCAACACACGCCGGGTCGGAAATGGGATGGGTGACCACCCCGACCGAAATTTAGTGATGTGTATTTCGGGCATCTCCGTGCTTCGGAAGGCACGTTAAGCAGTTGGTCCCGGTTGACGTCGCCAGATGTCAGTCGTTAAGCCTAGTCAGAGGCCTCAGGGCGGCTTGATAACACAAAGGTCATATATAGGATAACATTAAGGTTGCTCACTAACCTTACACCCCTCCAACAACCCGCACTGAGCCAGCGTGTTGGAGTATGGCTCGCACCACCTCATAGTTGAGGTGAGGCCTGTGCCCAGTGTGGGATGTATATAGGCCGTTTATGTTATGTTATGAAGGATATTCCGACAAGGCAAGCATAAGCGACGAACAATCTATAAATACTCGTTTTTTCAAATAACCGCTTGAGGCGTTAAATGCCAAAACCATAACTTCCTGTTTTGTTCAAATACCCCGTATTTACTAGGTACAAAAAAGTACAGTGTCGAAGTTCCCTTCCTGCCTTTTATCGGATTAAACAAAAAGTAAACATCAACACATTTTCCCCTTCATTTCCCGACCAACTTTTCTGCCGGCGTTTAAAAATAAACAAAACACGATCCCTTTTTTCTGCGTTTAAAACTCGTTATTTAATAAACAAATGTTTGTGCAATCAATGAAAGTTACAAGCTTTCATTTTTATTACAGAAACATTTTTAAATGTTTTATGCCTCATCGCAGAAATACACACACATTATGATTTATGCAGTATTATTCAAACGGAACTATTGCCATTATGATATTTCAAGAGTACCTAAATAAGTGGCTAAGCTTTAGCTTTTTTCTAGAACCTGTCGTCCATTTCAAAAATGAACTACTTGAATTACCAACTTCATCTTTTTTATCTTTCGCTTTCTGCGAAAATCTAAAAAAGGTCTGCCGTTGAACTTTCCTATCATGCAATAATTGTTCGCTTAAGTACCAAAGCGCGGCCACCGTGCGCTCGGCCGCTCGCGTGTGCGAACACATTGCCCTACTTCGCAACGCCTATTTAGCGCAGATAGCGCTCTGAGCATAAATTACCGCATCCATTGCTTACCGTATTTAATGTTTTAAAATATATCCGCATCGCTTCGAGAGGTGAACATATTTTTAAGTTATGTCCTCACTTTTTATAATATGAACTGTTCACGTTAGCTTAACAACACGTTGGGTGCCATGACATGACGTGATACTATTACTATATTGCTTGCGCAGTGAAAGTCATTCTACTGGATTCAATTTCTCAGCAGCAATACACGATAATAAATCTTAGATAATTTAGATTAATAGTTAATTTAACATTATTTATTTGATAGTCGTTAGGAGTTTTTGAGACTAAGATATGTTTTGACGGATAATGCGAAATCATGGGCAGTTTTAATAATTGCACAGTCATATCGCATAATTTCATATTTACCAAATGTTGATATCGAATTGCTTGGCATAGAAGTAAAGACCGGATAGATTTTTTGAGTTTGAAGCACTTCAAAGTGGGCGAATTTTGTTCGTATGTTCCATGAAAGAGTTACAGAACTTTTTGATAAAAAAGGAGTTGACAAGGCGATTGCACCTATAATTCGTAAAATGAGCAAAAACAGAACACGTTGGGCGCAAAAAAATGTAACGAAATTGAACGAAATAGCGCTTACAAAGAAGTAGTAGAATAAGACAAAAATTTGGTTTCATGATCATAAGAACATTTTTATGTTTGACAAATTCATACAAACGAAACGAGCGAAAAACATGATCCTAACTCATAGAAATGGAAAGATAATGGCGTCCTTTTTAAACGAATATTGCAATTCTATTACAATATTTTGACACTAGCGAGGCTTTCCCGCCAACATGTTTACATGACATGACAGTTATCTCATTTGTAATTTTGGAATTCATTAGCGCGAGTTGACTTGGCGTGTGACAGGCGCCAGCGCTGCGGTTACCGCGTAATCCGTGACGTCATGCAAATGGCAATACGGATTAGGATTGATTGAAGTTGGTGATTTCGGATGGTATGGTAAGATGCAGTAAGAAAAAACCCATAGCCAATTGCAATATACATTCCATAACGATTTGCCTAGTGTATTTCTTAGAAGCTGTACTAATTTGCCCTTTTTCATAGCAAAATGTAGTTTCTACAAAACACATTAGTTCTAACACATCATTCGCAATGATTTATTTCATATAACAGTTAATATCTACCGAATGGGTGCTTCAAAACGTCAAGAGATCTCGCGGCAAACCTAGAATGCAATGGTGGGATGAGCCAGACACCCACCTGGAAAACTGGTCTACCATGGCTTTGGACCGTAGAGAGTGAAGAAGTAGTGGAGGGATTTGCCCAGCAGTGGGACACTTCACTTACTAACAAAACAAAAACAAAACAGACTAGAAACAAAAATATAATTTTTCAAAGCGCTACCCGTTGTCTAAGTACAAGTTCTGCTACAACTAACTAACCGTAGCTACGAAATAAACGGTTTTACAAGCAAGAAGCATTAATTATTAAAATGTCGTATACGATAAGTTCATAAATAAAAATGAAGCCACGAGCGTATTATATTTTATATTCTCCTCATAAAAGGCAATTGGTATCATGACACAATTACTTGCCCGAAGCATAAAGAAAAGCGCCATTTTTATAACTTCCAAGTTTATTTAAAAATTATTCATCTCTGCGCGAAGACGGGCTGAGTCATAAACTCATATATTGCGTCCGCCATGATAATATGTTCACCAGCTGTATTATGTGCCTTTTATGACAGTTTAAGTTTAATTTATCGCAAAAATTCAGGCATTTTTACCTCTTTAAACAAGTCTGCATTGTGAGGGGTAGGTTAGGTCTTGGGACCCAATTGAATAAATAAGGCTATGGACTTTCCGGCGTTAAAATAGACTAACTCAACAGTATTCCAGTTAGCCAATGGGTTTTTTTCAAAGGTATTAAAATAAAACACATAAATAGGTTACTTGTGCTACAAAAGTGGCACCCGAAATCAGGACTTTTGCCCACCTGAGCAAAGAATTGACAGTTTGAGACAACACTGCGCAACATGTTTCTGTCTCGTTTACGCTTTAGTAAATAATCATACTATTTTGTACACAGGGTCAAATCATAGGTACGTACGCCAGGGGACAATTTTTGACTTCGCGTCAGTACTGACATAACGTATCTATACCTCTTTTAAAATATCATTGGTTTTTGAGCGTCCTGCGAATACCTAACGGGTTACCCATAGCATGCCACGTTTGCCATGAAATTATTTCCATTCCAAAACTTTTCTGCCCCGACAGCCACCACGCGCTTAGTGTTTCTCGCCCACTGCCATTTCCACAGGCTTTTCCTCTGGGTTGTGGATGTAATTATCAATGTCATTTCTAATCAGGGTAGATGCTATGAATGCTTTTAAATGTCAATTCACTTCTAATTAAAAAAGCACTGCGTCAATACAACCAAAAACGACTAAAAACCAACACGTGGCGAATACTTATCATTATCACATCGCTTACGACACAGTACACGTCTTACAACATGAAAGGCTATACAGAGCGATACACTGACATCACAGTCCGATTGAAAGCGACACAATTGCGTTTGACGCAACAATACGTGTAGCATCGCATGCGTTGGTGGCAGTGTTGTTGGATGTGGTTATTATCAATGCAGAGACTAATTTTCTAAGAATCTTCGTAATTTTATTAATACGGAAGTTACGGAAGTTTGTATGTTTGTTTATCTTTCAAGTTAAAACTACTGGACGTATTCGGATTAAACTTTACAGTAATATAGCTTATACATCAGAATAATACATAGGTTAAAATTTCTAAAGATACCGTTCAAAAAACTCGATCATTGTAACAGAAAAAATGTATGTGCCAACTTTATGACGAAAAAAGTGTGATACAAACACTCATCTTCAGATTTTCAGATAATAGGCACACTGTTAAGTATGCCATTGAATTAGGAAATTACATCTACGTCTGAAAAAAACTGCTACGTTTAACAATTCACAACAGCAGCGTCTATTAGGCCATGCAACCACTAACGACCAATGCAGATGCACGCTGAATACCAATTCGCAAATAGCGCGAATAACAGCTAAAACTGAATCATACGAAATTAACAATTTCGCGAACTACCCATTTTCTTCATCCGTGCATTTCCGCAAACAACCGCTAGGATGCCGACCTACATAATCCCCCCTCCTGCATGGGTGGGACAAGGAGCTGAGTAGTTCTTTCTCTGTCTGCTCGAGGATTTTTGACGGGCTCAAATGGATTGAAAGAGTAGTTCTGTCGGTTTCATTACAATGCCATCAGCAAGTGGTGTAGGGCTCACATATCGCTTGATCATGTGAAGATTCAATAAATTGATTTGAATAATGTCAAAAGCAAAAATATAAGGCAATTTCATCAGTAAATGGTCAATAAAAATTATCAAATAAACTTGGGTCCTTCAAGGCCTTGGGTCCTTGGGTCCAATAGGCATTTGCCACGACCACGTCACCATCCTACCTACGAATAGCTCCTCCGGGCTCGTAGGTACTCTGTTTTAGAATATTTAAATGTAAGTAAAAAGCCTTTGTGATTTCGACATCCTAGTCGATGTCGTTAGTAATAATTTTGTAACTTTTTTGCTATAAGATGTGGCAGAATAACGCAGAGGTTGTGGTTTTGTAAACGCCGTGATCACTGAGTCCGTTTTGTTTCCATAATTTTCACTGTGTCGATATGCTGTGTTCTGCTTGTATTTGTGTGCAGTGATATTGTGTACCGTATGGAACAATGGAAGCAAATAATTTATTATTTTAAATAAAAAATAACACTTTTTCATGCCGTAAAATGGCAATATTCATTTGATTAAGCTGCAGATCGAGCAGCTGAAAATCTTAAAACATATTGAATGTTATCATGACCAAATATAGCAAAGAACATTTTCACAAAAATGTACATCGTATTTACAGCAATGCATTATTCTTAGCGTTACATCCCAGCATAACTCAGACGGTCAGGGGCGACGAACTTGTAAAAGTTATGTTTTACCTCACGACTGAGATTCGCCAATGAACGATAAAACACGGAATGAGATTTTTCATTCCACCACAACCCTCGGGCCCTAACGTCTCCCAACGCTGACAATGCTGAGATTATCCGAGCAACGTGTCCTAAGTTCCAACCTGCGATATGTTCCCTTCGAGGAGAAAATCTCTAAATCCACACCAACGCCGTCGTGTGGAACCAATCCGTCCACATTTTCGCGCGTCTTTTCCGAATTACGGATCTTTTTATTCGTCTGAGTGGCGAAAAGGAGATCAATGTTACAAAGTAAGACGTATTTTCGTTTCGATTCCTTTTCGAATTCGGATAGCTGTACGTTTACACTCTCTTCTCCATGATTCTCTGAAACTTGGCTTACTTTTGTTTTCTATTTTATAGTTATTCAAATAAAAGTAAGAAGTCTACCTAAAGTGACGTCATATTTAAGAAGCATTAAAACTAAGCCTGATGTATAGGGCAGTTCAGCAGAACTGAACAGGAAGTTTTATCAGTAAGAGCTGCTTACCTAATAGCGAAAATTTAAAATTCGCTGATTTATGCATTCTTTGATTCACAACACATAAACACATTTGTAGCTTGTTATAGACTATAAAAATGTAAACTAGGTTTTAACTGTATCCATATCTCCCTGATAAATCAAAACATACATACACACTTTGTATTTTCACTCCCTGCATGTTTGTTCCCTCTGTAGGTAATAAATATGAGCCATCAAACGGCACCTCAGAGGAAACTTGGGAGGCCGCCGGATTACTCGGAGCCTGCTACATTTATATATTACAAGACAAAGCGCCCATTATTTTTAAACAGCCATAATAATTTAAAAGGACTCTTGTTTTAATCTGACAAGACAAAACTCTGCGGGAAGATTTTTTGAGAGAAGATATTTAAAATTCAAGGAAGAAATTAAAAACCATTCGTCACAAGTACAATCTATATCTTGGAAACTCTAATGTTATTATTTATTTAATGTCGTGCCCTTTATAATGAAGAACATAGATTTAAAGTAAGTAAGCTCTGTGACATCTTCAAATAAAAGGAGAGCTTCTATGACTAATGCATCTGCAGGATGATGTATTATAAACCTAGCTTCTGTTTATTTAGAATCGGGAGCTGAAAGCACATTTGAAACAGTTTGCCTAAATTGGGTAGACGAAATCACAACTTTGTGTAGAGGAGACAGCATTTGTGGGTAGCCGGGAATCACACGTTTTTGTTTTCGGAAAATGTATTATTTCGTTTATAAAGAAGATGCAAAGTTTTTAAAGTCTATGGCAACGCGGACGAATTCGAAGACTCAAGCTACAGATACACATGCTCATTAGTAGTACGAGAGCATGCTAATATTGAGCAAATGCTTCTTTCTTAGTAGCATGTGCGTCGAACCATTGCTAATAATGAGCATGCTCATTTCTAGCGCATATGTATCAGTTAATGAGCATGTGTATCTGTAGCTTAAAAAGATAACCAACTTATTTGTTACGACGAGTAAGTTCAAAGTGTTAACTCAATATCGTATGCGAGTGCCTCCAGCGAGGCGCGGACGGAATGTGAAGTCGCTCGCATCGCAAGCGCATACCGCGTAATCGTTCGGAAACTCACTCGCTTTGACCTCTGAGACGTTTTCATGTTACGATGCAGTTTGCGAATCCAGAATTTGTAAGTTTTCGTTTATGTTTGGGTATTTTTATTTGATTCCTTCGATGAAACAACGTGGCAGACCGAGACGTAGATGAAACGAGCTCAATGCCTTTGCAAAGGAATGGCGAAATCACGCAGTAGTGAGATGAAAACGGCTAATGACATGTAGGTACAGTCAACAGCACATCAGGCTACTATTTCCGTTATTTAGCTTGTTCTTAAGAAATTACATTTATTTGCAATAGAGCAAGATGAACTGACGCCAATTGAGCTGATTTTTGATGATTTTCTGTGTCTTATTGGGGTTACTTAATTGTATTTATCTATCAGTGATTTTGTGATAGTATTATTTTCAAAAATGCAAGGATTCATAAGCAAGTTCTCCAACACAACTGAGAGGAGATAACAATAAGAACAAAATATTCAAAAATGCGTTGTTGGACGGGTAATTTATTTACCTAAGATAATTTAAATTTTGTTTGTATTGTGTTCACATTTAATTCTGGGGTTTTTGTCTTCACATTCAACCATTGTTTATTTAAGCCCTTAGTTTAAGCCATGTGCTCATGTCTTGAGTGATAATAAATATCTTAAAACCACATATTACTCGTAACATCTGAAACTGAATAAAACTATCAATATTTATCGTCTATTTGAAATAAACAACTTTTTTAAAATATTCATTTTTGATGTATTGACAATAAATCATTCCAGACATGCATAATACTAGATTATAAAGAAGTAATGTGTGATCAACACCAATCTAATCTGCAATCTCTTGTATGGTTATTACTTAGACAGACGATGCATGTTGAGGAGACCGCACAATGCCGGCCTTACTACGTGACTTGCACAATGACGCATTTTCTTTTATGATCTCATACCGCAGCTATTTCAGAAGATTAACAAACTGACGGGTAAAAATAAATATTTTTTTATTCGCATAATACATGCGCTTACGGAAGGCTATCCCAACGCTGACCTTTGCCCTCGTGATGAATGGAGCATTTGACGAGGACATTTAAACATAATAGGAAATGCGGTAAGTTAAGGACGATTCACCCTTTATTGATAGAACATGAGTATAACAAAACTATATACTTTTGTAAAAGCTGCTAGGTAAAACAACAATAAAACACAACACAAGCACCTCACCAAAATAATAACGAAATTATTGTTAAACGTGGTTACTTTCGACGAAATGTTATAATGAATTGTACAGCTTTTAATACTCATTTATTTTATGTTATATATTTATTACATACATAACATCAAAACCAGGTACCGTACCTAACTAAAATTTCATGATAAGAATTATTCAGAATTATTATTTTTAAATTGTAGTATTGAAATATCTCATATGAAAACTTTCCTGTACCTACTAATGGCCTGTAAATTGGTACTAATTCGAGTGTCATAAATTAGCAAACTGACAACTTAAAATACCATTATTCCATCAAATTTTCAAAATCACTTGAATATCTTAAATTCTAACTCACTTTGTTTCCATCGTATTGGATTCTAAATAAAGGACGAATTGTTAAAACCCTTCGCACTTCCAAATAACTTGTCTAACTCCCGCAAACGGCTGAACCTCTATTAAAGGATTGTAAAGCAATTAATTGAACAATGGTGGAACAATATTGAGTGCAGACGTGGCCGCACCCACATTTACCACTGTCACCCCTGACAGGGGGGTCCATTGTGATTCATGGCTGTCTGTAAGCCGGATACCCTGGACTCTGAACTACCTAGACAATGTGACGGAGGTTCTCCTGAATTTCCTAGTGGTGACAATGTTACCGAATGGAAATTCGTTATAGATATTTCCCATCACGTAAAATTAACGTTTGCGATGTGCATGTAACCTCCAGTTTTAAAGTTGCTAGTAAATAAACAATTCGATCCTACAATAATACCAATAATAATAGGAGTACCTTTATGAGACTAGCATGTGGAACCAGCAAGAAATGATAAGTATGATGGATGAATGGTAAGTAGTCAGGCAAGATGACTGATTCCGGCCTTAGAACGGGATAGTTAGAAGCCCACTCTTCGTCGATTCAACGTAGTGAGTGGCAAACCAGCAGCCGTCACCTGGATGGCTTAGGCTTTTATCAATTTTATCATTGGACAGTTAGGTAAGTAGGTGTTCCGTTCTGATTTGAACTCGAGACCACTCTGGTACCGAGTCAGAGCTCTTCAGCACTGGCCTACTCTTACGAAACTAAAACCAGTAGCTCTCTCAACGGCGGAAGAATTTTTTGTTTTCATTAACACACAGCTATCATCGAAGAATCATTCAAATTTTGCTTAAAAAACCGATAAATAGATAGTACACCCAAACAAACACGTTCGTCATATAAATATCTGTCTTGGGTGTGTGTAATTTTTTTATCTATACTGAAACTATAGCTCCCATTCAACCATATTATAATATAGATGACTATCACGAAGTATAATAATATAATTTACGAACTACGTCATCTGATCACGATTTGCAATATCAATAAAGTCTAGATTGCTATGATTTAATATCTGAATGTAGGTCAGACGGGCCATATCGTTTACGCTATGCGTGCCGCTTATTAAGTCTTGCTTTCTACTGAATGCCATGGCACTATCACTCTATGGGAAATACTCATTGCTGTTTGCTGAGCCAAAATGCATTAACAGATGTTTTAATGTAAACAATTTACAAGCAAACTAAATAGCGCAAGTTTAAGAGATGCGTGGGTTCCAATAGTTCGGGTTTGTAACAATACCTCATCCGTTTTTCGCAAGCACTGTGATAAAATTAACAAAGTAAACTAAAAAGCAGAAATTTATAGGACACATTTTTTTTAATGATTTTTGGCATAAGTTTTATTTTTAGTTTGTTTTTATTTCTGTTAGAATAATTAGATTATTGTTTGTAAAAGAAGTAGCGACAGATTACGATTACAGAGTGTTGGATTGCCATATAAATGCTTGGAAGTTTATGTTCGCGTTATCTAATATCATGTCTGATATCAATACTAAAGCGTTACACTGATACACAAAATTAATATTACATTTTTACACTAAAATCTTCTAACCCCCAGTCGACGTTACTTCCAGAATATCTTGATTGACTTAATATGAGCAATGAAGAAACGAAAATGTTACGCAACACGTAAGCTAGCGTCTGGTCGCTTCATTAGTTGAATCAGTGTACAGTTGGCCAAAAAAAAGCGTAACAAAGCAGCCATCATTGCTATGAACTGACTCCCTGAGTGAGGTGAGGAGTAAATGAGGAAGAACGAGGAAAAGAAGACAAATGACAAGCGGACAGAGGCTGAGCATACCTACCCATGCTCAGTATGAATGAACAGTAAGTAAGTGCTTATAGGTATTTGTTATCCCAACAAACGGATGTTCAGCTTGTTAGGAAATATAATATCTAATTAATGAGTTACGTAAACCCTATAAATAACTTTAAAACAACCTGGACAAGTTTGTTCATTTCTTGCAAATAGTAAAGCGTACTTGGATGAGTTTTTGAAATGAAGGAACTTCATCATTTTGATCTTCAAAGATAAGTCTAAATCTATATTAAATAATAATTTTTTCGTACCACTTGCTCAAAAAAGTGACATTCTAGCCCGCAAAAAGGGAACATAACAATAGTCATTTTTAATCTGTTGAAAACAGGGAAAGAAAATTGTACTGAATTTCATTCATCCCCTAGGGAGAGAATGTGATTCAAATTTGGAATACTGACCGAGGTTTTCGAGCGCTCATTTGAATAAGAAGTTTTAATTCTTTCTTTATGACCTGCCAGTATTATGTGACATAGTATAAAACAAAGTCGCTTTTCTCTGTCCCTATGTCCCTTTGAATGCTTAAATCTTTGAAACTACGCAACAGATTTTGATGCGGCTTTTTTCAATAGATAGAGTGATTCAAAAGGAAGGTTTTTATGTATAATAACATCATATTGCACCCGTGCGAAGCGCGGGCAGCCGAAGATCGAGTTCAGTGGCGTGTAATGGGTGAGGCCTATGTCCAGCAGTGGACTGCAACAGGCTGATGATGATGATGATGAAGCGGGGGCGGGTCGCTAGTATGTGATAAATAGAAAAGTTTAATAATAAATATTTTTTCGCAAATGGTACGAAAAGTAGAGTATTTTCCTCGGTGATAAAGCTGTCTTAGTCTTGGGTGAACTTAAATCCCTCGCTACACTCAGGACTCGTATTAAATCCCTCGCTTCGCTCGTGATTTAAGTTATTAACACCCTCGCTGCGCTCGGGAGTTAAACTCGAGTCCTTCGTTACGCTCGCGATTTCAATCGTCACCCGCGACAGAAGACACTGCTTTATCCCCTTGGTTAATAATCTACTATATTTTTTCCATGCCATATTTGTATTATATTATTTCCATCCAGCGCCACCTATCCCTAAGCCAAGCTAAGCTTGTACTATGAAAACTAGAAATAGTACAAATACATTTTATCTATCATCATATTTGACGCATTTTTTTATGAAGTGTTTTTTTTTTAAATGCATCTACGATAAAGGCATTGTGTATCGTAAAGCAAACTTTTATACCCAAGGGTCAACAGTACACCACTGTTTCGCATGGAAGACTGTACTGCGAGTTAACCGTCCATATGACTGAAGAAATCAAGATGAATCATCGTATCTCCGTCATAATGAACTGTGAATATAACGGCATCAATGGCGGACGGTTACCTGTTATTATAGTATGATAATTAAATGTAAACATTTTGATTACCCGCGTCTACGAGCTATCTGCTCTACAATGCCTGCTTGAGTTTATCAACGCGTGAATGAAACGTATCAGAAATACCTACGCTAAGATTGTGAATGTAGTAAATACTACCAGTGTTATAAGGTGTCAAATAACACCAAGACAACATAATTTTAGTAGGTAATCTATTGATATGTTACGTATACTTCTGTTAGTTTATTTAATATAATTTGTTCTTTAAACACAACCTATTTTAAAAAGACTACTGCCGTGTCTCTTCCTGGTCCGGAAGTCTATCCGATCTTCCAAGTAGAGTCACATTATGTACAGTCAACGGCACATCACACTACCCATTTCCGGTTAGTTCTCCTTGCTCTATCTCAAAGAAATGTCATTTGGCTAGAGCAAGATAAAAAACGGAAATGGGTAGCCTGATGGGCTGTTGACTGTACATTTTAAACGAATTTCGATTAAGTGGTGAAATATAGGATTACGAACGAATTTTGATTAAGTGGTTAAAAATAGGATTATAAACACTAGGGCCATTTACAAGTTTTATTGGTGGAAACCTAGTAGTACTTACAACTACATGATCACTTTTTACAAGAATTACCGGAAGTTTTACATGCAAATTTCAAAAGCAAGACAGCACGTTACGTCCAGTGAGAGGTAAATAAATAACTAAGATTTATAAGAATAGCTAAATTACTGAGAATTATTTAAACTCTTCACTGTAATCATTTTATTAAACAATTCAAGATAAAGTCGGACATAGGTGGGAACTTAAATGAACGAGAATGCATAATAGATATCAAATAGCTATAATAACTAGCAAGGGATAATGCGTAGTTAGCATATCGTCCTTATTACATCATTTATCGTGTATGTTATTACATTATAGTGTTGTTTTCCTTTTATCACTAGCGTAGTTACCCACGCTGAAAAAATAATAAACGATATTAATAAAGAATTTATCGAAGTTTCCCAAAACATTCCCTGTGAATTCCCGAAACATCCTTCCCGAAATAATGAAGCGATCTGAATTGAGGCAAAAATGTATTTTGCGCAAAAACTAATTTAGCTTCTTCCAAAATATTAGATTCTTCAGCAAAGCACCTATTAAATACTTTAGGGGCAAATGCGTAGTTAAATCTAGGAAACTAATTTGTTCAGACTCGGAGGTATTACGAAACCGTGGAACAATCTGGCCGATGTTATCGGACCATACTTAAAGATATTCGTCGCAAATTAGTTTGGCCACCCAATTTGCAAAATGAAGATTGAAGTAAGAAAGTTCTGAGTGCTTTACGTTGTCTTTCCGAAAAGATTTTCCTTCAGGTAATATAGTCTGTTGTTCGTCGTCTTAAATGAGCATAAACAAGTGTGAGTTTAGAATTTCTAGGAGTTACAGAACATTCTCGAGCTGGAGATGTTATTAAAAATTTAAAAGATTTACAATATCGTACAGCAAGGCTATGAAGCTGGACGTTTTTAGAGAATTGTTTAATAGTACAAGCTACTACTGAAGCCTTTTGAAGAGATTTGAATTTTATCAGTACTACTTAGGTCGATCTGAAATAAAAAGCGTGATTTGACAACTCTCCAATGCTGCCACGGGAATGGTTTTGGAATTTCTTTTATGTTTCACTCAATATTTGTGTTATTTAAATTTAGTATTAATTTGTACACTGACTGCTAAGTCGGAACAAGCTTGCGCAGTAGCTGGTTGTAGGTAGTGCACTATATGGACGCGTAAAATACCAGGGGATCCGCGAGTTGCAGAACCTGTGGAACCTTTTAAACCCCTCTTGAAGAACGCCGACCATGCTTTGTCTCATTGGGAAAATTACAGCTGAGCGTTCATTTCACAATGTCCTAGGAAGGGAAACATCGCAGAAAACAAACTTCATAAGACTGTCGAGGTTCTAGAGTTTGAGGATGAAAACCCTGATGATGGCAAGCGGTGCAATGGCAATTCACATTGAAGATTCCTACTGCGACTATCTCAATTCTTGAACCAACACAAGTATGTGTTACATTATCAGAAATTATGTCCACTATTGTACTGTAGCCTTACCAAAATATACGAGTAGTATTTCATTAAATCCCTGATACCCACTCAAATGTTATGAATAATTATTTTAGGTCCTCATGTAAGCGGTGCAATTTTGTAGCAGCTCTAGATATACGCTTGCATTTTGTGTACTATAACGAATAATGCATAAAATTAAGAGATACTATCAACTCGCTTATAAGATTATCCCTTTAGTGCCCTCCGAACCAACTCGCCCAAGAAAGTTACTCCAACTGATTCAATATGAAAATTCCCCAAAGTAATAGAAAATTCGATAAGCTTTCTAGAAACTGTTTCGGCAGACAATATGAATTATTTAGTATAACAGCGAAAGTTTTGCGTTATTATGAGTGTTGTGTGTAATAACATGGTTCTTACACCGATTTATACGTCAAGGTGATCTAGGGAACTTTAAGCACATTTTAATAAACTTGAAACGATTTTATGTTGAATACACACACGAATGCATATTGAGCTTAGTGGATTGCATAATAAACTACTAGTTCACCTTGGATTATCTTGTGTGCATTGGATATATTCTTAATTATATTTATTGGATACTTAAGTATTTGGTCACCCATGACAAAGACTAAAAAGGCCTAGAACATAATGAGACACAAATTGAGTGTACGTGTAGTGTGTGTCTGTGTTTTTTTATGGATTTTTGTATTTTGCCATAAAGGGCGGGGGTGGTGAAAACACTTGAAGTTTGGTCTACCGTATTATTCAGCCAATGGCTAGTTCTCAAGTCACTTCTCTTGCCTGAGAAGTGTTGTGATTCATTTAAAAATCAGTAAACATCCGTATGCATTAAAATGTCTGTTTGTAGATAAGAGTAGGTATTTTATATAGAAATGTTGCTTAGTTTGTATTTTAATATTTCATATCTCAAAGAGTTTGGACCTAGACAACGCTTTGTGGAATAATGTTTAACGATATTTGAATCATTAAATCTATTCTAAGAATAACAACAACAATAGAAGAACAATAGAAGAAGCAACATAGGTTGCTTCTATCATTTTTTGCTGACTAGTAGGTATGTTACAATTTTACAGTGAAGAACGAATTTGAATTAATCCTCAAAAGGTAAACGTTTAGTTGGTTTAGTAAACCTTAACTTTTAATCACGTGTTACTCGTACAGTCAACGGCACATCAGGCCACCCATTTCCTTTTTTTAACTTTCTCTAGCCAAATGACATTTCTTTGCAATAGAGTAAGGAGGACTGACTAGAAATGAGTAGCGTGCCGTTTGACAGTGCATTTATTTAGTTTTATGTTAAATTGCAATGCTACGATCAACTTAACTTCGACGATATGTAAAATCGCAGGCTTAGCTCATCTTAATGCCATTGCCAGGAGTGTCTCAAGGTTCCTTGTCTGTTTATTCGCTTAGGTTTTTAAGCCGAGAGTTGGTTGGTTTGGTGGTTACTGTAAGGAACTTTACTCATACATAAATATACGTTTGTATCACCTTGTATGAGCTCTGCTTAGTGTGTGTGGCATGCTTATACGGATTTTTATCTCAACTAAAACTGTCAAAATAATGTTTAACACATTAGTTAAATACCGTGTCTTAGTTGCGGCCATTATTTCTTTCTTTTGACCGTTTTATAATAGCGAGTGACTTTCACTTATTTGAGTAATTGAACGGTAGATTCGCTAGATTTTGATTAAGACCGTATTTAGTTAGTTGGTTATTGAGTTAGCCAATCCCCTTCGATGTGTGCACAGACCCTGACCCCTGACCCTAAGTTAGTTTGTGCCCACCGCATTTATTCATTACAGATTTCACGTTTAGAATCGTTTTGATTGCTGCAGTGGTATGTATTGTAGGTAATTCGTAGTTTAGCTTATCAAAATTAGTGTTTTGTTTTTTGACGTGAACGTACATTTCAAGACACAGCATATTGCCAATTGTTTTCATGTCTGAAGGTTTCAAAAATGTCTTATTAAATCTGCTGCATTGTGTTCTTCTTTCATATACCTAATAACAGAAAGACAAGTCTTAGATAAGGGTCCCATGGCCTTCAAAAGCTTACAAAGAAGGACGAAAACAATACTTATTGTATTTACAACAATGTAAAATATCAATTTTCAGTGGAAGTAAAGCATGTTTCAAAGGTTATCGTGCTGTAGCGAGGTTTGAATAGGTAATAATACCGTGATTCAAAAACTCCGCATAGGTAGGTGGGTAGGCACGGAAAGCGTTTCAATAAAACCTTCAGCGGGTAGTTACGCCGCAGCACATTTCCTGAACGTATTTATGTTATAACGTTGTACTAGGCTCTATCAAAAATTACTCGACAAAAGTTCTAGGCATTATTAAATGCAGCCTTTATCTTATCTGCTATCAGTTCAATATGATCGCCATTCTGCCGCCTACGCCAGTGCACGTTATTGTAGGTATACAGGTACTAAACTGTGGTGAAATCATCTGATACCTACTCTTATCCAGCTCAAAGCTAATGCTATCGTAGCCAGCGCGCCGCGTAAACGGATTACGGCCGTCTGTTGTGCATATTCCATTACGAGCCAACAAAATACATGGTCAAGGTTAAGGACTGACGTCACCGCTCGCAGCGAAGCCTCCGAAACTAGCCAATGTTTTTTGGCAGCGACGACAGCTCTGTAAAATTTGGAGCGTCGATTGTTTTGGTGCGTGCAGGCGGACGCTGCGGCCACAACTCACAACACGGCACGCGCGCGACGGGCGCACTCACGGCCGCTCGAGCGCGAGCCCCTCTCCCTGCCGCGCGGACCTCCTCGCCATTATCTGCGGGACCTTGGGCCGCAACGCGCGATAAAACTACCACTCACCTTTTTAATCTGGAAGTGGTCCGGACGCAGCGTCTCCTGGATCTCCTGCTCCACCCCGCGCGGCGCCGCCTGCACCGAGCTGCGGAACCCGTCCAGCACCCCCTTGAACGTGAACTTCTTCATCGCGTATCACCGAACGCGGGTCCTTTGTCCGAAGGCCGCTCGCGCCGGCCACGGCTACATCACAGCCGTCCGCGGCGGACAGCGAGCCGGTTTTGGCGGAAGGAAGGTCGCTCGCTCCCGCGCTACTTGCGCCGCTACTGCGCAGGGCCGCCCCGGGCGACGCCGACGCCGACACGCGCCCGTCACGCCGACGATCGACGAAAACTAGGCGAGGCACCGCCTCCGGAATGTACGGCAATGCGGCTCCTCTGCGCGATCGATAGCCGGGATAGCAGAGTTAGCGGAGCGCTACACAGGCGCACTGCAAACACGCTGGTTGTCGTCAGCGAGGTCGCCGCGGACTGGCGAAAGAGCGCGCCGCGCCCGATCGATGCTCTCACCGTGCACGGGAAAGAGATGAACACATTTTGCGCATGTAGGCGCGTCTTGCGGAGGAAAAATTACAGCTGATAGCTAGTTCCCAAATACGCCGTCGCGGCGCTGCGAACGTAAACATGTGACGTTGATATCTGTCAAACCGGTACGGTACTTGGCCTGTCATAATAAACACGAAAGGTGTGAATAAACTCGCGTATTTTCATTTATTTTGTTGAAAATGTCGTTCAAAATAGTGGTAAGGAGCTTCAAAACACTAAGTTATGTGGGGAGCTACAAGAAAATAAGAGATCGACCCTTAAAGTAAGTACGTGTTTCAACTTATTCAGATCATGGTTGTTGCATCAATTTCTAACAATTTTTCAACCATTGTTTTATCAGAATCAGTTAAACTGATAAGTTTTATCACCTTTAAGTACTTCATCAGGGTCTATGTATGTAATTCTTCGAAATAATGTTAGAATCCCAGCATTATTTGACCTATTAGTTGGTTAACTAGGTTACCTATATTACTCTATTGAAGTTGTTGATAATTAGCACTACTAATGTACTCATTACTTATTGCCAGTAAATTGCAGCGAGTTCAGTACTTCCTAGAAATCGTGAATATATTGAAGCTGCTGTATAACGCTGGGCATGTTTACATGATTTGCAGGGTCATCTGTTTTAACTTACAGTTGGATATGATCAAACAAAATTGTCTTTCAAAATGGTGCAGGTCATTCTGCATTTGGCTCGACTTTAGTATCATAACGGGAAGCTAGGAGCTAAGCTAGCTAGTTTTTTGGTAATAGATCTTATTAAAACATGCAATCCTGTGAAGTTTCATTCTACGGAAGTGAATACTTAGCGAGAAAAAAAATCCTAAAGTTTACGATAAAAACGGGCTAAGTTAGGTTTTTTGACGCCATTTTGACTATTTTTGACGTTTCGTTGCATCAGACTATAGCTTATTTCTGAAATTAAATTTAGAAAACAATATTATTATTGCTATTCTCTTTTAATTATGCTTTAATTTAATTCTACTTCAATTAAACTTTAAAACTAAGAGATAAGTAACATTTAAGGGCTCTAATTAAGAAAAAACTTAAGCTAAGAGGTTTGGTTTTTTGGATTGTTTCATGAACAAAACGCAATTTGCCATTTTGAGCTGTCAGTGGCTGTTGAAGTGTTGACCTGTCACTTGTCATTCGTTGTTGTGTACTCGCGTCGAGAGCATCGTTTTCACGTTTG
Source organism: Udea ferrugalis (assembly GCA_950022985.1). Classification (NCBI taxonomy): domain Eukaryota; kingdom Metazoa; phylum Arthropoda; class Insecta; order Lepidoptera; family Crambidae; genus Udea; species Udea ferrugalis. Next base: position 17,931,978 of record OX465524.1, on the reverse strand, counting down.
AGAGCAACAACAAATAGACACAGATAGGTCAGAAAATAGGCAAGAATGATAATGTGGAAAAGGCACTAGCGGGGGGCCGGGGGGGGCGCAGCCCCCCCAGGAGTTGGGCTCGGGGGGCGAAGCCCCCCGCCATAAAAAAGCAGTATTTACTAGAAGTAGCACTAGGTTAGGTTAGGTTAGAACTGTAACCAAAATCGCGCGAGCCGAGAGAGCGTAGCGAGCGCGCCGCGGCAGCGGCCGGCGAAGCGCCAGAAATAAACTATTTTAAGAAAAAACTCTTCAAAAAGGGGAGGGGGGTGATACACCTCGCTCCTGCTCTCTGAAACAGTAGGGAGGGTCATTCATCACATGCTACTTTCTTACAGAAGAGTTTGAGTGATTTCCCCCCCCCCCTTTTTAGAGGGGTCGGGAGGGGGGGAAAGACATTGTTTTTCCTTTTAAGAAGTGTTTTTATGATTATTTCCAACATTTTTTTTCTCGGGTGGGGGGGGTTTCCGCAACCCCCCCTTTTGTAGGGGGGCTCCCCGTTTCCCTCCACCCCACAAAAGACATTGTTTTCCCTTTGAAGAAGTGTTTTTATGATTATTTTCAAGTTTTTTTTTCTCGGGAGGGGGGGGTTTCCGTCACCCCCCCTTTTGCAGGGGGGCTCCCCGTTTCCCTCCACCCCCCAAAAGACATTGTTCTCCCTTTGAAGAAGTGTTTTTATGATTATTTTCAAGATTTTTTTTCTCGGGAGGGGGGGGTTTCCGTCACCCCCCCTTTTGCAGGGGGGCTCCCCACACCCCCCCCCCCCTCCCCGCCCCTCCCCCCAAAAACACAAAAAAAACCCGTTATGATACTAAAGTCCTTCCTCCCCTTGCAATATGATTATGACATCCCTGTCTTAATACTCTCTCTTACTCTCTTACAAAATGGTTTTGAAAGATCATATTTTTGTGAAATAATATCCTGTAAATAATGGTCAAAATAACAACAACAGGTATCTCAAATAACAAAACATCAATATTGTGCATCTTTTACACCTTCTTAGAACCGTGTAGCATAGATAGCAATAATAAAATATAATATTTCTCACAGGAACTTTGGTAAAACCTGTAGACCACTTTCCTGGCAGACTGTACCTATTGTTTTTGTGACCTTTTGATTTTAATCAGATTTCTATTCCAGACTGTACTGTGCAGCACTGGTTGGTGCTGGCTACATGGCTTACAGTCAACAGAAGAATAACAAAGCGGAAATGAAAGAGATTATTCAGCTGAAGAACTACATGGCAGAGCCTATCACACCCATAGACAAACTAGAACAGACTCAGGATGACATGAAAACTCAGATGGAACTGCTTATCTTGAGGATACAGGCGGAGTTCTGTAGAGCTTTGGAACAGGAGGAAGACAAGGTAAGGAGTTTTTAACTTTTCTTTTCCTTCAACTTTAGGTTACCAGGAAGATTTTGCTATGGGCAGTATGGTTGCATAATTTCTTCATTGCTTTACATGTAATACAAAATTGTAAATTTATTGTGTTTATTGCTTTAAATGGAGGTTTGTTCATTTATTTGTCTAAATAGGCTGTGTTGTCCACTTAAAAATTCATATAATGTGTTGAAATAATTAAACTTAAAAGGGGAAAACTACAATGTTTGTTGTTTTGTATGTGTAAGTACTTATAATGTTTTGTACGTTCATAGTACTTACCATTCAACATTCAAAAACTGTAACTTTTGTCCTTTATTGTTTTGTCCTGTAATTTTTGTACTATTTAGGATTTCATGTATTTTTTTATTATTGCTTCACCCTTGCAGGATTTCAAATGTAATGTGAAGAAGAATTCACAGATACTCTAGATGCAAAAAGTCAAATTTACACTATTATTATAAACCAGAAGTGGAATAGATTTTTTAAAAAGAAACAGCAAAATAACCTAACTCGAAATAATTATTTTCATTTAAATCAAAAATTACACCAAAAGAATTATGCCACTAATAAACGTCCAGCGCGTCCAAAGGTCTCCGTCAAAGTGAGGGAGCGGCTCGCTGCGCCGCCTGAGCAGATTCTCCCACCGAACCAACAGCCAATCACGTTCAAACGCCAATCGCGCTGTGCCACGTCACAATCAGGTGACGCTAGGCCCCGCCCCTTCTGGGCAAGATATTTCTAACACGGCCTCTCCTGACGGCGAGGCGTCCACGACCGCTTGATCTTGGGTAGCTCGTGAGTCATCAATCGGATCTTCGTCGTCTGAAACTGAAACAAATCAACGTTATAGCATCATCTCTTACATCTAGAGGGCTGACGATCTATAACAATTAACAGTCCGCATCACAGCCATAAGCGTGCACTCAAATAGCCGTGACCCGAAAATGAAAATTGCTATACAGTGTTTCTAGGTACAACAATTTTTACTGAAAAATCTTTAAGCAACGAAAAATGTTAAGGCCTTTCATAAAGTTAAGCTTTCTAATGAGATCTCATCTAAAATCAAAAAAGAATTTATAATTAAAATACAAATGACTAAGTCTCAACTTTCGTCATTTCGACCAGCACACGTCATAGGTAGCGGCTAAAAGCCAGCGCACGTGGCTGCTGAGGACAACCCTCCCTTGAGAAATCTGCACACGCCATAGGTAGCGGCTAACAGCCAGCGCACGTGGCTTCTCAAGAAAACAAGCACACGCCATAGGTAGCGGCCAAAGGCCCGCGCACGTGGCTACACCGGACATACAAGCACACGCCATAGGTAGCGGCCAAAGGCCCGCGCACGCGGCTACACCGGTCATACAAACACACGCCATAGGTAGCGGCCAAAGGCCCGCGCACGTGGCTGTATAAACTCACCATCACCGGCGAAAAACGCTGCACACACGTCCGGCGTCCATTCACCGCGCCACAGGACCATGTGCTCCGCAGCCGCCTGGGTCCGTTTCCCGTAGGACCCCGCCAGAAGCTCCAGCTCATAGCGGTTATGCGGGAGCTGCTGGATGATTTTGTATGGACCCCTCATGCCGGAATCCAGCTTGCCGGAACTCTGCGAACTTTTTCCAACAAAAACAAAATCACCAAGACCATAAACTCGTGGTTGCTTCCGGGTTTCATTAACGCGTTGATCTTGTCGTTGCTGATTCTCTTCGAGCAATTCAGCAGCTCTTTGTCGTCTCAGAGTAACCATGGCTTCACGATTCGCGTGCGAATTCTCTAGTGCTACATCCCTTACTAATGCCCGCAAAACGGGGGTGGTAGCTTCGACCCCAATCAAAAGTTGTAGTGGTGCCGTTTGAGTAGTGGCTTGTCTCGTTATGTTGAGAGTCAACTGAATTTTCCACAAAGCATCAGACCAACTGCTACCCTTATTATTCACCTCGACTCGTAGCATATTCAAGACAGAACGACAGTATCGTTCGGCTTGACCGTTTTCTTGATGCATCTCGGGTGTGATAAGGTGTGTGGCACACCCCAACTCAGAAACCCAGTTCTGAAAGCTAGAACTTTCAAACATTCTTCCTCGGTCGGTGACGATCAAGGAGGGTGTACCGAACAAGGAAATCGCGTTCGTAAATACGCGTTTTAGATCGTCTGTGTCCTGTCTATACAACGAGTATAGGAGACAAAACTTTGAAAAGGCATCAACTAAAACCAGGACATACTTGAAACCATTGGATTCTGGCAATGGACCTAACACATCCATATGGATTGTGGAAAAGGGGCTATTAGGTTTGGTCCAGGATTCTATTGGCTGGTGCGGAGCTCTAGGGACTTTTTTATGAGAAAGGCAAACCACACAATGGGTAATGTACTTCTTAACGAATTGTCTGAGGCCAGGGAACCAGAAGTGGCGAAGAATCAGAGAGACAGTCTTATCCATTCCGATATGCTCATGGTCGTCGTGAAAAACACGCAAGAGGCTCAGTCGATGACCCTTGGGGATGAAACACAAGAGACGCGTGTCTTCACCAGTCGAACTGTACTTGTAGTACAACATATTGTTTTTGATGACATATCGAGATGAATCTAACTGTCCGTCTCTCAATTTCTCCATCAGTTCCTGTGTTTCGGAATCAGCAGTTTGAGCAATCTGTGCCCAATTATTTGGCCTACGAATGTGAGCAACAACTACCGGGTTCCGACTCAGAAAGTCTGCGTGTTGCATGAGAGTACCCTTGCGGTAGTCCAGTTTAAAGTGGAAGTCTTGCATGTACACCCACCATCGGGCTACCCGAGGGAGGAGGTCTCTTTTTCGCTCAGTCAATTTTAGAGAGTTGCAATCCGTGACTACCTTAAAGTCGATGCCTATAAGGTAGTGACGAAAATGTTGTAATGCCTTTACAATGGCCAAAGTCTCGAGCTCGTAGCTATGATATCGAGACTCGGCACCATGTGTCGCTCTGCTGAAATAGCCAACGACCCGCTTTCGCTTACCCTCATGCTCTTGCAAGAGAACTGCGCCATAACCAATCGCACTAGCGTCAGTGTGAAGTTCGGTATTCAGCTTTGGGTCAAAAATTGCAAGAACAGGCTCTTCACTGAGACAAGCGATAATATAATTACGCGCTTCGTTTTGCTCGTCACCCCAAATAAATGGTGCCCCCTTTTTAGTGAGCTTTGCTAAACAAGCTGTTTTCGTTGCATAATTAGCAATGTAGCGCCTAAAATAACCTGCAAGGCCCAAAAATTGACGCACTTGCTTAACATTTGTCGGTTTAGGCGACTTTACTAATGCTTCTACCTTCCTAGGACTCGGCCGTACCTGACCTTGGCTAATAAGTCGGCCTAAATATTCAACTTGGGTCTCTAGGAAAGTGCACTTCTTTAAATTAATGGAGAAACCTGCTTTTGTAAGGCATATGAGCACCTGACGCAACAAATCTAGTCCTTCATGTACCGAGTTTGATAAAATTAAAACGTCATCAATATAATTTAATACCTTCCCAGTGTCTATTAAAGCCTTTAGAGTCTTTGATAAGATTCTTTGGTAAACAACTGGGGCATTTGTTAGACCATACGGCATTTTTAAATATTCAAAGTGTCCCTCCGGCGTAACAAAAGCTGTTTTACTAATGGATTCATTATCTTTCATGGGAACTTGGTGAAAACCTGTGGCCATATCAAGGCTGGTAAAGAATCTACTGTTGCCCAGTTTGTCAATATGGTCATCTATCAGGGGTAGGGGAAATCTGTCCTTGACTGTTATTGCATTTAGGGCACGATAGTCGACGCACATCCTATCAGACCCATCTTTCTTCTTGACGAGTATGATAGGACTTGCGTACTCAGATTGCGACTCACGGATTATCCCCTTACTTAATAAATCACTAACTATGTCACGAACTCTTGATTTTTCGTCGGCTGACAGCTTGTAAGGACGATAGTGCACAGGAGCATCACTGTTTAGCCTTATTTCCATACTGCCGGTGTTAACAGTGGATGTCGCGGTTCCAGTAACAAAGAAATCTGAGAATTCGTTTACCAGTGACAGCAAACGTTTTTTGTCGTCATTTATCAAGGGCGTATTTAACTCAAAAGTATCAAGAGCTCGTAAATGATGTACATGAGATAACCCTTCGGTTCTAGTTAGTCTTTGTACGCTACCGGTCCGGATATAAGTTACCCCGGTTCGATTTAATACGTCTGTTCCTAACAATATGGGTGCGCTGATACTTTCGGAGGGTACTACAAATAAGTCTACCTCCACCGAAATTTCAGGAAATTCGAGAACAGAGGTTACATATGACGTCGACTCTATCTCCTGGCTGCCTATTCCGCGCATTAACCGATAGGTCGGAACTCTGTTACAGCTAAGATGTTTTAGTATTGAGTAAGAAATTAAAGAAATATCTGATCCACTATCTATTAAAACATCAACAGGTATTTTTCCTATAACGGCAGTCATGACATTTCTGTTTCCGGCAACGTTTGACAAAAATTTACGTTACCCGTGCTACTACCCTTTGTCTCAACGCGTTGTTTCGCGAAACATTTATCATCAGTGTGCCCGACTTTGCTGCAGTAAGTACAGGACAACGATACTTTACTTGACCCCGCAGAAACCACAGATGGCTTATGGAATTCAGTTTTCTGCTTCTTAGGGCAGTTAGCCTTCACATGACCAACGCCGTTGCAGTTAAAGCATTTAATATCGGACTTAGAAGCCTCACGTTTACGTGATTGAAAACTACCCACATTTTCTGAACGAACAAAGTTGCGGGTATGTCGAGAATCCGACTTTGGTTTATTATAAACGGACAGAAATTCCACTAACTGACTGGGTTGCAGTTTTGCGTTAGAAGCGGCTGCTTTTACTTGAGGGTCTGTAATACCGCGAATGACAATAGCTGTTTTCAGGTCATCCGACAGGCCTTTCACAATATTCAGCCTAAGCAAGGATTTTCGTGCATATTCGGCGTATGTAAGAAAACTATTAGAATTCGTACTCATTATTTCGAATAAAATGTTTGCGACGTCGACGTTACGTGGGCATAGTGACCGAAATTCCAACTTAAAATTCGACCACGTACGATCATGAGAGACCCAGTCATTTAGCCAGGTACGCGCATCGCCCTTAAGACAGCCACCAATGCGAGATAGACACTCATGATCGTCCCAGCGGTTCAACTCGCGACCTCGGTCTACCTCCGCACACCATACGTCGAAATCGTGAACACTTGGGTCAAAGTTTGAGATGTAATAGTGACTAGGCTTTGTCCGCAAAAATAACGATAAAGCGTCTACAATTTTGTCCGTTTTGTCACAGTTAGATTCGCCTGAGACAGTGGGCTTGCCCGTTGCGATAGGTTGAGACGGGGTATGACATTCGCGCGCTGGACGTGGCGGTTCAAAAGTTGGTGTTGAAGCAGAAGACAGCCTATCTTCGATGGCATGTAATCTGCCGAGAATAGTATCTAACGCATGACTATCACGGTAGTTATCTGAACTATCGCGATGCCGCCGCCTACGGGGACTGTCGTGGCAGCTATTTGCACTGCTGTCGCGACGCCGCCCTGAAGAAATGCGGTGAGAGTGCTTTCGGCCTTTCCGCGATCTACTACGATTCTTTCGTGGACTATCACCTCTTTCATTTGAACGAGAGGGACGCCCAGACATTATAAAGACAAAGTGTACTTACAATTTATCAGGAAAACTCACAACACTGCACCTCACGGTTATATTTTTTTGAATTTTAAACCGTTAGAACAAATAGAAGTACAAAATTTGCAACAAATCGTTAAATAAAGCAATGGCGAGCTACTAGGCCTCGTGGTGTATCCCACTTCTGATATTATAAACCAGAAGTGGAATAGATTTTTTAAAAAGAAACAGCAAAATAACCTAACTCGAAATAATTATTTTCATTTAAATCAAAAATTACACCAAAAGAATTATGCCACTAATAAACGTCCAGCGCGTCCAAAGGTCTCCGTCAAAGTGAGGGAGCGGCTCGCTGCGCCGCCTGAGCAGATTCTCCCACCGAACCAACAGCCAATCACGTTCAAACGCCAATCGCGCTGTGCCACGTCACAATCAGGTGACGCTAGGCCCCGCCCCTTCTGGGCAAGATATTTCTAACACTATTATTTCAATAAAAAATAATAATTGTAAACTGCCTAATTTGACTTAATAAAGCTTGTAAAAATCATTATCTGAATTAAGCATTATGAATGTTTTTCTTGTAGGCATGGAATGATGAGAAAACAGTTGATGATTACGATTTTGACAATGATGTGTACTTAACGTGGCCGGTATGAACCATTTTTAATTACTTTTTTCAGTATTACTTAATTAGTGAAATAATCTACATTTAACCATTTGAAATGTTCAGAAAGTATTGTAGCATGTTTTGTGTAAGTACGGAACGGAATTTTAGCGATTAGATTTGATTTTTACAGTTTGAATTGTCCTGAATAATAATTTGCTAGTTGCTCACTGTGCGTCCTCCCACACAGGCCACAAAACGCCGCCCCACCTATCATATTCCTATAGTTTGTTTGTACCCTGTGACGGACGTGTGGCGGCCACCGGCGGCGTCACCGTCCGTATGTGGCCAGCTTGTATAAAATGTTTGAAAACTACATCAAGAATCATAAGTATAATGCGCGCTACGGACCTTTAAAGACAGCTATTCAGCATAAGTTTTGTCAAATTAATAAAATGTGCAATTTAATCGCAATCTTAGGGTAAAGCCCCAACAGTGCGTTGCGTTCCGCTGCGTTACTGGTTTCTTACGACATTGCATGCGACGCGGGGATGCCCACTACTCTGCCCACGGTTTCGACTTGATGTCGGTTCAATAAAACTCTCTGATAATTGCAGTCAGTCATTAATTCCACGGCATGCTACCTTTCTGGCACGCTGCCAACGCCGCTATTTTAAATGTCGCCCTCTTACTAAATTTATTCTCCCACTTGTTTTTTTACCTGCAATGCTTTTAATATTGCCAGTAATTCAAATTCTAACACCACCTAGGTACCTACCTATATCTCTTTCGCACGCTTTCCCATAGCTTACGGCACATCAATATGGCAAATGGCTGACCTATTTTTGATCAATAAAACATTGCGGAGCTTTCGCCATAAATAATTTAAAACGCGATTAATGAATAGCGATAGTTTTCTGTCAATATGTGTATTGTTCAATGTTTGTAACTTGTATTACGTATGCACTTTTTTTAAATTGGCTGGATTTTGTATACTTACGCTTCCGTAAGCATAGCACCTTCGTGCTTGCCCACGAGCGATTTTTTGTCGCCGAGTCTGTTGTGGAGTTTCAAAACGCAACGCCTATACGGGCTTCAAAAAGTCGCTCAGCTATTGTCGGTTATGGGTGAGCAGCCTTAGGTACTTTTGCGTGCTCCCTAAAAATAATGCAACTTGTAGTTAGTCATCCAAATTCTCACCTACAGACTTCTTTGATAGTTAATTTAATGATTTTAAAGTATACTGAAATGGAACCAATATTCTAGGAAGCTAAGTTCAAAGTAGACCGGTGGCTCCGAAAAGAAGGAGGCGGCGGCATATCGTGCGTGCTGCAAGATGGAAGGGTGTTCGAGAAGGCCGGTGTCAACATCTCCGTGGTTTCTGGTACATTGCCGCCGGCTGCTATCCAACAGATGAGAAGTAGGTAAGAACTGACATCTATTATTCATGAATCATCAAAATCAAACAAAGACAGCAGCCTTTATACCACCTACTACAGGCTACATCTCAAGGTGGTGCAAGCCTTAGTCCAAATTGCGGGAACGGAATGAGAGGTAAGGTTAATGTTACAGGTTAATGCTATCCTCCTGGCGCCCTAGCTTACCTATCTTAAGTTCAAAAATGTTTCGACCGAATTTCATTTGACGAAAACCTTTCAAACGTTTTTGTTCCGTTTTTTTGCACTTCATTGAAGTCACGTTCGCTACTTTATAGTGACCTATCGTATTTTTTTTTCTTTATTTCTACAGTTCACTTTGATATAGGTAATGGTATTGTGATGGTTTGAAAATATGGTTTTTACAAATTATGAGTGAAAAGACGCTGGCAACCGTTTTCGTGTGTTACGACCTAGCCCGGCCACGGACCCAAAATGATATTAAAGTTCAGTCTGTGTGCTGTGTGGGTGCGTACCTTACGGTGCCTATCCAAGAGAAAAAATGTGCCGCAATATTTCACCAGTTAAAGAATATTTTTGATGACTGGTTTGCCTCCGGCTATACTACTATCTGAAAGAATTGATAACTTAAGATATTATTCAGGTACCTTTCACCGAACGCATCTTAAAACAAATTATTTTTTTATCAAACTTTGTTTCATGTATGAAACGCCTAAATTAAGTTTAAAGCGAAAAAAATACTATAATACCCTTTTAAACTAAGTTTGAACATTTAATTTTGCTATGTCTGGTGAAATATTGCACACCTGCTCCGCACAGCACCTAGACATATTATTATCATCCTTCGACCTTTTTGGACCGTGGCCGGGCTAGGACGTAACACACCGTTTTCTTTCAAAAAAGTTTGGCTAGTAATCCGTTACCCCACCAGGCGTGCATTACATCATCGGTTAACGTAACTGATACGATGTCGTTATTAAGCCGTGAGATCACAGAATGACTTGAAACACAAAATGTCGTACAAAACGATCCTCACAACAAAACATACTTTTCATTTTAATTTTGTTTACATTCTGTATTATTTTTTAAATCCAGGGGAAAAAAATTAGAGGATGGTGAACTGCCTTTCTTCGCAGCGGGAGTCAGTGCGGTAATCCACCCACGGAACCCCATGGTGCCCACTATACATTTTAACTACAGATACTTTGAAGTTACAGACAAAGAAGGTAAGTTTTTAATGACTTTAAGCTTTCTTTATAATCTCCCTAGATCATCCACCTAACAGCCACTATACTCTAGACGCCATAATATGTTTGATTTCATACTTAAAATTAATAATTTGACAACTAGAGGCGGGGGCAACGTCCCTATTTGGCAATAGGATCATAGACGATTCGTCTTCGTAACGTAGGTGGTTGGTGAGGTGGTAAGGTGGTCGAAAATGACAGAATCCATGACCCAATCGCAAACGTTCAGATCAGACTTATATCTGATGAGTTCACAGACCCAGCAGTTTAGTGGCTGCAATGTGAGGTCAATGTATGACCTTAACGGGAAGAAGTTAAGTACTCAAAAACGTTTGATACTACTGAATAGTAGTTTCATCCTAAGTGTGGCAACACTGTACAAGAAGCCGCCAACAATGAGATTGACAAGGGAAAGCTGATTACAGATAGCACATCTTCAGTTCTTATTACCCTTGTCAACCAATGGCATCGGCAAATCGCGTCTTAATAGCAATTTGATTACCTTACAGGCAGCAGCGCCACCTTTACCAAGTTTTTTGTTGTTGTATATTTGCATAAAAATGAAATCTTGTATGAAAGACCAGTAGTTGTTAAATTGGCAGTTTCTTTTCACCGAAAAGTTTTTATTATATTAACTATTTCGAATCAATTTAAGGCACCCACTGGTGGTTCGGCGGCGGCACCGACCTAACTCCTTACTATCTGAACGAACAGGACGCCACGCACTTCCACCTCACTCTCAAACACGCTTGCGATGCGCATGACGAGTCCTACTACCCTAAGTGAGTATCGCCCTTTTTGTGAGTAGGTATCGGTATACGAAAGGCATGCAGCTTCGAATTCATAAACGTCGATTAGAGTTAAGCACGCTGTCAAACTCTTGCCGTACGGTAAAGTGCCCATAAAACTTGGGGTGACGATATGACTGCAGAGGCATACTCAGTTTTGATTGACCTTTGTAAATCCGGTGGTGTGACATTTAATGTCGCCCCGAAGTTTTAGTTTTAGGCTGGTACAGAAAGCTACATATCCAGTATGAACACTTAGGCCACTTGTCCACATCCAGTTTTTTCACCGGACAACGGCCGGTTTTCCGTACCGGATTGGAGGTATTGTATGGCTTATGATGAACGGACATCGGTCCGGCCATGTCCGTGTCGTCCGGTGAAAACACCGCATTTCTAGAAGCGATCTGAGATAGTAGGAATGTGTCATCTTATGCCATAAACACAAACACAACTCATACTACAGGTAATTTTCCAACTGCAAATTTTATTATGTAATTAGCATATTTGTGTGTGAATCTTTGGTAAATAACTTAAGTAACTTGTTAGAGATTCAGCACTGATTCTTGTCACACAAATCCTTTCGTTTGTGTTTGTGATACCAGTTAAAGTTATCGGCGTACCAAATTTCATCAAAACAACAAGTTATTGTGTACATTTAAATGTGTTAATGACCAAATCATGTTCCTCATATTACCATCTAAAGTTCTGAGGCTACTTCTTGAAATTGCTCCATATTTGTATTGCAGATTCAAAAAATGGTGTGATGACTATTTCTTCATCCCGCACCGGAATGAGAGACGTGGTGTTGGTGGCATCTTCTTTGATGACGTGGACTACCCGAGCCAGTACTCCGCCTTCAACTTCGTCACCAGCTGTGCAGAAGCGGTCATACCTAGCTACCTACCTATTGGTGAGTTTAGGCTGATTTAATTCCGACGTTTAGTTAGAATTACCCAAATTGGCATAGGTATTTGGTTCAGTCAATCAATACATGCGGTTGGTCGAACTTCTTTCCAAGGCATAGAATGGCAGACGAGTGATGGAAGTTTCTCAATGTTGGATCCATCTCTGTATCTCCTTTTCTTGTGTTCTCTTCTGCTTTCCCCCATATTCATAAAAAATATTAGTAATATTATTACTAGCATAATATTATTATCAGCATCGATTTACCGATTGTCGAGTCAGGTTCCTTACTAGCAAATGTCAACAGCAACAAGAATGTAAGAAATAAAATGATATTTGATGTATTTTTCGCAGTTCAAAAACACAAAGACGATGCGTACGGCTACCACGAGAGGCAATGGCAGCTGCTGCGTCGCGGGCGATACGTCGAGTTCAACTTGATGTACGACAGAGGCACAAAGTTCGGACTACACACGCCACAGGCGCGCTACGAGTCCATACTTATGTCGCTGCCTTTAAATGCTGTGAGTATAGTGACCTTTATTTCATTACTTATCTTTACTCGTGTTGCTTCAAAAGCCCTAAAACACAATATTTCTAATGATAAATTCTAATATAAGAGTATCTGATGTAATTTAATAACTCTGCTGCTTTGTGTAAGGGGTAACTGCTGAGTTTCTTGTCAGTAGTTTTCAATACCCTGACCAACCCTGATGTGTGGAGACAATTTAGGCTAATATATTAAATATATTGTGTTAAGGAATGCAGGGTCGCGGGTTCATATGAGCTTATTTTAGTGAAACAGAAACTTCGTGTGTAGATGTTTTGTTTCTGGTTTTTTTGTGGGAGTTTAGGTCAATATCAATATTGCTCATTAGTTTCCTCTACTTACAATTTAACAATAAACAACTTTTGTTGACAGAAATGGGAATACATGCACGTACCAAAAGAAAACTCACCTGAAGAACAAATAGTGAAAGTGCTGAAGGAGCCGCGTGATTGGCTCGCCTCGGGCAAAGCGCAGAGGTCCTCTGCTTAAAAATGTTAACTTTGGTTAGAAATGAAATATAATGTCTGTGAAGATGTTCTTTTTTATTTAAACTATACTTTATCAAATCGTAAGTTTGTAACGTTATATTTTTATACAGAATGTTTTATTCTTTATTTTTGTTTTAATAATCCTGCCTTTTCCTGGTTATTTCCTCATTTGTGTCAATTTAGTACTTGTTTAGATTTTAAGTAAACAGGTAAAGAATACAATGTAATGATAAAAAGCACTGAAAAGGCAAGAGAACTATTACTGGCACGTCTACTCACTAAATTATACACACTAATAACAATTTTGTCAGGTTTGTACTTGGTGTGTAGCACATATCGCGCCATTTTAAAAATAGTTGTCTTGGATGAAGTACCATAGCAGGAGTGGTTCATATGAATTAGAGTATGGTTTTAACATTTACACTGTTGGTAAGTCTATTATGTTATACATAAAGATTAATAAATAAGCGATGTAGCTTGCAAACGATTGATATACAATATAAAATTTAGGACTCATCTACACCACAAAAAGTTGCTCAGTTCGGTGGAAACGTGAAAATGATGTAGGTAGTATCTACGTCGAGTTACGATATGGCGTCGCCGATTTGTGACCCCAAGGATAGGTGTGTGCCGACGAATAACTGTCTATGACTGCGTCTTTCCTCTTTTCCTTACAGTTTATCAAACAGCAATACCTAATTACACTTAGATGCTCTAAGCATTAAGCAATTACATAACACTAACACAGTTCTCTACACTAGGCATACCGATGTAAATCAAGTATCTGAATATTCATTGCGCACTTAACTGTGCTAACTATTGGACGCAAATGGACTTAATCTCTAGTCCTTGAACCTTCAGACGTCCGAAAGAAATGTGGCCCACTGGATCCCGAACAAAAACGGACACATAAGGGTCTTAGCTTATGGCTTTCCGTTGTCTCAATCTCAGATAGTTTGTTCAGCTAAAGGAAGGATGCTGCTGATGAACCGACCGGTACTTTTTTGTATGCGTAGATGCAGTGAAGGAGCGCGTCATTTTAGCTCAGACGCTCCCTACCGACTTTTACAGCACCAATGCTTTTTAGTAGCATACGTTTTTTAGTTTAATGCGATTTAACTACTTCGAATGGCTGTTAAAAGAGTAGTTTTAAAATTTTAGTTCATTGAATGAGACGCGTACTCTGCGTCTCATTCAATGAACCAAAATTTTAATTCCCGCTTCAGTACAAGTTTTTGTTAGGTGAACTTGTTAAGTAGATATTTGTGGTGGGACATGGGTACTCCTACCTTTATTTAGCTTCTGGTTTCCATAACACAACGGAAAACCTTACTGTGAGATCTGAACTATGTATGAGATGTTGGCTAATTTTTATACCTTCTAAATTAAAATGAATTATGTCAATGCTGGTATTCTATAATTAAATATTTAGCCACGCTTTACTTGGCCATTGTACGATTACCCTTAGACAGGAGACAGGAATGAAACGCCATAATGTGTTATTTCCAAAATCAAAGGCTTTATCTTGTCGTTACAATTGTTTCTGTCTTAAATGTAAAAAACAGTCCTCTGTGCAGTGCTGTGGTAGAATGTGAAAATTAGCCATGGTAGAAAATAACTTTTTTGTTATGGCAACACCGACTCGCAGTCCTGTCAGTCATTTGTCACTTGCGATGGCCGTGTTGTGAATGTGTGGTTTTTGTATTTTATTGTTTACTTGGCATTTTTTATTGCTTTACGTCTTTTTATATACGTCACCGCCCTTGCAACTAATAATCGAGTTAGCGAAAATTTCATAAACTCTATTTCTTATTAGAAATGTGTTAAATATGTGTCGCGGTTAACGGAGGCATCGTTTCCTACATTCTCATGCCATAAATGTAACGTAACGTTTGTTTCCTATGTGATGTTATTGCAAAACGGCGGCGGGTAACGCAGGAAAATGCCTTTCAAGCTGAAGCTCAAGAAAACCCGCCAGTACAATGTAGCTTCGAAGAGTTTGTTTGTGATAAGTGTCGAGTTGCTGGATGGCGGGGTAGCGGATTGTACGCTGTCTGTGGACAGTTCCGGGCAGGAATGCTTGGACAACGTGTGTCAGAGGCAGGCCATCAACCAGCCGGAGTTCTTCGGGCTGCGCTACATCGACCGCAGCCAGCAGCCGCGATGGGTGCAGCTCGAGCGACCGCTGAAGCGCCAGCTGGACAAATACGCGTCTGCCCACCAGCTTTACCTTCGTGTCATGTACTATGTTATATCTGGCACAAGCTTGATCACAGATGAAGTGACCCGATATCACTATTTCTTGCAATTAAAAAATGATTTGATTGAAGGAAGGATAATTTGTGATTGTCAGCAAGCTGTCGTCCTTGCCTCGTACAGTAGGCAAGCGGAGTATGGAAATCATGACAGGGAAAGGCACACTGTGGAGTATTTGAAGAACCTGTTGACTTTTCCAAAACAGATTCTTGATGGAGGGCAAATTATTGACGGTAGCACTCTAGCTGAAACTGGAAAGCTTGAATATCTGACAGCGGCAGTCATACAGCACCACATGGCACTACACAACATGTCTCAAGTAAGGAAGTTTCATTATTTATTTAAGGTTTTATAAAGTTAATCTCCTTATTCAGTCCTTCACCTGTTCTTCAATCACCTAATTGCAGAATTGCATTTAAAATTTCCAATCAATTGATACATCTCTTGGGTGCATAGATAGGTAATCTAAGTGCCTAAAATACTTTTCCTGCATTGTTGAAATATTTTAGCACTTGTATCAATGTCCCTTTAAAACCAGTAATTAATACAATTTCTAAGCATTAGTAGCATAGCATATAATACATTGTTATGGTGTCCAAATGCAAAATGATGACCAAGAAACAGAAAAATTGCTTTATTTTCTTTCTTTTCATCTATGATTATCTAAATAGTTTTTGACCATGAGCCTGGATATTTTACAATCACTATGTTTTAAACTATTAAACCTGTTCATGATTCATTCCTGTGCAGCATAACAATTGCAATGCCAGGCAAATGTATGACTAAAGTAGGTAGGTACTTGACAAATTGCAATGTATTACTTGGCATATGAAATTAATAGCTTAGTTGTCCTGGTGAAGCTAATTTTGTATACCTTTGTTTTTCATGGAATCCTACTCTTTTCTGTAATTCTATTTTCCTCATTGAATTTAAGGAAATATTTGCCGTATAAACAACAGCCTTAATGATTACCAAATTATACAAGAAAAAAGATAAGACTTAATAGGCATTCTCCTAAAAACTTTTTAATAATAATGATAATAGATGATGGAGGTGAGTTATTTGGCCTTCAATAATATTGCTTATGTAAAATACATTTAAATTATATTTGAAACAAAGCGGCTTAAAAACTTACTGGTATGCAGGTTGAATTGTAATGCAAAGAAAATACCTAAACATATTTTATCAAAAATGGGGCCTTTCCTTCAGATTGCCATATGGTGCTACTTCCCAGAATTTAATCCTTATAAGCGACACTACAAGATGTAATAATAATATGGCTTGTCATTTTTTCCAACTCCAACTGGTTCAATTACTGGTTACCAAGAAAGGAGCTTGCGACTCCTTTGACTGATTTTCTAAATTCTTCCTAGTTTAGGATTTGGCCTACCACACCCACTTGAAAAGCTCACCTGTATACATACCTAGTGAATCATAGTTGTAAAGGACTGGGCTCTCAAAGTTCTCTTACTTGCAGTAATTAAATTCTTGAGAATAGAACCATTTAGCAAGACTATGAACTTAACATTTTCCCTTGGCAATATTAGCTGTATTAACCATGATATTAATCTATTTTGTAATGAAAGTAATCAGCTGTGGGAACAATGAAGCATTCTTGATTATTATTAGACAACTCTCTTATCTGCTAAGTAATCATTACACTGGTTTCACACGATAACAGGTTTATCTCTGGCAATACTTGCTAGATTCTTGCATGTTGCTTTATGAATGTGAAATCATCTATTAAGATGTACCACGACTTTATTATGATCTTTTATCCACATAGTTTTTGTTGTAAGAGGCTGATTTTCTGACTAATTTTGTCGACCTTTTAGATATACACAACATATCCCTCACAACCATATCCCTAATGAGTTTGTCAGAAGAATGTCCGTGAATGGAACATTCAGAAGCTCACATTTCGCACAGGGAATAGGAACCGTCGAGGCTACCGCCGTTATCCGGATTGCTTGGGTTTTATATCGGTGTTTTCCATCACCGGAGAGTTAGCCGCAAATTGTACAATAAACACAAAGCATGTGTGTTCCAGTCAGATTTGATCTGGGTACCACCGGGTCCGAACCAGAGTGTTTACCCCTGAGCCACGACGCTCTCCGACGAGATATATTACGTAACATTCAATACATTTCGATGATT
Source organism: Udea ferrugalis (assembly GCA_950022985.1). Lineage (NCBI taxonomy): Eukaryota > Metazoa > Arthropoda > Insecta > Lepidoptera > Crambidae > Udea > Udea ferrugalis. The sequence goes on along the minus strand of OX465524.1, from coordinate 17,914,510 downwards.
TACGGGGTCAGTTCAGTAACTAGCGACTTGTCTTCAGGCTCAAGCAGAAGAAGGCTTCATCACGACCTGCCAGCAGTTGCGCGGCTACGGGCAGGAGATGTTCACCGCGCGCAACCAGCGCGACCAGACCGAAGCTACCATCGCCATCTCGCTCACCGGCATCAGGGTCCTCACGGAGACTAGCGACTCACCACATCTTTATAGGTATGTCTAGCTTTTATAGCAGTAAGTTAGCGTTCGCCTATCTCGTTTAATGCTAAGCCTTAGTGAGGTTTAGGATGAAATCACACTACGTCTTGAAACTCGGCGTAGTGAACGAACTGTGCCTACTGCGCGCATCATGTGCTCATAGTAAGAGCTGGTATGCGAAACGTCGCAAACTGCGTAAATTACGCGCTGAATGGAAACTCCATCTAAAATGTATAGGAAGGCAAACTGGAAGCAAACAGTCTGCGGCTCACTGTTCGCATAATCGGGACGCGCCATTATGCTCGCTAGAAAGGAATACATGATGGTTTCTGTATATGACTCGAACCCACAACCATTAGCTGTCAAATCCGACGACACTTCCTACTTATTAAGCTTTCAAAGCTTAGGTCCAGGATTCCTTGAAAAGTTGCTGCACAGTTGACTCATCGTACGCGCACTCACCTCCGAATTCACAAACGTCAATTAACGCCAAGCATGCCCAAGCATGCGCTCACGCGCCTGCTGTCCCTTGAATTGTCATAGAACTGAAAGGGAGAGCTATACTTCTGAGGGACGCTCAACGTTAATTTGAGTTTGTGAATTCGGGGGTCAGTGATGTAGGAGAGACCTCTGTCCTGCAGGGTCCTATAATCAATGACTTGATATGTTAAAAGGCTAGGCGGCTTAATGCTTTGTTTCTTTTTATTAACATAATCAAACTGACTAACCTTGCTAGAATAAACATGATAGCCCTTTTCAGGTGGATGGATATAACCAACGTTATAAATCACAAGCGCACATTCAGCATAGAATGCTGCAAGCAGACGGACTCTGCGTCATTCGTGCTGCCGACTCCTGAGGACGGCAAGTACGTGTGGAGGATGTGCATCCAACAGCACACTTTCTACATGCGCCACCAGAGGGCGCTCAGCGAGCAGCCTTACACTGAGCCAAGGCCGAAGTTCCAGGTAAGTTATACCATTCATAAACGGCCTATATATGTCCCACTGCTGGGCACAGGCCTCACCTCAACTATGAGGTGGAACGACCTATAGTCCAACACGCGGGCTCAGTGTGGATTTTTGGAGGGGTGTAAGGTTAGTGAGCAACTTAATGTCAGATGTTATGAAGCCGCCCCAAAGGCCTCAGACTAAGCTCAACGACTGACATCTAACGACCCGTCAGCCTGGACCAACTGCTTAACGTGCCTTCCGAAGCACAGCGATGCACGAAATACACATCTCTGAATATCGGTCGGGGTGGTCATCCATCCCATTTCCGACCCGGCGTGTGTTGCTTTACAACAGCGATCGTCGCCGATCACTGTCACAACTCCGCCACGGGCACCTCTTAGAACTCATACCACTCTGACAATTCTCGTTGTGGCTGTCGTGAGGTCAACCACACTTGCACAGCCCTATGCTTTTCTGTATATTCTTGTTTAGCCAACTCTGATTAAACTAATATCAAGCAAACGCGTATAATATCACTTCTTGGAAACGCTCTGATACACCTTATTTATGTTTATGATTCATGCCCCGTCCCTGTAGAGATTAGTGATTTTAGATTTTGTGTATCAAAGACTTATCCGCCTGTTTTTAACGACCACACGAGTGCTGTCAAGTAAAAGCTCAGCTTTTGTTTACATTCATTTCATGTCAATATTTCGTGACCTCTGACTCTCGTTGGCTTTCACCATCTGTCCGCTAAGAGAAGATGATGATACGTAGAAATAACTAGGCATGCAGGCAGACAATGACGTTATAAAAAAAAAGACGTAGATAGGTTATTTCAGTAGTGACGGGAAGTCAAAAATTGACCACAGGGTTCGACGTAGTTAATTTGGCCGTGTTATAACATGTGAACAATATAGTATGATCATTTACTATAGCGTAAACGAGACAGACACATGTTTCGCAGTGTGGTCTCAAACTGTCAACACTGTCAATGCTTTGCTCAGGGTCCCACTTCTTTAACAAAAGTAACTGCCTACCTCTTCTTTATGATTGCAGACAGACCCTTTCGTCAAAAAGGATGTCCTTACTGTTATTATTTATCAAATCATCCATAGTCCTACGCCTTGGCTAAGTCCAGCCTTATGTACGTGCGCCGGCGCCGTTACGTACAGACAGCGGTCGTGAACCGGCTCATTGCTATGCAGCGAGGGTCCTGCCAACGGTCCAGTGTGCGTGCTCTCCAACTTCGTATTATAATGTTTGCTAAAATACCGCCGATGTTATTTATAACTTGAGCGAAAGCATTTCTAAATACGAAATTTTAAATTTAGTCAGAAATCAGAATCACCAGGTTACAAGCTGTCTTAGGTTTGCACTTTTATTAGTGCTAAGGTCATCAAAGAGCTGTCGGGGGAAGCAAGGGGACTTAAAGTTCAATGTCTTGCTGATAACACAAAACGTATGGTTACTTTGGCAATGCGTGAATGATCCTCCCTCATAGGTTGCGGTAGCTGGTCCGTATGCTTGCTTGATACCGCTGTGTGACGATATAACCAAAACCATCCTGCTAGGCTGTAGAAGTAGATTGCTCTTTTCACGGACGAGGCCCAATCTCGTTTATGACACGCTATAAAGGGCATTGCAATTGGCCATCAGAGGGGATTCCATGAATAAGAGATTTGAAAATTTAAATTATTTTATTTGTTATCACAGATCGATTGAGTTGCTTAATTCAGTTTTCGCTGTGTAGAGCTGTTTAAACTACCAGTCAGTCTACATAACCTGATATCACAAACAACTTGACACCACCGGGCTCTAGGTATCCGCACTATACGGTTAGCTGCTTCTGTCCTGGTCCGCACCAAGGAGTGGAACGCTCTCCCTGCGTCTGTATTTCCGGATACATATAACCTTGGTATCTTCAAGGCAACAGTGAATAGGCAATTTTCTGGGCAATTATTTCCACTAGGCGCATGTCAGATGCCACCAATTTGAAACACAACTCAATACATCTCCCTTCGTTTAGGTCTAATGGAAATCATACCTTAAGCTGTAGACTCACACTTACGTGTAGGCTCACAGTTTTCTATGAAAATGATGCGGTAATATCTTGTGTTGAATAAGCGAAGAGTATCGTGCCGATGATTTTAGTCTTAACGACATAATTAGTCCGGTATGCAGCAATGAAAGTGTGATGTCGCTAGCGAAACTAAATGGCGGTTCGATACCACATTTCGATTTCATGACAGACATTGGCGTTGAGATAAAATAACCTGCATCATATCTAGGACCCTAGATTTGCCAGATCCAGTTTTGCCATTCCGGCGGACGCCAAAACTCCCTTCCCTCGTGTGAGTGAACTTTAAAATTCAATTTCTTCGCAACTGTGGTCGTTTGAAAAAAAAGGACTAAGACAAATAACATTTTTAAACTATTAACATACAAAATGAGGGAAAATACTAATTCAAAGTAAAGCGTATTGATTTTTGAGGTAATCGTGAAGCACCGAGATGTGAAGTGATGTCCGATGTGCACCGCCGGAATAGCACGGCTCTACTGTTAAATTCAACACTGACGACGTGCTTAAATACATACGTAGATGTTTCCTAATGTATTCTTAAATAGAAATCACACAGAACGAAATGTTCATGCCACGACAGCGACCCCCTGCTGCAAAGTAAAACGAAACTTCGCACCGATAACCACTTAAAAATTAAGAAGCTAAATTAGTAATCCAAGGCCATACAGAATTCTAACCCACTGCTATCGAAAGTGAACCATACAGTCTATATATTATAAAACTAGCAGCCGCCCGCGACTTCGTCCGCGTGGACTTAGCTGTATGTGAAAAAAGATTTTCCCGCTTTTCTGTTGGAATTTTAATAAATTTTCTTTGCTATAAACCTCACGGAGCCCGAGACCTTTCCAACGAATGCAAAACCTTGGAAATCGGTTCGTGCGTTCTGGAGTTATAGCGTCAGGAAGGAAAACCCGACTTATTTTTATATAGTAGACTAGCAGCCGCCCGCGACTTCGTCCGCGTTTTTCCCGCTTTTCTGTTGAAATTTTCCTGAATTTTCTTTGCTATAAACCTCACGGAGCCTGAGACCTTTCCAACGAATGCAAAACCGTTGAAATCGGTTCGTGCGTTCTGGAGTTATAGCGTCAGGAAGGAAAACCCGACTTATTTTTATATAGTAGATATATGAAACCTTTTAGCATCACAGTCGGTTTGGTTTGTTATTTTCACGAAACTTCGTAATTTTTATAACAAACTAGCTGTCCCGGCAGACTTCGTTCAGTTGTCAAACATTTAGTGTCACGTGGCTCTTAGAAACAGTTGCTAAGAGACAACTAAGTTGTGGTTTTGCACTATATTCCTAGCATTTTCCCATGTTCACTAACCTTTTAAACCTTCCCTGGACCATCACAAATATTTCAAAACCAAAATTAGCCAAGTCGGTCTAGTGGTTCTCGAGTTTTAGCGAGACTAACGAACAGCAATCCATTTTTATATATAGATATATCTCTGGCCTACAGAAGAATTGGGCGCCACCGTGTCGTTAATACAAAACAATGTACAAACAGTGACCCACAAGGTGCACTAATTAGCAGACACTCCGGCGCACGACGCCTCAATCAGCCATCACTAATTAAAAAGCGGAAATTGAAAAACAAGTATCGCACCGCGGATTCCGATCGAACCGATACGCTGCGCACGCGTCGCTGCGCGGTAACGTCGAGGAAATCAGTTCACGGGCGGTTTTTGTTCTTATTTAACACACAAATATTGCTTTTAATAATGTAAAAGTGCCCAAAAGTCGCAGTCCCATTTTGTTGGTATACAATTTGTCATCAGTGTCAAAAAATAAGGAAATTGTGGACGTATATAGGTAACCGTGCGGAAGTGAATACCGAGGAAATGAGTTTAGCAAGTGGTTTTTCATAAACAATGTGGATGTGCTTGAAATAATAAGTGACCTGATAGGACCGACTTGCTTAAATGAAGGGTAGCGAAAGTCTAGGAAATAGCTTATCATTTTTTTAGGAGTCCTTTTTAAACTTCCTGTTATCAATATAGTAACAAACAAACGCTTTCTTGTTGGATCTGAAGTCTTAGGACTGGCTTTACAAGATGCCAGACCACTTTCTATATGTTTCACGTTTGTTATTTGGTTGTTCTTCAAAAACTACAACTTTTTAGTTTAGAATTATTTAATCAATAGCGGATTACCAGTGTCATTGGAAATTGTACTTCAATCCAATAGTTTCGTAAAAGGGTTCTAAGTGCGTGAGTTAAATAAAAGTGTCATTTATAATGCGTGTCGTTGTGTGCTGTTGTTTTCTCCAATATGAAAAAGTGAGGGAATGCTTTATTTTTTAATTGTATTTTGTCAATCGTCATTTCAAGATGTATTTGATTTCAAGAGTCATTTAGAATTACGTTTACGAATAGTTTAAAGAGTTTTGTTTTTTTAGCAATACGAAGAATCGTATTGCTAAAAAACAATCAGTTCATAGTACGAATAACTCTTTTAGGTAGAAACCTAAAAGAGTAATTCGTACTATGAACTGATTTTTTTGTGTTTAGTCAATAATCACTACCCCAAATCGTCGTGTTAACCATTGAATTCATGTATTCATAGCCATAAATTCCCCAGGAGCACGGCCTATCAGAAAGCCGCGAAGAGTTGGAGGTGATAAGCCAGCAGCCTCCGGAGCTGGGCAGCGTGACGCGCCTGCAGCCGCTCACGCACGCGCACCGCGCGCACTCCACCTCCTGCCTTGAACTGGACCAGCAGAGGAGCAAGTACGTAAGACCTCAGGATAGATACACAGATGCCAGCAGCCTCCGGAGCTGGGCAGCGTGACGCGTCTTCAGCCGCTCACGCATGCGCACCGCGCGCACTCTACCTCATGCCTTGAACTGGACCAACAGAGGAGCAAGTACGTAAGACCTCAGGATAGATACACAGATGCCAGCAGCCTCCGGAGCTGGGCAGCGTGACGCGCCTGCAGCCGCTCACGCATGCGCACCGCGCGCACTCCACCTCCTGCCTTGAACTGGACCAACAGAGGAGCAAGTACGTAAGACCTTAGGATAGATACACAGATGCCAGCAGCCTCCGGAGCTGGGCAGCGTGACGCGCCTGCAGCCGCTCACGCACGCGCACCGCGCGCACTCCACCTCCTGCCTTGAACTGGACCAGCAGAGGAGCAAGTACGTAAGACCTCAGGATAGATACACAGATGCCAGCAGCCTCCGGAGCTGGGCAGCGTGACGCGCCTGCAGCCGCTCACGCACGCGCACCGCGCGCACTCCACCTCCTGCCTTGAACTGGACCAGCAGAGGAGCAAGTACGTAAGACCTCAGGATAGATACACAGATGCCAGCAGCCTCCGGAGCTGGGCAGCGTGACGCGTCTTCAGCCGCTCACGCACGCGCACCGCGCGCATTCCACCTCCTGTCTCGAACTGGACCAACAGAGGAGCAAGTACGTAAAACCTCAGGATAGATAGACAGATAATATGTATATCTATCTGTGTATCTATGCTGAGATAATATGTGCGTGAGGTAGGCCGAGCGGTAGGCACCTCGTTACCGGCATCTTTTATGGGGGCTTCCTTGCCGGGAAGCAACTCCGAGAAACTCAAATAGCAATCCACTCTTATTAAATTTTGGAATCACACACGTTGGTAGGAGAGTACGGTGAACATGACAGGTTCGATAATAAACAAAGCAAAAGTATTGAGCGTATCGGAATCCATTGTTCGACTCTGTCCTCGTGAAAGCGCGCCAAAACTGCTAAATCGATACTAGCGCCACCACACTGTATTCACTGCACTTTACCACCAAAATCGACCAATCAGAAAAGAGTGCCGTGTCATCCAGAGACTAAAGCAGTCTATTACTCTACTCTATGGGCTTAAGTGTAGCAACGTGATGTTGCCAGGTGTGCGCGCGAATTGGCAATGTTGCCAAATATGCGCGTGACGACATATCTATCTGTGTATCTATCCTGAGGTCTATTTACAGCACACCAAAAACTACGGGTAAAAACAGACGAAATAATACAAATAGTCTGTCAGAATGCTCAGCGTATGCCGTGTTGGCAACAAAACCCCAATAACGCTGGTTTTCAGGGGTCACTTTAGAAAAAAGGGGAGAAAAATTCGGCTGGTCTGTTAATGGTCTCGGTAGCACAGTGGTTAGTGCAGTCGCCCGGTTTGCGAAAGATGTGGGTTCGATTCCCGCCTGACGCCATAGGACCGATTATCTTTTTCTGGTTTTCCAATCTTAAGAGGGGTGAAAGTTAAGATTTACAGCTTAAAGTGTTAGTGTACAATTTGAGCGGCTTTGCTGCTTCAAGCGAACTCTTTTAAGCAATCAAGAACAATTTTCGAAAAGAGGAGGCAAGTGCGCAAATACAAACCAAGCTAGCCCAGCTTAGGTACTTTATTTAACAATCTTCTAAGTCTTTCTTGAGATTTGCAATTCGTGCGCTCCCTTTCCTTACTACACCATCCGTCCTCAGTAGCCTCTAGAATCTAGATGAGGTTGTCCCCCCCCCCCCCCCCCAACGTTTGCTACCTTTGCAGAACAGTCGTACGTCTGAACTGCAAATGATAGCAACGTTGTTTACTGGCAGCATAGTATGAATTGAGCCATTGTAGGATAGATAAGAGAGAAGTTTTTGCATGTGTACTGGATCCCAAAAACGAAACATACCACGACCACTCAGACGGAACTAAAATAACTGAAACTAAATTAAAGACAACAACTAATGCGGGTATTACACCTGCGACCCTTTCATTTTCAACCGGCACTCGCAACTATTTCGCTATGCGTATTAACATGACAACACTATAAAGATTCTTGTTTCAGGGCTCTCCTCCCAACGTACCGCCCAGCGCCCGACTACGAGACAGCAGTCCAGCAGAAATACCAGCAACAACGCGCCGAAGCGCAGCTCCGCTACCAGAACCACTCCCACTCGCAAATGGTCACCCATCCGCCACCCGCCAAGCCGCTCGTCTACGGCTCGCATCCCGACATCCACCGAATCCACTACCCCGACGTCACCCGACACACCCTCAACCAAGGAGTCGCCGCCACAGACGACTACGCCTACGGCCTCAAGTACATGACCTCCAACTACCCCTTCGCAGTCAACCCCAACGTCCAGACAGAACTCAACCCTCAGTTACACTACGTGAACGTCTACAAACCGCCCCCGCCGTACCCCTCCAACGGGCTCGCGTCAAACTCAACCCCAGATTTAGCAGTCGCGAGCCAAGCGTTGAACTACCACCGAGGGTACATCAACTCACACGTGTCAGGATCCAGCCCAGATCTAGTCTCTACAAGAACAGCATTAAATAGACAATATTTAGGCTATCTCAACACTGGAAGTCATAACGTAGTAAATTATGCGAGACCTAACATACTACCTGCGACACACGGTACGTACAATAACCTCGCGTCTGTGTTAGAACCGAAGCCGCACATAATAATAGACCCTCATCACATATCAGACAACATTCAGAAGGTCTACGACGAGAGAGGCAACATAATGTACTCGATGCCGATGCACAGGATGCCTTATCAGAGGCATATAGTGATGCCGCAGACTCAAATCAGCAAAGTGAGCGATACACAAGAACCGATATATGAAAACGTTCCCCTCCCCTGGCAAAATGAACAAGGAAAGATCACAATGAGAGATCGAGCGCAGAGTTTAACGACTACAGACGAAATAGCCAGGTTGAACGAGAGAAATAGCAGTCATCCGACTATAAATAAATATTTAAAAGCGCCTCCAAACGTGCCCAACTATCGTGTTCCTGTCGACAATCCTGACGGTCATTACGTGAATGCGCAGATAATAAAAGGCGTCAGAGAGTCTAGTGTGCCGAGAGACGCTCAGTCGAATCGGTCGATGAATAATGAATTTGAGAATGTTGCGTTATCTGTGGAGCGTATATCGTTGAAGCAGGATGAAGTGAGTGATGAGACGCCGTACCAGAGTTTGTCGACGCATCGAGTGTCGACGAACAACAACACTATAGATGACGTGAACGTGACGTCGATCAAAGTGCCGTCGGCGCAGTCGACGCGGGAACGCAGTGGAGACAGCGCCGAGATGGAGGCGAATAACACGAGCGTCAGCAGTAAGGTAAGTTTTGTTTGTTATGTATAACGTATGAAATTGGAGTAATTGATTTAACAGCTCGTACACACATTAACTTAGCTCTATCAGTTTGAGAGGATGTATCATCCATCCGATGTTTGTTACTTCACGTAGAAACTACTGTGGAGAGTTTGAATGAACTTCATTATATTGTAGTTAATACATCACTTTAGCACATACATGTAAATTATTTGCCTAATGACTGAAGAAGTAGTTGGTGGTTCGTTAAAATCTCAATTAGGATGCATTAGTAGGAATACGTCTTCGTTGCTCAATAGTAAAGAAATATCTGGGAATTCTACTCCAAAATCATCTAACACTCAACTAGGCCGGCACTGACACCTATGGTTACAAGTTCTGCTTAGTTCTCTGCGAACGAAGGTTCGCGACCAACCCTCCGGTGGCCGTCCAGCTCATCCCCTAAACGGTGGTCCGACCTTCCACCCCCCTCTTACCGTCTCTTAGGGCTCTACACAAAGCACGTCCGGTCTACAGGATCCTATTCAACTGATCCGTCGCTACTAATAACAATATTATACACAGCATTAACAGATCGCTAACGCTTGTAACAAACGTTTTGACGTACCTGTAATATGCATTCCTGCTTATTTTTTCGGATCGGCATTTTGGTATTTTATACGGTATCCCGTGTACTCGCTCATACAACTGCATACGCTAATAACATGTACTTACATACAACGTCTGTCCGTTTCAACGGACGCCCTATATGCAAGAGCCTTTAGGCTTCCCTTCCAGTACTCATTCATTTGAATACAATCTTGTTATTTCATTTCATTGTTTTGTTTTTACCAGCCATCATTAGCACTAATAATGACCTAAATTACTTACCCTTCTTTCTTATTAATCATAGTCGTTAGACTAATACGCATGTTTTCGATAACGAGATAAACATAGCAAATACGAGTATATCAAATTATTAGTCTTTAGGTATGTCACATCACATTGCGCGGCAAAAGTGGCTGGTTTGTAATGAAAGATATCAAATCGTGGCTGTAAATAAAGATAAAGGGAATGTTATCGTATGATAATCACTAACAACGTTTAATACGTTAATTGAAGTGGCACACCTCAGTCGTGTTCTCAGTAAAATAAGTTGTTTATCTAACTGTCTTTTCTGAAAAATCTTTTTAAATATGGGCAAGTTCCCAGATTGTTCGCGTGTGTGTGATTACTGGGTAATAATCTATTGTGATGTGTGTTAGCTGATAGTAAAAACACGATGTATTGATGTCCTTGCAACATAAATGACAAGTTTTATACTAGTCATAGGTTACAATTTGATAATTTATTGATTTCTTGTTTGATGTTACCAATGAGTGGTTGATTTGTGATCTATGAAATAATGATAGCTATTCTGTAGTTGGTTTTGACATCCCTTTAAAGATCACTCTTTGTTTACAGCAATAACGAAGTAAGTTTATTTAACTAAGCGTTACGTTCCTGACATCTGAAGGGCAAGCACGAACCGCTAACGTTTTGGTAATGGAAAGTAAATGATACTTTTTTTTCTTAAAGGCATAGGAAAAAGAAAAAAAGGTATCGTTTACTTTCCATTACCAAAACGTTAGCGGTTCGTGCTAGGCCTACTGAAAAGACTTAAACCTCGTCAAGACGCACATGTTACATTGTATGTCAGTGAGTGGTATACAAAATCTACAATTTGGCTTTAAACAACTTCAATTCTGTACCCATGCGTTAAGCCAATATATTGCTTGCAGATCGGCAAACCATAATGGATTTAAACTATTCTACGAAAAAGTCCTTCTTTACCTTGTAGAAAACGTAAAAAAAATATAAGATCTGATTAAAAACTAATCTCAGATACTTGGTACAGGAGAAGAAGCGTCGCAGATGGGGGGTGTTTATGGGAAGAGGGGCGAAGGCGGAAGTGCGCAGCGCCACGCTCGGCCGCGACAGGGCGAAGCCCGCGCCGCAGCCCCAGAACAAGCACCGGTGGTCCACAGGCCTGCCCAAGCAGCCGCTTCCGCCTAGCATCACCAAGGAGACTCTTGTAAGTTTCTAAATTGTACTATTGAATATTCCATGGACATGTTTAATAATGTCGCGTTCCGAAACTCGCGTTTCTTTTGTATTAGTTTCGGCACGCGAGATAAAATGCATCAGTTTCCACGTCATTACATCAGTCAAACAAAAATCGCGTTACCAACAGTGTAAGCAACCGCGTCTTTGCAACGGTACACGGTTACTAAACAATGTGATAGAAGCAACTATACTCAAAGGAAAGTATAAAGGAGAAGATGTTCTCATACCGTCATCCCAATGATTCCGACTGATGTGCCATTTGAGTTTAAACGACTACAGTTTCCAGTGCGGCTTGCTTTTGCTATGACTATAAACAAGTCCCAGGCGCAATCATTAAGTGTTTGTGGTATTAATCTAGAAAACCCACGGGTGACGGTTCTGATCAGGAGATTTTTTTAAAATACGTAGGCACAAAAACTGCCACATTACAAATCTTTTTGACAGGACGAAGTCTGTCGGGTCAGCTAGTAATTATTAAATAATTTCTGTCAGGCAGGATCGTTACAAGATTTACCCACTTGTTCATAGAAACTTTAACAGCTCAACACTATTTGAACTATTGTAAAGTATTGTCTCTTTCAGCTTAATTACTGTCAGTATTTGCCCGTATGTTACAGGACACTTCAATCGCTAATTAAGCAATCAATTGCTTGGGCTATGGTATACTAGACAACAGAGAAACATACTTACTTATTTACCTTTTTTTAAAAATATATACTTGATATACAAAGGAAACACCCAGATCACTACAAACCTACATGTTCATTCACGATCATTTGCACTGTGCGCGGATCGAACCAGCAATTTTTGGTGTAGTAACCAACTTCTTAACCATTACACCAAACAGGTCATCAATGAGTAAACACAATGACAGTAATTCAATAACAATTGAATATACCCATGCAACTTTTACATCATCTCACTTGTTGGTGTTATACAAAAGTATTTATCAACAGAACCCAGTCATGTCTGTACGAGTAATCGTTTGGCGCATGCGTGCCGCATAGTTTACCAAATGATATCACCTTATCAATATCAATGTGCGCCATGTGTTGAAACTATCATTATTTGTCGATTGCAATGTTTTTTAGTGTAACAGACTAAATTGTGCTTTAAATATCGCTATGAATAGGTGTCGTAATCCTTCTATCCTACTAATGTTAAAAATGCTAAATTTTGTATGTGTAAATGGATTGATGTGCCGTGTTGCTCTTTCACGTAAAAACTACTGAATGGATTTTAATTAAACTTCACAATAATATAGTTTATACATCTTCAAAGGACATAGGCTACAATTTATGAAAAAAAAGCGTGGACTTTGTTTTTTAAAACAAAGTGCACGCGGACGAAGTCGCGGGCGGCTACTAGTAAGTTTATAATTTAAATACAGCATCAGAGAGAGTAAATACAAATTGAATAGGTTTATAAATGACAATTACTCGCCCATTATCTTAAGTCAATGTCCGTCAGAAAAGTAGCAAATCGTACTCTATTAATAATCTTGATAACACAAAAGACATTCATAATTTAGTACTTACTTACTGGTGAACAGTCACATTGGAACAAAAGATAGTTTTTTTGTATCCGGTTCTAACTGAAATATTGCAAAAATGGATGGCGTTAGAAAAAGATTAACATTTGGTTTTCAGATCTTTAGAAGAGATTAAAATTTATTTCTGTGAGCAAATGTTATCCGTGTAAAATTATACTAGATCTACGTAAGTAATAAATTGTTAGGCCCCGTAAACGATGGTGTGACGACTTGAGCCATCACTCCAGTGAATGGGAAAAATTGACTCATAACAGGCATAGTACCTTTGCCCAGCAGTGGGACACATCAGGTAAAATGAAGACACAAACGCACTTACCGGCCGCTCATTTCCATCATAGTACGACACGCCATAAGTCTAAATTCCATGCCCATCATTCATCTGGATACTTGGCATTGAGAGCCTTCCACTCCTCATTGTCAGGTGAAGCTGTGAAAGCAAAACATGGTCTGACATCTACTCCAAAACCTATTCTTAAGAGGTATGAGTCTATTAGACTTTAGGGTGTATAGTATAGTACCAAGATCACTTGTCCTTTGTAGAGGCGTTAAATAGTTCTTAATAAGTTACTTTTTTACTTCATTAATTTTGCGTTGTTCTCTTCCGACTTCTCAACAATTACACCAAATCGGTCGTCCAATTTAATTAATTTGAGTAATAAATCTATGATATTCTTTAACCTTTCCAGTGCCAAATCCTAGAGCGCAAAATGTCCGACGAGCAAGTATCGTTCGCGTTCGAGCGTCTGCCCAAAGGCCGGGAGCGCGGGGGCTCCGTCCAGACCGCTCTGCTTCAGCAACACGCGCCGCTGAACGGGTTCAGCAACGACAGTCTGCCGTATGACGACAACAGGGTCCGCTTGAAGCCCACGCCGGCTAACCCACATGGGTACATCAATGCTTCGCATGTCACGGTGAGGAAAACACTGTTTTACAATTTGTTTTGACATGTCTCTTTCATGTTTCAATGCTGTAATTGTCAAGAGGTTAACTTGATTTAAAGTAGCGGAGAAATGCCAGCAAATTATGCTCTCTGCAGAAAAGGTGCTGCAGTTTGCTTCTGTTGAAAGTTTAAGAAATTTTGATTGTAGTTTCACAATATTCAATATTTTATTGCATCTATACACACAAATGTGTACACACAAAAAGTCTTATTAAAGGCTTAAAAAATAGCCGCCCTCACCGTCAAAAAAACTTTTTTTTATTATGGAACTGGTGTGAAAAAACAGTATGATGAGTAGTGTTGTTTAAATTGATTTAAGTAGAACATTAATTCAGTATACAAAATAAATACAAACGTTTGTAAGTAAATGCCTCATTTCATTTTTTAAAACAATTATTTGTATAATAAAATAAAAAACATGGCAAATGAATTTTGGTCAAACGGCAGGAACCCGTAAAGAACATCTATGGTCGGCCAGACTCCGATATCTTATCCGCCACCTTATATTTTGGACATTGGACAGGTTTTTGTAATAAGAATAAAACTTATTGCCGCACTTAGACACGTCAATTAACGTTAATGGTTCATTAGAGTAAAAATTTTACATTCTGAAAAGTTCTTTATTCAATTTGTTTATACAGTCTCTTTTTAAAAATGGTTTTTTGCCTCTCATGAACTATTAATGTTTATTGAGGTCTCTGAGTGTATGCATTTTAAACATCAGCTAAAAGTCGCGTATTGTTCCAGATGACAGTGGGCAGTTCCCAGCGCTTCTACTGCGTGATGGTGGTGTGCTGCTCGGCCCCCTCCCCCCCCTCCCTGGGCGCGTGCGCGTGCGCCGGCGTGTGGGAGTGCGCGTGGCAGGCGGGCGCGCGGCTGTGCGCGCTCGTCGGCACCCACCCAAGAGCGCACTATCTGCCGAGGGATAACACACACCAAGCGTGCGGGGAGGTGTGAAACATACGAAACACACAACCAACACATCAACACACACACAGTGCACAGCCAACAGTGCACACGAGTCTGACCCGACCACACACACATCCACTTACTTACAGACAGTAGCTACACAGAGACAGATTCTACTACGAGACAGATTCTACATTGAGACAGATTCTACATTTAGACAGATTCTACATTGAGACAGATTCTACATTTAGACAGATTCTACATTTAGACAGATTCTACATTGAGACAGATTCTACATTGAGACAGATTCTACATTGCGACAGATTCTACATTGCGACAGATTCTACATTGAGACAGATTCTACATTTAGACAGATTCTACATTGAGACAGATTCTACATTTAGACAGATTCTACATTGAGACAGATTCTACATTGAGACAGATTCTACATTGAGACAGATTCTACATTTAGACAGATTCTACATTGAGACAGATTCTACATTTAGACAGATTCTACATTGAGACAGATTCTACATTTAGACAGATTCTACATTGAGACAGATTCTACATTGAGACAGATTCTACATTGAGACAGATTCTACATTTAGACAGATTCTACATTGAGACAGATTCTACATTTAGACAGATTCTACATTGAGACAGATTCTACATTTAGACAGATTCTACATTTAGACAGATTCTACATTTAGACAGATTCTACATTGAGACAGATTCTACATTGAGACAGATTCTACATTTAGACAGATTCTACATTGAGACAGATTCTACATTGAGACAGATTCTACATTGAGACAGATTCTACATTTAGACAGATTCTACATTGAGACAGATTCTACATTTAGACAGATTCTACATTGAGACAGATTCTACATTTAGACAGATTCTACATTTAGACAGATTCTACATTTAGACAGATTCTACATTGAGACAGATTCTACATTGAGACAGATTCTACATTGCGACAGATTCTACATTGCGACAGATTCTACATTGCGACAGATTCTACATTGAGACAGATTCTACATTTAGACAGATTCTACATTGAGACAGATTCTACATTTAGACAGATTCTACATTGAGACAGATTCTACATTTAGACAGATTCTACATTGAGACAGATTCTACATTTAGACAGATTCTACATTTAGACAGATTCTACATTTAGACAGATTCTACATTTAGACAGATTCTACATTGAGACAGATTCTACATTGCGACAGATTCTACATTGCGACAGATTCTACATTGAGACAGATTCTACATTTAGACAGATTCTACATTGAGACAGATTCTACATTTAGACAGATTCTACATTGAGACAGATTCTACATTGAGACAGATTCTACATTGAGACAGATTCTACATTGCGACAGATTCTACATTGAGACAGATTCTACATTGAGACAGATTCTACATTTAGACAGATTCTACATTTAGACAGATTCTACATTGAGACAGATTCTACATTGAGACAGATTCTACATTTAGACAGATTCTACATTGAGACAGATTCTACATTGAGACAGATTCTACATTGCGACAGATTCTACATTGCGACAGATTCTACATTGAGACAGATTCTACATTTAGACAGATTCTACATTTAGACAGATTCTACATTTAGACAGATTCTACATTGAGACAGATTCTACATTGAGACAGATTCTACATTGCGACAGATTCTACATTGAGACAGATTCTACATTTAGACAGATTCTACATTTAGACAGATTCTACATTTAGACAGATTCTACATTTAGACAGATTCTACATTGAGACAGATTCTACATTTAGACAGATTCTACATTGAGACAGATTCTACATTGAGACAGATTCTACATTTAGACAGATTCTACATTTAGACAGATTCTACATTTAGACAGATTCTACATTTAGACAGATTCTACATTGAGACAGATTCTACATTGAGATAGATTGTACATTGAGGCAGATTCTACATTTAGACAGATTCTACATTTAGACAGATTCTACATTTAGACAGATTCTACATTGAGACAGATTCTACATTGAGACAGATTCTACATTTAGACAGATTCTACATTTAGACAGATTCTACATTTAGACAGATTCTACATTTAGACAGATTCTACATTGAGACAGATTCTACATTGAGATAGATTGTACATTGAGGCGGGGGTGTGTCAGACTCACCCACCCCAGGTAGGGGTGGGAATACTGACTAAACCCCACAGTGCTCCAACGTTGCCATCTGTTGTTCGGATTTGTGGGAACAAGAGTCTTCCATAAATCCGGCAACAGCCGTCCTTTGTTTTGTGCACGTGGTGCCACATGGTGGTCGGGGCGTGCGAGGAGCACTCAGCACGCCCCCCAACCCTCGGACCCTTGCGGGTGCCAAGCAACCCCCGTTTTCGTCATCCGCAGAATTACATTTTAGGGCAGCGTCTGGCGATCAAAATTACGCCTTACGCCGAAAAAAGAAAATGGCTTTTTTTACTTATATTTTGTATTGATTGTTTTTTTTGAGGAAATAAAGGCTTATTATTAATTTGCGTGGGTACGGTCAGTGTCTTAAGCAATGTATACAGGCACATTCGCTTTAATTATTATTATATTTTATTTAACCTAATTTATTTTTTGTTTTCATTTTGTATTGTTTTATTTATTATTTATAATCAAAACAAAATGAAATTTAAAATTTTCGAATGGTTTGTGGCCTAGTAAAACTTTAAATTAGTGAATGTGTCTGGATACATTACTTAGGGCACTGACGTACAGAGGCGCACACATCAACCTAAACAAAACCGTTGCAAAATGGATCTTATGTCGGCGGCTTGAGGTGCCCCTATGTAAAGGTTGATGTGAGCGCCTCTGTTCGTGTCTTTATACAGAAAAAACTTAATTCCCTCCTCATATGACCACTTATACCTGACTGTACAGTCAACAGCACATCAAGTTACCCCATTTCCGTTTTTTCTCTCGCTCTTGCCAAATGACATTTGTTCGCGATAGAGCAAGGAGGACTGAACGGAAATGGGTAGCGTGATGTGCCGGCCACCGTACATGTGTTTCTACTGCAAAAATGTAATTCTCTCTCTAACTACCCACTCATTAACATATCCTCTCAACCTCAGTTCCAGGTATCGTGTGGGACGTCCTCCGTAGCTAAATGGGGCGTGTCGGTGTTGGTGCGCGTGCGCCTCGGGGCCCGCTCGCGCGACATCTGGCACGTGCACTACCGGAACTGGCCCGACGACCTGCCCGCGCCGTCTGACGTCACAGACTTCCTCAGTGAGTGCTCTAGACCATTCCCAACCGCCGACATCTGGCACGTGCACTACCGGAACTGGCCCGACGACCTGCCCGCGCCGTCTGACGTCACAGACTTCCTCAGTGAGTGATTCAGCTTCTGATCTATACTCTTCAGTTGGGAAACAGGCAGTTATTACATGAAGTTAAAATGTGTCAGTGATCGGTGACGATCGCTGTTGTAAAGCAACACACGCCGGGTCGGAAATGGGATGGGTGACCATCCCGACTGAAATTTAGTGATGTATTTTTCGGGCATCTCCCTGCTTCGGAAGGCACGTTAAGCAGTTGGTCCCGGTTGACGTCACTAGATGTCAGTCGTTAAGCCTAGTCAGAGGCCTTAGGGCGGCTTGATAACATCTGACATTAAGGTTGCTCAATAGCCTTACACCCCTCCAACAACCCGCACTGAGCCAGCGTGTTGGAGTATGGCTTGCACCACCTCATAGTTGAGGTGAGGCCTGTGCCCAGCAGTGGGGCGTATATAGGCCGTATAGGTATACGTATATAGGTATATAGGTTTATGTAAACTGTGCGATTACAGCTCTGTGAGCGCTGACGGCGATATCAGGCGTCCCGAATTGAAAAATCGTGCTGTCAGCACTCACAGCACTGTCAGCGCCAAAATCATTTCGAACCGCTAGATAGTGACACATAACCTAACCTTGGCACACTAGCGATTTTATAAAGGGTGGTCAAAAAATCATGGATCAAACAAAACACAATATGCTCTTAAAGTAGGAAGTATTTTTTGTAACACTCTAAAATTTACAGAGAAGTAGTCAATTCTCGTTAAATTTGGATCCAAGGGAAGGGAAATCCAAGAGTTGCAATACAATTTTTGTAAAATTGTAAAATTTATACATTATCGAGTCGTAAATGCAACATCTTTTTTTATTGTTTTTTAATCAATGTATTATTTTATTCATTAAAGTGTAAAAAAACTCGCTAACTTTATTGAAATAACAAAAACAATAATAACTTTTGCGTTTGGCCATATATGACTTATGGCCATGCTGTAGAAAGATTTTCCGTTGGCAATAATTTCCTTTACCTCCCGGTTGCGTTTGAACTTTTGACCATCCTATATAAAGCGACGGTGACGCCGCCGGCCTCGCCTTGAAATAGCTCAAAAAATACTACAGAAAAAAAGGTCAGGTTAAGGATGCAAGTATGTACCCTATGGCTCCGGTTGACACCTAAATTACGAGTAGCTTTAACCTGGACTTTATCTCAAAAGACTTACAATGTTCCTCTTATTGCATTTTGTACGTTTGCTACTTTACAGGTTTCCTATCTGAAGTGAACGGTCTCCGCTTGGCTTGCGAGGCGGAGGCCCGAGCGGAGGGCGGGGGCGGGGGCGGGGGCTCGGCGCTGTGGCCGCTGCTCGTGTGTTCTGCGAGGGGGGCGGGGCGCGGGGGGACCGCCCTTGCCGCGGACCTGCTGCTGCACATACTAGATAACAACCAGGTATGTACGATGGGAGCACAGTACAATGGGCTGCTATAGCACCCATGTCCATACCTAGTGAAAGTAAAAATAATATTTATTCATGTAAACTTATTAAAAAGCACCTATGACAAGTCACAACTTAAAAATTAAGAAAAGTAATAATATAATTCTACCACCGGTTCGGACGTGTTGATTCTACAAATCGGCAAGAAACTCGGTAATTACTCTTTTTTAATCTTGTTTGTTTACAATAATTGCGGTCACAGAGTAACAACAGTAAAAAAATAAAAAAAGAGAGTAGAGTAAAGTCAACATTGAAACTCTTATTTTATCCATCATTGTTGTTGACTGTTTTTTTAATTATCAGATTACATCATTCGTGACATATCATAGTTTTTTACATTCAATCTTTCGATCTGCCGAGTTGTAATTTACTCGTCGGATAAGGATCATCTCTCTGTTAAAAAAATCAGCTCTGATTCATCTACAAAATTGTTTTCATCAGTTTCATATCCTAATAACAATCTCTCCACTGCCCAGGAGCTGGACATCCCGCGTACGATCAGCATGTTACACCAACAGCGCGCCAGCCTCATCGAGAACCACCACCAGTACAAACTGCTTCATCAAATACTCCTGGAGTACCTCAAGCAGTCGCGTCTCATCTGAGGATCCTCAACCAACCATGGGGGTCTCAAAATACTAACATATTTCCTTGAGTGCAGCGTGAAAAAGGCTTCAAGACGAGTTTTACTGGCTCAGTAGTAACAGCATTCGACCAAAAAGGTGGTCGAATGCTGTTACTACCGTTTGAGATTAATGCTCATGATCATGCAACAAGGTCGATTTTCCTTGTAATCATATTATGACCATTGCCCTCTACAACATTTGTTATACCTACTTACGTCACATCATGATCACATTGATTCTTTTTGAAATGTTATATGGTTACAAATGTACTTGGCATTTTACAGTGAGAAATATATTGTTGCAGTATCAATGAAGTTCATAATAACGTGTAACTCATGACTTTGCCAAGCATAACAGACAAAACATCAGAATTGTGTATCTCTTCCCATGCACTCCGTTTAAAAATCACAGAAACTTATCAAAACTGGTAGACTTCTTTCTTGGCTGATTGTTCTGGTCAACTTCATATTTGAGGATGACTGCCGTACTCCGTCAGGTTAAATGTACTTTTGGGAAGTGGACTACATTGGAATGAAATGAGCCATGTAGTTTTCATATTCGACTTATTAGTTCCATCTTAATCAGTGGGTACCTAAAAATGTTTTCATTAAAAAACAAGTCAAAAGAAAAGAGCTGTGTCGTCATGGCGAACGCAACAGTATTGCTCATCATTGCATAATGAAATTCAACTTTTAACTATTGCTTCTTATATTAGCGAAGTGTAACGGGTCAAATGAATGGTGAACTTTTATCATTATTACAATATAAAAAAATGCTGCTACTTGTGCTTCCAGAAATGGCCAAATGTTGACGATCCATGAGAAATATAACAAACTGTTTCTGAAATGACCAACCTATAAAAAACGCCATTAACATTTTAAGAAAGCGACTACAATAGCGAAATCTTACACCTTGTATTATTTGTATATTGTGTATTTATTAGAATTTGTAATCAATTTTAAAGTGTGAATGAAATATTATTTACTGAACTTCATAAATATGAAAATTTTACAAAATACCTTAATGAACTAAAAGTATTAATACAATTAATTTATATAGACAGGGAATATACGTGCCTTCGGTGTATAGAACGTATTATTTGTATAAATGGTTTGAATCGTCCGTAATGTTACAATAAGTTTTTTTAGATGTAAGTTTAAATCATGTGCCTTACAAATCGGAGATTACTCATGATCTGATGATGTTACTCTATGTGCCTTCTAGGTTTTAGTATTACTAATTTTATACATTTCTAAAGCTCAGTAATTTATAATTATTTTTCTAATAAGAAGCAAAATATCCTGATAAGTATGCAATGAATTGCTCAAAATGTTTTTTATGAACTCTAGTTTTTTTTCTGTCTAATTTATAACGCTGAAAATAATGCGAAATGGGCTAGTCTGTATGCCTCTTCAAAATTAACTTTCGTAATAAAGGGAGGCGACTATAGCTGCCATTTTTTTCTAGTAGCGGAACTTTTGTTTTCCTATACCTGTGTCTTCTCTTTTTTTAATGTATATCGGGTGGACCGAAATGATTTACAAAGCTAAAAGTATTACTAAATGTACGCTTGTTTCAATCACTGTAATGTACAAATACAACATTCTTCAACATAATCATGTGATCTAGAATAAAATCTTGTCTATAGATATGAAGACCAAGATATCCGATTTTTAGCTTTGTCGGCCGTTCTGGCCCACTCTGTATTTCAAGTAGTTACTATCTCGTACGAACTGCCATCTAGTTACATTTGAAATATTATTCTGTATTATTTTAATAGTGACCGACCAGAGTTAGGGTTCGGTCCAGTTTTGGAAATGAAAAATTGTTCGGCCGAACGTTTTCTTTGGCTTGGCCGGAATGTACTTTCTTATGTTTCACAAATTTTCATTTTTAGCATTAGGGATAATGCATTATCATCGTACTAAAGATAGGAAAACCAGAAAAAGACATTCAGTCTTTTGGCGTCGGACGTCTTTCAGTGCAGTCGGTTTGCGAAAGATGCGGGTTCGATTCCCGCTTGACGCCAAAAGACCGAATGTCTTTTTCTGGTTTTCCTATCTTTAAGTTATACATTATTATGAGTCACTAGGAATTTACCAAAGTGCTCTTTAATAAAAATCTGTAAACCTCCAGGAAAAAATATGAACTCTGTATTAGATGCGGTCGGTCACAATAATTTAACTATACCTAGGTTTTGTATTTCGCATAGGAATTTTAAATATATTTTTTACATAATTATACTAAACTGTGTTTTGTATTTGTTGAAGCGTGGATTTTGATTGACGTGTGAAGTATATAATTTGTTCGAGTGCACTGTTTTTGTGTTCATGTTAAGTGTGTCAGATGATCATACTATCTAGTCCAAACGGCAACTATATTATTATGTTAGGGAGTGTAGATTCCTTCGATTTTATGTTTCATAATCTAAGCACAACATTTTGATAACTTACTTATTTATGTGTCTGGTTTTGCAACTTTCTATATCATTCAATTGTTTATTTAAATGGAGCCTATTGCAATTCGAAATGGAGTTTTTTATATTTATCAAATATATTTTGTAATTATCTTATCTTAACTAGCCGTTGGGATCCCACTACTGGGCAAAGGGCTCTTTTCCCCTCCTCCGGCTAACTAAGATTTTTAATTCAATTTTATAAAAATGTATGTATTTTTTACTGTATGAAGATGTTTGTCTCACTTGTTATTCGAGTTTATTATAATGGTGTAGAGAGATGTGTTTCATGGAAGCAATTATTTTCTCAAATTTTGTGATGTTTGTATTTGACAATAAAAAAGATTAATGTCCAAAAAGCTTTTTTTACATTCTAAAACCGAAGAAAAGTAAATTAAAAAAACCTTCGATACAAGTTACATTAAAATGATGTGAATGAACGATCCTACCCTAAGCTATAAGTGATTAAAAGGTACGGAAGTACTTAGGGACAAAAGCAAAATTGTGATACTACAATCAAACTCGCATGACATTGGAAGCGTCAGTAAATTCGAAAACAAGTGGAACACCTAGTTCCGTACTGATAAAGTGGCTTTTCTTAAATATTTCTGATATATTTACCATCTCGGTACGCGTGAGGGAGCCACTTGGCCATAGTACAATAAAACAAGTAGGGCAATAATAGTCCGGTCAAATTAGACCAAAAAATAAGAGTGAAGTTACATTAATTCCCACCAAGCTGAAAATCGGTAAGATTGTTTGAAATATTGTTCGATAGAGTGGACTGCGCGCCGTTAAATGTTTGTATGGCGTTTTATATGAAATTTGAATTTTCGCACCCGATAGTGCTGCCAGGCGTAAACATTGCGTTTCGTTCAGAAATCGACTCGACAATTTTTTAATGACAATCCTGAACAAATATCATTAAAAACAAAATTTTAAAGTTCCCCATCTTTCCCCTGTAAGGATAAAATTTTATTCAAGGTCAAAGGTAAAAAATGAGTTTTTCGCGATTTTCAGCAAAACTGTAAGTTTTATCATAAAAATATCTCAGACAAAAATTGTAGATCATAAAATTATCTACAAAAAATTACTTCATACTTTTTTTCTACGAGCCACCGTTTTTGAGATATAACGATTCAAAAAGCTGTAAAAGTTGCGCTAAGTACACTACCTCATAGGTGGCGTGGAAACGTGTGCATATTATGACGATTACAACTTTTACAACTTTTTGAATCGTTATATCTCAAAAACGGTGGCTCGTAGAAAAAAAAGTATTAATTAATTTTTTGTAGATAATTTTATGATCTACAATTTTTGTCTGAGATATTTTTATGATAAAACTTACCGTTTTGCTGAAAATTGCGAAAAACTCATTTTTTTTACCTTTGACCTTGAATATTTTTTTTCCTTACAGGGGAAAGATGGGGAACTTTCAAATTTTGTTTTTAATGATATTTCAAACAATCTTACCGATTTTCAGCTTGGTGGGAATTTAGGTAACTTTGAATGTCTAATTTGACCGGATTACAACTTGGCCGGCGAGGGCGAGCGGGCGATAATTGCCTTATCTGCGTTTGTATGGAAGATGGCATACTGTGTATACTGTGACTTGGCGGCAAGTGTTGCCATAGACAGAATTAGTTAGTGCTCAATCAATTTAAAAGGACGTATCTTATGTATGATAGGACTTATGTACATATTACAAAATCATCGTTCGAGAAACCTTATCTCGCTGTTCCACTTATTCAATTAATTCAGGCATGGTAAAAAAGCAAAAAAAAATAATTCTAACTCTTATGGGGGTTTTTCCGTGAAAATGTTTTCTGGTTCTGGGTCAGCCTAGCCCTATAGAGGGCAAATGGTAAGTAGGGTAACATGTCGTACGGTAGTGTGATCAAAAAAAGATACATGTGTCTATTAATAATATATTTGTGTAAAAAATTACAATTACGATATTCTATTCTAAGTTGAGAAACCGCCCTCACGGCGGCGGGTAGTACGGCCGCATGGGCGGCGGCCCGCGCGCGGGGGGGAAGTAGCTGGGCGGCGGCACGCTTACCTGATAACATAAACACCATTTAATAATCAATAAAAATTAATAAACAAATATCCCTGGACATTGTTCCACAACATTAGCCCCAAGATGAGCTAATTCCAGCCCGTTTTTATGGGATACTGTCATACGGATAAACATACTTATACACTTTTTCTTTTGTAAATACATACCTAAATACATAGGAAACACCCAAACAGACATGTTCATGCAATAAAGTAAAAAGTAAAGTAAAAACCGCCCTCCGGTACACCGCCAGCCGTTAAAGGCGTTGACCGTGCCTTACCTTCCTATTCCTTCCCCTTCCTTCCTGGCTACCTATTTCCTTGCTTTATTGCAAAGATTCATTGCAACAGAAGAGAACATTTGTTTCGGAAAAGGGTAGCCTGACGAGCCGTTGACTGTACTTTTAAAGGATTATTTTATGAAACTCATAGTAGGTATGTGCTAAAAAATGGATTGTTTTCTTATCTTATTTAGAGTTACATGTTCAGGCTGCCAATATAGGTCGCCTGAATTGTACTTAAAATATACGGTTATGGATCCCTTAGTGCGATAAATTATTTCTTATCTGCAATCGACAGTATGGTGCCAAATTAGAGATATAAACTAGCCCTATTAACTGGATGATGGTGACTGAACATCAATTTTAAGCAAAAAAACATTCATTTTTAGCTGTAAAACATCGATGTGTTGAGGATAAAATATCGAAACGTGAATATACTCTATCTAGGGCATTGGATGTACTAGCTAGATGAAAATCAACACACCAACTATTCTACACTAGATCTCACCCAATGATAACCAGAGCAAACTGACCAAATAGATTTTTCCTTGTATTTTGTTGAATAAAATAATCACGTTACTTTACCATACTGATTTCATTTATTTTTTGCAATACCATAATGTTTTATAAAGTTATAATAATGTTTTTTAAGTTTTTTTTTATGTCTTGTCTAATATCGACCGATCCTATCGGTTAGTTTGAGTTTGACTGACCGGCATCGGCGGCGGCGGCACCCTCGGCGGATGCGGCCCGTGGTGCACCGGCGGCGGCGGCACGGGCGGCGGCGGCACGAGCGGGAAGCGCCCGCTCGGCGGCGGCGTGTCGGCGTACAGCGGCGGCAGGCGCGGCGGCGGAGCGCCGTATCTGGGGAACTCAACCATGCTGTGGAACAGCGCGACGGAGCTTAGATATACGAAACAAAAAATTAAAATTAAAATAAGGAAACAAAAAATAAAACTGCGTGCAAAAGGCTAAAACAATTATAACCATGATTAATAAATGTTGAATCTATGTTTAGTTTTGCTGCCTAGCCAAACAATCACTAAATAAATAATGGTTATTAAACAAAATAAAAAAATGAATTGGTCCTATCAGTGTTTGTTAAATCCTTCAGGCTTTATAAATAATATCTAAATGCAAATAATTAAAAATGGAATGTTATTTAACTTCGCTGCCTAGCCCGAGAAATTACCTAGGATTTCTTGGCGACAAGTGTTGCTGGCTGGTGTTAATACTGACTGACTGATGCAGTAGGTTTTCCAAAGACGGAAAATTATTTATTAGCAAAAACATGTGTTGCTAATAATATTATACAGTCAGGATGCTTATCATGTCATTGTGTTCAGTAAAAGTTGGGGTCAACATGTTTTACCATGACAATCAAGTCGTTTTGAAATTGCATTATTTACTAACTTCATGCATTATTTTGCACGTTATGACCTCTATACAATGGATACCGCTTAACCTGAGTCATGGGAGGATTGTTGTTGGGACTAACCTAAGAAAATGCAGAGGGCGCTGCGTTTGGTAGAAGAATGGTGCCAGGAAGTGGGCCTGTCAGTAAACGCTGACAAAACCACACTGGTACCATTCACCCGCAAACGGAACCTGGAGGGAATTCGCAAACCTACCTTGTTCCGTAAACCCATAGGGATCTCCAAGGAAGTCAAATATCTGGGAGTAACCATGGACCAGAGACTGACATGGAACCCTCACATAAGCAACATTACCCGGAAGGCACGTATGGCCCTGGGGATCTGTTGCCGTCTAGTTGGCACCAAATGGGGGCTCAACCCCAAGGCTGCTTTCTGGATATACACTGCCATAGTGCGACCCATGATCGCCTATGCTTGCGTGGTTTGGAATAAGAAAACCACTCAAGTTACAAGCAGTGTTTTACTTGGCAGGGTGCAACGGCTGGCCTGCTTGATAACCACTGGGGCCATGAAGTCCGCTCCCACGGCAGCTCTGGAGGCCATGCTGTCGCTGTGCCCTCTCCACATCCATCTGGGGATGGAGGCTAAGGCGGCCATGCTGAGAGTGCTGAACAATGGGGGTGGCAGGTTCCAGTCGAAATGCATGGTCAACCTGAAGGCTGAGCTGCACAGGATGCCTGTTATGCTTATGCCTAAGGACAACATGCCCATTCAGTACCACTTCACAAAATGGTACAGTGTAGAAATCCCGGGGAGGAACGAGTGGGAGGAAGGATCTCCCGCGAAATTCCTACCGGGAGACATCGTCTGGTACACCGATGGATCCAAAATGAATGGTAGAGCCGGCTACGGAGTCTACGGCGAGAGGCCAAGGGCGCGCATATTTAGCAGCCTAGGCGTCCACGCCACGGTATTCCAAGCGGAAATGGCCGCCATTCTTCACTGCGCACAGGAAAACCTGGAGCGCCGGTTCTGGCACAGGAGTATCTACATACTCTCTGATAGCCAGGCCGCTCTTAAGGCTCTAGCCTCAGTTGAAATCAACTCGAAACTTACCCTGGATTGTGCCCAAGCGTTGAACAACCTCGGCGCCAACAACAGGGTCACGCTGCGCTGGGTCCCGGGTCATTGCAATATCCCTGGGAACGAAGCTGCAGATGAGCTGGCCAGGGCTGGGGCGGAATCCACCAATCAGGCCCCAGAGCCGATGGTGGGTATACCCAACTGCGCCCTGCGTCAGCCACTAAAAGCTCGGGCGGAGACCCTTGGCATGCTGGCCTGGACCAATACAAACGGACTGGTGCACGCCAAGGCTCTGATAAAGGGCTACTCACATAAGTTCACCGCGGAGGCCCTAGGGATGAGTAGGGGTCAAATCAGAACCCTCACCAGAACCCTAACAGGACACTGCCGGTTGAACAAACATGGTCACAGGATTGGGATCTCAGAGGTCCCAACCTGTAGATTCTGCCAGGACATGGACGAAACGCCGGTCCACATCCTCTGCGACTGCGATGCGTTATCGCAGCGTAGATACCGCGTGCTGGGGAGTCACTTGCTTGCTCCCCAGGACGCCAAGAACATCACTCCCGGGAAAATAGTGCAGTTTATGAAGGCTGCTGGCCTGGAGAGTGATCTTTAAAGGGATGATGGCCACAATAGATCAGTAATGGTCGCAGTGGCCTATCGCTCAGGCGACATCCCCACCCACAACGAATAACGAATAACCTAAGAAAAATACAACTCAAAACAGACTACTACCTCTTGAAACCTAGCCCTAATGTTTCTTTCTGGTATTTCTACCTACACTATTAATTCAAAGAGGAAATACTGTATTGTTTGTTTGTATTGAATAGGCTCCGAAATTACTAGGCCGATTTAAAAAATCGTTTACCATTAGAAGCTGACGTTATCCCTAATGAACATAGGCTTTACATGAATCTAACTCTACGCAAAGGAAATCGCGGGTGGATACTGGATGATGGATAAGTAAAAAACAGTGAAAAATAAAACACAAAATTATCTTTATCGGAGGTGCCCGTGGCGCAGTTGTGACAGTGATCAGTGACGATCGCTGTTGTAAAGCAACTCACGCCGGATCGGAAATGGGATGGGTGACCACCCCGACCGAAATTTTGTGATATATTTTTCGGCCATCTCCGTGCTTCGTAAGGCAAGTTAAGCAGTTGGTCCCGGTTGACGTCGCTAGATGTCTAGCCTAATCAGATACCTTAGGGCGGCTTGATAACATCTAACAATAAGGTAGCTCCCTAAGCTTACACCCCTCCAACAATCCGTACTGAGCCCACGTGTTGGAGTATGGCTCTATCTCTCTCTGTCTAGCATTGGGAGGTATATAGGCCGTTTATGTTATGATATGTATGTTATCTTTATCTTACCCTGCCGGCGGTGGTGGGGGCGCAGGGTACGGCGGATGCGGGTACGGATACCGTGGTTCCACCTTCAGCTCCAGCTTGGGCTCGCCGTTCTTGACCGGAGTGGGTGGCGGCTTAGCGGCGGCAAGGGCGACAGGTGACACGGAAGCTGGCGGTGTACCGGAGGGCGGTTTCTTCTCGTTTTTTGGCGGCTTCGTTGCGGACGGGGGCGGCGGGGAATCCCCGGCGGACGGCTGTCCTTGTAGCGAGTAGAGGTCAAGCACCTGCAATGTGATGTTCAATTGATGCAGGACTTGGCATTTCATCAGACTCAGATACTTAATTTTATATGATAAACCTGCTGTGGATTGTTGGCAAGAGCCAGGAACCTCCAACCCTAAATAAGATCCAATTAGACTCAACAACACTCATTTTATTAACAATGATGAATGATGCAACTAATACAAACCATTATGTTTCACTTAGGAGTCTGCCCACCAGATCAAAATGTGACTGAAATGAGGGGACAGATAAGGCTGAGCTCACATGACCGAGCGGATCAACTGCTGAACAGATCATTGCAGGTCGAAATGACGCGCCCCTTTCCCCTGCATAGATGCATACAAGTATACAAAGATGTGGTGGAGGGGCGCGTTATTTCAGCTTAAACAATCTCTGCGTATAACTTAAACATAACCTAACAACACCAATACAATAGTAGGTATTCTACATACCTAACAAGAAAAATATACCTGGTGGCAAATATCCTCAAGCAGTTCCATAGTGATGTCCTCCACAAACATGTCCCACCAGGCATTGTGCCTCGGCAAGCGGCCATTCCAGTCCACCACCTCGAACTTGCTGAGCTTTCCCGCCAGGAACATGAGCGCCACTGCTATCACCTCAGGCTCCCATTGTAGGCACAATGTGGTACATAAACTGGTGATAAACATATTTATTTATAGATTACAACATTTTGTGTGTACCTTGGTCTATTCCATGAAAGTCTATATTTCTAAAAAGTTGTGTTTGTGGTGCAATATGAGCAGTATAATTTTGCTTTTCAATTTAGAAGACAATAATGATTTTCAGCACCGGGCACTGCAATTGCAAATCATACCAATGAGCTATAGTAGAATAATCTAATAGCAAATGTTTGTGTTCGAATAGAATTACATATTTTATACAGTAACATTCAAGAGTTCCTTACTCATATGTAACATTGTGAAATAATGATAGTGAATTGGTAACAGAACAGATATTATTCTAACACTATTATTCCAGTACATAAAGTTGGTCTTTTGCAAAGGCACAATTCCAGCAGTCTTTTTGTTACAAGATTTATTCCAAAAGATGGTTACTAAAAATGATTACACCTACATTATATTTGAATAGGCAACTAACAGCTTTTTGACTGTCTGCAGTAGAACAATTAAAAACAAGTTTTAGTTATTATAAACAAAAGAATCTGCCATTAATGTGCCAGCAACTGTCGCAACAGTTATTCAATTACCATTTAAATAACATCATTCCTAGTGTCCCAAATTCCAACACAATCAAAACACAATGGCATATGGCCTGCTGCAGCATATTGCTCCTAGGTGGATATCAATTGCACAATTCTCTATGCTACAGCAAGAATACGAAACGATAGCGGCATTGGGTTGCTTGAAATAATGATAAGCTCTGTAGCCAGAGCAATTATCAAACATTGAAAACAAAGTTTAAGTGTATAAAATTGCTGCCCAATTCTGTAGTGAACCCACCTGTCATTGACAAACGTCCACGCCATTTGCACCATCTTCTGGAGCTTCGCCTTGTCTCCCTTCAAACACTTGGCATACTTGAGCAAGTACCCGTACGGGTGCTCAACCTGCAGGTCGAACTTGATGGTCTGCAGCAGTATACGCTCCAGGGTCATCACCTCTTCCTTCGGATCCTCCCCAAAAGACCCAAACTTTGCCTCCGTCAGCAAAGACTTCGCCACTTTTATTATATCCTTACACTTCTTCGGCGTCTCTTCCACTTTACCCGCCAAAAACAAACAACAACACGCGGTTATATATCTAGGAAATGTCCGGAACGAGTGGAACATGTAGAAACGATGAAAATAAACAACACCAGTCGCCACTGTATTATAACCTAAGTCCATCTTCGATCCAGTGTCAATGATAAACCTCGCGCCTTCTTTTCGGTACCTATTTTCCGTCTCGTTATTGATCCCATCGCGAAATGACGGAGTGGTCTGCAAATCCTTTTTATCGTAATACCAATATGGCATTATATTTGAGGCTAAATTACAAACAAAATATCAATAAATCGTCGCTAACCTCTTTCTACACTACTGCCAAAATTGACACTTTGACAGTAGTTTCGTGTGACCATTTCAAAATCGGAGAATCTGCCACAGCCTTTATGAAAATCTGCCAAAATCTGCCGAACGATTCACGAAAAATGCCAATAATATGCCGCAATATTTTAACGTTGTTTATGGCATTAAGGAAATTAGGGATGGCGGTCTGAAATCGATTATCTATTTTTGGAGCCAACAAGATCTTCATTTTAATCGACATGTAGTACTGAATCGATTCGGTGAATCGATATTTCACCCTTGAAAATCGCCATTTGTTTTTTTTTGGTATAATCCATAAAACTATTTACAATTAATTGAATGTATCCGTATTATAAGCTACATTATCTTTTAACTTTGTTAATTATTTTTCTTAACCATTACCTTAACTTTGTAAAATTTTCAAATGAAGAAAATAAATAAGTTATTTTAAACTTTATCTGTTAGTTTGACTTGGTTATGAATTTTTTTTTATTATCGAAATAGCAATCCACCCCGGCTTTGCTCGGGTGCAATGGGGTGTTATAATACATATAAACCTTCCTCTTGAAGCACTCTATCTATTAAGAAAAAACCGCATCAAAATACTGTTGCGTAGTTTCAAAGATTTAAGCATACAAAGGGACATAGGGACAGAGAAAGCGACTTTGTTTTATACTATGTAGTGATTGCCTGATTTCACTGATAAGAGATCGTTAAATTATAATAAGTACCTTGTTTTCAATAAAATATTACATTATAAACGAAAACTTGAAAAAAGGATCGATTTTTCGGAAATCGATCTAATAGACTCGATTTTCTTGTGAATCGATTCATTAGGTCACGGTTCGAACAGATTTAAAAATCGTTCTTTTTCGACAAGGACCGCCATCCCCCTTGACTTTGAGATAATGCAATTGAAAATAACATGTCTTGGAAATAAAAACAGACAGTAAACGGGAAATCCCCGTAAAAAGTCTGTCGTAAAATGAAGTTGCCAGAGGGAAATAAATCATTTCATACAAAATTAATTGCCCGTAAATTGTAAGTTTGCTTTTTGTTGAAAAATTGCTATTCATTATTCAAAAATTATGAAGTCTGAGGTAAATATTCTGCTATCTGCCCAATCCTGCCACCTTTTTGTTTCGTCAACATAATATGCCAAATTAAAAATTCTGTGGTCAAATCTGCCAAAATGGCAGAAATCTGCCACAAATGGTCACACTGTAATTCACAGCTTGACAAGCAAACGAAACTTTTGTAATGCTGCTAAATAGGGTTGATAGTACATCCTTCGGAAAATTGTAATTGTTGTGAGCGTTTTTATTTAGTCGAGATATACCAATGTCGCAAGTGTTGCCATTTCTATCAAATGGTTTTTTTTTGGATCTTCAGCTCTAGATTAAAGCTACGGGGACGCAAATGACGCCCAAACTAAGTGGTGAATGAATGCGCCTATGCACGACAAAGGAACCCATTTTGTGAATTATTATTATTATTATTTCTAAACTCGTATGTATGAACAGTCAACAGCTCGTTAGGCTGCTCTTTTATCTGGCTCTCCTAACTTTACAGATACAGAGTAGGTATGCTCAGCGACTGTTATCTATGACATCCTTATCATGTTTTTATCTAGACAGTGATTCAATTGTTATATTTTAAATCTATGTGGAATTACTTATTCTTGATTAAAGTTTTGGTCGATGTTGTCAATCTTTGCAGTTTTGTTTTTTATTCGCTTACTATACTTAAAGGCCTATGTTCAACAGTGGGCGTCGAGGATTATGATTATCCGCTAACAGATAGAATGAATAGTAAAGTAATGTATAGAATAGTTCGTTTCATCGATCCGGAAAGGACGTTTCGTGCGCAAAACCACCTTCAGTGAGGAATGCCAGAAAACATGTTTTATAGCAATATTTGAACCTGCATAATGTATCGCTTTCGTCTTTTTTTATTGGCAATGCAGACAAATGTGATAATAAAATACAGGTAATTTGTAATGTACGGAAAAACTTCGTGGCCCAGTGGTTACACACTTTAGCTCGGAACCCGATGGTCCCGAGATCAAACCTGGCCGGAACACACCTACCTCGTGTTCATTGTACGATTTGCGGCTAACTCTCCGGTGATGGAAAACTAGAAAACCCCGATATAAAACCCAAGCAACCCGGATAACGGCGGTAGGCCCCTTACCACGCTGGGTTCAAATTCCCTCGGTGAAATGTGGGCTTCTAAATGTTCCATTCCAGCCAGTAGGGAAATGGTCATGAGTTTATGGTACCTATGTTATGTTATGGAAAAACTTTCATTGCTACTTGTAATTAAACTTAAAAAAACTATAATAGATTCATCATGATTCTGATTAGTCCTTTACTTTATTTATTTAAAAATAGGTACACTGACAGATTACTTACAATCGATACATGGCTAAGATAACTATCTATGTAGTTTAACAATACATAGCTAGACGGTAATGCATAAATAGTGTACACAGCATGGTTATTTTTTTTTATTAGTTTGTACATGCTTTTGATCTTCTTTATTTGACATAAACAGTTTCATGATAACGCTGACCTACCGATGACGTCGCAGGCTTATCAGACTTGCTAATGAACATTTACCAAACTCGACCTCACTCACACAGTTCACCGCATGCGCCCGCGTCAGTCAGAGTGGTAACATGGCGCTTAAAAGTGGAGTTAGTGTGTTGAGACTCAATAGCTTGCGACACGCTGTTAGGGTACGTTATTAATTTTACCTAATTAGCTTAAAGATCTTATTGAAGGTTTTTGGTGAAGAATTAAATTAAATTCGATATTTTTTTACAAATCGCTGCTAAAATCTGTGCTATCATGATTTATTTACAAGACGTCATGTTATCTTACCGCGTATGTTATCGCAAGGAACTTGTTTTTCTGTTGCTAATGCTAAAAACTATCTAATATGAAAATCTTTCAACGAATAATAGTGTAAACAAAATATTATTCTATCTTTTATAATGAAAAAAGTTCTTAACTTAAAAAATAAATAATCATCAGTTAGGAGATACTTACTTTGATAGTTCGTTTATTCTACTTAAATACTTTGTTTGTTATTATAAAAAAAACATCCATGATAGGTACCTAAATAGAAAGCACCCAGCCGAAACAAACAGACAATGTTTATGTTTTTACTGTGCAGGGATTGAACTCGTGACCTCTGGTGTAGTAGACAATTCTTAACCGGGTCCATATTGACTCACCTAAAGTTGTTTCTCCGAAATTGTTCTTAATAACGATTTGTGATCCGAATAATCACTCTTCCTAAAATTTTTAGTCCTAAAGTTTTCTTTCATACTTTTTGTATGTCTAATGACGATGTTCATAACGCTCATGTTTCCTAAAACTTCAATTCATAATATTTGATCTCCTAATGTTGTTTTTCATAACGATATAATGAATACACACATTAATAAATGCACATTGCTAAAGATCATAAAAAGTGCTGGGGTTAACGCAAGCAGCAAGCTAATCAGGAAAGTTGGTTTTAGGGCTTAAAAAAAATAACCACGAAGGTTTAAGGCGGGAGCGAAGCGAAGCGAAGCTTTAGTCCTAAAGTTTTCTTTCATACTTTTTGTATGTCTAATGACGATGTTCATAACGCTCATGTTTCCTAAAACTTCAATTCATAATATTTGATCTCCTAATGTTGTTTTTCATAACGATATAATGAATACACACATTAATAAATGCACATTGCTAAAGATCATAAAAAGTGCTGGGGTTAACGCAAGCAGCAAGCTAATCAGGAAAGTTGGTTTTAGGGCTTAAAAAAAATAACCACGAAGGTTTAAGGCGGGAGCGAAGCGAAGCGAAGCTTTAGTCCTAAAGTTTAATATAATATTTGATCTCCTAATGTTGTTTTTCATAACGATATAATGAATACACACATTAATAAATGCACATTGCTAAAGATCATAAAAAGTGCTGGGGTTAACGCAAGCAGCAAGCTAATCAGGAAAGTTGGTTTTAGGGCTTAAAAAAAATAACCACGAAGGTTTAAGGCGGGAGCTTCGCTTCGCGCGCTTAAACCTTCTAACCTAATCTATCCGTGTCGGTTTCGCCCCGACTCTAGTATAGGGCAGACAAGTATACCAATTAGTTGTTATAACAAATAATTCATAGTTCTTCATAGAAAAAAGATTCATGTTCCCAGTGTAGAGTTAGGGTCAAAGACGGTTATGTTGACAAAAATTAGGATATAAGTGTTTATGGCTATCGAAATTATGAAGTTGAATGATTCGGAACTAAAACATTAGGAAAAGAGAAGTTAGGAATTGGGATTGTTAGGATGAAAAATTTTAGGAAGAAAATTTTCGGAGTTCCGATATTAGAAGATAAAATTTTAGGTGAACTTTGGCGCACCCTTCTTAACCATTACACCGGTCGTCAAATTATTGGACAAAATTATGAATAAAAATTATGACGAGCCTTACTCCAACACGCGGCCTCAGTGCGGATTGTTGGAGGGGTGTAAGGTTAATAAGCAACCCAGATGCACGCATGTCAGATGCTATCAAGCCGCCCTTATGCCTTAATTAATAATTAAAAGCTTGCTCCCATATTGGAAATCATGCTCTTCCTAATACTAGCACTAAGTGAAAGCATTATATTGTAAAATTTTATTGACTTCATCAGCAATTTGTTTTTACACAACAGATACGGTTCCGGTTTACGGTTTCCGGGCAAATTATCCATTTGTTATACCAGTAATGTCACACGCAACATTGGTACATACGTTTACCATACTATTAACGTACCCACCTACAAATTATCACAATTGTAGGTATGCATTAAATGGTTAAGATTAAAATAGTTTTATATGGAAATAGAAAACGGCCGGATACGGGCTCGGCGAGATATTAGTCAAATTAGTAGGTACAATTAAATTACTAAAAATAATTTATTAGGTAGCAAATGTAGGTAGCTAATAGCGAAATTAATGGTCTCCCGTGGATTCCAGATGATATCCAATTTTTATCATAGGTGTTTTTCATCTAATACGGAGCTCGGAGGAGGAATCAGAAGCAGCAGTTTACAAAATAATGTTATTTTGTCTTCCAGTTGTTATCGACTCACACGCAGCCACAAGTTGCCCAAAATGGCAAGCCTGCCGAGTTCCCCGGCGCACGCGCTCCCTACGTGAACGAAATCAAATTTTTGAACGAGAACAGCTACGACCCCATCCCTATTTACCGAGTCCTCGACAACAATGGTGCTGTCATTGACTCTAGGGAGGAACCAAGTATCGATAAAGATACTCTGGTGAAGATGTACAAAACAATGGTGCAGTTGAATCAGATGGACAAGATTTTGTATGAATCGCAAAGGTAAAAAATATTAAAATAACTAATACATCGATTGTGGTTTATGTCGGTTTTCATCAAATGCCATATTTATAGAGTAAATTCCTGGTCAGTTCACAAAAAAAGTAAACATACAATTCTGTGGCTGTCGTGATGACTAAAACGGTGAAGTTTCAAACGGTAAAAATACTGATTACAGACAGGGCCGCATTTCATTCTACATGACCAACTACGGCGAGGAAGGCATCCACGTCGGCAGTGCAGCTGCTTTAGAGCTTCGTGACCTGGTCTTCGCCCAGTACCGTGAAATGGGAGTCCTGCTCTACCGCGGGCTCACCGTCACAGATCTCGTCAACCAATGCTACGGGAACCATGAAGACCCTGGCTTGGGGAGGCAGATGCCAGTGCATTATGGGAGCAAGCCGTATAACATTGTCTCCATATCCAGTCCATTAGGTGAGAGCCTGTATTTTGTCATCATCGTTCTCAGTCGCTTTAGAGCAGATTGCATGACTCCATAAAAATGGCGGTTCACGATAAGTTGATGCACTGTGAGTATAAGTATCCACGGCGCATCATCTTTCACCATACCTATACTTTATATGCTTTCCTCTTCTTTTCTCAGCTACACAAATGCCACAAGCTGTGGGCGCTGCGTACGCCTTCAAGCGTCAGCCGAACAACGACCGCTGCGTCATCTGCTACTTCGGCGAAGGTGCAGCGTCTGAAGGAGATGCACACGCCGCTTTCAACTTTGCGGCCACACTGGACTGCCCTGTCATTTTGCTATGGTAAGATCCAATGTTGAGTGAAAAAAGCGTATATTTCGCCCCACAGCTCCTCAGTAAGTAGGAAAGTAGGTATAATGAAATGATTAAAAAAAACGCTTGATTCCAAAAAAACTAACCGCAAGAGGCTCAACTGCTAATTTGTATGCTCAGTGTATATCGAGCGAGAGCGTCTAATTAATTAGATACCTGCTTCCTGCTTGAATGGAATATTTTTGTTGAATACACGTGTGTTTTATACATTTTCAGTAGAAACAACGGCTACGCAATCTCCACACCCTCCCGAGAGCAGTACCGGGGGGATGGCATCGGGGCGCGAGGTCCAGCGTTTGGGATAAATACTCTCCGAGTAGACGGAACAGACCCCCTGGCTGTGTACAACGCAGTCGCCAAGGCCAGGGAGATGGCGGTGAAGGAGAACAAGCCCGTGCTTATAGAGGCTATGTCATACAGGTACATTCAGCATCAGAACCATTATAATCTTTCAAAGTGGCCAAAAGTTTCTGATTACTAGTTGGTAGGTTTGACAGTTTTTGAAAGCCCAACACAGCCCCACATTTATGAATATTACGAAATGAAATCTACGCCCCATGTAACTTTTATACGTTTTAATTTTTTCAGAGTCGGTCATCATTCCACATCAGACGACAGCACTGCCTACAGATCCGTAGAAGAAATAGAAAAATGGACCAAAGATGAAAGTCCTTTGCAAAAGTTCAAGTTATATTTGGAAAATAAAGGTAAACTAAATCTGTCAGTGATGATATCAATTATCCATTTGTGTGATGGTGTGTGGGTGTTCCCAATACCTTACCAAGGGCCGGGTTAATATTCTTAATGTCGTGCCTTATTTAACCCCTGTCCTATAGCCCTATTCTGAACCCAGGGATTCCAATCGAACAATTTACAAATATTTTATGTTTCTAAAAGGTCTCTGGGACGCTGACTCCGACAAAGCATTGCAGAAAGAATACAGAGACCTTGTCGTGAGAACTATGCAAGAGGCTGAGAAGAAGCCTAAACCTCATTGGAGGGAGATGCTGGAAGACGTGTACTGTGAGATGCCACCACGGATACAGTCAGTACTTTTTACTAATACCTATTCTTTATCATACCTCCAATAGATCTGCTGTTGGATCTTTCAGTTGGATCTTTATTCTTACCCAACATTTTCAGTAAGAAACCCTTAAGTCCATTTTAGCGCTAAAATAAATGGCGCGTCTAGTCGTTTTTCTGATTTAAAATATGCTTTAGTAAGATTGTTTCATCTATTTATGAATTTACCCTCCATTTTCACTCCATTGCACTCTGTGCCACGGTCTGTGCCCTAAGACCTGCATAGGGGAAGATCTTAATATGGAGTCGGATGAAGCAGTCGAGGTCGCCAAGTTCTGGTCGGGTTTTATTTTGATGCCATTGAAACGAAAAAAGAAGAAGACCATCCATTCTCACGGGTCTTCGCACTTTCTACAATAATTCAAATAAAACTATTAGCCTGCGTTAAACACGTCTAAACAAACGCTTCAAAACATATTATTTATCGGGTATCATTGGATGAAACACTAGGCTTTAAGACACATTATTAGGCACTTAATGGGAAAAAATGTGTTACGCTCAATACATTTATTTGGTGTTTCAGGAAACAAATGCAGCAGATGGAGGATCATTTGACGAAGTACCACGAACATTATCCAATGGATCAATACAAAAGCGATTAAGTTAGCTATTTTTCATCTGTTATTAAAACTTAACTAATTTAAATTATTGTTATAAAAAAGCTATGAAAAAAGTTAATAAGATTTATTCACACGTCCCAAATGTTAGTTCCCTACCCTAGACATACCCTATTCCCATCCCTAAATCTAATTAGCGTAATTTAATGTTTCTTCTCTGAAAACTGGAAAAAATATTACCTACAACGATTTAAAATAGAATTTTTATTCCGGTCACTCTGGAAATGTATGATGAGGGAGGCCTTTGTTCAGCAGCGGACGTCGTGTGGCTGCTGGTGACTGATGATAATGATCATGATGTCTAAAGCAATAGAAACTAGGCTTGGTTTAAAATTAACGTTGTGTTAGCACTTGCGCCTGTGAAAGTGACCATGAATTGCGTTAAAATTAAAACACTACTTAAGCCATTATTCAGATAATGCACCTTTTACATTTATCTATTCACTCGGTCTTAAATCGAATATTCATATCTTTTTTTGACTAGGCAGAAGAAGATAATGCATTAAAATGCTATAATGAAAAAAAACCCATTGTATCATTTTCGTATCATTTCAACAAAAGTTTTTTTTTTTTATGCATACAAGTAGTAAAATATTTCAGTTACTATTTGACAATGAGCTGGGTGTTTTTATATAGTTCACCTAAAAATAAAGTTTAAAATACCTAATAATTTCAAGATGAGCTTGAATAGCCCTTCTTTCAAAGTGATGTAAACTGTTTTTGGCTAATGGTCTAGTCGCCAAAGCTTCAATCTATTTCAAAACGGACAAAATCTGACATCGAATGTCAGCCAGAAAGTCGTGTGTTGTGTTTGTTTTGCTACAAAACGTGAATTGAATTAATTGCTGTAAAGTTAATTGTGTGGTAATTCATGACATTGTTTTAACTTAACAATCAAAATGTCTTTATTTCTTCACACAGATGTAACAGCTGTAAAATTGTATCAGCATTTATTATTTGCAGGTGAATGTTATTTCATAACCTCCTACCCTCTAAGTTGGTCTAAAATACATAAAATGTGATACAATTATTTGCTTTTCAGGCATTGGTAGCTCAGTTAGTATATTCAGAAAATATTCATATAAGTTTTTGGACAGAATAAACTGTTTAAAAGGCCAAAAAATATATGGGTTTATACCACTAGAAAATTCGTGTAAAGTTCTGGTTTTCGGCGGAAAACAATTTACTGTGATTTCACAGAAACCTGAAGAAAACACAAAAGATGAAGTAAAGTTCTCTTTAATGTTCGAGCCAGTGGTGTGCGATGACTGGTTGCATTCTGCCTCTTGGCTAGATAAAACCACAGTAGCATGTCTGACCGCCCACAATACTGTGCAGGTATGTCTGATCACTTATTATCTTCAGGACTTTTGTTACTCATTTCGAAACCAGCATGTTAAGTAGTACATACAATGGGCCACATGTCAAGCATAACAAGAATTATAAAATGTCTTTTAGTGAATTAGTAACTGGTAATTGACTACCATGTAACCATTTTACTTTTTAAAAAATATTAGATCAAATAATTTTATGTATTTATTTTAAATTATTTCCCTTTTTTTTTGGTTTTCTAGATTTGGGACCTGTCAACACTAACTATACAACATAAGTATGCCAGCTCTGCTAACTCTATCCTGTATAGTGGTCTGTTGCTCCCGTTGGAGGATGGCTTACTAGTCTTCGCAGGGACGGTATTCTCTGAAGTCATCATCCACATCCCACAAGATGATAAGCCGCTGCATTACTTAAAAGGCCATAGGGTAAGAATATTAGTTTTTGAAGCTTTTTAAAGAGATTTCATGTACTATTTATATCAGAATGGGGCTCTGTAATCTTGAAGCTTAGTATCTTTTTTCATGAAACAAAAATTTGGTACACCCTGTATATGTATATGTAGAGAAGTAATTATTTTTCAGCATTTAAGAAAAGTCTCTGTTTCTGATATTATATTATTATTAAATCATATCAAATCAAACATTTATTGTACTCATGTGTTCACAAAGGTGTTACATAATTATAGGCTCCAGATATGAACCCTGACAGGGTGTAGCAATGTAAAAAAAAAACCTACTTCTTGGTTCTGTGATAGCTTAGATTGCCTCAGACAGTGATCTGACTTCTTTCTAGCATAATGGAGCCAACTATTTCTAAGGTGTAATTTTTTCTGGCTCTTTTACAGGGAGTAATATTTTCGATATCATGCTACTCAGAAAAACAGATCATTGTTTCCACATCAGATGACAGATCAGTCAGGATATGGGGAATTAATCATGCAGACCCCAGTTGTGGACTTTCTTACAACAGTACATACTATTGGAAAAATGCTATTATTACTTGTAGTTATGAAGTATATGGACATACAGCTAGAGTTATGAGGAGTTGCATCACAAATGATCTTATAATATCTGTTGGTGAGGATTCTGCTGTTTGCTTTTGGAATTACGAAGGGAAAATGCTCAGGAAGAATGTCACTCACCAAAACAGTGCTATTTGGTGTGTCGATGCTGATACAAGCCATGTCGTGACTGGTGGTGGTGATGGGGCAGTTATCTTACATCCAATCGCAATGGCAATGGAATATGGTGTCCAAAAGCCTGTAAACTTAAACACTAAAGCCCCTCCTATACCGAAGAGAGTAGCATTTACAGCTAGAAGAAATCTTGTAGTTTTAGATGAGAGTGAAGATGTCTTACACTATGTGCATATGGAGGCAAATAAAACAGACACTTTGAGGCTAGAGCATGGTTCAAGTAATAAATACCTCAGTATGTCAAGCTGTAAACAGTTGATTGCTGTAGCAAATATGTCTGGGAAACTAGATGTCTTCGCAGAAAGTTGCAAAGAGGAACAATGCATCATAAATATTGTAAGCACTAATCTTAGCTTGGGTACTGTGCTGTCCATGCATTGGGCTGGCAATAGAAATCTAGTGTTCTGTAATGGCAGTGGTGCTATTACGGTTTTGTGTGCAGATAAAGCTGGGGTGGATGTTTGCTCTGATTTTGTACTTCCCCCTTGCAAACAAAGATGGTTGACAGCAGCAGCAATGGATAACGAAAACAAAACCTTAATCATCGGTGACAGATGCGGCAATATTCATGTTTTTGTAAAAGAAAATAAAAATCCCATCAAAACATTTAACAAAGTTCATGGTAGGTATGGTCCTACATCTTTAACCATAAAAGGCGATCAATTTATTACAACAGGACGAGATGGAACTATAAAATATTTCTCACTCAATGATGAAGATATTGGTATTGCAAAATACATGAGCAGTAGAGATTTAGAGTTTCAGTGGGTTGAAAAGTTTATCGATAAAGAGCAGAATGTGGTATGTGGTTTTAAAGAAAGGGTTTTTGTTGTTTACGACCTTAGAAACAATATAAAATGCGTAGAAGTGCCTTGCGGCGGTGGACATAGAACCTGGGATGCCGTGCGATATATTGCTAAATTGGAAGAAGAATACGACGAGTTTATAAGACTGGTTTATGTAAAAAATAATAATATATTTACCCACACATTTCAAATGAGTAAGGTTGTGTCTACGAATGTGATTAATAGCACTCATTCTAAAGAAATTAATTGCCTAAAGATCTTCAAGAGCAAATATGACAATCATGTGACATATTTCATGACTGGGGGAGAAGATACTACTCTGAGAATATCTTCACTCAATTCAGAACAAAAATTTAGTGATGAAGTCGTTTTTAAACATTTGTCGAATGTGAGAACACTAAAGACATTTGAACAGAAGGACAGCATTCTTGTCGTGTCGGCTGGAGGCAGAGCTCAGATTTGCATTAAACAAATAAATCAAACAAACGCAGGCAACAAACTCAAGCTTTCGTCTCGAGAGTTAGTAAACTATTTAATCAAAGGAACAGATAAAGAAAGGAAGAATAATCAAACTTGGAGAGACTATACCATCGATTTTGATCCAGAGACTAGAATTATGGACCTAGATCTACTTAAACTGGATGAGAATAACTGCCTCATCTTTACTGGATGCTCAGATGCTTTCCTTAGAGTATTCTCCTTTAACAATACACCTAGTAATGTGACATTTGGAATGATTGCAGAGTTACAGTATCACAAAACTTGTATTCTAAAAACAACATGCATGAAGTTTTCTGGAAAAGACATTCTCATTACCTGTACGACTAGAGGAGAAGTGTCTCTGTGGGATCTTACAGATATAGTTTCGTGGGAAACTGTACAACCATTCTTTACAATGATAACTAATAAATGTGGTATCAATGCTATTGCCGCGAAAACTATATCTGATAATGAGTTGCTGATAGTCACAGGGGGTGATGACAATGCTATACACTTGAGTTTGCTGGAAGCGCGCGATGTGTTGTCTTCCATGGTTGTGAAGCAGAGGTGGTCAACTGACAGGTTCCACTGCTCTCAAGTGACAGGGGTCCTGTTGGTGGAAGATGCTTTGCTGTCCACGTCCATAGATCAGCGAGTGACGGTAGCCAGATGGAGTTTGGCTGATGGTTTAAGTTGCGAATTTCAGTCACAAATATACAGTGATGTGGCTGATATACAAGGCATGGAACTATTATCTCATTCAAGGTGAGTTTGTGTTTTACTTCTTTTAATACATACTGTTTTTATAAAACTTAAAATGTTGTGTTAGTCAATACAGAAGGATAGGCAGGTACTGTTTTTTAAATTAATTTGTTGTTTTTCTTTCAACAAAAAGCTTTTCATACTTGAGACCTAACATAAGTTTATTTTCCAGTACCTCAACGAAGGTCTGCGTATACGGTAAAGGAGTTGAGGTGTTACAGCTACCTCCAACAAGTTCCGAGGCGCGGTAGGTAGCGCACGCCTACCTCTCATGCGGTGCCGGTGATAAGCCTTATCGTCGAGATAAATTATGTAAGTATCATTGAAATTATCTCAACCTAATCAAAATAGCGAAAAATCTGGAAGTTTGGTCGGTATGCAATATTTTCTTGTGATACTTCCGGCTACTTATATAGACGCAATGTGTCACTCGCACTGAATAAAAAATCATACCATAGAATAGACCAAAAGATCCAAGAATCCTATGTACAGTTTCTTACAAATAGGATAAAATATTTTTGCATAAATGTTTCACTTTCATTGTACCTGTGTGGTGGTGACCCTCTTGGTTACTCCACCGAATACGAAAAGTTTGGAGTCTTGTTCTTACGTAAAAATACTTTATCCTCTTTGTGACTAACTGTACATAAGATAATTAAATCTTTATTTCCATTCTTTATATTTTTTTTTTATATTTTCTTCATATTTATATTCCATGACATAATTTAAACAGACATTGTGCTTTGTCTATGCCGCAACACGTAGTATAAACGGCCGTGTCTTTTAACTGTGTTAACTTAGAATTTTTTGACTGCTCCAATGGATTAGAGACCTGAGTCACAGTATACCCAGTATGTCATCTTCCATACAAACGCAGCGAGCGAGCGCAGCTTGTTTATGAGCGCGGCCGAGCAGACCCGTACGGACGCGTTGCCCCACGCACACATTGACGATTTTATTGATTCTTATGATACTCCAGTCGCGGCACTCGCGGCCGGGCCTTACGTAATTTATTTGT
Organism: Udea ferrugalis; assembly: GCA_950022985.1. Classification (NCBI taxonomy): domain Eukaryota; kingdom Metazoa; phylum Arthropoda; class Insecta; order Lepidoptera; family Crambidae; genus Udea; species Udea ferrugalis. The sequence goes on along the minus strand of OX465524.1, from coordinate 17,869,856 downwards.
TTTACTTTAATTAAAATGGCTTGCAAGCCAATGACAGTAATTATATTTGGTAGTATGTCCGCGTGCACCTGTGTTTCGTTGCCTCGCGCCGCTGCCACTCGCGTAGAAATTAAAAGCGACAGCCCTATATGCTTAGGTAATTATCGCCCTACGGTTAAGTTGCCCTACTTATTTTATTGTACTATGCCTGAGTATTTCCCGTTAATATCATACCATAACAACAACAAAGAGATCATAATAAGGGTGCCGTATTTCTGAGGTACTGAACCCTAAAAATCATTTTCTGAAAACACGTCATCTATATTTCAGTTCCCATCTTAATCTTGCTCTGAAACACTTTGGTTTCACTGTCACATTATCGTGTTTTGTGGAAACCCGTTGTTTTAAGTGTCTTCTTAATCTTATCTCAGTTGTTGTGTGAAATTTGAATAGTCCACTGTGCATTGATATTTTCCTTCTAAAATCTGTGACAACATCACACACGTTTGGATAAACAGTAAATAAATAAATGCATGCGAGGGCACCCAGGTTATACTCGTATCAAATGATTGGGCAAACAGCAAAATAAATTAATGAATACCTATGCACTTATTCTGTCACTCTGTAGGAACAGAGCATGTCCTCATGCATAACATCATAAACATTTAATAAGACTATTTAGTTAGGTTACAAGTTATGTGTCAAAAAGTCCAAAATCCACTTTACCAATCCAAAAATTCAATACTTAAGATCTAGTTCCCGTCACGTGGAAAAATGCTTGGTCTAAGTGTATTGCAAAGAAATGGGTATTATATGGCAAGAGCAAGGTAAAACAGGGAAAATGACCAGCGTTTTCTGTTCACGTGACGAGACGACGAGAACTCTTACTAACCTTTTAATGAGAGTGGGAGAAGCGCAATTCGATGAAATGTTTAAGAAGTTTCGCAAAATTTAAAAAAATGCAGAATAGTCTTAAAATACCAGCGTGATGTATACAGATTTAATGTATTTTTCAAGAATAAATTATAGTACTCAAAAATTCTAGATAAATCGCAAACCGTTAGTATGTTTTTCAACGCCAAGTTATTTACCGATGCGATCGAGAATAGCCCTTAAATATTTTCTACAGAGTCGTAGCACTTGCTGCGACCCACCGTAGGCTACTTCCCTTACCCCCCTTGTGGTGTGAAACGAGATGTTATCTCTACATAGTCAAAAATATTTTTGGTCTCAAGATAAATTCAGCCGTCATATGTTAAAATTACCATTGATAAGATATACGAGAATCTAGCTATATAAACTAATACCACTTTATTACTCGCTTAGATTAGTTAGCGCAAGTGACATATCGGCTGGTTTAACCGATATCATTTGATGTGAGTATTAAATATAACTTAAAAGGTAATAGTCGGTGTCAACAAGTGCTTATTTCTAAAATTAGAAGTTGTGTTTGTGTGAAACGGTCACACTGAAACGCCAAAAAGTAAGTTAAAAATGGGTACAACTGGAGTTAAGATTATAGATATGCAAAAATAAACAGTCACTTACATGAGACACACAAACAAACATAGGTATAAATTAATTATCTTCTCAGTCGTCTGTCTAATACTGTTATTAGCCTGTGCCAGTTCATTAAATACATTACATTAGTATTTGGCAACCATTGAAATAACATTAGGTCGATCCCGTACCGGTTGACAGATTTTAGGCAAAAAATATAGTGATTTCTCATCAATTTACGTTTCGCTGCTTATGAACTAAAGGGCCACAAGTCAAAATTGAATCCCCTTTTTAACATTTATAGCCCCGAGGTGCTTGTCTCTCAATTATTTCATGTCCATTGTTGTTGGTTAAATGTGAGAAACCAATGTTCCATATGTACCACATTTATTGCAATAAATGATTATTCTATATTGTATTGGATAACTAAATTCGAGGCAAGCGGCCGTTTGTAAATTTTGAGTTGTGGCCCTTTCGTTTTTGAGCAGCGGTTTTTTTAAATATTTATATTCGATGCGAAGACAGATCCACCTATTAAAAAACCTTGTAAGATGGTCCAAGAACTCAACAAGTCAGATAGTTATTTTGTCACCGTCAGAATGGCTGGTTGCCTATGTCCTTTGGTTGTGAGAGTTAATTTTAAAATTGCTACATAGTTGCTTATATTTGCTTCATACAATAAATAATTGCTACATGTGATAGATTAGGAATCCGCTTATTTTTTTGACCAGCGGTTCTGATATCAGGTTGGCTGGTTACCTACTAGTTGAACATTAATCACGCAGAGTTTGTTTAAATATTTAGCCTTAATAATTGCTACATAATTGCTTCATTTACATATTTTTGTATTAATTTGCTACAAATAGTATTTAAGAAGATATAGCATATACAAAATTTGTTCGGGGAAAAGCGCCTGACCAATTGAAAAGGCAGAAGTTTTTTCCCTCGTCTTAGCTGTTTAGGAGATACAAGTAAAACAAATGTAATACGGTGATATAATTGCTCGGAGTAAAATGTCCCTACCCTCAATAATGGAATATCATTGTCCTTGTTTTTTTTTCGCTGCACTGCAGGCGGATTTATTATTGAAGACGGCTTCCGTTATTTCCTTGTTTCCCGTTACATTTCTGATGATTGTTAGATTATTAAAAATATAAATGATTGGCTCTATGTAATAACCGTTCGAATCGCGCGTCATCAGACTATTTTGTTTGTAATTAAATTCAATATTATTGAGGACTTTATTTTAAGGGGCCTTAGTGAGGTGAAAACGGCAAAATGGACTGTTATCTATGAGCTATAATTGAAAATATTTAATGTTTTTCGCACTGAAATTTCTAATATGTATTACAGAACGTATGTGTGATAGGATGACTGTTTCCAAAACACGATTGGAAAAACTTTGCTCGATAGAAAAAAATCCTGAAGTTAACTCTAAAATATCATATAAATGCTCATTACAACCGCATTGTACGATAATAATTCGTATAAAATCAGAAAAACATAGGTATTTACCTTCTCGATTTCGTGACTGTTTTAGATTTAGAAAATACTAAATATTTTCATTCGCTTTTTCATGTCGCCAAACTCACACAATAGTACATTGTTACGCTAGGGGTGAAAGTAACTTATTTAGTCCCGAAACGGGGTTTGGCGCCCGGAACGAAGTAAGGGGGCCAATAGTTCGAGGGACTAAATAAGTCTTTCACCCGAGGTAAACACTGTGCTTTTCATTACAAATACGAGGAAAGTAAAAATAAAAACATGAATTAGCTAAAGAAAAAATGAGGAAAATAATTGAAGATCGAATTGCCGCTTTCCCGCCTATTTTGTTTGTTTTTTTTCTGTGACCGGCCCGCTATTCAGCCATTATTTTTTATTTGGAAAAATGGTAAATATTTTGCTCAAAGCTAAGTTATTTTAAAGAAATTGTTGAAACTAAATTATTATAAACTTATTTAAAACATATATATTCTCTGATCAATACTTAACTTTAAGTTATTTCAAATTTTACATCGTGGCTGTATAAGAAGTTGGAACATGGTTCAATAGATAATGTGAAAAAGAACTAGTTTTTAAAAAAAATATTTGACAGCTGTCAGTTGAAAGTGATTCTCCCTAGGGATGAAAAGTGTTACTTTCAGCCCGCTTCTCAGGTCAGTAATGACCTACTTTCAGAGTATGAGTAATGAAAATATATTGAAAGTCATATAATGCACTACAAAGAAAAAAGTCGTTTGATTGGTCGTTTCAATTCTAGTCCAAATTAGCTTAATTCATAGATCGTACATCCGGAAATAAACCTTCATACTCTACAGATAACATTTTTTGTGCTTTACTGCTGATAGTATATTTACGACTCTTTTTAATCTAATGTCAATTTAGTTTCGATTGACGAGTTAACTCCGTTGATCGACCATAGATGGCGGTATTCTTCATTGGGAGCAATTATACATTTGATTGTATAAGCATTAAGATTGAAATTTGCGTTATAGGTCGAAATCTATCTGTCTATTGAAATTAACGAGATTTTATTAGAAAACAAATAAAATAGTACTTGGCAATGGTAGGAAAGACCTACATTTTCAAGTTTTTTTATCCTACTATCATTTTTGCACTCCAAAATGGAGCAATGCGGCATAACTACGGAAATATGAAGTTGTCGCGAGACGAGCAACTCGATGCGACGTTAGAACACGAATGGGACCAAGTAAGCACAGCTGCGCTTAATTGTGGCACGCGTGCCACGGCTACTTCGCACTTCCACTGTTTTTTCTGTTCCGCGGCCGAACCCCTCTTAAATGGTTTCATTTGTTTAATTTATTTTGTAAATGCATTTGTATGTGTTTAAATTTATTCCGGGTGCTGGAATAAATTTTATAAATGCTGTATCTTCTTATGTACTATTTGTAGCAAAATAATACACACATATGTAAATGAAGCAAGTATGTAGCAATTATTCAAGTCTGATAATTATAAACTTCGTATATTGTTTTCAAATCCAAATACAATTTTCATTGACCCTTTTTCTTCGACTATATTCACGCCAATCCTTTTTCCTCTTGGTTTTTTTTTATATTTCTCCAAATTATTGGCTGAATATGGTCTAAGAAATTAACATCCATAGTTCCTAATAACAGTATTGACTATCTTTTTATAAACATAAATTACATTATAAAAGATCTATTAATTTATACACATACAAATGCATTTACAAAATAAATTAAACAAATGAAACCATTTAAGAGGGGTTCGGCGGTCAGCGAAAATTCAGATTTCGTAGCTCTTCGCGCCTGAGGTAAGGGAGTGGGGGAGGAGGTGATTGTCCGCGTTTAGTATGGAATCAACGTGCTCGAAACTAAAAATCGTAAAGTAAAGTGAATGAAAATATTTAGTATTTTCTTAATCTAAAACAGTCACGAAATCGAGAAGGTAAATACCTATGTTTTTTCTGATTTTATACGAATTCTTATCGTACAATGTGGTTGTAATGAGTATTTATATGATATTTTAGGGTTAACTTCAGGTTTTTTTTCTATCAAGCAAAGTTTTTCCAATCGTGTTTCAGAAACAGTCATCCTATCACACATACGTTCTGTAATACATATTAGAAATTTCAGTGCGAAAAACATTAAATATTTTCAATTATAGCTCATAGATAACAGTCCATTTTGCCGTTTTCACCTCACTAAGGCCCCTTAAAATAAAGTCCTCAATAATATTGAATTTAATTACAAACAAAATAGTCTGATGACGCGCGATTCGAACGGTTATTACATAGAGCCAATCATTTATATTTTTAATAATCTAACAATCATCAGAAATGTAACGGGAAACACAAGGAAATAACGGTAGCCGTCTTCAATAAAAATAAATCCGCCTGCAGTGCAGCGAAAAAAAACAAGGACAATGATATTCCATTATTAAGGGTAGGGACATTTTACTCCGAGCAATTATATCACCGTATTACATTTGTTTTACTTGTATCTCCTAAACAGCTAAGACGAGGGAAAAAACTTCTGCCTTTTCAATTGGTCAGGCGCTTTTCCCCGAACAAATTTTAAATATGCTATATCTTCTTAAATACTATTTGTAGCAAATTAATACAAAAATATGTAAATGAAGCAATTATGTAGCAATTATTAAGGCTAAATATTTAAACAAACTCTGCGTGATTAATGTTCAACTAGTAGGTAACCAGCCAACCTGATATCAGAACCGCTGGTCAAAAAAATAAGCGGATTCCTAAAAATCTATCACATGTAGCAATTATTTATTGTATGAAGCAAATATAAGCAACTATGTAGCAATTTTAAAATTAACTCTCACAACCAAAGGACATAGGCAACCAGCCATTCTGACGGTGACGTTATTTTAACAAACAAACCCTGTGAATAAAAGATAATCTCACATGGGAATTTAAGATTGACATTACGGGTATTTTTTCTGTTAAGTCTTTTTTGGTGAAATTTTGTATGGAAGTCGTATCATTAAGCTGAAACTTCATAATTGGAATAATCGTGTTATGTTTATGTACGACTCTTCGTGAGGAAAGCCGTCGGCTCCAGTTAGCACGAGATAAACAGAGATAAGTGTATTGAAGTGTATTGATGAAGTGTTCAGACTACATATAGTTGAAATATGTATGTACACGTGAAGTGGGGGTTTCCGAGTATTTTGTTCATTAGGTATTTCTTTTCTGTCCAAATAAGACAAAATTAGGAAACAACACGCTCTTTCATTAGCTCTTTGATGTTTCAGTCTCTTATCCTTATTTTTTTAGCAACGGCTCAAACTTCCCAAGGCTTGCAGTGTTAAGCCATCTGTTATCCATCTGCCATCTGTTAAGCCCCAAGTGTGCTTACTTTTTCTGTTCAATAAAGAAAAATATTCTTGTGAACGTTGTGGCCCGGCTGCCCCACTGCATCAGTTACAGCCCGCAGAGTTACGTCCGATGAGTTCAGTTAATCAACAGCACGATTCAAACTCAATGACGTCTCGGAAGTTAACTGCGAGGGCCGAATGCGCAAGATTGACCTCACCTCGCGTCTCGCTGACACCTAAAATTGAGTTCTGCGTATCGACTCGCGCGATGTTTGAATCGATCTGTACGAAGAATCTTTTATTTTTCTCGAGTTGTTATTGTACTGACACACTGAAAGACGTCAGAAAATACCCGTAGCATAGCTAGCGCGCCAGACGCCTGAATCACAGGAGTATTGCCAAGATTTACCAGACGTAGATGATAGATGAATATAATAGCTATTTATTCCTTCCTTACATGTAAATACTTATAAATACAGACACTGAATGGCATTAGCCATAAATGTGCAGTGTTGACAGCAAAATGGGCCACTGTTCTCGAAAATACTTATTACTTGTAAGTTTTTCCAAGATTTAGCAAGGTTTCTCATTAAAGTATTCTATTAGCAGGTAGTACAGATCGCGCCAAACTTCTAGTCCGCTCTGAAGTTGTTTCGCGCAGGGGTACAATCATGCACAAAATTAAGTTGATTTGAAACACAAAACCTCCACCATGACTGAGGAACTAATTTTGCAATAGAATATTATACTTAACTAGCAGCCGCCCGCGACTTCGTCCGCGTGGACTTAGCTGTATGTGAAAAAGATTTTACCGCTTTAAATAAGATTTTCCCGCTTTTCTGTTGAAATGTTCCTGAATTTTCTTTGCTATAAACCTCACGGAGCCCAAGACCTTTCTAACGAATGCAAAACCATGGAAAACGGTTCGTGCGTTCTGGAGTTATAGTGTCAGGAAGGAAAACCCGACTTATTTTTTAGTAGATAATAAATATTAATTATTGTTGAATTGTTATTCTAACATGATGTAAGTAATTTTTATGCCTTCGTCTGCTTCTTTTTGCATAAATTTCAAAACATTGTACACAATTTTTCTAGCTTGACGACTTAAAACCGTATTCCGGTTAGGCATTTTGAGATTTTGTTATTAAAGGAACAACAAAAAACGATAGTGGAACAAATAAAAGTAGTCAACAGTAACAACTAAACCCAAACAGAACTGAGCGTGACTGTACTTTCGCGACAAAAAACAAACACATGTGCAATCGGAAGAACACTGAACGCACACTAACACGCACGCACTGGTGATATAGGTGCGGGGGCGGGGTAGTGGGGCGAGCCCTGCCCCGCCGCTTCCTACCGCTCCCCGCCCACACCTGTTTTTAGCTACTGCGACGCGGTTTGCGCTGTGTTCAGAGCGGACTAGAAGTTTGGCGCGATCTGTAAGTGATATAGTTATGCAATGCGAATGTCCACTGCAGAAACTCCGATGAGTTTTCTAATTTACTGTAGTATTAATACAGTGAATCATAATTAAATTGTAATTTTCTGTCAAATACACATTAATAATATTAGTACAGTGGCTTTAAACTGGTGTTTGAATAACGACAATTTATTTCAAGATCGCAGAAGACATCTGCGAGAGATTTCTGATTACTGGTTTGATTTCTATGTTAAAATACTTGTATTCTATTGCATATCATACAAATTAACGTATCTTCTCAATCCAGTTTTTAAATTTTGAAAAACTAATTTACAGTCACATAATAAGTAGGTATTCTAAAAAACAAACTTAATTTAAAAATGCATACAGTTTTCACTACGGAACCCTTTGCGCGTTTGATGCACTCGACTGCTTTTTCGAGAATAATTATCTAACAGCGATCCTTATATTAATTATAGCGTCTAGACAGCTTTTTATTTATTCAGAAATATTTAAAATCCATCTTGAAGTTCGTTGGCTTCGCATTCAGCGTTCCATGAATTTTATTGCACAGTGGATAATTTTCAGTTGTGTGCTTTTTTCGATCTATTAAATAACTTAGAAATAGCGACTTTTAAAGTCGTAAGTATTCACCAAATATTATAGGGATATAGCGGTTAAGTAGCTCGTTGAATTAGATCAGGGTAGGTAACTCTCGGAAGCCTTATATTACCTCCTAAAGTTACAACTACGAAACGGCGCGCTATGGGGCGCCATTGTTTGGTGACTCGATGTCCCATGTATTGTATAGTGTATAAGTGATATCTGGAGCGTTAAGGCTGCCTTTATTGAATCTTTATTTTCAAGAGTATCTGTTATGTATTCGTAACTGTTTTGTGCAATAAAGTATGTCTTATCTTTACGTTAAATTAGGTGCAGTACCTAAAGTGAAAAGTCCGACTTTTGATCACTAATCCATAGTTAAAACGACTGTTGATAATTTTGTGAGTTGTGTCATCAAGTACAACGAATTTATTTAGTAAAGTCTTTGTTTAATAAGTGTTAGAAGATGTTAAAAAAAGCCAATAAAACTAATTGCTGCGTTGCCCGGTGTATTTACCTGATATAGATTCATGATAAAATTGCGGTATTTTGTATTCTATTAATCACTGTTTGCACTTACCCTATCGTCACTTGGTTCTCGAAATTGGCCACCATATGTATGGTGGCCAATTAAACAACAACAACAGCACAGCAGTACAACAGTATGTACTGCGAGTAACCCGTTTTAATGTCCTCGTTCCAGATGGCGCCACAGATCGAGCAAGTGACGGAGCCGGTGTGGCTGGGCGAAGGCCCCCACTGGGACCACGAGGAGCAGGCGCTGTACTTCGTCAGCATCTTTGACAAGACCGTGCACAAATATGTGCCGGAGACCGACACACACACCAGGGCAGAATTAGGTCAGTTACCATGTTATATGTGAAGAAAGAAATACTATAGCCCTTCGCGTTAAGAATGCAGTGATTTTTAAATTCAATTCTGTTGCATACAAAAAAACTCAGATCCACAACCTTTTCGTTTGAAAGTATGCGTTCAACCGGTCACTGTGGACTTGACATTCTTATTAGGAACGATTAGATTGGTTAGGGGGCGTGCTAGATCGAAGGACAAGTATGAAATTACTGCATTCTTAACGCGAACGGACTGTAGTGTTCAGAATCTCGTCCTGATAACACCGGCATGTGCTAGGTCGCATTGCTCCCCAAACATATGACAGATTTCCATGTCCAAGTAACGCTCTAAGCCTAGGTATATGCCTCCTCGTTGGGGGTCATGAAGAACGTTACATACTTTGATTATTAAGAATGAGAGCCCTCAGCGCCCTACTGTCAAAACTATCAGCTTCTAAAAAGCAGTAGTCATCAAGAAAAAAAGGGTCAAAGGGAAATCGAGTTTCAAAATGACGTTTGAGCCCACCTGATACCCATGGGCCTGTAGTAAGTTCGACTTCCACGATAAGTGATCACATCTGAAGATCTCAGACCAGCCATAAGTATCAAAAATCAATTTAATAATTTGATGATTAGATTGATTTCAATTGATCAATTTAATAATTTAATGATTAAATTGATTTCATATCTATTACGCGGCAACCCCAATACCTAACTTTCGTTATCCAATTAATTATGTAATAATTCAAAATCCTATCAAAACTGCGTTATTGTTATGGCATTTATCAGTAAACAAGATACACATCATAATGATTTCATATTGTTTTCCTTACATTATATTGCTTTACTTTTAATAATTCAACACTTTACAGCAGTCATGATCACGAGATTTTTGAGTCTGTTAAAACAAGAACGCTGCTTAACTATGAGATGTTTTATGTTAAATGATATTGATTGAAGTTTTCTTTTGCTACAATGTCAACTAAAGGTATGGTTCCGAATCACGCCGCAGCAGTGTCGCGGCAGCACTACTGCGTGTAGCGTGATTCGGAATCAAACCTTAGGGTCCATTACACCACACAAGCGGTGGAAAAAATTCAATAACATGTTAGACTACGACGAGTTTTGTTTACTACGAGATAGGCAGCAAAGAGTGCAGCTCTCGTGCTACGATACGTACATTAGTAATACCGAAAGTGCTTTAAGAAAAAACCCAAAAATATTTTTGTCACACATAAAGTCATTGCGCGGTACGTCTAATTATCCTCAGAAGTTAACATACAATGACAAAAGTTACACAGACGGGAAATCCATTTGTAACCTTAGATTAAAGAAAAAGAGGAAGATACGGTACGCTCTTATAATTGTCAGCTAAAATATGGGCTTTCACGCACACTACATCCATACGAACACACACTACGCAAAATATCAACGAAGTGATAAGACATCAAAAGATAAAGATAGAGTGATGGACTCCTCAATAGTGCAAGCGAGAAAAGTCTATGTAAAAAAAACCTGTTTTTGCAGGAATCTATCGTATCGTGTCTAACGCACACATCCCGTTTAGTCTGACTCAAAATTGACGGATTTTATGGAAAAATACGAGAATATTTTCTTTAAAAATATAATTTTGTTGTTCTTACGCATGAAACATGATTGCCTGTGATTTGTTTTTACGCCTTAAATGATTTGTGTACTGAATAAAAGCACAGCCAGGCATTTTTTGCGTTAATTAGATGGAAAATTGTATTTCAATGTCAACGAGTTAGACAGCATCACGTCACAGTGTTTCAACGCAGACTGAAGCAAACCAAGTACACTGTACTCAGTTTAGTAGGACCGCGCGCGGCTAGCTGTTGCCGCATCTTCCTCTTTTGCTTTAATCTGAGTTTGTAACGCATTTAACAGTTATTTTGAAAATGTTTTTAGCCCTTCATCCTCTATTAACCACGACAGTTCGACGGAAAGCTGGTCACTAGACTCAATATCGCAAATATTCGTCTCAGAGGGCACAGTGGCGAATCACCTTGAAAGTTTGGACATTAATAAGGGGGCTGGTAGTGATGGGATCCCTTCTATGCTATGGGTAAAATGTGCCAAAACAGCGGCTGTGCCTATAGCCTTAATCTTTAATAGGTCTCTTAAGGAAGGCTTTTTCCCGGATATTTGGAAAAAAGCTCTCATTGTCCCTATCCACAAGAAAGGCTCGAAAATGATGGTCGAAAATTATCGAGGTATTTCAATTCTTAATACATTAAGTAAAGTTTTTGAAAAAAATATTTACAACGAAATATATCCCGTAATTATGCGGCTATGGTTCCGCGGCTATGGTAACGGCGGGGCAGGGGGTGCGAGGAATCCCCGGGTGAGATCCGGCTGCCAACACCGACGACTCGACCTGGCAACATTTAACGCGCGCACACTGAGGCTTGACGCGAAGCTCGTGGAATTGGAAGAGGCAATTGGTAAGTTACATTGGGATATCATTGGGTTATCTGAAGTCCGAAGAGAGGGGGAGGACTCGATAACCCTGCAATCCGGTAACTTACTATACCACTGGGAGGGCGATCAACAGTCAGTAGGTGGTGTCGGGTTCATCGTCCACAAGTCCCTTGTCAACAACGTGATCACTATCGGAAGTGTTTCGAGCAGGGTAGCGTACCTGATACTCAGGATATCGAAACGATATTCGCTGAATGTCATTCAGGTCTACGCTCCGACCTCGAAACATGACGATGTCGAAGTGGAGGCTATGTATGAGGAGATCTCTAAAGCCATGCATAGCCATAAAACCCACTACACAGTTGTGATGGGGGATTTCAATGCGAAGTTGGGGCAACGTTGCGGTGATGAGCTGAGAGTGGGGCAATTTGGGTTTGGGCAACGGAACAATAGGGGCCAGATGCTGGCAGACTTCATGGAGAAGGAGAAACTCTTTATGATGAACTCCTTCTTCAAGAAGCCCGTAAGCCGCAAATGGACCTGGATCAGTCCGGACGGTAGGGTCAAAAACGAGATCGATTTTATCATGTCGACGAAGAAGCACATATTCAATGATGTCACTGTGATCAACGCTGTTAAGACAGGAAGCGATCACCGCATGGTCAGAGGCACATTGAATATCGACATAAAGCTTAAGAGAGCGCGACTGATAAAATCCACGCTCCGACCAATACCGGCTCAGATTCAAAACCCCGAGTGCTTTCAGCTCGAGCTTCAAAACCGCTTCGAAGCCCTTGAGAACAGCATCGATGTGGACGATCAATACAACATGGTGGTGGATACTGTCCGTACGGTAGGGTCCAAGTACTTTAAAACCCGCCGTCCAAAGTCAAAGAAACTCTCCAGCCAGACTCTCCTACTCATGGATCAGAGAAACGCAATGCGGCTACAGAACTCAGCGGATGCCCATCGTTATCGGCAGCTCAATAGACAGATATCTAAGTCTTTGACGAGCGACCTTCGCCAATTTAATACCCAGTGTATTAAAGAGGCCATTGAGCGGAACAAAGGCTCCAAAGTGTTCGCCAGAGATCTGTCTATTGGGCAAAGCCAACTGACGAGGCTGAAAACTGAGGCAGGTAGCATCATTACGTCAACACCTGAAATCCTGAGGGAGATTGAGAGTTTCTATGGACAGCTGTATTCCACTCAAACACCTGTTGAAAGCAAGGCTAAAGACCCTAGAGCCAAGCTTACCCGACACTATACCGAAGATATCCCGGACGTCAGCCTGTACGAGATTAGGATGGCTCTCAAGCAGCTGAAAAACAACAAGGCGGCGGGTGATGACGGAATCACAACAGAGCTTCTGAGAGCGGGCGGTCGGCCGATACTCAAGGTCCTCCAGACGCTCTTCAGTTCTGTCATCCTCGAGGGCAGAACGCCAAAGGCATGGGGCAGGAGCGATGTGATGCTGTTTTTCAAGAAGGGTGACAAAACTCTCTTGAAGAACTACAGACCCATATCGCTTCTGAGCCATATCTATAAGTTGTTTTCGAGAGTCATTACGAATCGTCTCGCTCGCAGGTTCGACGACTTCCAACCTCCCGAACAAGCCGGGTTCCGAAAAGGCTATAGTACCATAGACCACATTCATACGCTGCGGCAAGTTATACAGAAGACCGAAGAGTATAACTTGCCACTTTGCCTAGCGTTCGTGGACTATGAGAAGGCCTTTGATTCGATTGAGACCTGGGCAGTGTTGCAGTCTCTCCAAAGGTGCCAAATAGACTACAGATACATCGAGGTGCTAAGGTACCTATACCAGAACGCCACCATGTCGGTCCGATTACAGAACCAGAACTCTAATCCGATCCAACTACAGCGAGGCGTGAGACAAGGAGACGTTATTTCTCCGAAATTGTTCACAGCTGCGTTGGAGGATATTTTCAAGCTTCTGGACTGGAAAGGACGCGGCATCAACATTAATGGCGAGTACCTAACACACCTACGATTCGCCGATGATGTAGTTCTTATGGCTGAGACCTTGGAAGACCTGAACATAATGCTCGAAGATCTCGGTAATGCTTCTCAAAGAGTGGGTCTTAGGATGAACATGGACAAGACGAAAATCATGTTCAATGCCCATGTTGCACCCGCTCCAGTTAACGTTGGGAACATTACACTCGAAGTTGTTGACCACTATGTTTACCTGGGACAGGCAGTCCAGTTAGGTAAGTCCAACTTCGAGAAAGAGATCTCTCGTCGAATCCAGCTCGGATGGGCAGCGTTCGGGAAGCTCCGGCATATATTCGCGTCCGAAATACCTCAGTGTCTCAAGACGAAAGTCTCTGACCAGTGTGTGTTGCCAGTAATGACATATGGGAGTGAGACGTGGTCGTTTACTATGGGTCTCATAAGAAGGCTCAAAGTCACCCAGCGAGCAATGGAGAGAGCGATGCTTGGTATTTCCCTGCTTGATCGAATCAGAAATGATGAGATCCGCAGGAGAACTAAGACAACCGACATCGCTCGAAGGATTGCATCGCTGAAGTGGCAGTGGGCGGGACACATAGCGCGGAGAACCGATGGCCGTTGGGGCGGAAAGGTTCTCGAATGGCGACCACGTACCGGACGACGTTCCGTGGGCAGGCCCTCCACAAGGTGGACCGACGATCTGGTCAAGGTCGCGGGAAGCCGCTGGATGCGGACAGCGCAGGACCGATCGTTGTGGAGATCTTTGGGGGAGGCCTATGCCCAGCAGTGGGCGTCGTTCGGCTGATATGATGAACTACTTTGAATGGCTATTATAACAAAGCTTTAATCACAATTCTAGTTCATTAAATAAGACGCAGAGAATGATTCCCGTATCAGTACAAGTTTTTGTTAGGTGAACTAGTTAAGTAGATATTCTTAAGATACCTACCTTATGTTTTAATCTCTTAAAGCTCGATTTAATTCATCATTTTTTATAGTAAACCATCACACAAATTTTACTTTGAATTACATATACAGTGATTTAGATTTGAAATAAAAATTGTTATTGTACTTCCTAAAGATTAATGATGTAAAGGAAACCTGTTATTAGCCTTACCATTAAGAATTTGCTATTTGTATAAAATAAACTCTGTAACGCCGTTGGTTTCAATAAATAAATAAATAAATAAATTGCGACTACGCAAAGGAACCAACCATTGCGGTTTTGTCATTTATTTTTCATTACTCATTCATACTCTGAAAGTAGGTCATTACTGACCTGAGAAGCGGGCTGAAAGTAATACTTTTCATCCCTAGGGAGAATCACTTTCAACTGACAGCTGTCAAATTATAAAAAAAAATTGGTTGTTTGTAAAGTAGGTTTACGATCGACATGTTTACGTGATAACGGCATTTCACGGAATGACTGGCAGCGCTCGAGATGAGACGGGAGATCGGTCCGTCTCTCTCTCGTTATACCTGCGATCGCGCTCGTGAGGTTTTGGTGTGATACAAGTTTCTGAACATGTCACCCGACTAAAACGATTTTAAAGACGTTATCACGTCAAAAACTAGTTCTTTTTCACATATCTATTGAACCATGTTCCATGTTTCTATACAGCCACGATGTAAAATTGGAATAACTTCAAGTTAAGTATTGATTATAGGATATATATTTTTAAATAATATTATTATAATTTAGTTTCAACAATTTCTTTAAAATAACTTAGCTTTGAGCAAAATATTTACCATTTTTCCACTGATGAAAATAAAAAATAATGGCTGAATGGCGGGCCGGCCACAGAAAAAACGAAACAAACAAAATAGGCGGGAAAGCGGCAATCCGATCTTCTTTTTTCTTCTCATTTTTTCTTCAGCTAATTCATGGTTTTTATTTTTACTTTCCTTGTATTTGTAATGAAAAGCACAGTGTTTACCTCGGGTTAAAGACTTATTTAGTCCCTTGAACTAGCGCCAAACCCCGTCTCGGGACTAAATAAGTTACTTTCACCCCTAGGGTAACAATGTACTATTTAATGGAATGCCCCATAAGTGCGTTGCGTCATCGCTCGTGACGTCATATAAATTAAGCTATGCTCAATAAAATGAGTCCTTACCATAATTCTGTGCAAACCCCAAGGCAATTAAGGCACTTTTTAAGGCAATGTTAAAAAGTTGATTAATATTATTTCAGACGGCATGCCAACCTTTATAATACCTATAGAAGGCAAAAAGCACCACTTCGTGGTCGGGCTGAACCGCAAGGTTGTGGAGGTCCAGTGGTCGGGCGAAGAGAACGCCGCGAGGGTCATCAGGACGGTGGCGGAGGTCGACCAGGATAACCCAGACAACAGATTTAATGATGCCAAGGCTGATCCTAGAGGAAGGCTCTTTGCTGGTGAGTTCAGAAGAGAACAGAGGTATATGGAAATTCTCGTTTATAAGCCGTGATCGCTTGCTATTGGCTTCACAGAAAAGCTTAAGTCGTTCGGCGCAAAATAATTCAGTTTCTGGAGTCGCTCTTGGCTGAAACCGTGCAAAAATGTGACCTGGATATTAAGTTTGCTGGTTCAGCCAGTTTCTAATATCATAGCAGAGGATAGGTTGTCTAAAGCCTACTTTCTTACACCAGTGCATGCCCCAAAAATAAGTAGCGACGATGTCAGCATCAAAATTATACAGGCAACTTCAACAAACTTAATATCTAAAGTTAATTTTCGAGCATCTCCGTGCTCTGGAAAGCACGTTCAGCCCGACATGTGGTAGCATAACAAGGTCTATCTACACCCTCCTACAATTCGCACTTAGCTTGTGTGTTGGAGTGGCTCGTATTTACTTTCAAGTTGAGGTGAGGCCTGTGCCCAGCAGTGGGACGTCTAAATGGCTGCTTTTTCACGGTACTTTACTTTTCATTGCCTTTGCACCTCTTCAGGCACCATGGGCCACGAATACGAGCCAGGCAAGTTCCACCTAAAGAAAGGCTCTCTGTACCGCATCGACCCCTGTGGCGCGGTGGTGCGTCTCGCCGCCGACATCGACATCTCCAACGGGCTCTGCTGGGACGTTCCCGCGGGGGCCTTTTACTTTGCTGACTCTTTTGAATACGCCGTTAGAAGATACGATTATGATATCGAAACTGGGGATATCTGTAAGTACCATATACCATTCAGAGTTATGCATACACTAGATTAAATTTAACTTACCTTCACGAGTAACAAATGGGGTAGTCAGAGGCACACTAGTTGTTACTGCAATGGCAAACGGACCATTCAGAAGCCCACATTTTAGCTAAGCGTATTTGAACTATATCTGGTGAGAAGCGAGCGTCCACATTCCGAGCCGGTGTTTTACTGCTGAGTCACGACGCTCTCGTAATTTTATTTTCAACAGTATTTCAACAGGCCCTTGCCCTGCAGTGGGATGGAGTGAGCTAATTTAGATTTGGATTCATTTATCAAAAAAGGATGCTGCTTTTCTTTCTAGTATCCTATAGTACAAGGTTTTCTTATTTTTTATAACTTAGGCGCGGCACAATCTCACCTGATCGTAAGTGATGATGTGGTCTAAGGTGGTACAGTCGGGGAATGAAAGGGTGGACTACCCTAAGATCTGTCTTTGCTTGCTCAATGATGACATTGACAAGATCAAATGGGTCAACTGTCAAACGTGAAGGAACATACGTCTAATCGAATTTTAGTTTTACTGTCAGACAATAAAGCATACTTTTCGTCATACTCTAGTATAAAAGTAAAATGTGGTTGCAACGCGTAAATGAATGTGTTTGAAAACTGGTCAACCTGTTCATTCCGCGACTTTACATGTTCACTCTCTTCTAAAAGAGGCCCAAGTTGTATTGTTTTGCTTAGTTTAGAGCTAGATAGCGCTGTGTGGAATCGTATCCCGTAATTCGTATCGTAAATTTCAGCAAACCCCAGCATAGTGTTCAAGTACTCCGACCACGGCCTGAAAGGCATTGTGGACGGGATGACCATCGACACCGACGGCAACCTCTGGATCGCCAACTTCGACAATTCACAAGTAATTATAATATCAATTATCGTTAGAGGTTAAATTATGCACGCTGACCTCACCACCATGTGGGATAGGGTGAGTTTTTCAAGTGGCCTCTACTTTGCCATAATATAATGTTACTTCCCAGAAATTCATCCTCATAAGCGACATTACAAAATGGTTTATTATGCCATTTTGAAGAGGGTGACAATTTTTTTCAAAACCAACAGGTTCGTTTTCCGGCTCAGATAAAAGTTTTTGTAAAATCTGAGTATGTAGTTTAAGTTCTTGCCAAAATTGGCCTCGAGACTCATTTCAGAATTATTCGATATTCCTCACAGTTTTTGGATTTAGCCTACCGCGCTCACTTGAAAAATTATCTCTGTATAACAGGAAAGAGAGAGAGACAGAGAGTAAAATTATGTGCCCTGGAGCCGGACACGGTTGGTGACAACGGAGATTTGCTTAGAACGTTGCTTTTCTTTTCTAACAAACCCTACAAATGTAATCTATACCCGGCTCTCCTTCCAGGTCATCAAAATAGATCCTCGGACCAGCAAACTCCTCGAACAGATCCCAATGCCGGCGCTCCAGGTGACCTCGGCCACCTTCGGGGGCCCTTCCTTGGACGCGCTCTACGTGACGACAGCCTGCATGAACCGGGGGCAAGAACAGCCCCCCCCGCGCGGGGCCACCTTCCGCCTCACCGGCCTGGGGGTCACGGGACACCCCAATGTACCTGTCAAACTTAATTAAATCATTTGTATAAAGAACAGTGTTATTGCTTTTCATTAATTTCCTGTACAACACAAACATTTAATTGTATACATGCCTGTTTGTTCAAGATCGAGTTCAGTGGCGTGCAAAAAGAGAGGCCTATGTTCGGCAGTGGGCTGCAACAGGCTGATGATGATGATGATGCCTGGTTGTTTTGGTCCGGGTACTTCCTATGTATAATTGAATATTATGTACATAGGTATTTTAAAAAAAGAGTATTTAACCCATTCGCTGCCAATCAAATAATACAATAAAAAAATAATTGTTAAGACACACGGGTGCGTGCTGTGGCATTCAACCGTCTCAATGCCACGACACGCACCCGTGTGTTGTAAGTATGTTGCACATTAATTATCACAGCTTATAACTAATGTTGGAATGCCCCTTAACGCTCAGTCCGGACCCTGCGTAGATGAAACCGCCTGGAGGCGTTCTGCTTTCGAAAGGGACGCTTGCGGTCGTGCCGTAGAGGACGTCGAGGTTGGGGCCGCCGAAGGTAGCGGAGGTCACCAGGAGAGAGGAGGTTCGGAGGAGATGGAGGCGGCTGGTGCGGGGGTCAATCTGAAACAATGATTTATTTATTCTTCGTCGCACAAAATGAAGAAAACAAAAAGACAATTGGCGGACTTAATGCCTGGAGGCATTCTCTACCAGTCAACCGCAAGGCATAACAGAAAAATTTAGGAAGTTTGGGCTGTGCTACTTGCTATTGTTATAAAGATGAGAGTGATGCACAATATATTAATAATAAAATTCCATTTTTTTAATACAAAACATTCGGACCGTCATGGTAAGCAATCACTGGTAGAGATCGTCTAAGCTAAAATGACGCGCCCCTCCACCGGATCTACGCTAACAAGAGTACTTGTTTGTATGCGTAGATGCGGTGGAGGGGCTCATCATTCAGCCTAGATAATCTCTACCTACAGTACGGGCGAGCGCCAAGAAATAAGCGCGAACGCAAAATTTAAGGTTAGACTTGAATTGGCTAGCACAAAGGCGAACAGCAACAAAATACGGGTTTCAAAAGCCCCAAGAATCAAGTGGCCAATATTATGGCGAAAGCTCCTTGGGCTCCATTTGCAGGCGGGTCTTAGATTTCTGAATGTATGCTCATGAAATTCTCATAAAATATCGCTTCGTAAACTATTTTACCATTTGGCATTAAGTAAAAACTTGTTTAAAGAAAAGAAAGAAAGACAAAATTTATTAGTCCACACAAGATAATTTAAGAGCTTACAAAAAATATTTATCTAGCGTTTGGCGCTAAGAGTGTGGCGTTTAGCAAATAATTGTTCCAATCTATTGTTACGCCGTAGATTAACTACATAGGTACTTATAGTTACCTATTGACATTTAACAGCAATAGTAACTGCTGCTAAGGTTATTTTGGCTTCGAGAACTTGTCAATTATTCTGCCCTTTGATTCACATCGCAACCGAGTTATCGTACGATTCGGTAACTTTCAATAAATTCTAGTAAATCGCTTGTTCCGCGTAATCTCTTCAATTTTGTATATGTTCAAGCCAATGGCATCCAGGTTCAGAATCCCAACAGCACCAAGTCCTATTTTTTGTGTATTACCTGCGCAACGCAAGAGGCGCCGAAGACAGCGACCCAGCGGTTGCCGTCTGTGTCGATAGTGTGGCCGTCCGGAAAGCCCTCTACGCCCTCTTTCTTTAGGTCGAAAATGTTTTTCTTGTTAGCTAAAACAATAATATTCCAAGTTAGAAATATGGCAGATGCGTGTGACAATAATTGAAGAGTACCACATCGGCATTTGTGTTAGGTAGGTAATCAGCATTGATATAAACTATAAGAGTAAGATACGGCATCCTCGTACCAAAAATGGCCACCTAAAAACAGGTCCAATGGACCTGTTTGTGAATGAGTAAGACAAAAATACGAAAGCGTATGAGAGAGACAAGTTTAGCTGCATCGGAAGTTATCGGTGACGACCACGGCCGGTTGTCTTTTTGTAAAAAATAATAGCATTAAGGTTAAGCTTGTCTATGGATGCCTGTAAAGAAAATGGCAGCTTCCCCTCCTCCCGCGGATGACGAGGTTTCTAGTCTAAGGATTGTCTTTGGTTTATAACCTAGGTTACGCTTTTGTTGATTGTCATATTGTCAAGTATTGTCAGGTTGGTTTTTATTTCATTGTGTCAACAATTATATTTCTTTCAGAGAATCACGGACGTAAAAGAAAGACGGACGTAATTTCGTCTAATCATAAGTGAAGGATACTAGCAGCTGACAGTCTATGGTGTGTGCGTGATTTGACGGTTGCCAAATAAATCATCAATTTCCCTACAATTTACCTTTTATTTTAACCGGGTTTTTTAACTTTTTTATTTATTCTTTATTGCACAAATTTACAAAAAAAAAAGTACAAATGGCGGACTTAATGCCAAGAGGCATTCTCTACCAGTCAACCGCAAGACTCAATAGAGAGGCTAAACTTATTATGATTTTAATTATTTTAAACATCTGACAGAAGGTTTATCACTAGCCTTACACCCCTCTAACTATCCGCACTGAGCCTGCGTCACAGTATAATCTTACAGTAAGCTATCTACATACAAACGTGCCACTCTCGGTTTGAATGTGTGCGTGCGCGTCGCGCGCCGTGTCGCGATATCACGCACACGCAATTTCACGCACACGCTAGCATAAAATAGGGAGGCATAAGGAGGCGGCAGTACGGACGCGGGCTGTGCCGCGTGTCTGTGTGCACGCTAGGCTAATAACTCGGCGGGCGGCCTTAGATAGCCTACTGTATGGTTTATACTGTGCCTGCGTGTTGGAGAATGGCTCGAGCCACCTCATAGTTGAGGTGAGGCCTGTGCCCAGCATTGGGACGTATATAGACATATTATGTTTAAAAATCTGAAATATCAGAGCCGGGAGCTTAAGAATCATAATGTTGACCTAGCTAACATATTTTATTTGACCACTGTGAAAGAAAACACATGTTACTTTAGGGGGAATGTTTTATTTACATAACATTATTAAACATCTGATGTGGCTGAGTTGATGATGAAGGTTAACTTCTTACCAGTAAGAGGAATTAAGAGAGTCCGTTTATGGTCCACTAGCGCCATTAATCAACTCTCATTTACTGTGTTAAATTTAGAACATTAAGAAACAAACCCAATGTACAAATGATTGTACTGTGGGTCGAGTCCGCGATTTCTTAGCCATCTCAACAATCGGTCTCCACAGATTTCCCCTCATTTAGGGAAATTTTCCTGTCAAAAAAGTGGCAACACTGTTGTATTTTTTCTGTAGAATTGTCATCACAGTTTATAAATTTAATTAAGGCCCTCTAGTCCCGCAAAAGTAGGTTTTTAACGCCGTCCGAGCCGCGCGTAAGTTAGTTCGCCCGGACGCAACGCGAGTGAACTCACTCGACCCCAGCCATTCATACAGTGCAGAAATAAGCAGTAGAACAAATTTTATTGAACTTCAGAATTTTAGATTTAACAATTTAATTTAGTTTAGTTTAGAGATTAATATTCAGAATGCATCGGTTTTTTAGACATCAACAACATGAGTTTTTCAAGTGGGTGTGGTAGGCCAAATTTTAAAACTATGAAAAATATCGAAAAATGCTGAACGGAGTCTGGAGACTGATTTTGACAAAAACTTGTATACTTTGTATGCTCAGACCGTACCGGACCGTTTTTACCGTAGTTATTTGCGCCAGTCAATTTTTCACCTGTGATTGAGCGCGCCGAGTTCAGCTTCGTATTGCAGGCTTTTAATTATTTTTTTAAGTATCTTGTCAAACATTTTTTTGAATGTATGGAAAATATTAATTAAAATTTTGGGGAGTTACATCACTAAGCAAACTAAAGGCTTTCCTTTTTAACATAACATAACATAACATAATCGGCCTATATACGTCCCACTGCTGGGCACAGGCCTCACCTCAACTATGAGGTGGAACAAGCCATACTCCAACACGCGGGCTCAGTGCGGATTGTTGGAGGGGTGTAAGGTTAGTGAGAAACCTTATTGTCAGATGTTATCAAGCCGCCCTAAGGCCTCTGACTAGGCTTAGCGACTGACATCTAGCGACGTCAACCGGGACCAACTGCTTAACGTGCCTTCCGAAGCACGGAGATGCCCGAAATACACATCACTAAATTTCGGTCGGGTGGTCACCCATCCCTTTTCCGACCCGGCGTGTATTGCTTTACAACAGCGATCGTCGCCGATCACTGTCACAACTGCGCCACGGGCACCTACGACAGCAAAATATGTTTTATTTTCCTTACATTCACAGAACCAACTAATCAAATTGTTGAAAAGGGCACTTGTTATTTGAATTTCTAATTATTAGCGGCAGGATTTTTTTACCTGTCATTGTCAAAAATGCAATCAGTAAGATTTTTGTCTGTCTGTATATTCGTTATAGAAACAAAAACTACTAGATGGATTTAAACGAATTTTGGCACAATTATTTTTTTACTTTTGGGCAGGTTATAGTATACTTTTCGTTAAGCTACAATCAATAGAAGCAGAGCCGTGAAGGGAAATATTGGGAAAACGGGAGAAGTTAAGTAATAAGGTCTGTTAAGTAATAACTGGATATCAATTGTTTTATTTTGTAGACAGTCAACCTGGTTATATAGAGGATCTGGGATCCCGCAGGTGGCAAATTCCAACCATTCTGACGATTGAAATTTGGATGTTTTTTTATTTCAATAGCCTCTCGCAGCATCCGTAGCACGTACCGATTTTCCCTAGCAAGGACCTATGGCTTATCAAATCGTATGAAATGGTTGGGCTTACCAAGGGCATGTTCCCAAACTGCTGATTTTGTAGATAAAAAATAGTTAGAAAATGAAAGAAAATATAAGACGTAAAGTTGCTTTATTTCGAAACAAAGTTATAGTTATTATATGATGTATGTATTTAAAAAGTAACCGTGTATAAATGTCTCGATTGTCAACTGTTGCATATATATGCCAAATAAATAAATTAGAAATAATTGACTGTGTTCTTTGTTTTCCTGATTGAACACGGAACTTTCCAGGATTGGTACGCTGTCCAGGACCAGGTGTATCTACGATACGTTCATACAGTACTTTCTCGTAATTTTTGTCTATTATTAAAAAGTCATTAAAAATATATAAATAGGAAAATCTTTAGGACTTAGGGAAGTCCTTAGGACTTAATGCAAAACACATTGTGAAAATTGAAAGGAAAGGCCAGGACCGAAATGTATAAAAATGGGTTCACTACAGTAACCTTGTAACGTCATCAGCTTCCTGAACCATGTAGTATAGAGAATAGAATAGAATAGAATAGATTTTTATTTGCACAGAATACAGGTCACACAGGTTAATAATACATTTGTGCTTACAGTACAAATCTATATTCTGCCAGTCCAAGGCATGCAAAAGTTGAAATAACAAATGACACAATATAATATTCAATAGTTACAATGTATTTCTTAAAACTAAGCAGATCTACTACTTAAAATTATCATTAAAGAAATCATCAATTTTATAATAGCACTTATTAATTAATATATTTTTGAGTTTAGTCTTAAAAAGTTTAGCATTTAGCTGTTTGAGATCGTTTGGGATTTTATTGTAGATCTTTGGTGCCATACAGACTATACTTTTATTTAACATAGTGGTTTTGGAGGGGAACAAACAGAGTCGATCCACATCACGACGATTTCTTACAACTATGTCAGACATGCGTGGAAACCGATCAGGATTCCTTTTTACAAATAGAGCTGTTTCAATTATATATAGCGACGGAAGTGTTAGAATTTTATGCTGCACAAAGAGAGGCTGGCAACTGTCTGAACTTTGAAGCCTAAACATAGCACGTATACAGCGTTTTTGACATTTGAAAGCCATATCCTTGTTGGTGGAGTTACCCCAAAAGATAATTCCGTACCTCAGCACCGACTCGACAAGTCCATAATAGGCTGTGAGTAGCGCATCAGTGTTTAATGTCGATGAAAGTTTGTACAATGCATAAGCTAGGCTACTTGTCTTTTTACTGAGGTCATCTATATGATTTTTCCAGTGCAACTTTTTGTCTATTATCAATCCGAGAAATCGTGCAGTTTCAGCCTCCTTAATAAGAATGTTTTGATAAGCTACAATGATGTCAGAAGGGTTTTGTGATCTTTGATTGAAATGCATTATGTTAGTCTTATTAATATTTATTCTCATATTATTATTATTTAGCCAAGTAATTATTGATGTCAGTGAATTATTTATGTCAGATTCGAAAGAATTTTTATCATTACATTTTATAGTTAATGTCAGCAAAAAGTGTCATTGGTTGGTTCGTTACGTTCGGCAAGTCATTGATATAAATTAAGAATAAAAGAGGCCCTAATACGCTGCCTTGGGGAACCCCATATTTGACTTTGCGCTCATTTGATTGGTATTTATTCTCATATTTCGTTTCAAAGTTTATTCTTAATATTTCAGTTACTTGGCGGCGATCAGTTAAATACGATTGAATCAGGTTCAGAATATTCCCCCTTATTCCGTAACATTCTAGTTTTTTAACTAATATTGTGTGATCTACACAGTCGAAGGCCTGTGTCATATCACAATACAGGGCGCACACTGGGAGTCTCTTATAAACTTGGGTTATAACATTTTTAATGAAGTCAAAAATTGCCATGTTTATTGTTTTATTGCGTCTGAAGCCTTTCTGTTCATTACATAGAATTTCGTTTTTTTCCAAGTAAGAGTTCAACTGGTCGTAATAGAACTTTTCAAAAACTTTTGAAAATATTGATATCAATGCTATTGGTCTGTAACATTCCATTAGTTCCTGATTTCCTTTTTTGAATAAGGGTTTTACTAAAGTTATCTTGAGGTCTTCTGGAAAGATGCCAGTTTGAATACTTAAATTAATAATATGGCTTAAATGAGAACATATATGGTCATTTACTGCTTTAATAATCTTTGTATGAAAACCATCGCAGCCGCAGCTATTCGTGTTTTTTAAATTTTTTATGATTCTCTTGACATCTTGTGGAAGACAAGGAGCCATAAACATTGAGTTTGGTTTATGCTTAATGTGCGCAGTTACCTTTTTTCCACAATCATCTAAAAGTTTAATTTTATCGATAAAATAATTGTTAAACGAATCAGCTATAATAGAAGGGTTTGATGTATAGTTTTCATTGATTTTTATTTTGGTAATCGATTTATTAGGTAGGTTAAGCCTCGCTTTATTTATCATTTGCCATGTGGTTTTTGCCTTATTGTCTGATGTTTTTATTTTGTGCGAGTTTAGTAAGTGATATAATTTTTCTGTAGACCCTTGAGTAATTCATGTAGATTGTTTTGTTTTTTTGGGTGGTATTCAGTCTAAACCGCCATAATAGAGCCCTTTTCTTCTTGCTGCAGATTTTTAAGCCACGTGAAACCCATTTTGGTTTTGTGGTTACATTTATTTTTATTTGTTTCAGAGGGAAACATAAATCATAAAAAAGTTTAAAGGTTTCACAAAAACTGCTGTACGCAGAGTTTGGATCATTAGAGGTTACTAGACTATACATATAACTGCATTAATATAAACAAAAAGAGTAGATACGGCATCAGCGTACCAAATGTGGCTACACAAAAGCAGGTCCAATGGACCTGTTTTCGAACCAATATTAAGACTGTGACTTGTTAGAGTGCTCGTCATTCATACAATATGTCCCAGTTTTCGAATTCGCGAAGTATAAACGTAACGTAACTCTTTTTGTTTAGATCAATGTATTATCATAAAGTGTAAGTAATTAAAATCAATGTAAGTTATTCATTGATTTAAGTAAAAAGAGATACGTTACGTTCATACTTAGTGAATTCGAAAACTAGCACATGACATTGACGTATGACGCGCACGCGAACAAGTCATAATGGCTTTAAAACAAGTCCATTGGACCTGTTTTTTGTGTGGCCACATTTGGTACGCTGATGCCATGTCTTCCTCTTTTTTTATTTTAATGAAGTTTTACGGTACAATAACTTCTATACTACATGGGATAGGTAGGAAGCTGATTTTTTGAAAACGTTATAGTGTTACTATAGTGAACCCATTTTTATACATTTTGTTCCTGGCGGTTCTGGGTTTTTATGTTTATGAAATTTTGAAGGCGTGCTCAACCTCGAGTGACGTTTGTGAATTCAAGGGTTAGCCTTTTTTATTGTGTGTACTTTACATTTGCAAACGGCAGGTAGTAGTATGTATTTTATAAATGATCAAAAATGAATGCCATGTTCAGTGCAGTTTTTCACACTTTTATTTTTATACTGTGTCACTAAGCCCGTAACTTTACCTAGGATATTTTAGTAATCAATTATTGATAAGAGATGGCTGTGCACGAGTTTTTGCGTTTGCGTTGTTTATTGCCCGTATTGTACCACTTGCAACAATTATGTAGTTTGGTCTGTAATTGATTTTCTTGAACGAAATTGCGACGCGGGAAAAAATGGCACAGGTCCGTCGTTCGCAAGCGCCAGCGCGCGTCTGATCAGACCTGCCGAGTCGCCGCCCTTTTCATTTCGTAGGTTTTTAAACATAGTGAATAAAGCAATGAATTTTTCGACTGAAAATTTACGGAAACGTCTACAGATATATAGTGGGTATAATCAAGTAAAATAATAAATTCAAAAAAGTCAATAGTTTCGACATGACAATGTAAAAACATTAGAAAAAGGGGTAACTTTGAGATTATTTTCTATCGAGTGAAGTTTATGAAATCATGTAACCGAATACGATTTTAAGTAGATCAGATCCTCAACTAATACATACATTTTTTTTAAAATTTATAACATTGTTTCCTGTGTGTCATATGGTTTTTCAAATCCGTAACTTCGGCCCACCTCGCCTTAAGAGAAATATAAAGAATAATCATAATTTACCTGTGATAAGTGATTCCTTGTGATTTTTTAAGTTTACTCAAGTAGTTTTTACAAGATTTCACCACATAGACGGCATTTTTAAGTAAATATTGTCGGATGCAACGCACGTGTCATTCGCGCTGTCACACGGGGTAAAATGGCGTTAGATTGTAGCACCTAGTATGATTGTGTGAGCGTAGGTCGTGTGCAAGTAACGAAGTTGTAGTACCTTGCTAGCTTCACATTTTTTTAGTGTGATGTTCCGTCCGTCTTTCTTTTACGTCCGTGCAGAGAATATAAATGCTTAAAAGAAAATAAACTTACCTACCCATCAGAAAATGCGGTAAGATTGTTTGGAAACATAATTGCAGAAGCCAATCAAGTTTTAGAAAATAGCCGACATCAACAGGGTTTAATAAAAGAGTTGAAACATCAAATTCAGTCCAAGCATTCATCAGCATTCATATGATTATTTGGGTTGTAAGCAACACAAAAGTGTAATTGCGAAAAGCTGTTTTGATTTAACTCTGCGATTAACTGTGTTCAATTGGTGCAACATTATAAACAAAAACCTCAAGGTACGGATGTTTGTAGATTGGAAAATAAGATTTTGCCCTGTATGCAGCGTAAAGCATTTACTAAATATTAAACATAATTAAGAAATAAAAGGCTTAATAAGTGAAAATTATTTAATTTATACCCAATTTATATTTCCAAAGAAAATAGGTAGGTACCTATAATATACCGTACCGTTATAAATCCACAAATATATACAAAAAGGTTTTATGTTAAACCTTTTTGTTATATATTTGTGGATTTATAACGTTAAAATCGTTGCCGCATTATGAAAAAACAATTAAGAAAAAAAAAGCTGACAAAATCTTTACATGAGGAAATCTCTATGGATCCTAAGGCGAGTTTTTTGCTACGGAAGTTACCCGTCTGAACCTGTTCCCTATCTAGTTTGTGGTGACGGCTATCGCTTTCGGTGCAGTGTTAATGCTCTCGTTTGCACTTACACGGATTACATCTTTCTATCCCTGTTTGTTGACGCCACACACGCCACAGTGAGATTGTAGGTATAGCATTTTTCGAATTCGCGAAGTGTGAACGTAATGTAGGTACCTTCCTCTTTTTGTTTATCAGTTGTTGTCAGTGTAGTAGAAGGCCTTTTCCTTGAGGTCCCAGGACAGGCCGTTGGCGACTGTGATATCTATCAGACTCCAATCTTCGATATAGCGCTGCCATCTATCCGGTAAACGGAGCCCAAATGCTGCGCAATGTAACCATCTTACGATGTCACGAACCACTGTGCCTGAAAGTTTTTTTTTAGTTTTAATTGTTCTTTTGCATGCAAAGTAATACAGTCTAGATATTTAACATTATTTGCAAGAAAAATGATCTCATTACCACAGAATACTCAAAGGCATTACTAAAAGCATCCCTTTTTAATCAAAGCAGACTGTCCGAAAGGCTTAAGATAAGATAAGAAACACTTTATTGCACACAAACACAACAGAGAAATTAACAAAGAAACATTTAAGAGACAAAGTACAATTTAGGCGGTCTTATTGCTAAAAGCAATCTCTTCCAGACAACCCACAGGTAAAGGAAATAACACAGAAAGGGTAAGTGCACAAATCTGACAGGATTGAAATGTGTTTTACTAAATAAATTACACAAATACATAATATGAACTTATTCTTAATATACATATTTCCAATATACATACACACATAAATTTATAATATACTTACACAGATAAGTAATTATTGTACAATATATACCTATATATATATACATACATACATACATACATCATAAACATTGCATAGGATATCATAAACTCAACAGTGAAGGATAAACCAACATGACATGTAGGTGTAATGAAAAAAGGAACAGAAAAGATGAGATACAAACTTATAACTTAAGAAAGTATTCTTTAACACTTGTTTTAAAAACGGCAAGGGACTGGGACTGTCTGATAGATAGGGGCAGGGAGTTCCATACACGTACAGATTGCACAGTGAAGGAAGACGTATAGGTATGAGAAGAGTGAGGAGGAAAGGCAAGGAGGAGCTTTCTAGTTGATCGTAGACCTTGATCTCGGTTCGGTTGCTGGAATTTAAACCGTTCTTTTAGGTAAGGCGGGGACAGAGGGTTAAAAAGGATAGTGAATAAGAGAGATGCGATATGTAAATCACGGCGAAGACGGATAGGGAGCCAGTTAAGCTGAGCTCGGGACTGGGAGACATGATCGTACTTGCGTAGACCGAAGATAATGCGAATGCAAAAGTTTTGCAGTCTCTCAAGTTTGTTTAAATGATTCTCGCTTAAATCCAAGTAACAGCAGTCAGCATAGTCCAGAATGGGGAGAAGCAAAGCCTGAACAAGCGCAATCTTGGTGGGTATCGGTAGAAAATTACGGAGTCTGCTCAAACAGCTTGCTGAGGCAAAAATTTTCCTGCTCACCTCGCCAATCTGTGTCGTCCAAGTTAAAGTTTCATCAATATGTACGCCTAGATTTTTAACTGCCTTACTGAAGGGTATTTGAACCCCGTCGAACATTATTGGGGGCAGAGCCCTAAAATCAATCCTGGACACCATCCACGAACTGCCAACAATTATCACCTGTGTTTTCGCAGGGTTAACCTTGAGGCCAAACGACTTGCTCCAATTTAAAATTTGGTTCAAGTCTGCATTCACCACTTGAACAACTTTGGCTAGGTCACTAAGGCTACCCTGAGAGTATATTTGGAGATCGTCTGCATATAGATGGTATGTAGAAGATATACTGAGTGTTATAGAGTTAATAAAAATAGCAAAGAGAAGAGGAGACAGAACACCACCTTGCGGTACACCGGCATCAATCTCACACCATGTGGAGAAAGAATCCTCAACGCGGATTCGTTGCCGGCGCCCATGCAAATAACTTTGAAACCAGTCAATTACTGTTGGAGATATATTGAGAGAACGAAGCACCCCAAAAAGGATATCAAAATCAACCGTGTTAAAGGCGTTGCTGAAATCCAGCTTAGGTTGGCTTTTAGTAAGGCTTAGGTTGGTAGGAACACATTATTTTCTACTTGACAGTTTTATTCGATAGTTGAGTCTGGTGCTAACTATGGTCAAACTTTTTCCCTGGCGCAGCTTTCCACACAGACAAGGATTCGAACAGATTTTTTTTTTAAAATTAAAATCATTTAGTGCACATTTCATCGGTCATTGTGAATTAGGTACTAACAATCAAATAACGAGGTAGTTAGTTAAATGACAGATTTATATTATTGAGCGCGGGAATATATGTAAGTAATACCGAGATCCTCTGACTTCAACAGAAAATAAAAATGTAAGCCGGGTTTTCGCGGAAAGTCGCGGGCGTTCGCTAGTCTCAAATAAGTCTTTCATCTCGTCACCCGTCCACATTGCGGGTGGCGGTCACTCGCTGCGTTTGCCGTCAACTGGTCTCCATTCAACAAAAAATCGGCAACTTATTACTTATTTTATGCCTACTAATTACCAATTCAACCTCAGCAGGTTGAAGCGGGTCAACCGCTGCCTCCGCTGGGCTATGTTCGGCGACTAATAGACAGTTCTTACACGGATTTTTTTCATGCCATGATGCAACCTCTCAACTTAAAATATTACTAATTGGAATATTGGCCAGGTTGGACATTAAATACGAGTAGTCGACAACTTCGAGAATCGTGAGTCCAACAGATATCGGAGCTTGAAGCCGGCGTTTGACATGACCATTGTCTAGTCTATGTTGATCTCTAGGCCTGTTTGTTGGAAAACTGGAAGATTCTCGTACATGTTACCGAGCTTTCTGTCTTTAGGAACTCTGCTCAGATAGTTCTAAATAGATTTTTATGAAACTGATTCAAATCAGTTCAATCACATCATTATTTCATTACAGTGGGTCGTGGTTACAGTGGGTGGCCCAATTGTCAAACACTCTGTCTCGGAACCCGATGGTCGCGAGATCAAATCTGGCGACACACACACCTACTTTGGGTTCATTGTGCAATTTGCGGCTAACTGTCCGGTGACGGTAAACACCGATATAAAAACCCAAGCAACCCGGATAACGGCGGTATGCTTGCGAAATGTGGGCTTCTAAATGTACCGTTCACCATGACGACAGCAATCAGTGTGCCTCCGACTAACCCATAGGGATATGCGTCTAGCCAAGTATTGTTAAACTACTTATCTTAGCCATGTATCGATTGTAATCTGTCAGTGTACCTGTTGGTGACCAGCAATGCCAACCTACCTTTTTGTTACTTTTGCTATGTCTTTATATCTTTTTAATGTATACTTTTAAATAGTGACATATTCTGTAACAAAATAAACAGTTGACCAACAAACGTCTATCATTAACATTGGTGTCAGAAGTAAAAGTAGAAAATTAGGGTTAAAAACCTACAAAATGCCTTTTACGAGGTCTCAGAATAAAACGGCTACGTCTGCAGCTGTGCATCCCGGTGAAGTTCCTATTGTGTCTAAAAGTGCTCAAACAATGGACGGTGCATCTATCCACGGCGCCCCTGCGCCGGCCTCGTCCAGTGCCGCACATAGGCAAGCTTCCACGCACAGTACGGCGTCTACGAAAACCACTCATAAAAGTGGTCGATCAGGCCGATCCAGGGAGACCGTGAAGGCCCAAATCCTTGCTGTCAAGGCAGAACATGCTCGAAAAATGCTCGAGGCCGAGGCCGAGCGCGATCGTATAGCGGCAGAGCGTGAGGCAGAGCGTGAAAAGGCCATGTCAGAACGGGAGCGTGCAGTTGCTGAATTAGAGCTACAGGCCGAGTTAGCTGCTATTGAAGCTGGCTCATCATGCAACTCGCAAGCCTCAAAAACTCAACTCATAGAAAACTGGTTAGTACAGTCGAATGATTTAACCACTCGCCCTAAGCGTAATAATAAAGCACATTCGTTGGTTGACAGGGAGAGGAATGAGCCGTGGCTCTTAAGCGCAGTGCCAGAAGCATTGCCGCGGTCGGCGCCCGCCACGACCCGTGGGGACGCCTTAGCTTCGTGCTCACATCCTAAAGCTGGAGCAGTGCCGCAGCGCCTGTTGAAAGCGCAGTCGGCGAACCTCGCTGCGCATGACAGCGCCCTAACGACGTGCCTGCCCCTTGAGGTCCCATTGCCGCCAGCCATGCCAGCTAAACACACTCCACACACGCTTGGTTTACGAACACTAACTAAAAATAAAGATTGTTGTTGCTACATTAATAAAAGTCAGGATGAGGTAGGTACACCATTTATTCAGCTGGCTAAGGCGATCTCAAGCTTGGGGAAGAAGACGTCAAAGGTATGTGATATCCCTAAGTTTGACGGTCGCGCTGCGGATTGGCTTCTCTTCAAGAAGTCATTTGACCAATCCAAGGCTAACTTTTCACCTAGCGACAATGTAGCTAGGCTCAGCACAGCGTTGCACGGAGCAGCTAAAGAGGCCGTCGCTATTAGGTTGGTGGCAGCCGATGACCCGGAGCAAATTGTACAGGCGTTGGAGGCCAGGTTTGCGCAACCAGAAGTAATCGTATTGCACCAGCTCTCTCTTGTGAGAGCTCTTCCCAAGCTTGGTGCGTATGAGTCTTCGCGTGACCTGAATGTCTTCGCCTGCCGCATTCGTAACTGCGTCGAAGTTATTCGGCTGCTTAACCAGCCCGAATATCTCGCGTCACCAGAACTTGCTAATTCCATCATTGGCAAGTTGACTCCACTCCTTAGGTCACGATGGGCTGACTTTGCATCGGCGAGGGTTGGGACTGGCAAATTTAAATTAGAAATTTTGGCTGATTTTCTCGATAACGAATCAAAATTACAAATTAAATTTGGTGTTATTTTGTCAGAGCCGTCACCCGTCAGATGTCAGTCAGTACCTGCCAAAAGTCAACTTGTCAATTCCGCCAAAGACAAAGTTTTTCCTTACGCAGTTTCGTCATCGCCCGCCGAACCAAAGAGTTCCAATGTATGCAAATATTGTGCGAGGCCAAATCACGATGTCGCCGATTGTAGGGATTTTTCTTCTTTAGCCTTAGACGATCGTTGGCAGTGGGTCATCGATAATAAAGTATGTCGCAGATGCCTCAAGAAAGGATCACACATGTACAAGAACTGCAAGAAAATGTGTGAAGTTGAAGGCTGTAGTTCCAGTAAGCGCCACAATACTCTTCTTCATAGACCCCAGCCGGAGGCCGCGATCACGGCTCATGTAGTTGCTTCTTCTCAACAGACCGCTGAGGTTAGCGATGTGACACAAAAAGTAGACTCACCTGCTTGTTCATCCGCTACCATAGCTCATAATGCCGTACCAGCCGATCTTACAAAGCCTCTTCTGAAAGTCATTCCAATCACTTTAACCGGTAAGAAAGGTAGCGTAGACACCTACGCTCTTTTAGATGATGGTAGCTCCGCTACTCTTGTTGATAGGTCGGTGGCTGACATGGTTGTGGACGAACAATCTACGGTCCCTTTGCAAATTAACTGCGTTGGAGGGCTTACTAAATTCACTAACGTTAGCTTTATTAATGTCAAAGTTAAAGGACGCTACAGTTCGGATAGCTTCGAGATACGCGCGCGCTCTATTCCTGATTTAGGTCTTAGAAGTCAATCTGCGAAAATAAGTGACGTGAAGCGCTACAACTATCTTTCAGATTTAGCTGATGTATTGGCTTACGATGATGCTAAGCCGACTTGTCTCATCGGAACTGACAATTGGCATCTTCTTTTACCTCAAACCGTACGCCATGGCACTAAATCTGAACCAGCAGCTGCTCTCACTCCTCTGGGTTGGGCTCTTTTTGGGTTTATAAACAGTAAAGCCAATCGAGTAGACTTCATTAACCACATCGACTGCAATGATGATCTTGAGTGCCTAATCAAATCTTATTACAAATTAGACTCCATAGGTATAGAAAAAAAACCACATTGCACTCCGTGCGATAAACGCGCTTTAGAAATTTTAGAAAACACTACAGTTCGTTTACCTTCCGGCAGATTCGAGACAGGACTTCTATGGCGAAATGACATCAAAACTGTTCCTGATAGTAAACGCCTAGCCATGTCCAGGTTTTCCAGTCTCGAAAAGAAAATGTCTAAAGATGTAACCTACGCAGCTGAGTATAAAAAAAACATTCAAGGTATGCTAGAGAAATCTTATGCAGAGCTGTGCACCGGTCCACCACTGCCTAACAGTACCACCTGGTATCTTCCTCATTTTGGTGTGATCCATCCGCACAAGAAGAAGCTTCGCGTGGTCCACGACGCAGCTGCAAAGTGCGAAGGTGTTAGTCTCAACTCGATGCTTCTACCGGGACCAGACCTTTTACAGCCGTTGCTCGCCATAGTTATGAGATTTAGGGAGGGTTGTATCGCACTCACGGCGGACATTAGGGAAATGTTCCCACAGGTCAAAATAAGAGCCCAGGATCGTGATGCCCAGCGATTTTTGTGGAGGGACAGCCCTCAGCTCCCTATTCAGGAGTATCGAATGGCCTCCATGATTTTTGGCGCAACGTCTAGCCCATGCACGGCGCTATTCCTAAAAAATAAAAATGCCATGGAATATGAGCAACAATATCCTGAGGCTGCGCGTTGCATTGTGGAGGATCATTATATGGATGATTTTCTTGGCAGTGTCTATGGTCCAGAGGAAGCAGCGCGCCTAGCTCTTGAAATTGAGAATATTCATAAAGCAGCCGGTTTTGAAATGCGTTCGTGGGTCTCAAACCATGCCGACGCCTTAGCTCTAATTCCTACCGACCTCTGTGCCTTGAACACTGCCGAAGTAGAGCTAGGTCCAACTTCCCCTTCTCAAACTCGCGTTTTAGGGTTAACTTGGGATGTCAAAGGCGATTCTTTACGTTTCCTAGAATCTGTTCCAAATCTCCCAGACAACTTTACCAAAAGGTCGGTATTATCCCTCCTCATGTCAGTCTACGATCCACTTGGCTTAATGACTCCACTAATTATCAAAGGCCGGATTCTATTCCAAAAAACATGGAAACTAGGACTTGATTGGGACAATACCTTACCTGATGTCCACATTCAAAGATGGAGGTCTTGGTTTCAGGAGCTCGAGAATCTCTCTGGTTGTTCTATACCTAGATGTTATTCAGGACAAAGGGTAGTAAAAGAGGCTCAACTCCATGTCTTTGCTGATGCCAGTGAGATGGCATACGCTTGCGTTGCTTATTGGCGGTTCACTCTCACTGACGGGTCAGTAAAGCTAGCTTTAGTTGGAGGTAAAGCCAGACTCGCACCCCTGAAACCAACAACCTGGAGCTACAAGCAGCACTCATTGCCGCTCGTTTTGCTGTCTATATCTCCGAAGCCCATAGAAAGAAACCTAGTAGAGTATTTCTGTGGTCTGATTCTATTACTGTCTTAAAGTGGTTGCGTAGCGACGCTTGCACATTTAAGCCGTTTGTTTCATTTCGTGTTGGAGAAATTTCAGATCTAACTGATGTTCAAAACTGGAGATATATCCCTACGGCAATAAATGTTGCAGACGACGCCACGCGAGACACTGGCGAACTAACAATGGATTCTCGCTGGCTCACTGGACCATCGTTCCTACTTTCACCTGAAGAGCTTTGGCCCAGAGAGCCAACATCCAGTAATTCCTTACCTACAGAAGAAAACAAAATTATTTCTGAATCGGTTTGTGTTTTGGTGGGAGGAACACCGGAATCCCTTCCTTTTCCGGTAGTTGCTGATCATCGACGATTCAGCCAATGGCTACGTCTCCTCAGAGCAACAGCTCGGGCACATCAAGTTGCCAAAGTGTTTCGGTCCAATTTACCTCAAAATTCAAAATCTGTTTCTACCGCGCTTCGCTTTTCTAATAATTTACCTCTTTTATCCGCTGACGAATTAAAATCGGCAGAAATTCATTTATTTATGACGATTCAATTAAATTATTTTACAGATGAACTCATTTGCGTGCACGCGGGACGCCCTGTTTCTGGTCACAGTAGACTCAAGCACGTGTCCTTGCTCGTCGGTGGAGATGGTCTGCTTCGTCTGTCCGGACGCACTTCGGCCTCGGATTCAGTAGAGTCTCGTCCCATCGTGCTTGACGGCAAGCACTATATTACAAGACTTTTGATCCATCTTTACCACGCAAGATTCGCACACGCAAACAATGAACTCGTCGTAAATGAACTGCGGCAACGATTTTACGTATTAGGTCTAAGACCAGCGGTAAGGCAGGTGGCAAATAGATGTCAGACCTGTCGAATTAGAAAAGCAAAGCCTATGACGCCACCGATTGGAGATCTGCCCAGAGTACGGATGGCCCACCACGAACGGCCATTTACCTATGTCGGCTTGGATTATTTCGGACCGATAAATGTCACGATTGGCCGACGAACAGTCAAACGTTGGATCGCCCTCTTCACCTGTCTAACCATAAGGGCTGTCCACCTCGAGATGGTCGAGAGTTTATCATCCGATTCCGCCATTATGGCGCTACGCCGCTTCATCGCTCGACGGGGTAGCCCATCGTGCATCTACTCTGATAATGGCACTGCTTTCGTTGGAGCTTCCAAAATACTACCGGAAATCGCAGAGTTTGCCTCCACGAGGGAAATACGGTGGAAGTTCATTCCGCCATCGGCCCCGTTTATGGGAGGATGCTGGGAGAGGTTGGTGAGGAACATCAAAAGCGCTCTAACAGTCACACTAAGAGAGAGATCGCCTCGGGAGGAAGTTCTATCAACGTTGCTGTTAGAAGCTGAAGCAATTGTGAACTCCAGGCCGTTGACCCATGTTGCAGATGATGAACAAGCTGAGGCAGCCTTAACGCCATTTATGTTTCTAATCGGCACCTCATCCAATGACTCCTTGAAGCGACAGTTCGACGACTCCGATCTCTCCAGCAGGGCCCAATGGCGAAAGTCACAGCGCCTAGCCGACCATTTCTGGCAGCGGTTTGTGAAGGAGTACCTGCCAACTCTAGTGCCCCGGCGAGCTTCACCCCCAGTATCTCAAACTCTGAAAGTTGGGGACGTCGTGTGCATTGCGGACGGGACTCTACCAAGACAATGCTGGCCTAAAGGACGGGTAGTGGAGACACATCCAGGAAAAGACGGCGTTGTTAGGGTAGTGGACGTGGCCACGAAAGGGGGTGTCCTGCGTCGGCCTGTTAGGAAACTGGCATTGTTGGTCCCCTCCTAATTTAGCTGGTGTTCCCACCGTCGGGGGCCATGTTGGTGACCAGCAATGCCAACCTACCTTTTTGTTACTTTTGCTATGTCTTTATATCTTTTTAATGTATACTTTTAAATAGTGACATATTCTGTAACAAAATAAACAGTTGACCAACAAACGTCTATCATTAACAGTACCTATTTTTAAATAAATAAATAATAAATAAATATGGTCATGAGGGTATGTATGTATGTTTTTTTTTTACTTCATTTGCACGCCAATCAGTGTTATTGAACCAAGACCGTGACTCTACGAATGATCTTCGGCTTTCTGTTGAAATTTAACACGCACTTGAACCACTACACCGGGTAGACCTACTTCCTAAGGGGCCCCTTTTACGGTAGTGGTAAGAACGCCGTGGATGTACGAGTAGGTACCTCTCTGACGTACCTCTCCGAGTAGGTAGGTTATCACACACATCATAAACGAATCCATCAGGTCGGGAACTTTTCCCGACGCCTGGAAGTTGGCTAAGGTCAAGCCAATAGCCAAGGGCACATCGATAAGGACTTATAAGGATCTCCGGCCTATTAGTATTTTGCCCGTTCTTTCAAAGGTTCTGGAGAGAATAATTTGCAATCAACTGACCAATTACTTGGAGTCTGAAAATATTTTGCCCCCAGTCCAGTCGGGGTTCCGAAAGGGGTACAGTACAGCAACAGCTTTGTCACATGTAACCGACGATATTATCTCCGCCTCGGATTCGGGCATGGCTAGTTTCTTGGTGTTGTTAGATTTTTCCAGGGCATTTGACTGCCTGAGTGTGGATCTGCTCTTGGCTAAACTCTCCTACTACGGACTTTCGGAATTGACATGTAGATGGTTTCATTCATATCTTACAGGGAGAAGGCAGTTTGTGGAGTTAGAGGACGGCAGTGGGCAATTTTTATATTCAAGTACCAAATGTATTGAGAGGGGCACGCCGCAGGGTTCTATCCTCAGTCCAATTTTGTTCATCATATTTACAACTGACATACTGAACTGTGTAAAGTATTCGCAATTGCATCTCTACGCTGACGACACGCAGGTTTACAGGTCGTTCAGGCCCTTGGATGTCGTAAATGCTGAAAGGGAGCTAAGCGAAGACTTGAACAGTGTTAACGAATGGGCAATGAAAAATAATCTAGTACTAAATGCTGCCAAATCTAAGCTGATGATATTAGGCACAACTGTGCAGTGCAGACACGTCAGAAACCATTGCACTGGTATTTTCATTGATGGTAAGGCTTTGGAGCATGTTAAAAATGCTAGAAATCTTGGACTTTTGATGGATTCTGAATTGCGTTTTCAAGAGCATGTCAGGGAGAAGATCCGCAACGCATTTTACAGGCTCAAAATGTTGTATAGAATAAGAGATTTTCTGTCTGAACATGTTAGGAAGATACTGGTCGATTCCTTGGTTGTGTCGCAGTTTAACTATTGTGACACAGTCTATGGTCCTCGTTTGTTGATAAAAACTCAGAAAGCTATTCAGCGTGTACAAAACGCTTGTGCTAGGTTCTGTTTCAGGATTCCCAGGCGCGCACATGTGACACCATATTTAAATAAAAATCTAGTTCTTAAGATGGCGGCAAGACGAGAAGTGCACCTTATGACGTTAACTCATAAAGTAGTCTTAGGGCGTGTACCCAGTTATCTTTACAAGAAGTTCGAATGGACAAGGAATGCTCACTCGAAAAACACTCGCTCCAGGGTGAGAAATAATATGCTCGTGCCGATTCATAGAACGCAGGGTTTTAAGGGTTCGTTTAAGTATGCAGCGTCCAAGATCTGGAACGATTTGCCACCCCCCGTGCGTGAGTTGGAAGGTCCTTTCAGTTTCAAGTACCATATGAAAAGAATTCTATTCAGTTAACAGGTAAATGATTTAGAACTGCATAGGTCATTATTATCCCGCATTCAGAGTGCAGCGACATTGTCAAGTTGTTTGCATTAGTTGAGGTGCTAATTGTGTTTTTTATTGTTTTCTCTCTTTTGTTTTTATATTCAGAGATCGTATTTAATCCCTGTATAAATTAAGATGGCTACTCACAAAATATGTAGGATGATTCTGTAAGAGAACGGCGCTGGCTGAAAACCAGCGCTGCTCCGGTCTTTGACCGTTGCAGCATATGCTGAGCCAGATGCCCTTGTCACAGTGAAGCTAAAAATTACTGTTAAGTCTTTCTATCTGTGACAATAAATGGTATCTTTCTTTCTTTCTTTCTCCAGGGGCAGACGAGGTAAATGTCGGAGGAAGGAGGAGGAATGTACCGTAAGCCGCCACTAATCTAATCTAAATCAGCCATGAGGATCCCACTGCTGGGCAGATGCCTCTTCCCTTCCTTCACGCGGCCTAGCCCCCTGCAAAGGCGTCCAGCTCGTCACGCCATCGGTGCCTTGGTCTGCTAGGTCGTCGGAACTCCTTGGGAACTCAAAGCCGCCACTGGGGCAGTTATTTTGGTTGGATCTCATAATTAGTCATAGGTACCTATGGTTGCATTAACGTTTTGCCAATTTTTCCTCAATATCATCCTCGTATCGTATGTCATTCAACGTTTGGCATAAATGTATTTTTATCATAACTTGCTGTTATCAATAAGATTAGCCCATTTAAGGCAATAATTATAATGCTTACTCGTACTATTCAGCCATTCCATTGAAACCTATCGTTTTATGAAATAAAATCTTTTGTTCAAGATAAAATAATTTCAATGAATAACCTGCGTAATCCTTGAACAGCTGGTTCATAATCCGTCAACGAACCAAGAGATAGCGTCAATGATTTTAGGTAAGTATACCTACTGGTTTGAAACACAATTAATTAGATTGGATAATGTGGAAATAAGGTAACCATATTATGCTTTCTAACCATGCTCTCATGGATGTAAAACCTCCGTGTGCCACCGCGCGACCTGGCTGCATGACGCGCAGCGCAGCCACCGCGAAAAAAGAAGAAAAAAAACAAATGCCGCTGAAAATTGAAAATTAGGCCCCGCGCCGCGAAAATTCTAAGGGTGGGTTGCACTATCTGACTTTAACAATAACAAACACCAACCAAAATTTCAGTTAAAGTACCGGTTAGGCCAAAAATGAGTTGTACCAGTTGACAAATAGTTAAATGACGTCATAACTTTAACCGTAACCTTAACCGCAATTTTTACTGTTATAGTTTGTGTTCATTAATTTGTCAGTTTGTCAAGTGCGTCAAATAACCTATAACATCATGGCCCTACTCCGCGAAATACTCGTGTATTGTGCAAAGAAAAAGTTAAAGGTACTGTCAAATTTGACAAAAACTTTAACTTTAACTTCTACTATGGTGCAACTTACCTTAGTACTGTTGGAAAATTCTAAGGTTGCAAACTTATTCTTCTTAAGGTTGCAAATAACAATAAATTGAAGCAGAAAGGGCGGGAAACCTCCGTAGCGGGAAGTTTGCTTTAACTTTTAGGAAATATAAAAAATATCTTTCTGCAGTTGATTTCTATAAAATCTTATCTCCACTACTGCGAAAATGGGGAGTGAAAGTGGAGGTTCCACTTTCAAGAAGAAAAACCTCAAGAGAGCAAAGAACAGTGATGATTTGTCTGATGAGGAACAACCAAGTTTTGTTCCATACAGGAAAGTAAATCATATTCGAACATATCCCGAAAGTTCTCAGGGTTGCACATTTGCCGTTTATCTGGATAGCACCAAAGAGGATGAGAAGCTGGGTAATAAAAGTCCAATCTATATTAACAATATATTCAGTCGATTCATTAAAGGTGTCAAGCAACTGAAACGTATCAATGCCATGAAATATGCAGCTATTTTCGATACCCCAAAAAACGCAAATGCACTGCTTAACAACTCGACCTTTTTAAATAGCCACGACATAAAAGCGTACATTCCAGCAGCAATCGCGGAAACCACCGGAGTAATAAAGTTTGTGCCTACAGATTTAAGTAACAAGCATCTTTTCGACACACTGGTTTCTTCTCAAGAAATATTGGCGGTAAGAAGGTTTACAAAGAAGACCAATGAAGGTATTGTGCCCTTACAGACAGTTTCAATAACCTTTTCTGGGACAGTGCTACCAGAATATGTGACTTACGAACTTTGTGCCCTGCGAGTAGAACCCTACATTCGACCAGTACTTCAATGTTACAAATGTATGAACTTCGGTCACACCTCTAAGTTTTGCAAAAAAATGACAGTATGTTCAATTTGTGGAGGGTCACATTCCTACAAAGAATGTGATAATATTGATAAACCTTTTTGTGTAAATTGTAAACGTGAACATATAGCAATTTCAAAGTTCTGCCCCATTAAAATACAAAAAATTGAAGAAAATAAACGTAAAATAATACATAAAGCCAATATGAATACCCAATTCCCACAACTGAACAAACCTTCATTTTCTAAAGCTGCAGCTAATGTCGCAGTTGCAAACCAAAAAAACAACAAAGATTTGGCATTGGAATTTATTAATAATGA
Source organism: Udea ferrugalis (assembly GCA_950022985.1). Lineage (NCBI taxonomy): Eukaryota > Metazoa > Arthropoda > Insecta > Lepidoptera > Crambidae > Udea > Udea ferrugalis. The sequence goes on along the minus strand of OX465524.1, from coordinate 17,827,906 downwards.
GTCAATACTTAATGCTTTTGTCAAAATCTTAACAACATTTCTTCACAAGGACAACAAATTACCAGTCAATACAAAATCAATTAAGGAGCTTTTTATTGAAAATTTAAATTCTTACCACTGGTTCAAAACTTTTTGTTCGATAATAACATAGATATTTTAGTTTTAAATGAAACATGGCTCAAGCCAACAAAACATATCCATTTTCCAGGGTATAAAATATTGCGTAGAGATACAAATAATGGTTATGGAGGTGTTGCTATTGTATCATCATCATCATCATCATATCAGCCGAACGACGCCCACTGCTGGGCATAGGCCTCCCCCAAAGATCTCCACAACGATCGGTCCTGCGCTGTCCGCATCCAGCGGCTTCCCGCGACCTTGACCAGATCGTCGGTCCACCTTGTGGAGGGCCTGCCCACGGAACGTCGTCCGGTACGCGGTCGCCATTCGAGAACCTTTCCGCCCCAACGGCCATCGGTTCTCCGCGCTATGTGTCCCGCCCACTGCCACTTCAGCGATGCAATCCTTCGAGCGATGTCGGTTGTCTTAGTTCTCCTGCGGATCTCATCATTTCTGATTCGATCAAGCAGGGAAATACCAAGCATCGCTCTCTCCATTGCTCGCTGGGTGACTTTGAGCCTTCTTATGAGACCCATAGTAAACGACCACGTCTCACTCCCATATGTCATTACTGGCAACACACACTGGTCAAAGACTTTCGTCTTGAGACACTGAGGTATTTTGGACGCGAATATATGCCGGAGCTTCCCGAACGCTGCCCATCCGAGCTGGATTCGACGAGAGATCTCTTTCTCGAAGTTGGACTTACCTAACTGGACTGCCTGTCCCAGGTAAACATAGTGGTCAACAACTTCGAGTGTAATGTTCCCAACGTTAACTGGAGCAGGTACAACATGGGCATTGAACATGATTTTCGTCTTGTCCATGTTCATCCTAAGACCCACTCTTTGGGAAGCACTACCGAGATCTTCGAGCATTATGTTCAGGTCTTCCAAGGTCTCAGCCATAAGAACTACATCATCGGCGAATCGTAGGTGTGTTAGGTACTCGCCATTGATGTTGATGCCGCGTCCTTTCCAGTCCAGAAGCTTGAAGATATCCTCCAACGCAGCTGTGAACAATTTCGGAGAAATAACGTCTCCTTGTCTCACGCCTCGCTGTAGTTGGATCGGATTAGAGTTCTGGTTCTGTAATCGGACCGCTATTGCTATTGTATATAAAGACTTAATTAAATGTGAATTAATTGATACTACTTTTACAGACAGAATACAGAGTTTAGCTGTAAGTGTAGAAACTAAAAATGGTATGTTTACAATTTTAGGTTGTTATTGTCCTCCCAGAAACGGGAGATTTCCAATAAAGTTATTTAAAAATGTCATAACACAATTATCCACTTCTATACTTATAATGGGGGATCTAAATGCCCATCACACAGCTTTTGGTTCGACATATAATAAACACAGAGCTGTCCAAATTTACGATTTATTGGAAGAATTAAACTTGATTATCTTGAATGATGGTTCGGCTACTACTGTTAGTCGTCCGGGTAATGCACCTTCCGCCATTGATGTTTCCTTTATTTCACCAATTCTTGCACCATCTTGCCACTGGTCTGTCTTTCCAGATTGTTTGGGCAGTGTACACTTTCCGATCATTTTAGAAATGGAGTTAGAACCCGAATTTCATGATTGTGTTAGACGTCCAGATAAGTACTTGTATAATAAGACAAAGTGGGACGAATATTTGAGTAAATCAGAAGACATATTTTCTAAATTTACATTATCTGATAATCCTATTGATAACTATGACAGGTTCATTGACACAATAAACTTTTTAAAATCACAGTGTGTTCCGATGTTGCCAGGTTCTTCTAATAGTAGTTGTGGAACTACAACAAAACCTAAGCCCGTCATTCCTTGGTGGAATGAAGAATGTTCGAAAGCCGTAGAAAGAAGTAAATTAGCACTGCTAAATTATAGGCGATTTCCAACTTTAGAAAATTTCATTATCTACCGTAAATTTGATGCCAAAAAGAAACTTTTTTTAAAAGAACAAAAAAAACAAAGTTGGGTGGATCTAAGTTCTAATTTTGATAGGACTACTCCGGTTTCTAAGATTTGGAATTTTATTAGGAAATTTAATAAAAATAGACCTAAAGACCGTTCTAAAGATGACAGCTGGGTTAATACATTTTTGAATAGTTTGACATCCGAATTTGAACCACAGCAAATATTGTCAGATAAAAATCTCGATGCCTACTTTAGCTGTAACGATTTGAATACACATTTAATTAAAGAGTTCTCTGAATCAGAATTAGACATGGCGTTGAATACAAGAAAAGACACCACACCTGGCCTAGACGAAATACCATACATATTGTTAAAAAAATTACATCCCAAATGTAAACAGATCATGCTTCACATATTTAATAGTTTATGGCAAAGTAATGTTATCCCAAGTTCGTGGAAGTCAATAGCTGTAGTACCAATTCTGAAACCAGATAAAGACCCTCTTAGTGCACGTTCATATCGACCAATATCTTTATCATCATGCTTAGGGAAAATTTTTGAAAACATTATTAAGAACAGATTGGAATTTTATGTTGAGGCTAACAGCATAATACCGCTTGAACAATATGGTTTCCGTAGAGGTAGGAGTAGCGTTGATAGTTTACTGAAATTCACAGGGGATATTCAAACATCTATGCTCAATTATTCAAATTTAGTAAGCGTTTATTTAGATATTCAAGGTGCATTCGACAACATTGATTTAGTCACACTAGTACAGATATTACACTCTTTTAACATACCGGGTAAAATGTTGCAATGGATTTTTAATTTCTTTTATGATCGCAAGGTGTATATCAAATTTAATAATTGTTATTATGGTCCAAAATACGCATTCAAGGGAATAATGCAAGGCGCAACTCTCTCCCCTTTATTGTATGCACTCTATACAGCTGAAATAAATAAGTATGTAAATCTTAACAATGCAAAGGTTCTGCAATATGCGGACGACATAGTAGTTTATACCACCCATACAAATCTATTGCAAGCTCAAATAGAATTGAACAGAGTCCTAGATGAATTGTATTTGTATTACAAATTTAAATTAAAGCTAGATATCAATCCTGACAAAAGCTCTGCTATGATATTTGCTAAAACTCATAGTGATGACTTTGTAAATATTAATATAAATTCTGTAAATATCAATGTAGTGAGCGAAAAGAAATTTCTTGGTTTAGTTTTTGATTGTAAAATGACATTTAAGTCACATGTAAATAATGTTGTAAATAAAATGCAACGATCTGTAAATATTTTGAAATATCTAACTAATGTTAATTGGGGAATGGATCCAAAAGTTGTAAATATGTTGTTTAAGTCCATAGTTCGCAGTCATTATGACTATGGTCTGATAGTTTATAGCTCTTTTTTAAATACTTATTTATTGCGTAAGATAGAAGTAGTTCAGAATAAGGGCCTTCGGCTCATCACAGGGGCTATGTGCTCGACACCAATTAATGCCCTAGAAATTGAAGCGGGTATACCCCCTATACACATAAGATGTAAATATTTAGGTGAAAAATTCTTTGTAAAGGTTCTATGTAATTCTCAATTAGGACAAGCATATCTGCAAAATAGTATATATTTAGGAAATACAGAAAAGTTAGAAGTTATAGAAGAATGCACAAATATTCAGAAGATTGAGAAATGGGAATACGGCTCTTTAGAAATACAAATTCAAAAGGTTACGATTGTTAACAAAAAAGTGCAAAACAATGACGATTTTCAACATTATGTCAATACTGAAAAGAAATTATATAAAAAGATATACACAGATGGATCTAAAACTAATGACAATGTTAAAGCTGCTTTTTATGACTCTGGCAATAAATTTGGAAAATGTTTCACACTAGACACTCATACTTCAATTTTCACGGCAGAAGCTTGCGCAATTTATGAGGCATTGCAATACATTAGAAAAAAATGAGAATCGAACGTTAAATATTTGATTATAACAGACTCTTTGAGTGTGCTTCAATGCCTGGACTCAAAAAAATTTCGTTTAAAAATAATTTTTATATTTATGAAATCAGAGAAACAATTGGCATTTTACAAACATCTGGGAGGATTATAGAATTTATGTGGGTACCGTCGCATTCAGGTATAACTGGAAATGAAACTGTAGACAGACTGATGAAATTTACTCATCCTGATATCCCCAGCTCCCAGCGAAATACACCACCTGTCCCAATGACCGACTACTATACACTGCTCAAAGATCGGATGTTTAAATATTGGCATGAATATTGGGAACATACTAAACAAATAAAAGGGAAATGGTATGCGGAAATACAGCCAACAATTACACGCCAACCATGGTATTTTAAATTAGAGAAAGCATCCCGAAAGTTTATAACGAATTTGAATAGATTGAGATTTGGTCATGGAAGATATCCAGCACATTTGAAGAAAATAAAATTGTTAAATTCTGATGACTGTGAACACTGCAATATGCAAAATGCCACACTTGACCATTTGATTCTACACTGCCCAGCATTCTCAATTCAAAGATTGCTTGATAATGAAGATATATAAAAAAAATGAAGAAATTCCCCGCTGCTTGCCATCTATAATGAAAAATGTTGAAACATACAATTATATATTTCAATATTTGACCGCCACAATAACAGAAATTTAAAGGAAAAGGAAAATTCCCTTGAAGAATGAGACACTTGAATCATTATACTGTGCTTGAATAGTTGAAATCCCTGAAAATGATGTTCTTTCTTAACTCTCCTCACTGATTGTGTTTCTACAAAACTAAAGAATGGCTGAAATGGACACAGTCCGTAGCCGTGAAAAAGCAATTGAAAAAAATAAATAAAAAAATAAATTGAAGCAAGATCATTTGAAGAAGAAGCTAATCGCATTTACGCATCGCATTATGGACGGGACTTTGGTTTGGTAAGAAAGAGTTATTTTATTTAAACATTGTAGAATCTAATAATTCCTACTATAAATTAATTAACTCTTATAGGTTTTTTTTTTTAATATATGGCTTTTTCGTGTGTTTCTTCACACACAAATTCTGCCAGCGTCAAGTGGTGAATGGGAGATGCTATCGTAAATAGGTATTATTACGTGTTGATTTGTTTAAATTTTGTTTATCTGTTACATAGTTTTAATCCAGTGTCCACATTTTATTTTAATGATAATGATTACTGTAGTAACAACCAAATTACCATACCTCAGATAACCTGTTTTTCTGTTTTGCTAAATATAGGGATAACAGACAACTATTAAAGTGGTAAAATGTTTGTTCATTATATTTGTATTATAGATCTCTTTGCATTGAAGTCTGAACTGAAATTTCATCAATTTAAAACAATGTATCAATATTTAAACTGCCAATTTTATTCAATATTGTTTTCTTGTGATTTTATACGTTATAAACTTCACATTGTTTTGAACAATTTACCTATAAGTGGAGCTTTACACAGCGCTTTTTTTTATGAAGTTGAACTAAAAAAGGCTAACCGAACTAATTATTTCATAGACAAACGTCATTTGACTACCTATGCTGAAGCGATATTTAGTTAATTGCAAGTACATACAGGTATCGCACAGCTTTATTATACAATTCGTGAAACATAAAAATATATTCATATTCATATTGTTTATTTGCACCATATACATTCAAAGTTATACAAGTATACATATACAACTAAAATATACATGACCCCGTAGGGGTGTAGCAAAATAAAAAGAACAAGAAGTAACATTAAAAGATAAGCAAGGTACAAGGAACATCCTAAGAACTGCTAAGAACTAAAATAGGAGTACTAATATTATACAATTTTTCACAATAAAAACACAATAGACTAAGGTAAGTACTAGAGCTCAATAGCAATTGAAAAAATAAAGTAACATTTTATATAAAGAAATAAAGGAACCTTTAAAATGTAAATAATAATAAATATATGTCGGAGAAACATAATCCTTGCCGACATCAGGGTTACTGGGCACGAGCTTCGTGGGCGTCATCTGGGTGAAATGCTAGCACAAAACACAATTGTCACGATTCCACAGTATTTATTGTAGATTTAAACAATATTCCGTTACTTCACCGCTTAGACAAAAGATAATGTAGACCGAGCAGCGGGTTCAAGGCACCTATCTCACTTCAAAACTCTCTATTCAACAATCCAAGATCCAACTCGATCCTTTAGCGTCTCTTCACCAATAATTCCAATAATGCTCCGCAAACGCTGACACTCTGTCAGCCTCACTGAAAACAAGATGGCGCCTCGACCCCACTCGAGGCACATGCTCTGCTCTGATTGGTCCTTACGGGAATTACAATATTCATAACTTTTATTAAATTATTATCGTTTCAAAATTATAGAAGAACTTAACAAATCAAATGGAATTAAATTAAGGCTTTTAACAATAATCAAATCTTAAACAAATAATGATCTTCCCAATCAACAATGAACCCGACTTATAGCTTCCGCTTCCTCCGACATATATATATATATATATATTAAAACTTATCTTCTAAATACTCCTTTATACTATAGTAAGCTTTCTTGAGGAGTAGTGTTATTAGGTTTTTTTCAAATTTACTACATTGGAGGGCTTTTAAATTATTGGGTAAATGATTATAAACTTTGATGGCCATGTAATAGGAACCATTCTTAAGTAGGGTGAGTCGTGGTGTAGGTAAAATTAAATCGTTTTGGCGGCGTGAGATGTAACGCGTTGGCATATCACCTATTTTCTGAAAGTACTTTTGATGATTTCTAACTAACCGACATAACTCAATAATATAGATGCAAGTTACTGTAAGGATCTTCATTTTAATGAATACAGGCCTACATGAGTCTCTAGGTGCTGTCAGTGTTATGATCCTAAGGCAGCGTTTTTGCAAAATAAAAACAGATTGTACATCGGTGGCATTGCCCCAGAGCGCAATGCCATACCTTATCCACGCACTGGCGTGGCTGTGGTATGCAATCAACGCACACTCCTCGTTCGTACTTTTACGAAGCTCCCTCAATGCGTAAGAAAATTGGCTCAGTTTGCTTACTACTGCTTCAATATGTTTTTTCCAAGTTAGTGTTGAGTCTATTATTATTCCTAAGAAAGAAAACGTATTGACTTCTTCGATCTTTTTGTTTTCGTGTATGACGCTAAGCGATAACTCTTGTCTCTGATATGGACGAAACTGCATAACTTTAGTTTTTTCTAAATTGAGTTTAAGACCTATTTCATCTAAATGAGTAGCAATTTTTGTAAGAGAATCTTTGATGGAATTGTGTAAAGTATTTAAATCATCATAATCACAGGAAATTAACAGAGTTGCATCATTGGCAAACAAGACCAGTTTATGGGATACTACAGAGGGGAGGTTATTGATGTAAATGAGAAATAGTAGGCACCCTAGTACACTTCCCTGTGGTATGGAACCGTGAACCACTTGAGTAGTAGAACATACTTGTTCTAGTGTACTGCCATCCTCGTTGAAATGATTAATTTGTACAAGTTGTTTCCTGTTGCTCAAATAAGACATAAGCCACTTTTTTGCTTGTCCACGTATTCCTAGTGAGTCTAATTTTCCTATCAGAGTTTCATGTATAACTCGGTCATACGCTTTAGATAAATCCATGAAGATAGCTACTGCACACCGGTTTTTATCTAATGTCTTAAGAATTTCAAAGCTACAATCAAAAACTGCCGAAGTTGTTGAATGGTTTTTTCGAAAACCATGTTGATCCTCACTAAAGACGTTATACTTCTCTAGGAAAGTATACATTCTCTGACAAATTATCTTTTCAAATACTTTTGAAATGACCGGTAGAAGGGCGATAGGGCGGTAGTTCGTGATGTTATGCTTGTGCCCTTTTTTAAAAATCGGTCTTATTATAGCCAATTTAAGGCTGTCCGGGAACTCACCCTCAGCATATGATTGATTAATTAACATTGTTAATGGTGGTAAGAACTCATCTACGCTGAAAAAAGTAATAAATAAAGAAAAAAGGAAATCAAATATAAACAGGCTAAAAACTTCTCGCAACAAATATAAAGTGATGTGGAGTATGATAAAAGAAAAAACAAAATCAACAAGACATTTTAAACACGAAAACATAGCTTTAAGAATACAAAATAAAAACATAACAAGCCCATCTGACGTCGCTAACATATTCAATGATTATTTTTTACATATCAGTTCTTGTAATAATAAAACAATGCTTAATAATGTAAATAAAAACTCCTTGCCTAACTCATTTTACTTAAGTAGTGTTACTGAGGGTGAGGTTAAAAAGGCTGTACTTAGTTTAAAGCGAAATAACACTAGTGGGCATGATGAAATTCCAGCAATGGTCCTAGCATACTGCGTAGATGAGTTCTTACCACCATTAACAATGTTAATTAATCAATCATATGCTGAGGGTGAGTTCCCGGACAGCCTTAAATTGGCTATAATTAGACCGATTTTTAAAAAAGGGCACAAGCATAACATCACGAACTACCGCCCTATCGCCCTTCTACCGGTCATTTCAAAAGTATTTGAAAAGATAATTTGTCAGAGAATGTATACTTTCCTAGAGAAGTATAACGTCTTTAGTGAGGATCAACATGGTTTTCGAAAAAACCATTCAACAACTTCGGCAGTTTTTGATTGTAGCTTTGAAATTCTTAAGACATTAGATAAAAACCGGTGTGCAGTAGCTATCTTCATGGATTTATCTAAAGCGTATGACCGAGTTATACATGAAACTCTGATAGGAAAATTAGACTCACTAGGAATACGTGGACAAGCAAAAAAGTGGCTTATGTCTTATTTGAGCAACAGGAAACAACTTGTACAAATTAATCATTTCAACGAGGATGGCAGTACACTAGAACAAGTCTGTTCTACTACTCAAGTGGTTCACGGTTCCATACCACAGGGAAGTGTACTAGGGTGCCTACTATTTCTCATTTACATCAATAACCTCCCCTCTGTAGTATCCCATAAACTGGTCTTGTTTGCCGATGATGCAACTCTGTTAATTTCCTGTGATTATGATGATTTAAATACTTTACACAATTCCATCAAAGATTCTCTTACAAAAATTGCTACTCATTTAGATGAAATAGGTCTTAAACTCAATTTAGAAAAAACTAAAGTTATGCAGTTTCGTCCATATCAGAGACAAGAGTTATCGCTTAGCGTCATACACGAAAACAAAAAGATCGAAGAAGTCAATACGTTTTCTTTCTTAGGAATAATAATAGACTCAACACTAACTTGGAAAAAACATATTGAAGCAGTAGTAAGCAAACTGAGCCAATTTTCTTACGCATTGAGGGAGCTTCGTAAAAGTACGAACGAGGAGTGTGCGTTGATTGCATACCACAGCCACGCCAGTGCGTGGATAAGGTATGGCATTGCGCTCTGGGGCAATGCCACCGATGTACAATCTGTTTTTATTTTGCAAAAACGCTGCCTTAGGATCATAACACTGACAGCACCTAGAGACTCATGTAGGCCTGTATTCATTAAAATGAAGATCCTTACAGTAACTTGCATCTATATTATTGAGTTATGTCGGTTAGTTAGAAATCATCAAAAGTACTTTCAGAAAATAGGTGATATGCCAACGCGTTACATCTCACGCCGCCAAAATGATTTAATTTTACCTACACCACGACTCACCCTACTTAAGAATGGTTCCTATTACATGGCCATCAAAGTTTATAATCATTTACCCAATAATTTAAAAGCCCTCCAATGTAGTAAATTTGAAAAAAACCTAATAACACTACTCCTCAAGAAAGCTTACTATAGTATAAAGGAGTATTTAGAAGATAAGTTTTAATATATATATATATATTCTTATTATTATTTACATTTTAAAGGTTCCTTTATTTCTTTAAATAAAATGTTACTTTATTTTTTCAATTGCTATTGAGCTCTAGTACTTACCTTAGTCTATTGTGTTTTTATTGTGAAAAAATTGTATAATATTAGTACTCCTATTTTAGTTCTTAGCAGTTCTTAGGATGTTCCTTGTACCTTGCTTATCTTTTTAATGTTACTTCTTGTTCTTTTTATTTTGCTACACCCCTACGGGGTCATGTATATTTTAGTTGTATATGTATACTTGTAGAACTGTGAATGTATATGGTGCAAATAAACGATATGAATATGAATATGAATATGGTCCTAACCATTGCTGGAATTTCATCATGCCCACTAGTGTTATTTCGCTTTAAACTAAGTACAGCCTTTTTAACCTCACCCTCAGTAACACTACTTAAGTAAAATGAGTTAGGCAAGGAGATTTTATTTACATTATTAAGCATTGTTTTATTATTACAAGAACTGATATGTAAAAAATAATCATTGAATATGTTAGCGGCGTCAGATGGGCTTGTTATGTTTTTATTTTGTATTCTTAAAGCTATGTTTTCGTGTTTAAAATGTCTTGTTGATTTTGTTTTTTCTTTTATCATACTCCACATCACTTTATATTTGTTGCGAGAAGTTTTTAGCCTGTAAATATTTGATTTCCTTTTTTCTTTATTTATTACTTTTTTCAGTATTGTAGTGTATAACCTAGTATAATCCTAGGTTTCATTATCATATTTTGTAGTAAGATAACGAAGGACACGCTTGTGATAGCAGCTTTTCTGGATTCCTTTCGTAATCCATTTAGTTTTTCGGTGATTTTTTGATGTAATGCTTTTTGATGGTACGTAGACATCCATGAGTTTCTTAATGAGGGATTGAAATTTATTGTAATTAGTATTAATACTACCTGAAGGGGACAGAATCTTACACCAGTTAATTTTTGCTAACTCGATTTTAAGCGCTGTCATGTTATTTTTGCTAAATAGGTATACGTTTTTTTACTTTTATAACTTACCTCATTTTTACACAGTGTCTCTTGCAATAGAATCTGCCCTATTATTGTGTTATGGTCCGATAATTGGTAGTTTTTGACATCAGTTTTTATATAAATGTTTCCACTTACGATGATTTGGTCTATACAAGACGAGTTTTTCAAAGTTTCACGTGTAGGTAATTTGATTAAGCAACGTAAACCGAACGTCTTAAGCAAATTCACTAATCGACGCGAGTGATTTGTATCTACTGTGTCCACGCGCGGGGCGCGGGGGCGTGTGGCGGAGCGGCGAGCGGCCGGGCGGCGAGCGGTGCGGGGTGCACCGACTGACCCGCCGAGGAGGACGAACGCACTTGACGACCGAGCGACACGCACGACACTCGCGTTAATCCGACCAACTTTCCATTTGATCGATGTACTAAGCCTTTTTTTACATTCATTATATACTTTAAATACAGTCCGCTTTCATATTCATCTCCAAGTTATCACCCTCAAGACCCGAAGCACAAACATTGGTCCTTCTACCTTCAAGAAGAATCCAGCAGGTCATCGCGTCACCTTGGTTGGACTTTGGAATCGACGTGTCGACTGCTTGTTGCAAGTCACCCGTACTCATCGTGCCAAGGAACAGAACACCTAAGGACGGTTAAAGGCTTCCGTGAGTTCGTTCCAATTATTTCCTTTTCCCATCCAGTGCTTTCTCATTTTTTATTATTTCAAATCAGTGTTTAAAATCATTTTTTTCCAAGATTAAGATTTTTCTGATTAAGAAGCGTAGTAGCTTGAAAGCTAAGCTTACAAATTTTGGAAATTTTGTCACTATTCTTTTATCTTCTAAAACGCTATCCGATCTTCAGCAAATCGATTTAGAAGGACGCTTAAAATCATTTGAGGCCTTACACGAGACGTATGACGCGTTGCAGATGGAGATCGAGTTGGAGTCAGAGACTCCCGACGACGAGTATGCGGAGCGGGCCACCTTCGAGGAGCGATACTACTCGCTGCTCGCGCAGGTGCGCCAGGCCCTGGCTGCGTGCGCGGCTGAGCGTGCTGGCTCGGAGGCGGGCTCTGATGCGGGCTCCAAATCAGGTGCATCGTTTAAACATAGTTTTGTGCGCTTACCTAAAATTGATTTGCCACACTTTAATGGTGGCTATGAGTATTGGCTAGAATTTAGAGACACATTCCTGTCACTAATACATAGTAGTGATTGTATCGACGACATAAACAAGTTTCACTATCTCCGTGCGTCACTCAAAGGCCAAGCCTCAGAAATTATTAAAAATATAGATTTTAAAAGTGAAAATTACGCAATGGCTTGGGACTTGTTGTGTGAGCGATACAATAATAATCGCCTCTTAGTTAATAACCATGTTCAGGCTTTGTTTGATGTGGATCCGGTTATAAGGGAATCGTCTTCATCGTTACGGCGGCTTATTGATTCCGTAAACAAAAATATACGGGCGCTTAAAACATTAAAAGAGCCTACAGAGCATTGGGATACACTCATTATATTTATGATATCTAGGAAGCTTGACGCCACTACTAGCAGGCATTGGGAGGAGTATCGCAATACTTTGACTAGTTCACCTTCTTTCACGCAGTTTTCTACGTTCATATCTAATAAGGCAGATTTATTAGAAACTTTGGAAAATAATCAAAATAAATTAAACACACATAATCAAAATAATAAACAAAAAAGCTTTATTGTAACTAACACTGGGGAAAAGTCAAACTTTAATAATAATAATTTACAAAATAAAAACTTATTTACTAATAATATACAAAATAACGGTAACTTATATACTAAACCTAAATGTCCTTTATGTTCTAATGATCATTTGCTTTATACTTGCGAGTCATTTAGAGCTTTATCTGTCGAAACACGTTTACAAAAGGCTAAAGATTTTAAGGTCTGTCTTAACTGTCTGCGCTCAAGTCATACTACCAAAAAATGTAGACTATCAGGTTGTAAATATTGCAAAGCAAAACATAACACGCTTTTACACACCGAACCGACAGAGCAGGCTTATCAAGACCCTATGCCATCTACTTCTTCTAGTGTTGCTTTATCTGCAGATATTACTAAGCAGCTTACTAGTACACCTGTTGTTTTACTGTCCACAGCTATTGTGAAGGTGGTCAACCGCAGCGGCGAAAAGGTCAACGCTCGGGTACTGCTCGACAACGGCAGCACGGCGAACTTCATTACGGAGAGCCTCTGCACCAAACTGGGTTTGTCACGTCGTCATGCGACCTCCACTGTGACAGGTATCAATCATCAGTCTTCTTATAGTACACAGTCTTGCCATCTCAACATTGAGTCTTCTAACGGTGACTATAAGGTTAGTTTGGACTGTCAAATTTTACCGGAAATTACAAAAACTTTGCCCACTTCTTTTGTTAATATCGAGAATATTCCTATTCCGTCAAGCCTGTTCTTAGCTGACCATACATTCAATATTCCATCGGCAATTGACATCTTACTTGGGGCTGAAGTATTTTGGAGTGTCGTAGGCTCCGCATCTATAGATTTAGGCAAACAAATGCCTAAGTTATGTGAGACCAAATTCGGATGGATCATTTCCGGTCCAGTCTTCAAAGGGAATTCATCCATTTCACATCGCTCACATTTTTGTAATTATGCCACTTCTTTCGATAAACCTGACCTTACCAAGTTTTGGGAGCTCGACTCGGTTTCTCAAAAGCACTCACTGTCTCAGGAGGAAAACGCTTGCGAGTTAAGCTTTGCCCAGAACACAGCCAGGGATACGGATGGCAAGTTTATAGTTACGATGCCTTTGAAGGCCGATCCTAGTGTGTTAGGTGACTCCTACACTATGGCAAAACACCGTTTCCTCTCCTTAGAACGGCGGTTTCAACGAGATCCTGACTACAAGGCTAAGTATGTTGACTTCATGGCTGAGTACGAACGCCTAGGTCACATGACCGAAAATTCCAACAATTTAGCACCACATTCAGGACCCGTTCAATACTTCATTCCACATCATGGTGTTTTAAGAGAATCAAGCACCACAACCAAACTGAGGAGTGTTTTCGATGCATCAGCACCATCTTCTTCAGGCTTTTCCCTCAACGACCTTCAACTGGTCGGCCCTAAAGTTCAGGATGACCTCCTGCCGATCTTGTTACGTTTTCGGCAGCATAAATACGTTGTCTCCGGTGACGTGGAGAAGATGTATCGCTGCATCAGAATCGATCCTTCACAAAGGCCTCTTCTTCAAATTATTTTTCGTAGTGACCCAGAAAAACCCCTAAAAACATACACGCTCAACACCGTCACGTATGGAACTGCGTCAGCTCCTTACTTGGCCACCAAATGTTTGGTAAGCCTAGCGGACGCAGCCTCTACTGATGATGTCAAATCAGCCATAGCTAGAGACTTTTATGTTGACGATTTTTTAGGGGGGGGTCCTACAATTCCCAAGACCATTTCACTCATCAAAGAGGTAGCTCAAATTCTATCTTCAGCTTCTTTTCACTTGAGGAAGTGGCAATCTAACAGCCCAGAAATTCTGCATGCCATAGCAGGCGAATCGCTTGACCAGAATAACCCCACTTCTCTGAATTTTTCAGACCACAATACACCATCAAAAACCCTAGGTCTAAACTGGTTATGTGATTCTGACTCGTTGTCGTTTTCAATTAATATTGACCAAGTGAAAAAGGTCACAAAGCGACACATATTGTCTGTCATTAGCCAAATATTTGACCCCCTAGGCTTAGTCGGCCCTTGCATTGTCGAAGCTAAAATAGTGATGCAACAACTATGGGTCCATAAATGTGAGTGGGATGATGAAGTTTCCCAGGATGTTATCGACATGTGGTCAATATTCGTCACTACGCTTCCCTACTTAAATAATCTGAGAGTTCCTCGCTGGGTTTGTTCTGACTCTTCTGTTAAGCATGAAATTCACGTGTTTAGTGATGCGTCTGAGAAAGCTTATGGCGCATGTGTTTATGTTCGATCCATAAGTCACAACGGCTCAATTAGGGCTCGTCTTCTCCTGTCCAAAAACCGTGTAGCACCGATCAAATCAGTCACAATCCCACGGCTAGAACTTTGCGCCGCATTATTAGGGTCAAGACTGTGTACAAACGTTCTCGAGTCATTAACGATGCCAATCAATCAATGTTTCTTTTGGTGTGATTCGATGATCGTACTCGGGTGGTTGGCCACTCCTTCATGTCAACTGAAGCCCTTTGTGCGGAATCGAGTCAACGAAATTCTCGAAAACTCTACTTGTCACACTTGGAGGTACGTGCCGTCGAAAGACAATCCGGCGGACCTTGTTTCCCGCGGGGCGAAGGCCGATTCCATCGGAGATAGCAATCTATGGTGGTCGGGCCCTAGCTTTTTACAATATAATGACCAAAACTGGCCTACTATGCCTTCTAAAAGCGCGAAACATGATCTACCTGAAGTCATATCTCATTTCATTCATAATAATCACAATCAATCATCGAATATTTCAAATCAACCTATAAATATCATCAATTCATTAATTCATTATCATTCAAATTTAAATCGCTTGCAAAGAGTCTTAGCCTATATTCAAAGATTTATTTACAATTTAAAAAATCCTAATTCTAAATTACAAGGCGCTCTTTCTAGTGATGAGTTAAATTATTCTTTATTGTGTTTACTACACAGCGCACAAAGAGAGATGTTTCCGGAGGAATTAAATCTCTTGGAGTCGGGAAGGTCTCTGTCGCGAAAGAATAGGTTAATTTCGTTAACTCCATTTTTAGATTCTTTACAAATCATACGTGTAGGTGGTAGGCTAGATAACTCTCCGTATGATTATAATACCAAACATCCTATACTGCTTTGTAGTAAACACCATCTTACGAAAATCTTGTTTCATATGCAACATTTAAAAATGCTTCATGGAGGGCCTCAACTTTTACTCGCACATTTGCGTCTTAATTATTGGCCATTAGGTGGCAGGAATCTAGCAAAAAATACAGTCAGGCAATGTGTCAAATGTTTTAGATTTAGATGTCAAAGCGTTCAGCCTATAATGGGTCAACTACCTACATCTAGAACTAGTTTAGAATACCCATTTTTAAATTGCAGTGTAGATTACGCTGGCCCAGTACTCATAGCTGACCGTAAAGGTCGGGGCTGTAAGCTCACAAAATCTTACCTGTGCATCTTTGTTTGTCACGCAACCAGAGCGGTACATCTAGAGCCCGTCACTGACCTCACAAAGGAAGGTTTCATTGCTGCGCTCAATCGCTTCATCTCTCGTCGTGGGAAACCGCAAAGCATCTTATCAGACAATGGCACCAATTTTGTCGGAGCCAACAACGACTTGCTAAGATTCTTGTCCGACTCGTCTTCTGATGTTGCATGTGAGATGTCTCGTGAGGGCATCACATTTTCATTTTCACCTCCATATTCACCTCATTTTAACGCCATGGCTGAATCTGCTGTTCGCTCTACTAAGCACCATTTGCGAAGGCTGCTAAGTCTTATAAACTTCACTTACGAAGAGTTGGCAACCTGTCTGTGTCAAATTGAAGCCGTTTTAAATTCTCGTCCTTTGACACCTCTCTCCTCTGATCCTTCCGATTTCTCTGCTCTCACTCCTTCCCATTTTTTGATTGGACGACCACTTACGTCTGTACCGTGTCCACAGGTTCCTGAGAAGAACATCAGCTGCATCGACCGCTTCAAGAGAATCGAGTACATACGACAGCACTTCCGGCACCGATTCTCACATGAGTACGTTTCCTTGCTTCAGCAGAAAACGAAATGGTCCACTTCTTCCGGCCAACTCACCGAGGGGATGCTGGTTCTTCTTCGAGACAAGGCGCTACCACCGCTAGTTTGCGCTTTGGTCGCGGACCTATCCAGGACCGGACGGCGTCACGAGGGTGGCAGAGTTGCGGACGAAGAGAGGAACTCT
The DNA here is from genome assembly GCA_950022985.1 of Udea ferrugalis. Lineage (NCBI taxonomy): Eukaryota > Metazoa > Arthropoda > Insecta > Lepidoptera > Crambidae > Udea > Udea ferrugalis. The sequence continues at coordinate 17,811,049 of OX465524.1, read as the reverse complement.
CACAAGAGGGTTCAACAATCTTTGCCCTCTTCCCTTCGAAGAGGTCAAGGGGCGGGAGGATGTCCACGCGCGGGGCGCGGGGGCGTGTGGCGGAGCGGCGAGCGGCCGGGCGGCGAGCGGTGCGGGGTGCACCGACTGACCCGCCGAGGAGGACGAACGCACTTGACGACCGAGCGACACGCACGACACTCGCGTTAATCCGACCAACTTTCCATTTGATCGATGTACTAAGCCTTTTTTTACATTCATTATATACTTTAAATACAGTCCGCTTTCATATTCATCTCCAAGTTATCACCCTCAAGACCCGAAGCACAAACAACTGTTACGTCTAAATTTAAATCTCCAGCTATAACAACTTTTTTACTAACGGAATGTTTAGCATTGTGATTTAATAAAGCTTCTAATTGTGTAAAAAATGTTTCTATCTCTCTATCTGATCGGTAGACAGATATAATTAATAAATTATGTTCAGTTATTTCTATGGCACAAAATTCTACTATGAATTCAACTGTAAAGGACTGGATGTCAATTCGTTCTTTACTTTTAATATTTTTCCGTGTGAATATGGCAACTCCTCCGTGTATGTGGTTCTGGCGAAGGTATTTAGCTCTCAAGTCATAACCATCCAACGTGTAAAGATGATAATTGCTGGGCAATAGCCAGTGTTCATTCATAACAATAATATCTATTTCAGAATCAGTTAAAAAAATGTTTAAATCATCTACCTTATTTGTTAGGCACTGAATGTTTTGGCACATAATAGTACAGTGTTTATTTATTTATTTATTTATTTATTTATTATAATTACTGCCACATGGTACATATTAATACAGTGAAATAGAAAACATTGACATATAAAAGTTCTGATATGTACCACAACAACGGCGTAAATAACATTCAAAATATATAGTACAATAAGACAAACAATAATATTAATAAAGAAAAAAAAAGAGAGATAGGCTATTACATATTAGGTTGGGTTAAAACCTTTAATTTAAAACTAGGCAAACTGTCACCAAACACATCCAAACCTGGAACTTTGCTAGCAAGAGCGTTATACTCGCCACAAATACGTGCTAAGGGAGACTGAAGACCAAGGTTGGTTCTGGCAAATGGTATCGCGAACAATTTGGAAACCCGATGTCTTGGATATCTATGTGGCACCGACAGACACACGCGCGACGTAAGGTCATTGGACTGTACCTGCCCGTTAATTAATTTATGCAGGAAACCCATGTCCAACAGGCTTCTTCTATCGCGGAGACTGGTCATCCCAAACTTTGCTAGACGCTGGTCATAGGGTTGCCGGTGTGAGAAACCACTACAAGAGAAGGCAAGATGTCTGGTAAAAGCTCTTTGTATGCTCTCAATTCTTTGCGAGTGCACGGTGTAAAAAGGACTCCAGACAGAAGAGGCAAACTCGAGATGGCTGCGTACCAAAGCGTTGTACAGCAGGATCTTGGTGGATACTTCTTTGAAGTCTCTAGTGCTGCGTTTAACAAAACCCAACATTTTAGCAGCACTTGTTACTATCGCATCTATGTGTGTGTCAAACTTGAGTCGGCTATCAATGTTAACCCCAAGATCCCGAATCACTTTCACTTCGTTGAGTCTTACGCCACCAATTTCGTAGCTTGTAACAAGTGGCTTTCTCTTTCTGGAGTACCTAATGTGGAAGCACTTGCCGACATTGAGAGCCATGCAGTTAGCGTCACACCATTCGTTTATCCTATTGAGGTCCTCTTGGATGAGTTCACTTTCTTCTTGAGATGCAACAGATTTGTAAATCTTTAGGTCATCAGCAAATAAGGAAATTTTACAATTTTTGATGTACGTGGTGATATCATTAATGTAGATCAAAAAGAGAAGTGGACCCAAATGAGAACCCTGAGGAACGCCTGATTTAGAATGATACCAAGTGGACTGGAACCCATTCACAACAACTGCCTGAGGCCTATCCTGCAAGTACGACTCAAACCATGCTAACAACGAACCACCGACTCCAAAGGCATTCAGTTTTGTTACAAGTAAAGCATGGTTGACCTTGTCAAAAGCGTTACTAAAGTCGGTGTAAATAGCGTCTACCTCAAGTCCTTTGTCAACATTCTCAGATAGCTCTGTTACAAACGGAACCAGATTTGTGAGAACAGAACGACCAGACATGAAACCATGTTGATGGTCAGAAACAAAATTCTTGTTTAATTTGGTAACAATAGGACATATCAGAGTTTCAAATAGCTTAGCAAAACAGGACAGCAATGAAATCGGGCGATAATTACTAATAGAGGCATGATCGCCTTTTTTGAAGACGGGAACAATGCGTGCCTTTTTCCATTCTTCTGGGAAAATACCTTCCTCGAGAGACCTATTAAATATTAAGGTCAACGGTAAAGTGATGCCTGGAGCACAACGCTTGACAAACAGGGGTGGGAGGGAATCAGGCCCCGAACCCTTAGTAGGATCAAGTTTTTTAATTTGTTGGGTGACTTCACTCTCGGTCACTCTTAACTTAGCTACATAGTTGCTTCCGTTATTAACAGCAGCAGCGGTATTACCAGGGCTATCAGAATATACAGAGGAAAAGTGAAGAGCAAACAAATTCGCAATCGCAGGTCCGGATTCAACAACCGTGTCGCCCAGCTGCATCCTAGCTGGTATAGAAGAGTGACCACCACGCTTGCCTTTAATAAAACTCCAAAAAATTTTAGGATTTTTTGGAATATTCGCCTCTATATTACCAACGTAAGCCCTGTAGCAATCATTCAAAAGTTTGTGACCTCGGCTGCGGAGTAAATGATATTCAATTTCGTCTCTAGGGTTTGAGTACTTTAAGAATTTTCTTCGCACCCTATCCTTCTCCGCCAAAAGTCTCACCAGAGCAGGGCTGAACCATGAAGGACGCTTAGATTTCTTAGAACTATCGAATCTTGGAACAAATTTGTCTCTGATTTTGTGTAAAACTTTATAAAATTCGGAAACCCAATCGTTAATACCATCACAGTTTGAGAATAATCCCTGCCAGTCTATCTCCTTCATCTCGCGGACAATGTTACAATAGTCCGCCTTGTAGTAATGAAATACAATATTTTTCTTTGGCTTCAAATAGGACATGCCAGAATACGGTATATTTATCAAGAGATTTGGATGTATCTGGTAACACTTACTCAACACATCAAGCGGTTTTGCAACAAATGCGTCTGGAACACTACTAATGACCAAATCCAGAAAACGACCCTCACCATTACTTATATTATTAAGTTGATATAAATTATTTGCGGATAAGAAGTCCACAAAAGTATATCCCAAACAAGAGTTATAATCAGACGGATCCATAATATTATTACTGACGTCGTTAGCAGTCCACTGAATAAACCCAAGATTCAGGTCACCAATAATCACAATATCCTCAGTCTGGTTCATTGCAAGTTCAATATTAGCGATAAATTGCTTTAGGGTTTCCAATTTGTTTAGGCACGAAAGGAAGATTTCTTTTGCTTGGCTTCACAGTCAAGGCTTAAGGTTTTAGAACTATTACAGCTATTTACAATAGGATCTTTACATTGTATTGAAACATTTGCTATGGTGCCTATTTGTTCAAGTACATCATTTATAATCACACCTAGCCCATAACTATTTAATTTGCCATGATATCGTGTAAACATTCTAAATGAGCATTCAAGGTTTTTGTTAGAATCTAGAATAAAACAGTACTGGTAGGTGATATTGTCCTGAAGAACTAAATTGTTAAAGGTTTCTACTCGGGTATTGTAAATGCTAGCGAAGTTACAGTACTTATAAGACGGTAAACACAATGTCCGCCGCACTCAGAGACGTCAATTAACGTTAATGGTTGATTAGCGTCTAAATTCCATTTTTGAAAAGAGACTTTATAACAAATTGAATAAAGAACTTTTCAGAATGTCAAATTTTGACTCTAATGAACCATTAACGTTAATTGACGTCTCTGAGTACGGCAGTATGACATTAGTATGCTGAATGGACAAAAGGGCTTTTCTTATCATTCGTACAAAATCATTATAATTTTTGGAGTAATCAAAATCTGTTTCCCCTATTAGTATTACACAGTAGTCATTTAAAGAAAAATCTCTTAGTTTTTCATTCAGCCCGCTCAGCAGTGCGGCTGTGCCGCCTCCTGGTGTACGGTAATGGCACATTTCGAATTTATCGAAACGTTTTCTTAATATTTTCGAGGTACTATCGCGTTCAATTGGACTAATTAGGGCCGGCGCCCACTATCGGCATCGGCACGCTTCAGGATTTTAAGGTGGCAAATAGCAATAAACTTTAACATTATGGCAATAAAGTAGAAATTTCCGTGATGTGTTCTCGTAAAAACAAAATGCATTTGTTCTGTTTCTGTTTCGGCATTTTCTACTTTATTGCCATTATGTTAGAGTATATTACTATTTGCCACCTTAAAAGCCTGAAGCGTGCCGATGCCGATGGTGGGCGCCGGCCCTTAGGCACAACTTCGGCTTCTTGTTGTTCAAATTGTCTTTACTGACTGTTAGGTCATGGCAATCGATAGATGGCGTTGTAGTGAAGTTTTCAGCTGGTTTGTTATCAGGGTTCTTACATGAAGAACTGATAAGAGTTTCAGCTGTAGCACTGCATAACTGTTTACTGTTTTCTTCGTTTTTTATTTTTTTATTTTTCTTTTTTCTGTTTTTAAAAGGTGTAGACATACCCAATTTTATTTTATTTTTGCTCTGAATGTACATATTTTTGTATGACTGGATAATTTTTTCATGTTCTTCAGCTTTCTTTGTTAGCTTCGTATTTGACAAATTTAAATTAAAGATTTCCTTGTTAGCGTTTTCTAATTTTTCATGTAATTTTTTAATCTCTTCTTTCATTTCATTAATTTGTAAATCTTGTTCCTCCTTATTTTTCGATATATTTTGTGTAGTTTTATCAAGTATAAAGTTTTCATTCGTAGATAAAAAAGATGCGGTCAAATCATGAAAGGAATTCTTTTGTTTCTTATCGCGTAGTGTGACGAACTCGTTTTCATGCATACCTTCAACGTCCTCATCGGGCAACAACTCAAAGGAATTTTGAGTTGGGATATTAACTTGGTGGGCTGATACAGGTTGTAAGCACTTTTTACACTGGTCACACTGGCACATTTTTCGGTTTTCTGGTGCCATGAGGTAAAAGAAATTTTCGCTGATGCTTGTACATAATAGTGTTGGCAATTTGCACATATTATGTAGTCTCTTTTTATAATTTTCTTGTTACATTTTTGACATTGCGGTAGTATTTTACTCGAGGAAGCCTCCATCTTTATTCAATCAATGTAGGACTTGAAGTTTTATTTGAATCTATACTCCTAATGCCACCTAGGGAGTCACTACTTAGTTGTCTAACTAATAGCACAGTAAGGGCCGGCGCCCACTATCAGCATCGGCACGCTTCAGGCTTTTGAGGTGGCAAATAGTAATATACTCTGGCATAATGGCAATAAAGTAGAAAATGCCGAAACAGAAACAGAACAAATGCATTTTGTTTTTACGAGAACACATCACGGAAATTTCTACTTTATTACTATAATGTTAAAGTATATTGCTATTTGCCACCTTAAAATCCTGAAGCGTGCCGATGCCGATAGTGGGCGCCGGCCCTTATTAACTTGTTAAATCAGTAGCATTGAGGTCGCTCTGTCACTAGATGGCGCTCTTCGAAATTTTGCTTTTTTTACAATTCAGTGTAAATCATCGTGTGATAAATTAAATGATGTATAGGAAAACAGAAAATAATTGAAAAATTAAAAAAACAGTCAAAAATCACAAAAAGAATCCATCGCTGAGATTCGAACCAGGGTCTCACTTAGCAAGTGTGTCTAAAAACTTTGTCATCTTTCGACAGACGCTTCTTGCGGGAATTCGTTGAAGTTTTGAATTCGTAACAAACGGGGACGCTAACATTCGTTTTCACTAAATTCCATTATTCACCTTCTACGGTTTCAATAATAGTTTTCTATTCACACAATAAGCTCACTTTGGTTATTATAATTGTTTTAAGCTGTTCTTGCACTGTTTCACATAGATTGTTTATCACTGCTTCAGCACAAAAATGTTTTTCAAATTAAACTCAAACGGTTAGGTATTTTCCTTCACCAACAATATCACTTCGAATTTACACGTTTCTTAACATAATTAATGCGGCGGATTAACAATGTGAAAACTTTACCTATTTTTCAACAATATTATTACAGGAGCGATTGTTTACACTGGCAGTGGCGCCATCTCCTTTTATATCTTTTTTATATCGTTAGGTTTGCTAAACCCCGGCTCACTCAGCACTCGCCACGATGAGTTTTTGGTAGCCATGCAGCGCCACGGGGCAGATATAGTGGCGATCAATGAAACTTGGCTGCGCGCCGGCGAAGAAGCTCGCGCGCCCGCGCCGCCCGGGTACAGGCTACGGCATGTGCCGCGCCCTGCAGGCGTGCGCTCGCGTGGCGGAGGCGTGGGCTTTTATTTGAAACGTGGTATTTATGCTCGTCTGCTAGAGCATCCATACTCACCATCGGTTGAACAAATGTGGCTCAGCGTTAGTCTTGGCGGATATAAAATTGCTGTGGGTACAGCTTACCGACCACCCTGGCTGTGCGTAGATATGTTTTTAGATGCATTGACAGAAACAGTGGCTTCTTTCTCGAAGCATGATCACATTGTCTTGATGGGTGATTTTAATATAGATCTGCTAAAACCTGATGATGCAAATTCTAGAAAACTGTTTGATTTTTTACAGTGCTTGAGTCTCAAGCAGTATGTGATGCAACCAACACATTTTACCGATCACTCTGAAACACTGCTGGACCTAGTCTGTAGCAGCACGAAAGTAATCAATATCACAGTTGATCACATCCAAGATCTAAGTGGCCATGCATTTATTTCATACGAGTTAAATGTAAAGAGACCGAAACTAGCCCCTCGATGGATACAATACAGGCCACTGAAGGACATTGATTTTGAACAGTTTGCTGCTGATGTTGATAGTATTGCTTGGGAAAATGTACTCTCTGATAATGTGAAAGATACTCTCGCGTCATTTTGCCATCATCTACAGAATCTGTTTGGTAAACATGCGCCTATAAGGTTCTCATATATCAAGGAACAAAGTTATCCCTGGATTACGGATACAGTAAAGGAGATGATGAAGCTTAGAGATGCAGCCTATACTAAAAGTCGCCGTACAAAACTTGAATGTCATAAACAGTACTAGGATAAAGTCCCCAGTAGTCAGCCTTTTAACGAAAGTTCTGAGTTTGCACTGCTCTCATTTCATAAGGAAATGACTAACTGAGTGAAATGATGTTTTATGTCATCAATAATTTATTTAACTTCGATGATCTTCAAGTGCAACACAACATAATTACTCGAACTCTGAGATAATTACGAAATAACAAAAAATGGCACTTTTCCCCAGTAGTCAGCCCCACGGAACCTTAAGTCAGCCTCTGTCTCCCCAGTACTCAGCCGCTACGTTGACTGCTTGTATTTAGGTTCAAAAACTCTAAAAAAAGGGGTAAAATTAATTAAATTTGTTGCTTGTTGACTTGTGACCTAGATTTGCCCAGTTTGAGGAGGTCTGCTTCTTCTACCGCTTGTAGAACGGGTTTTTCCGGAAGACCTATTTGATGTGATGCCCATGTCATTATTTTTCCTTTTTTCTATCTTCGCACCGCCCGATTTCGTCAGGGTTTTCATCTTTATACTTGAGAGGCCCCTTGAGACATATTTAATAGAGTCCGACCGAAACTGGTTTTCCGGCCGAAACCGAAACCGAATGTTCGGCCTAGGCTTCAGTTTCGGCCGAAACCGAAACCTAAACCGAAACTCACGTGGTCCTGTATAAAATACCTATAATTACTAAATTCTGAAAAATTTTACTCATTATTCTGCTAATAACAACAAAAATAATTTACAGGCTCATTTTTTTCAACACAAGATCCTTCCGCTGGGCAAAGGTCTCCCAAATTTTTCAATTTTCCTTTTGCTCAAGTCAGCCATTCGCCAGAGTAATGCACCAGGTGGTCGCATCATCGCTCTTTAGGCCCCGTCTTTCAATGAAATCAGTCTTTTAGGAGCCATTGGGTTGTCATTCGGGCCGGATGCATCTTACAGACTGCTCAGTGCTCTCTCCCATTTTGTCAGTTTGGCGACTTTCTGGCCTACGTCTTGAACGTCAGTTTTGGGGTGGATCGTGGTAACCATTTTCTGTCTGTGTGTTTAATGCCTAACACACTCCACTCCATTATCCTTGGACCCATTCCGAGCTTCGACTTAGGGTGTTCCATGAGCAACCAGGCTAGTGGGCAGAATGCTAAGAAAAGTCGAGAAGTTCTCGCTTTAAAGATATAGGTAGGTGGCGCTTCATTTATTTGAGCTAACTTTTCAAGGCTTGCCTGCCATGCCTTGAAAAGTTATGTGACCATTATATATATTGTGACCATTTGACCGGCCTGTTCTCGAAGAAGACTATCTTTTTTTACGGGGGGAATCCGTTTATGGACTGGACTGGTTATGGACAATCCAGCCCGAATCGCCGGTCGAGGTCGCCGTGATCTCTGTGCCGGTGGACCCCTGGCGCGCTACCCCTGGCGCCTGGACCAGCCAACCTTGAGGGGAGTTACACCTCCTCTCTACACCCGCCAGTGTGTACGGCGGTGTTAAGTCACTCTTACACCGCCGCCCTTCCGCGGGGCCACTTGGAATGGAGGTGCACAGCTCCCGCCGAGTGCACTCCCAGCGACCCCGAAGGTCCTATTTTAGTCGCCTCTTAAGACAGGCGGGGGGAAACGGTGCCAGAATTCTAACGCCCCATACCACAACGTGAAAGGAGACAATCTGGCCCAAGTCAATATGTATACTCATCAAAGTAGCATTGTCTGCCGTCTACCCCTTCCTTACTTCGTGTGCCGTTGGTTGTCAGTTTCGTTTTCGTCTGGCTCATCACCAGTCCAATGCGATAGCATGCTATACTTAGTTCTTTGAACATTGTCTGCCCTGCCAATCAGCGGATGTCTTGGCGAAAAGCACGATGTCGTCGGCATAACGATCAGTCGATTTCTGTAATTCGATATCGACTACTTCAGTAGACTAGGGTCTTGCCAACTGCCTAAAGACTTCCGCCAATGCGATGGTAAATAATCTGAGTGATCCAATATTGAACTATTTAAATCATTCAAGTGCAGAAACGAAACGATAACTTCATGAACAACCACACACACGACGTCCAATTCTGAACATCAGGACTCCCCCTTAGATTTCCAGAGCGGCTGGTAATGGGCAGAACACATCCACCCAAACCCTGCGATCTCTATATGGTCGCTTGGCTTCAAACAATATCCCCTCGAGAACTTTTCGACCCCAAACTGATGGCCCAGTTTCTCGTGCAGTCTCCCTGCCAACTGACACTTCAACCTACTTTCCTTAGTGCCCAGCCGTGTAAGATGCAACAATTAACCTCTTTCTCGAAGGTGGACCTGACTACTTGAATCATTTGGCCAAACCATACTCGTCGACATCTTCGAGAATCGAGGTCCCAACAGAACAGACTCAACGAAAACTTACATGTAATCAGTTCCGTCAAAACATTACCTCTAAAGAAGTTTTGCGTCTGGCGATTACGCACTGACCAATTTTAGTGTTGCTACGTAGCCATCCGAATGTCCCAAAACAATTCCCGAAGATTGTGGAGGTCGCCAGGCTCCGCCATAACGTTGCCGCGAGAAACGAAGTAATACGACCGCGCACGACATCTTCCGAAGTGAGTTTCGGTTTCGGCCAAAGTTTCGGCCGATTTTGGCCGAAACCGAAACTGTGGCCGAAACTCGATTTTTTGGCCGAAACTGGCCGAAACCGAAACCGAAACCGAAAGTTCGGTAGGACACTAATATTTAACTGTAAATTTAACACTCCTAGTAATTTGAATAATGAATCCCCAACAATTACTGACCCTACAAAACTAAAACAGAGGGCTGAGCTCTAGACCTTAGGCATCAAAACCCCTAAACCCCAGTAGTCAGCCGCATCAAAAGTTGTACAGAGACGCGTACATCAACTTTTACATAGGGCACCTTATGCCGCTGACATAAGACCCATTTTGCAACGGTTTTGTAAAGGTTGGTGTCAGCGCCTCTGTACATTATAGTGGCTGACTTCTGGGTTTTCTTCATATTTTAGCTGTACGACCAGGCTTTAAATAATCTGTTTAAAAATAACGAATCGAATGGTGTACATATCACTCAGAAACAAAAAAACAACTCAAATCCAGAAGTCAGCCACCCCCGGCTGAGTACTGGCGTTTCTTGCGAAAATCCTGTACTCAATAGTCAGCCGTCTCAAAAACTGTGTTCTCTTGGGATAAACATCAGTTATCGTACAAAAGTATGCTCTTATTACATTAAATAAGATAAGCTGACAAAAGTACTTCAGTAAAAAATTCAGATAAAGAAGCTGAACGCTAATAACCAAGCGACGAAAAGTTAGAAAAAAAAATGGCGGACATCGAACAAAACGGTCTATCCGTCGTTGGCACTGCTATGAGCGTGTTTCTCTCTCTGTGGTGACTGCAGCACGCACCAGTCACGAGCTGTTTCGACCAATAAAGAGTCAAGGAATGATTTAACCACCATGTTATTGGTCGTTTTAAAATATTGCGCTATTCGTGGTGTATAAAAGACCGAAAAGGCTGACCTTAGGTGCCTGGCTGACTACTGGTGACTTTACCCTATAAAGATTTAAAGAGATTAGTCACTGCAGCAATTTATTCGGAAAAATCTGCTTACTTTCAGGAGTGTATAAATAAAAACATTAATGATTCGGGTACCCTTTGGAAGATTCTGAAACGAAACATTGTTGACTTCAATAAAAACTTGTCGGACATACCGGAAAACATTGCTGACCCCGACTATATTAATGACCATTTTCTTAAGCTCCCCGGTAATATTTCTACTAACATCTCGCAATTAAATTATTTCAGTTCAAATAGTTTTGGTAGTTCAGTGTTCAGCCTGAAGCACGTGGACGAAGCAGATGTACTTAAGATAATTAAAGGTATAAAAACCAATGCTCAAGGTGTGGATGGAATATCGTTGAATATGATCTTGCTAACACTCCCACAAACTATACATGTTATAACTGCTATCATCAACATGTCTATCGTGACCGGTACCTTTCCAAACAAATGGAAAGAATCCATAATAAAGCCAATACCCAAAATTTGTAATCCCACAGAAGTAAAGAACCTGCGACCTATTAGCATTCTACCATTCTTGTCTAAAGTTATTGAAAAAGTCGTTTGCTTGCAAATGACCAAATATATCTATAAATGAAAATAACATTCTTCCACAAAAACAATCCGGGTTTAGGGCAGGTAGAAGCACGGCCACAGCATTATTGGATGTTGTTGATGATGTTCTTTCAAATCAGGATAAGGGGGAGGCAACCATTTTAGCCCTCCTCGATTATTCGCGTGCATTTGATACTATCAATCCATCCCTACTTTTGGCTAAACTCAAGTACCTACTACGGTTTTGACGACAACGCTTTGAAATGGTTTACAAGCTACTTATCTGATAGATCACAAAGAGTAGAAGTTACTCGCTCTAATGGCCTAAAACAATGTTCCGTAACATCTCCGGTACATCTAGGGGTGCCACAGGGATCTATTCTCGGCCCAGTACTATTTATTTTATAAACAGCAGACTTGCCGCAGTGTCTCTTAAATTGTGAACATCACTTGTATGCAGATGACCTGCAGATTTATGGTTCACCCTTGTTTGATCGAACAACGTTTCGTCGAAAATCAGTTGGTCGAATTTCAGTTGCAATAAAATCAGTTCGGAGAATTATTCATTTGACCGAATATTTAATTGGTAAATTTTTATTTGATGTAATTATTTGTTTGAACGAATTTCATTTGAACTAATTTCATATTATCGAATTTTCAGATGCACTAATTTTACTTGAACGAATGTTTCATTACACTAATAATGGTTTAGTCGAAACATCGTATCAAATATTTAACTATTTATTTTTTTGTCACTGCCCTATACTATAGTTTGGGCGGAACCGACTCGGTTAGATTAGGTTAGAAGGTTTAAGGCGGGAGCGAAGCGGAGCGTAGCTCCCGCCTTAAGCCTTCGTGGTTATTTTTTTTTTAAACCCAAAAAACGACTTGCCGCATTACATGCTGCTTGGCATGTTATACCATCTGAAAATTACATCAAATGAACATTCTACCTTTTGATCATTAGTGCAAACGTTGTTATAGCAAATAAACATTCGACGAACTGAAAATTCTATCAAATGATATTATACAAAGTGATGATTTTCTCAAACGTTGTTCGATTTAGTAATATTATATCAAACGTTGTTCGATCAAACAAGGGTAAACCCAGATTTATACATCCTTCAGACCTTGTGAAACCAAAACATTTACAAGTCTAATTAACGACGACCTAGAACGCGTAATAAACTGGTCAGACATGAACGGTCTTGTCTTGAACCCTGCTAAGACCAAATACATTGTTCTGGGTACTAAGGCACAGGTAACGCAAGTCAACTCTCATAAACACGATCTTAAAATTAAGGAATCTGGAATTGAACAAGTGGATGAAGCAAGAAACTTAGGAGTGATAATGGATGGTAATTTGAAGTTTGAGAAGCATGTTCTAAACATTGTTAAACAATGCTACTTCCGACTTAAGGTACTGTACCAAATAAGACAATTTCTGAACGAGGACTTGCGAAAACATCTGTGCGAGTCCCTCATTCTTTCAAAATTGAATTACGCAGATACAGTGATTGGAACATGCCTGTTGGGTCGAACCAAACGGCTGATTCAGCGCGTACAGAACTCTTGCGCCAGATACTGTTTTTATATCCCTCGCAGGGCTCACGTGACTCCATATCTAAATCAAACCAATCTCCTGAATATGGAATCGCGTCGTTCGTTACATTTTGCGACTCTAATTTTTGGAGTGATTAAGAACCAAAGTCCACCCTACCTTTTTAAAAAGCTACAGTTCACTCAACGTCAGTCACGAGTCACTGATCGCCTTATCAGGTACACCATATAGAACGGCAGCGTTTCGTGGTAGTTTCCGGTACAGCGCAACAAAGTGTTGGAACAACATCCCGCCACCAATAAGAAAATCATTAACAGTCAGCATCTTTAAGGCAAAGTATAAGAACCACCTTTTGACCGTCTTGGTGTAATTGGTTGAGAAGTCGGCTACTACACCAAGGGTCGCGGGTTCGATCCCCGCACAGTACAAACATTTGTGTGCATGAACATGTCTGTTTGTATTGGTCTGGGTGTTTCCTATGTATATTAAGTATGTATTTACAAAAGAAAAAGTATTTAAGTATGTTTATCCGTTGTCTAGTATCCATAATAACGGACTATAATTAGCCTACTTAGGACTAGATGGCGCTGTGTGGAAAAATGTCTAAGGATGTCTAAGGATATTTACTAATGATTCAAAAAAATTGTACTAATTAGAAATGAGGAATTACGCTCCATTGTAAACTCCACTTAGAGGTATTACTTGAATGATTGAGCTTCGCATGCAAACTGATTAAAAATAAGTATATTGTGTTTGTCGGCAGGACTGCGGCGTCGTCGTGCGCCGGTGTAGCAATATTGTAAACGCCACGTGCACCGATCACGCCACCGAGCCACGGTAAAGTAATATAACAGTAATATGACTCGGCCCCGTCCTTGAGTTAAGTGCCTACTGCCGCGCGGTCCGTCGCCACGCGATAGGGCTGCCGCCTGTAGTATTTGAAAACATCCGGATACTTGTTTCTTTCTTGTTTTGAAATTGTTTTTTGTGATGGTAAATATTGTATTTGTATTTAAAGAAATGAAATTCGTATGTGAATGGAAACAGGATATATTCCATAAAGCACGCTAAGTTGGTTTAAAATTTTGTATCTAAAAAGCGAAGTTCAACACATTAAATATTGACTATTTTATCTTAATACCTACCTGCAATCAACCAAATTTTGCGGCGGACTAGCTATGTAAGAAAACTATTGCGTGAGCTAAAACTATCCTTTAAGTACTCGCAGAGTAGATATTATGTAGGTAGGTACATAATCTCACTACCAATTGATACATATCGTGCGCACAATGAAACTCCGACTTAAGGACATTCATTCACCCGGTGTTGATTTAAACTATAAACCCGCAAATTTTAATGCAAGCGTGAAGTATCACAAATTACCTACCTACTTATCTAACCTGCCTATTTAATCTTCCGCGGAACCATCTATTTCACTGTGTCTGTCACTATTCTTCAGCCTGTCTACTCATTTATTCAATAATCCAGGTGTAGGTATTACTTGGAGGAAAAAACGAAATACCTGTCTTTAAAAAAAATATAACAAATTACGTGCTATTATGTAGGTACGTAACGAAACATTTTAAACTTACCTTTCGGAGTTTCCCGGTAATTTAAAGAATGATATCTCTGGGTGCGTTCTTGATGAATTTAAACAACCAAACACAGCACAATAAACTCTTTTACCCTGCTCTGACATAGCACATTTACAATATTATGTTTCCAAATTGCACAAAACACACAAAACTGTCCGTCCGATACTGCACGGCGCGCGGCGCATTCGCGACTGAATCAGCCTAAGATCAGCCTAGCGCCGGGGCGCGTAGGTATAACTGGCGTTCCGCCCGCTTGTATGTAGTCATGTTACTGTTATATTACTTTACCGTGACCGAGCGCTCCCCACCGCCCCCACTCTACTCAACTTGTTTTGCTACGGGTATAAAAGGGCCGCACGGCAACGGAGCGGGCAGTAAGGGCACAGTAAAGGAATATAACAGTATTGTGACTTCGACCAAGCGGACGGAACGCAAGTTATACCTACGCGCCCCGGTTACGAGGGTGATACGATGGCTGTCAGTCGCGAATGCGCCGCGCGGCCCGCGCGCCGTGCAGTGTCGGACGGACAGTTTTGTGTGGTTTGTACCATTTTGTGAACATAACATTGTAAATGTACTATGGCAGGGCAAGTTTTTTTTTTTATTGTGTTGTGTTGGTTGTTTAAATTCATCAAGAACGCACCCAGAGATATTATTCTTTACATTACCGACAAACTGCGGATGGTACGAGTACCTAAGTTTAAAATGTTTTGTTACGTACCTACATAATAAATAACACGTAATTTGTTACAATATTTTTAGAGACGCTTGTATTTCGCTTTATCCTCCGAGTAATACTCCTAGATGATTGAATAAATGAGTTGACAGGGTGAAGGATAGTGACAGACAAGTGAAATAGGTGGTTCAGCGGTAGATAGAATAGGTAGGTTGGATAAGTAATTCGTGAAGTACGCTTGCATTAAAATTTGCGGGTTCACGGTTTAATTTCACCACACCGGGCGCACGACGTGTCAATTGGTAGTGAAATTATGGACCTACATACCTACTCTTCAAGTAAGGGATTTGCTAACGCAATAGTTTTATAGCTAGTTACTAGCTTCTGGCCGCCGGCCTACGGCCGACTCGCGGCCATAAGCTAGGTCTGCGACGCTGGCCGCTCCGGGGCTTCGCCCCTCCCGCGGCTGCGAGGCCCCCGGGGGCCTCGCCGCAGCTCGGCCTTCGGCCTCGCATTTGTGTGACGATGGGGTTGCAGTTTCGCGAATGGCGCTCTCGTTCTTTTCTGGGTAGTTGGTGTTTTAGCAAAAGAATCCTAGTGCGGGGTTGGGCGCTCCGGGCTTCGCCCTCCCGCGGCCGCGAGGCCCTAGGGGGCCTCGCCGCAGCTCGGCCTTCGGCCTCGCAGTTGCTTGTAATTGGCGTCTATTTTCTGGGACAAAAGCTCTCGTCCTTTTCTGGGTGGTTGTTGTTTTAGCAAAAGGATCCTAGTGCGGACGCTCAGCCTACGGCTTCGCGAAGTTACTTGAAGGTCGATGATGGACGCTCCGGGCTTCGCCCTACGCGGAGTTCGGCCTCTGGCCTCACAGTCGAAGCTCGGCCTGCGGCCTCGCTGGGGGTTGAATGCCAACGCTTCGGGCTGCGCCCTACGCGTAGTTCGGCCTTCGGCCTCACACTCGGAGCTCGGCCTCCGGCCTCGCCTTTTAGTAACTGAGGTAATTAACTTTGGGCTTCACCGTGTGCGGGCGCTCAGCCTACGGCTTCGCGAAGTTAGTTGGGCCGTCGTTGGGGGACGCTCCGGGCTTCGCCCTACGCGGAGTTCGGCCTTCGGCCTCGCAAGTTTTTCGATGATTGGTGGGAAATTCACAAGATTTTTATATACAAAGTAGCATTTTCAATGACTCCCAGTACATTGAGTATGGGATGTCTTAGTATGGCTGGTCAAAAGTTTACTGCCATTTATCCGTACTTCAAGGGGGTTAACTACCCTTAAATGGGTGAAATCGTTAAAAAAGGATAGTTTTGAACAGCATGACATACTTTTTTTTTAAAAACAAAGCAATTTTGTTTTTCGGGTAAATCTCAGAAATTACCCTGAAAATGGGGTAATTTTTTTTCACCATACTGTAGACCTTACTAAATCTAACAAAAAACTCAAATAACATTTTCCTGTAAAATTACGCCAACTACCTGGTAAAACAACTTTAGTAAATTTTTAAATTGGCATATTTTGAAATGGCCGCCAGTGTACCTGCCATATTGAATTCTTGACATTTTACACTTTTGGTGCAATCTCAGTTATATTGCACGAAAAACTGTATCATTAGTTTTTTTCTATCTTGCATACAACTCCCTTAAGAGACCTTCAAAGTGACCCCTTCCAAAAAAAAGTTTTAATTCTCATTTCCAGTGTTGCCAGTTGATTTTGATAAAAATGGTCAAATGTCATTTAAATGGTCGCACTTAACCACCTTAGGGCGTTTTTATTGCTGAAATGTCTTTATTTCTATTTTCGACTTTTTCGGGCCATTTCTCAAAAACTACTAAAGCTACCAAAAATATTTTGTAACCTGGCAACCCGCAAGCAAGAGCTACACGATTGGCCAGTACATTACATCCCTCTCAAAAATTGGCAACACCCAAAAAAGCTCAAAAAACAGTTTGAAAATCGCAAACTTTTCACAAAATGGCCGCCAGCTCGTCCGCCATCTTGAAATTCAGAAATCCCGTATTTTTCCCATAATCTGGACTATATATGGCAACACTTGGCGTTTTCACTTTTTCTCTCCCATATGCGGAAGTGTCCGTCACTAACTTTAAAGACACCCATGTCGAAAATTTTATTTTCTACCAAAGCTCCCAGTGTTGCCAGTCGATTTTTGCAAAAATACTAAAAGGTCATTAGGGACCTGAGTTGCCATAAAACTGCATTCAAGTTTTTTTGACAGCTGTCATATTTCTCATTTCAACTTTCCCGAGCCCTATCCCAAAAACTACCATGAATTTGGTAGAAATTCACATTCATGGCAATACTCGAATAAATTACCCACAATCGGTGCATACTATGAAAAACGCTCAAGTGTTGCCATCTACCAGAAAAATCACTTCAAAAATGGTCGTTTTCGCTGATCGGAACAAAATGGCCGCCAGCGCCGCCGCCATCTTGGATTTTTATAATCTGTGGATGAGGATGTCAAGTGGACTATACAAGCAACACTACAAAAGAAAAATTTTGAAAATTGAACAGAAACTCACTTCACTATGACATCGCAAAAACCACTCTAAAACCCGTTTTTCAATCCAAGATGGCGGCCTGGGGACGTTCTTTTTTAAAAAAAATATTTTTTCAAAATACTCAATTTGGACATGGCAACACCCAGTTAAAAAAGAAAAAATTCAGCGCCACAAACAAAAAAGTTGATGTTTGAAAAAAAGACGCCATCTTGTTTTTTGAAAAAAAAAAACTGAAAAATCTGCGTTGATAAAAATAACAAAAATTCCCAAAAAGTGAGAATGACCCTAAAACACCTCAAAACAACTGAAAAACACCCCTGATCAGTCAGTGAGTGAGTCAGTCAGTCAGTGGTAATCGAGCTTTATATATTATAGATAGCTAGTCCACCGCAAAATTTGGTTCATTGTAGGTATTAAGATAGGTCTTTCAAAAAATTACGCTCTAAGTGATTTTACTTCCTATTAATATTGTAAATGCGAAAGTTTGTGAGGATGTATGTATGATCCTTTTTTCACATCAACACATCCTTTTTCATTAACATACGAATTTCATTTATTTAAATAGAAATACAATATTTACCATAACAAAAAACAATTTCAAAACAAGAAAGAAACAAGTAGGTATCCGGATGTTTTAAATTACTACAGGCGGCAGCCCTATCGCGTGGCGACGAACCGCGCGGCTCTAGGCACTTAACTCAAGGACGGGGCCGAGTCATATTACTGTTATATTACTTTACCGTGGTAAGGGGTTGTGAGCCTTCCGCTCACCCCATTGCCCGGTAAAGCTGTGAAAGTCACACCTTGGACTAACAGCTAGTCAATTCAAAAAAAAAAAAAAAAAAGGAGCGGGCAGTCTTGGCTCTGGCGTGGCTCGGTGCACTGGTTGTACTAAAGCTAGCTTAACCTAGACACTCTTGGATAATTAATTTAATTGTTAATTATTATCATTAATTATAAAAATGGCCTGTTGCCATTTATAATTAATAAAACTATCCTCCCTTATGGTAAAACCTTGATAGTTGGATATTAAGGGTTAAGGTGTATTTTCAGTTGATTGTAATTAAGAGATTAAAACTTTATCTATCTCGACATCACAGACTTCTTATTCAGCATGACCTACCCACTTCCTACATGTTTATTATGTAGGTATTGAATGTACGAGTATTGTTATGTTTGGAATGTGTCGTACTTTACGTTATTATATTTTTTTTGTTCATCCCATTCATTCACTGTAATTCTGTAATTTGGCTTTGTTATTTTTTTTTTCTTTTTTTTACTTTTTTTGATGAACTCTGTTCACTGTTGGGCTGACGTATCTATCTTTAAAATATGGCATCCGCAGAATACCAGTGGTCGTGACGAGCTCTGCCGTCGCGGCCGTATACTGAGCGGAGACCATTTTGGCACATAATGTCGCAATAATTATTTTTGTTATACCATAATATGTATGTTAAATAGGTTTTAGTAAATTTGTTTGTTTTTGTTTTGTTAACATTGCTCTTTTTGTATTTTGTGTGTATGTGTACCAAATAAACGTTTTTCTATTTCTATATTCTATTTCTATATAATTGTGTTTCGGGGGTTGCCTAGGAAGGAGCAGAACCAGCCCCCCGTAGTAGTTTCCCTACCACCTTTTTTTTTTTTTTTTTCTCGATGTAAAAAATGCATTTACGCACTATCCCACCCCTCGGGGAAGGGGTGGGGGTGTGTGGGACTCGCCCACCTCTGAAGGAGGTGGGAATACCGCACTAAAAATACACCGGTATACCTGCACCGCTTACGGGACGGCATGGCTCTGATCGATTGCCACATCGTCCCTGCGGCGGCCCGGCCTCCACGCCGGGCCTCCTCACGCCACGGGGGGCATCCTGATATACGAGGACACCCCCAGACGAGGACACCGTGCAATGGGGATTGGACTCCCCAGCCCGCACCCCTGGTGTCACTTTTAGGGAGCAGGAATGACACAACGGTTAAACCGCCGCATTCTCGCCCCCCGCCGTCTACGTCGGAGAGGCGCCGCTAGAGGATCATCCTCACGGGCCCTCTCCGCGGCCTCCTTCTGTGACATAACGTCGTCACAGAAGGCGACCATCCCCCCCCATGCCTCATCGCTGCCTAGCATACTATCGATGATCCTCGGCAGCAAGAGGTCTGGGCCCACCTTGGCCATTAGAGCGCGGCGCTGTACCGCCCATGCAGGACACACCTGAAGTGTGTGCTGGGCGGTATCCTCAGGCGCGCCGCACTCATGACACCGAGGTGTCGGCTCGCGTCTCGCGACCCTGTGCAGATACTTTCCGAAGCACCCATGGCCGGAAAGTACCTGCACCAGCCGATATCTCATCGGCCCTCCGTCGCGCCGGACCGACGACCGGAGGACCGGACGGATCGCGTCTATCGGCCATTGGCCGAAGAGCGGATCCGCCAGGTCCTCCTCCCAAAGACGCAGGACCTCTTCTTGCGCCCGCTGCCTAACCACCTCTACTTCTTCGAGGCAGGGGCGCTCACGTCTTGCTCTCGCGGCTGCCCGATACCTGTAAACAGACTTTATTACCTGGGCTTCCAATTCCCACGGGGGCATGCCTGCCAGAAGGCAAGCAGCCCCCGCAGAAATTGTCCGGTACCCTCGAATCACCCTCACCGCCATGGTCCTCTGAGGACCACGCAACAGCCTTCTGTTGCGAGCGGTGAGAGCATCCACCCAGATAGGCGCCCCGTAAAGCGCCATGCTTCGGAGGATGCCGGCGTAAAGGCGCCGGCACGTCTGGTCTGGGCCGCGTTCATTAGGCAGAAGGCGACCCAGAGCCCCCGCAGCGCGAATGAGACGGGGCGCGAGGCGGTTGAAGTGCTCTTCAAACCGCCACCGCCCGTCCAGAATCAGGCCCAGATATTTCATCTGGGCCGACACCTTCAACTCCGCGTCATTAATTCGAACCGAGGCGCCGGGCGGTGGTCCCTGCCGAGGTCCATGAAAAAGGAGGACCTCGGTCTTACTGAGAGCCACTTTTAAGCCCAGCGCCTCGATTCGGCCGATGACAAGGCTGGCGCTCACCTCCGCCAGCCTTTTTGCCTCGGCAAAAACCCCCCCCGTGGCTACGACAAGGGTGTCATCCGCGTAGCAAATGACACGCACCCTAGGTGGGAGCGTGCCGCGGAGCACCCAGTCGTAGCCAATGTTCCACAACAGGGGCCCGAGAACGGACCCCTGGGGAACCCCACAAGTCACCGGCCGACGGACCAAGACGCCGTCGGCCCCCTCAAACAACACCTCTCGGCCGCGGAGGTAGTCCTCCAACAGCCTTCGGAGGTAGAGAGGCACTCCGAAATAACGGAGTGCCTCTCTAATCACCCCGAAGGGCAGGCTGTTGAAGGCGTTGGCGATATCTAGAGATATCGCCAACGACCTCTCCCCACGACCGGAGGCTGCAGTCGTCTCCTCCTTCAGGAGGGACAGGGCGTCGAGGGTCGAGTGACCTGCCCTGAACCCGAACTGCACCGGCGACAGATCCGGCCCCACCTCCTTCAGGTGTTGGATGAGACGGAAGGAAATAATTCGTTCGAACGATTTCCCCGTCTCATCCAACAAGACGATTGGCCGGTACGCGCCGGCCTCACCCGGAGGCCTCCCCTCCTTCGGGAGAAGACACAGTGCCGTCGCGAGCGCTGCGTCGTACAATTCCCGAAGCTGTCCCCCCAGATGGGCCAAGGCCAGGGCCAAGACCTTGCCCGGCACCCCGTCAGGCCCCGGGGCCTTCTTCCTCGCCTTGAGCCGATCCACCACCACCGCCATCTCCTCGTCGGGGACTGGTGGGATCGACTCGTCGGCCAAGGCAGGCACGGGAGGAGCCATAGTCGGAGGGGTGTGCATTGGGGGCTCTGGGAAAAGCTCCCGCACGACCCGCTCCAACAGCTCCGTCTGAAGGGTCTCGATCACAGGGGGACCATTATTGCGGAGCTTCTTACGCGCCGCCTTGTATGGCCTCCCCCATGGGTCCCTATCGAGATCCTCCAACATCTCCTCATGTGCCCTGGACTTGGCCTGGCATATGGCCAGCTGTAATGCCTTCTTATCGGTGATATAAGTGGCATACAGCTGGCCTTCCCGCTCCAGGTCACGCCTCCGACGGCGGAGCGCCCTGGTGAACGCCCTCCTCGACAGCGAGCACTGCTGCCGAAGAAGGGCGATCTCCTCCGACCACCAGTAAACCTGGTGACGCCGCGGAGGTGGCCCCTTCACCTTTGGCATGGCGGCGCTGCAGACCCCGGACATGATGTCGCGGAATCCGCAAGCCGCCTCGTCGACCCCCGTGGTGACAGGGGGGGCACACCAAGCCGCCACTATGGCGGCCTCCTCCGCAAGTTCCCGGTCGAGCTTGGTCATCGCCCACCGGGGGAAGGAGGAGTGCCCCGTCTGTCTTAGCGGCCCTGGGGAGCCGCTGGAGGTAGAGACGTCGAACCTAATATATTTATGGTCCGACATTGTCTCCACCTCACTCAGCACCCGCCAGTTCTGGACACGGTGTGCTAGAGAAGGGGTGGCGAACGTTAAGTCCACCACGGACCCCCCTCCTCTACGCACACACGTTTGTGATGTCCCCCTGTTAAGGAGGGACAACCCAGAACCGACGGCCCAGTCCTCAACGGCCAGGCCCCAGGGACTCGTTCTCACGCTCCCCCAGAGGGTCGACCACGAGTTGAGGTCGCCCATGACCAAAACTGGGAGAGGTGCCAACCGCCGGATAACCGGCCCAAGGTCCCTCAGGAAGGCCTCTAGGTGGGCCAGACCTCTGTTTGGGGAGACATACACGCCAACGATGGCAATGCCTCCCCATGTAGCAGCGACGTAGCCGGGACCCCGTTCCTTCGGAACGAGGATGTTTCGGCTTGCCGCCGCCACGATCGCCACAGAACCGTTTGTGTCTCCAGCCCATAAGGGCTGAGAGGGCACAAAATACGGCTCTGCGACTACCGCCACGTCAATCTCCCACTGCGCCATGGACTGGATTAGTAAATCCTGGGCCGCGGCGCAGTGGTTGAGGTTCGTCTGGAGGAAACTGCTATGCCGAGTGTAACTCATAGTTGCATGGCAGTTTCCTCTGACGCTGACGTGCGCGTCCCGCTAGTGGCCTGGGTCCGATTGGCCGCCCTCGATTTGATGGCGGGAGGACAACAGCTCCTCCCACCCATCGTGTGCCCAGAGGGCTTGCCCGCATCGGCGCAGACCGCGCAGCGAGCCTTCGCCGTGCATCCGGCGGCTTTGTGGCCCGGCTCACCACACCGGAAGCACAGCTCGTCCCGCTGCTTGTCGGACGGGCAGAGCTGCCGAGTGTGCCCGATGCCCATGCACTTGAAGCACCTCAAAGGAAGTGCTTCAAGGGCCTGGACCTGCGCACAGCTCCACCCAACCAACAAACGGCCGCCGGCCAGAACGGTCTTGGCCGCAGCCACGGGGCATTTCCCTACCACCTACTACTTCAGTACTTACTAACTTAACTGGGGTTGGTGTGGTTTGGTCACAGTGTTATTTCGCCACCAAAAAGAATATTGTGTTATTTGGTCACAGCTTTATTTAATTTAATTGACCGTGTAGTTTCGTCACAATGCTAAAGTACAGTCCGTATCACAATTTGAACTAAAAGTAAGTAACTTTAGGTAAAGAACTCCTAGTGATTTGAACTGAATCAACACATTAACAATGGATTGAAAACTAATCTCAATCTATGTATCCATCTATACTAATAATAGCTGAAGAGTTTGTTTGTTTGAACGGACTAATCTCAGGAAGTAGTGGTTCGAATAGAAAAAATATTTTGTGTTCAATAGTTTATTTATCGAAAAAGTTTACAGGCTATATAACACAACACTATGCTCAGTAGGAGTCCAGACGCATGAAGTCGCATGCCACCGCTAGTGTACCTGTAAAAGTTCAATTCCATTTAAGTATATTTATTCAAGTAGACGGTACTTTCGAATCGACAAGAATCCTAAAAAATACATACACATAATACCTAATACGATTTATAAACAATACATGTAATTAATGTGACTACCACCTGTGTCGGAAGATTGTTTCTACTGAGAACACCCGACCAGAAACTCAGCAGTTACCTACTCTTTTTAGAGTAAAGAGTAGGTACAGTCAACGGCACATCAGGCTACCTATTTCCCTTTTTTATCCTGCTCTTGCCAAATATCATTTCTTTGCAATAGAGCATGTACCGTAGGACTGACCGGAAATGGGTAGGATAACGTGATGTGCCATTCACCGTACACTCACTTATTGTTTGCTTACATTTAACTTCGAAAACATATAACTTTTACACTTCACATACAAAAGCCCCTTTTACACTTGATGCCTAATGTCTTCTTCTTCCTTTTGACCGTGTTCAACGCAAGGCTGCTCGAATTGTCGGCGACCCTGTTATCTCCGACTGTCTAGACCCTTTGGCGTTACGTAGGGACGTTGCGTTGCGTCCCTATGTGTTCTGTACCGTATATACAATGGGGAGTGCGCCGAAGAGTTATTCAAGATCGTACCGGCCTCTTCCTTCCATCACCGCACAACGCGTCATAAGCTGAAGTTCCATGCTCATCACCTGGACGGTTGGCGCTCTTCAACTGTGCGATTCACGCGTCACTTTTTACCACGTACAGCTAAAATATGGAACGGTCTTCCAGCGGCGGTGTTTCCGGAAAAGTATGACATCGGGGCCTTCAAGAAAAGAGCGTATTCCTTTTTGAAAGGCAAGCAACGCATCTCGTGACACCTATGGTGTTGCAGTTGTCCATGGGCGGAGGTGATTACTTTCCATCAGGTGACCCTCTAGCTCGTTTGCTCCCTATCACATAAAAAAAAAAAAACTTACGGTCTATAATAGATGTTGGGGAGTCCCTTGACGCCCAGTCCAGTCACTTTGTAGGTATAGCCTCCTATCGGCTCATTGCCTGCGAAGTTTGCGCTCGTGACGAAGAGGATGTCGTAGTTGGGGCCGCCGAAGGTAGCGGAGGTCACGTCTCCCACTGGGAGGTACACCTTGCGGAGGAGGCGGCTGGTGCGGGGGTCAATCTGAAACATGTTTGATGCACAATCATGCGGACCGAATCAAGGTAAACGATGTTAACGCTCTGGGGATTAAGAGCAAAGCCAGACATCGTCAGCTCATTAACATAACATACGCTCATGAATAGTAGTTTCCCAAACGGAGTATTCAGAGGCAAACTGGTTAGGTACCTAAGTATTGCCGTTATTGTGAACGGAGCATTCTTCTGAGTGTCGGATTTTAATCAAGTAGGTAGGTGTCAATGGACGGACTCTGAGGCTGGACGAACATCTGGCTCAGTTGGAAGTGGAGCTGGAAAACATTAGGTGGCATATCCTACGGTTATGTGAAGTCCGAAGAGAGGGCGAGGACACTGTAACCCTGAACTCCGGCCACCTTCTGTACTTCCGCGAGGGCGACCAACAGTCCCAGGGTGGCGTGGGATTTCTCGTCCATAAGTCCCTCTCCAACAATGTTGAAGAAATCTCCAGTGTGTCGACCAGGGTGGCGTACCTGATACTTCGGTTATCCAAGCGATATACCTTGAAAGTTATACAGGTTTACGCACCGACTTCGGCACATCAGGATGAAGAAGTGGAAGGTATGTACGAGGACATATCACGTGCCTTAAACACTTCAACCAAGGCCCACTTCAACGTTGTTATGGGGGACTTTAACGGCAAAGTAGGCATCCAGAACTGCGGCGAGTCCAAAGTGGGCCCTCATGGTTTTGGGGTGAGGAATCACAGGGGGCAAATGCTAGTCAACTTCCTTGAGCAAGAAGGGCTCTTCTTAATGAATTCGTTCTTTAAGAAAAAGCCCCAGAGGAAGTGGACATGGCGAAGCCCCGACGCTGTGACAAAAAACGAGATTGACTTCATCATGACTGACAAAAAACACATATTCAGGGATGTTTCCGTGATCAATAGGTTTAACACCGGTTCTGATCACAGACTCGTACGAGGCTCCCTGAATATCAATCTCAAGCTTGAGAGGAGTCGTCTGATGAAGTCCACGCTCCGACCAAATCCCCTTCAAATCATGGCGGGCTCAGAGACGTTTCAAGACCTTCTTGGAACCAGATTCGCTGCTTTGGAACCTACCGATGACGTAGACGAGACCCTACAGAACGTGGTTGACGCGCTGAAAGATGAGGGCATGAAGTTCTGTCGAACACAGCGTACAGGCAGGAGGTCAAATCTCTCGGATGAGACTCTACGGCTTTTGGCGATACGGCGGGAAAACGTTGCAGCTTCACCGTCAGAGCGGTCGACTCTAAACAAGCGTATTGCGAGGATGGTACGATATGACCTTCGGAGCTCCAACACACGCCGTATAGAGCAGGCAATAGAGCAAAACCGAGGGTCCAAGGTATTCATTCAGCAGCTTGGGAGGAGCCACCTGACGAAGCTGACAACGCACAATGGCAGTACCGCACTGTCGAAGCCGGAGATTTTCGCTGAAATTGAGGACTTCTACGGCCGACTGTACGCTCAACATGCACCTCGTATTCAGCGCGACGGTCATGACTCTAGAGCCACCCTAACACGCCACTATACCGATGACTTGGCAGAAATCAGCCAAGACGAGATCGTGCTGGCTCTGAGGCAGCTCAAAAATGGAAAGGCCCCGGGTGAAGACGGAGTTACTTCAGAACTTCTGAAGGCCCGGTGTTCCTGTACTGAAGGAACTACAGCGTCTCTTTAACTCTGTCATTCACTCCGGGAGGACTCCAAAGGCGTGGAACAAGAGCATTGTAGTTCTATTTTTCAAAAAAGGAGACAAGACTCTTCTTAAGAACTACCGACCCATATCACTCTTGAGCCACGTCTACAAGCTGTTTTCCAGAGTCATCACGAACCGCCTTGCTAGGAGACTCGACGAATTCCAGCCTCCAGAGTAGGCCGGGTTTCGAGGAGGATTCGGCACCATAGACCACATCCACACAGTGAGGCAGATTATACAGAAGTCCGAGGAGTATAATCGTCCTCTGTGTCTAGCCTTTGTGGACTATGAAAAGGCCTTTGACTCCATCGAGACGCGGGCGGTCCTGGAATCCCTGCAGCGATGCCAAGTGGACTATCGATACATCGAAGTGCTGAGATGTCTCTATGAAGCTGCTACTATGAGTGTCCAAGTACAGGACCAGCAGTCTGAACCCATCCAGTGGCTTAGAGGAGTGAGACAGGGGGATGTCATATCCCCGAAACTGTTCACTAATGCACTGGAGGATATGTTCAAGACGCTGGACTGGAAAAGTATGGGCATAAACATAAACGGCCAGTACATCTCACACTTACGATTCGCAGACGACATAGTCCTGATGGCGGAGTCGCTCCAGGATCTGCAGCTGATGCTGAACAGCCTAGACTCCTCTTCGCGGCGAATCGGTCTCGGGATGAATTTGGATAAAACCAAAGTCATGATCAATGGACACATTGATCCGGGACCGGTCACTGTCTTCGGTCACCATCTCGAGGTTGTACAGGAATATACCTACCTTGGGCAGATATTTCAGTTGGGTAGAAACAACTTCGAGAGGGAAGCCAAGAGGAGGATTCAGCTGGGTTGGGCAGCGTTCGGAAAACTTCGTCGAGTCTTTTCGTCGCCTATACCACAATGCCTGAAAACTAAGGTTTTCAACCAGTGCGTCCTATCCGTCATGACATACGGAGCCGAAACGTGGACACTCACAGTGGGGTTGATGCACCAGTTCAAGGTCGCTCAGCGAGCTATGGAGAGAGCTATGCTCGGAGTTTCTCTGAAGGATAAAATCCGAAATGAGGTTATCCGACAGAGAACCAGGGTCATCGACATAGCTCTCAGAATAAGTAAGCTAAAGTGGCAGTGGGCTGGTCACATTTTCCGTAGGACGGATAACCGTTGGGGTAAGCGCGTTCTGGAGTGGAGACCACGTCTCGGCAAGCGCAGTGTGGGACGCCCTCCGGCTAGGTGGAGCGACGATTTGCGAAAGGCTGCTGGTAGGAGATGGATGCGTCTAGCCGAAGACAGGGCGCGATGGCGCGCATTAGGGGAGGCCTACGTCCAGCAGTGGACCAGCATAGGCTGATGATGATGATGAGGTAGGTGTATCTACAATATTTTATATCGTACCTGAGCAACGACGCCGGGTCCGACGAGAGCCACCCAGAGGTTGCCGTCGGTGTCAATGGTGTGGCCGTCCGGCGAACCCTCTACGCCATTTGCCTTGAAGTCGAAAATGTACGTCTTGTTGGCTAAAACAAAGGTAACACACGAAACATGTAACAGCACTTTCTACGTTTAAATCATTAAAAACGGGATTGCTACCATGTACTTTTTTTGTTTTGTGTTTCCGATATTTCGGCACTGTTACGAGCCCCATGGTCACAGAGTAACTGGAGATCTTGCGGGTGAAATGTTATTGGCAGACACAGGGCGCTCGCCTACGTCCGACTTTTTGTAGGACCGATTGTCGGCCCGATTCTTATCACCGATTTTGTGACCGACTCAACGCACACCTCCGACTTTTTGTCAGTGGCTATCAAGAGAGAACGCAGAGGAGAAAGGTGGATTTACATAGGAAGGTTTGTGTTTGGCTTTTGAGAAACAGAAGAGAGAAAAGAAAGTTCTGGGTTGATCTAATAATCTCTCAGAGATTATTAAAGGGGTTATTTTATGGTCGTCATGCTGATCTAAGAAATCGACCAGACAAGTTCAATATCGATTTCCATACTAACACTACGTCCTTCCCTAGCAAGTGGTGAGTAGGGGTGATCAATTAAACGAAAAGCACTTATAAAGTCTGCTTTTCTATGTAAGCGCGTAAGCACGCTTAGACTTAAAAGCCGAAATCGTTTTAGGGCCGGCGCCCACTATCGGCATCGGCACGCTTCAGGCTTTTAAGGTGGCAAATAGTAATATACTCTAACATAATGGCAATAAAGTAGAAAATGCCGAAACAGCAGCCTCAAGCGGTATTTTTGTTATTACGAGAACACATCACGGAAATTTCTACTTTATTGCCATAATGTTAAAGTATATTGCTATTTGCCACCTTAAAATCCTGAAGCGTGCCGATGCCGATAGTGGGCGCCGGCCCTAAGTCTTTTCGTTGTAAAATTCATACAACTCACGCCATCTATATTTTCCGCGCTAAATAACACTTACGAGAATTACTCTATGCTTAATGGCGATGAAAAAACGCCATCTTGCTTTTCTTTTGGTCTACAAAAAAAAAGATTTTAGACCTTGTTGTTTATTGGTTAAGTAGGTAAGGTTGAACTTTTTTCAATCAGCTATGCTATTCCGGTGGTCGCCGAGACTCACTTCGCTTGTGCGAGGTAACTTTAAAATTCCATTCCTTCGCCACCGTCGTCGTTTGAGAGAAAATAACTAAGCGAAAAAACACTTTTTGATTATTTACATACAAAATGAGAGAAAATACTAATTCAAAGTCAAGCGTATTGATGATTGAGGTAATCTCATTTCAACATCGATGCTCGCACGTGCGATGTGCACCGCCGGAATAGCACGGCAGTTCCGCTTTTTCTGTTTATTGACGTTGACGGTGATTGGCAATTTGATAGTACCTACTTGTTGTTTGTTTGTTGCTCGGAATTATAATTGTACATAGTGAATAAAATTGTAAGTATGTACTTTTAAGCACGCCTGAAAAAACAAATTTATTTTCTTTTTAAAACCTATTTCTAAATACGAAATAAAACCTAATTTCAGACAGTCCTAAGCCTGTCAAGTACGAAGGAAATTTCATTCATTGTTGTAGCAAAGAAATAAGCCACATGCATGTTTTTACTTTTTAAGACGCTTAAATTTTACCTATTTAAACGTTTTTCTAAACGATTATTTTAATCAATTACACGCTAAGTGGCAAAAAAGCGTTTTAGGTGAAAAGCTCTTTTTAAGCACGTTTTTTAAAAAATCACAACGTGTTAACCCCGTTTTTTCCTTGAGTCGGTGGTGAGTCGGTGGAGAGTCGGTGGGTGAGTAGGTAGTGTGCGTTGATACATACCTTTCCGAACGTTCTATTTGTCGCCGACAATCGGATCGGTCGGGATGCACCGATTTTATTTTTGACAGACTTTTTATCGGACGTGTGCGTTGCTCCAATGCTATCAGTACGTTCTATTTTCTCCTACAAAACATCGGTCACCGATTGTCGGACGTGGGCGAGCACCCATATCGGTCTACCCTCCTTCGAATTCTTTTATTACGTTCGCCGGCGGTACCACTGTTCACAAACTCACTATTGTCTCGCACCACCCGTGCTATTCCGGAGGTGCACATCGGACATCACTTCACATCTTGGTGCTTCAGGCTTACCTCAATCATCAATACGCTTTACTTTGAATTAGTATTTTCTCTCATTTTGTATGTAAATAATTAAAAATTATATTTGGCTTAGTTATTTTCTCTGTAACGACCACAGTAGCAAAGAAATTGAATTTTAAAGTTCACTAACCCGAGCGAAGGGAGTTTTGGCGTCCGCCGGAATAGCATAGCATGTTCTCGACACACAACACTTACAGTATCTGCACGCGAAACGACACTTTGTTTGTTTTTCCGGTTTTTGAACTTCCTAATCACTGGATTCCAGACACTTGACAATTTAAACCCGTCTTCACCATTGAAATTCTTGTGTTTAGAGATTTCAATCGCCTCTCTAACCAATCTCGGTATTTAATGGCGTTCTTTCGAAATGATCTGAGGGTTATGAAACTCAATCTAGTGATTCGGACCCGAATCTAACAAATGCTCCGCTATTGCCGACTTTTGTCTGTCGTTGTACCTGACCGCTTTTATGTGCTCCCTCATTCGGCACGCTACAGTACGTCTTGTTTGGCCAATGTATGAACTACCACAACTGCAGCCAGTTTTATGGCTGCAGTTGTGGTAGTTCCTACATGCAATATGACACCTGGTTTTTCTTATGGAAGGTTGTCTTTTGGCTATCGAAGGCATTGTGCCACTTTCCTTAAAAAAGGTACATGGTAGCAATCCCGTTTTTAATGATTTAAATGTTAGTGACCATGAAAGTTTAAAGAAATATACTTTCTACATTTATTTTAAAATTCATATTTAACAATATTTCACAAACTACTTATAAAAAAAGCATTTTAATAGATTCACCCCTCAATTCACAAACATAAATTAAAATGCCGTTTCATTTTCAGTTCTATAAACAATTTACTGGATGGCATGAGTTTGATGACGTGCTCAACTCTGACTGTTGTTCGTGAATTTCTAAGGGTTTGTAAGTTTTACTTACAAATATTTCCAGTCTCCACGTCATAATCGTATCTCCTGATGTTGTACTCGAACGAGTCGGTGTAGTAGAAAGCCTTCTCCTTGAGATCCCAGGAAAGGCCGTTAGCGACTGAGATGTTGGTTTCCACTTTCGTGATTGTGTTACCATCTAGCCGGTACAGGGAGCCTAAATCCGGCAGAACAGTAGGACCTTCCATGATCTCACGGCCCATTGTCCCTGTAATATTTTTTCTGTTAGATTTCAACATAAAATTTTTTGCTTAGTAGAAAAAGATAGTAGAGGAACCATTAAATGAACGATTAAGGGTTTTTTGTTACTTTGAGTAGGGTAGAGGAACCAAAAGATGAACGACCCCCAATAGATGAACGATCGATAGAAATAATTCGATAAAAAATAGTTGCTCCTTTCTTTTGTGAAATATATATATATTTAATGAAGTACCCTTTTTCTTCCTAACACCATTAAAATATTGACACAAATATCACGGAAGCGCTTACAATCGGCTGTTTCGCAAGCTGTTCCTGGCAAAAAACAGTTTTCTATGGAAACCTACTTAAGGTGCGCAGCCTCCACGCTTAAGCATAATGTTAAGTCAAACACGTAATAACAGCTGTGTTTGAATGGTTTCGGTTTTATTAAAATCTTTATATGTTTAGTTTCCATTGCTTTGTAGCAGATTTACATTATTTAGCATATATTTCGAGAAATTTACTGTTCAAGTAATGGATTCAATTTTGTCCTTTGGATCCAATGAATGAACGGCGTTCAACTAATGGAGGGAGTGCTTATATTTACAGACTTCGTTAACCTAATAAATCATTTTGGAAGTCTAGCTAAGACCGTTTAAATTAGTTAACAGAAGTATTATGAAGTCACCTACCAAAAGTTAAACATAGATTGTTGGTTTTTGTTGAGTTTCACGACAATTATAATATTATTATTTTAGTATGAAACCGTTCATTGTTCAACTTTTGAATTGATACCCCAAAACTTGAACCACATAATGAGGTTTGAATTTCAGACGTGTAACTATCCTAAATTCGATCGTTGTCTATTGATGTCTAAGTAAGAGTGGGATCGCCTAAAAATAATTATTTCTATAATGATATTTAAATAAAGATTTGATTTTTAAATAAAGAGGTAGATGAATTCTTTAAAGTACTCCAGAAACAACAACAAAACGGAGTTTAGAAGTACAGATTTTCGCGTCAATGTGTTTACATGATGATATATAATATAGAAAACGACTTATTCATAAGATCTACTTTAGTTTATTGCTTATTAAAGAATTCCAATAACATTTACCCCATATTTATAACCGTTAAAATGGTAGTTCATCTATTGGGTTCAAAATGTTCATAATTGGGGCACACTGTTCATCTTTAGGGCCAAAAGCAAAAGTTTTATAAAAAACATTTTTTCATGAATAACTGGTAGATTTTGGGCATTATTTTCTTAAACTAATAGAATCTTGAGTATATACCGAAAACATTAAAAAATAACAGCAAGTGCAAACAGCTTGAAAAGGGCGAGAAAAAAATACTCAAAGTTACAAAGAACGCTTAATCGTTCATTTAATGCTTCCTCTACCCTATTTTTTTCTCGGCCTTTTCGAGCTGTTTGCACATGCTGTTATTATTTTATATTTTCGAAATATACTTAAGATTCTATTATTTGAAGAAAATAAATAAATCAATCAATAAAAACTAATGGATGGATTTCAATGAAACTTTACATTATACAGCTTATGCATCGGAAAAGGATAAAGGCTACAATTTATAAAGATATTTTATTTTTTTTGACCTAAGTCCAAGGGGACAAAGTAGCGGGCAGCCGCTTGTCATCAATCAAATAATTATTTGTAGTCGTTCACACTCTAATAACGAGTTGGTTTCTTTGAGATTAACTAACAACGTTCGAATTTAGTAAAGTTCAATGTGTGAAATTCAAACCTCAATAAGTGGTTCAAGTTTTGGGGTACAGTATCAATTCATAAGTTGAACAATGAACGGTTTCATACTAAAGTAATTGTCTTGAAACTCATCAAAAACCTAGACAATATTTGTTCAACTTTTGGTAGGTGACTTCATAATACTTCCATTATCTAATTTAAACGGCTTTAGACTGTAAATATAAGCACGCTCTCCATTAGTTGAACGCCGTCCATTTATTGGATCCAAAGGTCAAAATTGAATCCATTACTTGAGCAGTGAATTTCTCGGAAAATATAGTACTTAAATAATGTGAGCTAAAGAGTGTGTAATAAAGCAATTAAAACTAAAAATATAAAGATTTTAATAAAATCAAAACCATTCAAATACAGCTGTTATTAGGTGTTTGACGTAACAGTATGCTTAAGCGTGGACGCTGTTTTCCTCATGTCGGTTTCCATCGAAAACTGTTTTTTGGCAGGAACAGCTTGCGGAACAGCCGATTCTTAGCAAATCCGTGACATTTGTGTCAATATTTTAATGGTGTTGGAAAGAAAAAGGGGCACTTTATTACATAAATAAATATTACACAAAAGAAAGGAGCCATTATTGTTTTATCTGATTATTTCTATCGAACGTTCATCTATTGGGGGTCGTTCATCTTTTGGTTCCTCTACCCTAAACGTATGCCTCATTCATAATTATTTTCTTGACGTGTCATAAATGCTTGTTATAAGCTTACATGAATAAATGTTTTTTTACTAACTTTAATTTAGGGTTAAGCCAATAGACGACTATAGTTGGCGGTTTTTTTGAGCGAGATCTATATGAGATTTAACGTCAGCCACAATTGCATGGCTGGACTGTCTGCTGTTTAAATTGTACATTTGAAAGTTCCAATTTTTGTTAGGCATGCCCTCGATTAGGCCACGTTATGTGGTTAATATTTCATCATGAGTTACCTGCGAAAATGCGGCCCCTGGGGTCGGCCTTCCCGTCGTTGATCCTGGTGGGGATAGGGACGTCTTCGTCGGTCTCAGCGACTACTCGTACCACCTCAGCCTTGCTGCCATCCTTGCCGTCCCACTGAACGATCGCAAATTGGCGCTCTAGGCCAACTATGAACTGGTCCGTGGTACCCTCCACGTTCACGATGAAGCCAGGCTGGCCGTCTGAGGAATTTTAAAATATTAAGAAAAATAAATAAATGAGGGAACGTAGACAAAATTTCTCAAAACTTGGGATGACCAACTCTAAATATTTTTACGGATGTACCTATTCCTCATACATTCCATACCACTACAATGGTAAATGGCAATTTTTTTTTCTAGACCGAGACTGTAAAGAGTTTTTTAGTCTCGGTCTAGAAAAAAA
Organism: Udea ferrugalis; assembly: GCA_950022985.1. NCBI lineage: Eukaryota > Metazoa > Arthropoda > Insecta > Lepidoptera > Crambidae > Udea > Udea ferrugalis. The sequence goes on along the minus strand of OX465524.1, from coordinate 17,776,763 downwards.
TAATTGAATGGTCTAGCTAGATGCATTACTTAGATGTATTTGGTGGATCCTTTTGAAGTGAAAACAATGTTTCGGTCAGTGTAACAGCAAAAAAGCACCAGGTTCATATCAATCAGGCAGTTTCCATTGAATGCATAAACTCTCAATTCAATTAAGTCGCAATTTACCGCAAATGTACATTTTTACAAAGACGTACTACTTATGAGTCCTAAAGCAGATTGTTTTCGGTAGATAAGTTCTCGCATTTCTCTATTATGTTGGTAAAGTATTTTTTTCTTATTTTTGAGAAACAAATGTGTTAAAACTGCATCCACGGGCCCAGTCAGTGACTTACCAACTTTAGTTCTGGTGTGCAGTCTGGTAGCCAGCTCATACTTGTGGATGGATTCGTCTGTGATGTCGACAAAGTACAGCGCCTGATGTTGTGTGGACCAGTGCGGACCCTCGCCCAGCTGGAGAGCTTCTGTGATCTGCTCGACTGTGTGGCTAGTGTGTGAAGGTTTAAATTTGATATGAGTATCTTTATTCAAGGAGACTTTGTAACTTTGCACCAGAGCAAACAAGCACTTGACCACTTAACTTATTATGTAATTGGAAGTAATATAAATAAAATATTAAACATTGACTTGTTAAAGTTGGCCTTTTAAACAAAGGAATGCATATTTTTTTATTTCGCTAATAGTAAATCAGTTCTCGTTTTGTCATAATGTTATGGATTGATTTAATATTTATTTAGCCTCTGGGCGCCATCCAAAACTTCGTGCAAGTTACACTTTCTTAACTAAGGTTGTATTCTTACGGTCTATAATAGATGTTGGGGTGTCCCTTGACGCCCAGTCCAGTCACTTTGTAGGTATAGCCTCCTATCGGCTCATTGCCTGCGAAGTTTGCGCTCGTGACGAAGAGGATGTCGTAGTTGGGGCCGCCGAAGGTAGCGGAGGTCACGTCTCCCACTGGGAGGTACACCTTGCGGAGGAGGCGGCTGGTGCGGGGGTCAATCTGAAACATGTTTGATGCACAATCATGCGGACCGAAGCAATTTAAGCGATGTTGCCGCTCTGGGGACTAAGAGCAAAGCCAGGCATCGTAATATCATTTGTATCACATACGCTCACGACTAGTAGTTTCCCAAACGGAGTATTCAGAGGCAAACTGATTAGGTACCTAAGCATTGCCGTTATTGTAAACGAAACATTCTTCTGAGTATCGGATTTTGATCAAGTAGGTAGGTGTATCTACAATATTTTATATCGTACCTGAGCAACGACGCCGGGTCCGACGAGAGCCACCCAGAGGTTGCCGTCGGTGTCGATGGTGTGGCCGTCCGGCGAACCCTCTACGCCATTTGCCTTCAAGTCGAAAATGTACGTCTTGTTGGCTGAAACAAACGTAACACACGAAACATGTAACAGCACTTTCTACGTTTATTTTAAAATTTAGATTTAACAATATTTCACAAACTACTTATAAAGTATTTTAATAGATTCACCCCTCAATTCACAAACATAAATTAAAATGCCTCCTTCCAAGTACGACTTAGCTGTCATTTTCAGTTCTAAGTATGAACAATTTACCAGATGACATGAGTTTGATGACGTGCTCAACTCTGACTGTCGTTCGTAAACTTCTAAAGGTTTGTAAGTTTTACTTACAAATATTTCCAGTCTCCACGTCATAATCGTATCTCCTGATGTTGTACTCGAACGAGTCGGTGTAGTAGAAAGCCTTCTCCTTGAGATCCCAGGAAAGGCCGTTAGCGACTGTGATGTTGGTTTCCACTTTCGTGATTGTGTTGCCGTCTAGCCGGTACAGGGAGCCTAAATCCGGCAGAATAGTACCATCTATGATCTCACGGCCCATTGTCCCTGTAATATTTTTTCTGTTAGATTTCAACATAAAATTTTTTGCTTAGTAAAAAATGATAGTAGAGGAACCATTAAATGAACGATTAAGGGTTTTTTGTTACTTTGAGTATTTTTTTCTCGCCCTTTTCGAGCTGTTTGCACAGTCATGCTGTTATTATTTTATATTTTCGAAATTTAATGAACTCAAGATTCTATTATTTAAAGAAAATGAGTCCTTCAATCTAGCAGTTATTAAATAAAAACGTTTTTTATAAAACTTTTCCCTAAAAATGAACGCTGTGTCCTTAATTTTATGAACGTTTTGAACCCAATAGATGAACTAACATTTTAACGGTGATAACAATTGGGTAAATGTTATTTTAATTCTTCATTATGCAATGAATTAAAAAAGACCTTTTGAATAAGTAGTTAATTATAATATTATGTATCATAATGTAAACACATTAACACGAAAATCTGTACTTCTTAACTGTGTCTTTTTGTTGTTTCCGAAGTACTTTAAAGAATAAATCTATCTTTTTATCTAAAAATCACAGATATCTTCTATACACATAATGAATCTATAGAGAGGCCAATTCTGTAAATGAAGTATAATAAAAAAATAACTATCAAGGGGTGATTAGGGATCGATACTGAAGCCAACAATTCAATGAGTAAATTTTTGTCTGTCTGTCTGTATATTCGCTATAGAAACGAAAACTATTTGCCGGATAAACTAAATTTGGCACAAATTATTAGAGTGATTCTTCGAGCCCTCAATTTTCGATGTCTTGAGGTCTATATTTGTAACTAACTGACAAATCAGTCTGCAATTAATTTTATAACATACTTCAAACCATTACCTATCCTGCACAAGTTAATTTTTCTAAATTATATGTATATAAATATTTCAAAAAAATATTTAAAAGTAGTTCTTCTGACTAATATGGTGTGTCCGTAACCCAGTTTCTTGAACATTAGTGACAATAACATTGTTTCATATTTATAAATTGATGTAAAAGATAATTATTACAAGAGAATATTAGTTGTTACTTTACACCAAAAAAAATGGCACTAATATTTACGATTGTTTATTAACAAATAAAAAAAATGTAAGTGTCCGGCACAAAAGTCTGATTCATATTCACGCGCATCACTCGAACGTACTCAGCTAAATACGAAACATCAGGGGGCTTAGCCAAAGTAACATTTAGAAAACGACAGCGAAGTTAGAAAAGAACAAAATGTATGGGATTGACATAAGCCATCGTTCAAAAGTCATCGTTTTCGATGGCTTAGCCAATGTACCATCCTTTCGCGATCGTTGTTTCGAAGTTGTTAGGCCCTAAAAAGTAAAATATTGGCTATGGTATCGAAAAATTCGGAAATTTTGCTGTCACTGTCAGTGTCAAGCAGATCAACAGGGGCTGCGGTCCGAATATCGCTGAAAGTACTATAAGCGCTTTTAGCACATTCGTGCGGTCCGAATTAAAAAGTGCGATTTTATCGCTTAAAGTGCTTTCAGTGCAGTTAAGTACAAAATGGCGAAAGTTGGTGATGTCATTTATGGCGTCGCAATATCTTTCAAGTGCCAAAAGTACTTTCAGCTATATTCGGACCGCAGCCTACCAGAGTCTGGTCAAATCTGTCAGGTAACCAGACAGATTTGTCTCTCTGTGACAAGTCTGATAATAGCAAACCCTTTTGGTATATATTTATCTTTCTCTATGTAACAAACTAAAATGGCAAAGTAATAGATAAATTATTAATAAGTTTTGAATTTTGTATAGTTTATTAACTTTGGTTCTTTTAATTTTATTCAAAGCTTTAATCAGTCTAGGTTATCTTAAAAGGAACTTATTCATATTATATTTTGTTTGTCTCTTACTCATTTGCCGGTTAACATTAATGGATGATCGCCTCTGCGCGCCAGGAAAAAGTGGCTAGGCTAAGCGTCACTTGGCATAGACACACCTCAATCGCTGCCATAGAAGATTGAGGTGCGTTTACAATAATGCGCACCACATCATTGAGGTGCGTCGACAATAATGCGCACTACATCATTGAGGTGCGTCGACAATAATGCGCACCACATCATTAAGGTGCGTCGACAATAATGCGCACCACATCATTGAGGTGCGTCGACATTCATGCACGCCACATATTTATAAATTACTTTTTTATTTCAATCGTTTCCAACTGGCGTCGTAATTTTAATCGCTTTTGGCGTCTTTCCCATGTGTTTTTGTTATGTGCAGCCTACAATAAACGTAACGCATGCATTTTAGGCTCTGTTAATATATTAAGCCGTAATCAAATTCTTTTGAGAATCACAGCTGATGAATGAAATCGGCCATTTTGTTTCGATAACTACAGCATCCGAGTGTTCGTTTAAATATCATTTCTGACGATCGAAATCGTAATGAAGGCGAACACTGAAACTGCTGCTTGTCTACGCATTTGTATGACAGCGGCATGGATAGCGTTCGATAACAACTCGCTATCTATGGTTACGTTTCGCTCACAAGAGAAGTTACTTTGGCTAAGCCCCCAGGAGACCCCACCCCGCGCTTTCGGTAGCCAGAGGCTCAGCTGACGTGGTCGCAACGAGACGTGTGGATGGTTCATGTCATCACGGAGATATGAAGGTAAATATCTGATTCATATAGCCTTGGTACACCTGTGTTTCTGATTAGTATGTTCGTTTTTATAATTAAGGTAATTGGTTTTCCAAGTTGAATCTAATAGATATATTGGTATTAAACTCCGTTCGTCTAGGTAATAAAATAAAGGTAAACAATAAAAAAAAACTTCGTCTAAATTAGAGTTTAAAAATAAAATTAATTAACCAAATAACATTAATGAGAGCAGTAGTTTTTAAGCTCTAACCACTGCTTAGACGAAATGGGTTTGGAAATGGCTTTTAAGACCGTTATAACGTAACGTGTTAAGCCTCGATTCCCGCTCAAGATTTTTTTTATACAATTTTTACCTACTTTTTCGATCCGGTGGTAGCGTCACATTTATTTAAGTACAGTATATTTATTGTATACATTTAATATTATGGTATTCATGTCTATTATTAATTGTATTTTGTTTGTTAATTAGATTTGACGATTTGGAAGTACTTGTAACAGGTCTATTTAAATAAAGTTATTGTTTGTTTGTTTGTTTGTTTACTATTATTTGTAGTGAAATATATATTATTCATAATTGGGTTGAAACGTCAGGTCATTAATGAGGTATCTGTAACTTGATATTCCTTAAAATATTGAAATTCCAGTCATGACTCATGTGTCACACAGTGTTTTATTTGTATATGTCACCGGAAAATAACAAGAACCGTAAATTTATACATTTCCTAGGAAATTTATAAACTTTCGTAGGATTCTAAACGAGAGATAAATTGTATCATTTTACGCCCTCATTTCCCGAAATTGATAAACTTTCGGAACGCATCCGTAAAATAATAAATGGGCGGTAACCAAACGCCATGTACGCTCTGATTGGTCGAATAAGTCACGTGTCATTCCTCTCCTCCGCCATTTAATTTTGGTAGAAGGCCGGTTTTAATGTTTTATATTTTGTAAGAACAATTCATCTTCGTGTTCATTGTATAATTTGCGGCTAACTCTCCGGCGATGAGAAACACCGATAAAAAATCTAAGCAACCCAGATAACGGCGGTATGCTCGCTTCTTACCACGATGGGTTCAAATTCCCTCGGTGAAATGTGGGCCTCTGAATGTTCCGTTCGTTCACCGTGACGGGAACTCAGTGTGACTCTGACTACCCCATTTAGGATATGATCGAGATGGTATGCCATGTTTTGTATGTTATATTTTATAAGTGTATTTCATTTTTTTGTAAACTTTTTGATATCGTAAAACACGATTTCTGCTGTCTTATTTTGATTAAGTAGGGGTTATCAGACTATTAATTGTAAAAAGTAACCCGTTAAACCTACCCAGTTTTAAAGTAAAAGTCCAGACATGTAGGTATTCGAAACTGATAAATGTAGAGTTTGGCAAGTGTGATTGTACAGTTTGGCAAGTGTGATTGTACCATAATCTACGAACACAAGCATTGCTACTGTCAACATCGACCAATCAGAGAGCAGTGTGTTATTTTCCGTAATTTATAAAAGCGTAAAATTAAAAGCTCTTCTGTGATTGGTTGAACCGTTTAGAATCTTACGGATAGATATCCGTAAGTTGATAAATTTACCACGAGTCGTCGCAAATTTATAAATTTCCGGAAATGTGGGCGTAAAATAATACAATTTATCTCTCGTTTAGAATCCTACGAAAGTTGATAAATTTCCTAGGAAATTTATAAATTGACGGTTTTTGTTATTTTCCGGTGCATATACATACCTACTGTAGTGTCAGATGCCTGCATGTTGTCAAAATTAAGACAGTGTTGTTTAAAGGCATTTTTAAGTATAATTATTTATAAATTTGTAATCTTTGTTTTTATATTACAGTACACAGAAATGCCACCAGTACTATCTAAAGAAGAAAAAGAGAGAAGAAGAAGATTGCAGAACGTATTAGGATGGTAAACATAAGTCAAGATCCAGACAAGTATGCTTAATGGCGAGTGAAAATGCGAGAATCATTAATGTTGTGATGATTGATATTGTCAAGTGCCATATCATGCTGAGATTGACTAGATTTAGGTGTTACGATAAGCATCATGTGCATTTACTGTGATTTTAATGAATAATTGACTTATTTTCCTAACTAGAATTTCATTTCTATCCCTAATTCTGATTGATATGTCACAGATTCTGATTCATATGGCCCCAAAAATTTTAAAGTTAATTATCTCGGAAACCATTTTATCAAAAAGGGTGCCTTTTTCAGACATTGTATCTTAGGTACCATCTTTCGTTAAAATACGCAATAAAAGAACGCAATTTCGGAGAAACACTCATTATTCATACTCTTGGGCAGGTCATAGTATACTTTTCATTACGCTACGATCAATAGGAGCAGAGCAGTGAAGGGAAATATTCGGAAAACGTGAGAAGTTATTTCTGTCAACAACTGGTCATCAATTGTTTTATTTTGTAGACAGTCAACCTGGAAATGGTGTTGGAAAGAAAAAGGGGCACTTTATTACATAAATAAATATTGCACAAAAGAAAGGAGCCATTATTATTTTATCTGATTATTTCTATCGAACGTTCATCTATTGGGGTCGTTCATTTTTTGGTTCCTCTACCCTAAACGTATGCCTCATTCATCAATCTTGTCTTGTCGTGTCATAAATGCTTGTTATAAGCTTACATGTATAAATGTTTTTTTACTTAACTTTATTTTAGGGTTAAGCCAATAGACGACTATAGTTGGCGGTTTTTTTGAGCGAGATCTATATGAGATTTAACGTCAGCCACAATTGCATGGCTGGACTGTCTGCTGTTTAAATTGTACATTTGAAAGTTCCAACTTTTGTTAGGCATGCCCTCGATTAGGCCACGTTATGTTGTTAATATTTCATTATGAGTTACCTGCGAAAATGCGGCCCCTGGGGTCGGCCTTCCCGTCGTTGATCCTGGTGGGGATAGGGACGTCTTCGTCGGTCTCAGCAACTACTCGTACCACCTCAGCCTTGCTGCCATCCTTGCCGTCCCACTGAACGATCGCAAATTGGCGCTCTAGGCCAACTATGAACTGGTCCGTGGTACCCTCCACGTTCACGATGAAGCCAGGCATGCCGTCTGAGGAATTTTAAAATATTTAAAAAAAAAGAAAATGAGGGAACGTAGACACAATTTCTTAAAACTGGGATCGCTAAGTATAAATATTCTTTACGAACCTATTCCTCATATATTCCATACCACTACAATGGTAAATGGCAGTCACTTTTTTCTAGGCCGAGACTAAAAAGAGGTTTTAGTCTCAGTCTGGAAAAAAATAATTGAAAGGTCTAGATGCATTACTTAGATGTATTTGGTGGATCCTTTTGAAGTGAAAACAATGTTTCGGTCAGTGTAACAGCAAAAAAGCACCAGGTTCATATCAATCAGGCAGTTTCCATTGAATGCATTAACCCTCAATTTATTTAAGTCGCAATTCACACGCAAATATACATATAAATTAACAAAGACGTAGGTATACAGATTATACCTAATACAGATAATTATCGGTAATGTAGGTAGATAAGTTCTCGCATTTCCCTATTATGTTGGTAAAGTAAGTAATAAGTAAAATAAACGTCGCCACGTTAAACTGCGTCTACGGGCCCAGTCAGATACTTACCAACTTTAGTTTTGGTGTGCAGTCTGGTAGCCAGCTCATACTTGTGGATGGATTGGTCCGCGATGTCTACAAAGTATAGCGCCTGGTGTTGCGTGGACCAGTGCGGACCCTCGCCCAGCTGGAGAGCTTCTGTGATCTGCTCGACTGTGTGGCTAGTGTGTGAAAGTTCAAATTCAATATAAGTATGTTTGTTCAAGTAGACCTTGTAACCTTGCACCAGAGCACTAGCACTTGGACCAATAAACTTTTTATGCAATTGGAAGTAACATAGATAAAATATTATGATTTGTTAAAGTTAGCCTTCTACGGCTTGGCAGATGTTACAGCTGAACAGAAGAATACTATTTTTTTTTATTTAGCTACTATTAATACAGTTCTCGTTTTGGCACAATGTTATGGATTGATTTCATAGTTATTGAGCCTCTGGACGCAGTTCAAAACTTCGTGCAAGCTACAGTTTCTTAACTAAAGTTGTATTCTTACGGTATATAATTGATGTTGGGGTGTCCCTTGACGCCCAGTCCGGTCACTTGGTAGGTATAGCCTCCTATCGGCTGATTGCCTTCGAAGTTTGCGGACGTGACGAAGAGGATGTCGTAGTTGGGGCCGCCGAAGGTAGCGGAGGTCACGTCCGCCACTGGGAGGAACACCTTGCGGAGGAGGCGGCTGGTGCGGGGGTCAATCTGAAACATGTTTGGTGCACAATCATGGGGACCGAATCAAGGTAAACGATGTTAACGCTCTGGGGATTAAGAACAAGCCAGACATCGAAATTTAAGGTTTCAAATTATTTTATAACATAATTATTATTTTTCCGAATGATAGGTAGCACTAATTTACTGTCTCATAATATCACTTGCCCTAAAATCATAATTCCGAAATGTAAAATTATTATGTCCTAAAATTATTTGCCATAACTATCTATAATATGTATAAAACCCAACATCAAAGAGCAAAGCCAGACATCGAAATCTCTATTATATAACATACGCTCACGACTAGTAGTTTCCTAAACTGGGCTTTCAGAGGCAAACTGATTACCTAAATATTGCCGTTATTGTGAACGGAACATTCTTCTGACTTTTCCGCTTGCGTTCGGCATATGCCATTTCGCCAGACGAATTTGAACTAAACGTGGTAAGAACTTGGCTTTTATCGGTGTTTTCAATCACCGGAGAATAAGCCCCAAATTACAAAATAAAGTTGAACCTGGGGACCACCGTGGTTTCGAGCAGAGTGTATTACCACTGCGCTACGACGCTCTCGTCATCTCATTTACGTCTATCAAATAACTATTCAAAAAGTAATGACGGTGTGCTGACGGTCTTGGATTTTAATCAAGTAGGTGGGTGTGTCTACATTAATTTCTTTCGTACCTGAGCAACGCAGCCGGGTCCGACGAGAGCCACCCAGAGGTTGCCGTCGGTGTCGATGGTGTGGCCGTCTGGCGCACCCTCTACGCCATTTGCCTTTAAGTCGAAAATGTACGTCTTGTTGGCTAAAACAAAGGTAACACACGTTAAAACATCTAAAAGCACTAACTACGTCTATTTTTTAATGTACGGGTATTCAACAAGAATTCACAAACTACTTATAAAGTTTATTGATAGATTCATCGCCTTATTCACAAACGTAAATGAAAATTTCCCCCCCTTTCAAGTACAAGTATAGCTGTAATTTTTAGGTCTATTGACAATTTACGGAATGACATGACGGTCATTCTCAGCAGGCCTGGTTTTGGTGCGTCCGTGGAAATATCTGACTGGTTTGTTATATTTTGAAGCTGTCAATTTTTTACTAACTAGATCTAGCATTCATCTTTTAGGAATTTGAATTTGAGACACATCCTCTTGTAAAAAAGCACTTAATTATTTTTTCTTAGGTCGTTCTCCTAAGTTCCGTTCGCTGTCCAGAACCCCGATTTAAGTACAAAACCTTCAATAGTGTCAAAATAAGTTACGATTGGTTCATTCCAGTAAATACAGTTTTAAGATTAATAATTAAGCATTATTATTCACTGAAAATATTCTGTTTAACTTGTGTATTTTCTTAGACAGACCGAAAAATATGTTTGTCCTGTCATCATGCCCAATTTCAGTCACTAGTATGAAAGTAGCGAATATCTTGCTCGCAGAGTAAGTAATTCGTTTCCCTAGCGCAGTGTCGTGTTTGATATGTTGCGCCGAGGCAGGCAACCGAAGCGTTCCCGTGTCACTTGCTCCGTTGGCGAACTACGACCGTAAGGGCCTTGCCACACTTGACGGAAATTCTGTCGCCGTACTTGCGCGGCGGTCAATCCGTCCTATACAGCACCAGCCACACTGAATATTCAGTGGCAGATCATCAGTCGGCTGCCTGCGCTTATACGGTGTGGTCGTGCATTCGTGATGGATCCGATAGAAGTGATAGCTATTTATGAGGCATTAGAAGGAGAAAGCGTAAATATTGGGTTCATCCCTTAAATACTCTTCGACTAGAAATTGGGCAATTTATCCCAATTGTTGTACATTATTTTCGCAATCTCTTCCCATGCTCGTTTCTTTGCAGTTCTATCCGGCTTTTCTCTAGAGTCCCAAAGGCAAACTCTTTTTTGCACTTCTATAATAAATCGTTCAGTGTCAAACATCCTGTGCGTGCGTCGTCACTGCGAGTTATCCGCTGAATGTGGCGCGAAGCATACAAATACCTGTAATGTGACGTTGCCGATCTTACGCTGACGGAAGATCGGAGCGCGGACGACCGAGCAGACGCGAGCGAGTGAGCGGTCCGCTCCGGGCGACGGATCGTCCGCGACGGAACGACCGATCTTCCGTATAGTGTGTCTGCTATTTGTATTTTATATGCAATAACGTGTATTGGCGTTCCGCCGCGGAAGTTCGGTGACGGAATTTCCGTCTATAGTGTGGCGCTGGCCTTAGTACCTGATTTCTATTCGCTTGGTTCACCTCTTTTCTAATTTCCGTTCGCTCTTTTAATTACTATTTTTAAATGGATACAGACGGGTCTGTGAAAATATTATATGCAGACATTTGTTGGCTACCTCATACTTGTAGCAATATACTGTATTGTTAACCATTTAATTAGTATCTCATAAAAACCGTCGTGGTCCTAATTTCCATCACCCTATTCCGTCACGCTAAACGTGACGGAAATTATATAATACCTGACAGCATTTGTTTTCTTAATGTTTTTACCTCAAAACAGGTGCCTATTTAAAGTTTTTTGGTAGGTATACATAGCTTAAACCATAATGTGTATTCTTATTTTACAGAAAACATGGGTAAGCCAAAACGAAGTAGAGAGGAGATTTTGGAGCAACAAAGGCTTAGACAGCAACGAAGAAGAAAAAGAATCAAGAATGATTCCGATCCCACGCTGTGTATAAAGATATAGACCGTTGTTTATCGTTCGAGTTTCTAATAAATAGACAGCCAAAATGGTTCATTTGCATATAATATAATTATATATAATGTTTTTTTTTAATTATCAGTTATCGGTAGGCTACCGAGCAATTTTTTCTGTTTTATAAAGAGGTTTTTTTGGTATTTGTAGACTGTACAATAACTTATGAGGTTTACTTTTCATTAAATTCTGTTTATTTTCTATTTGAGTTTTATTTCCATACAATATAAGTTTAAGTAAGCTATTTTCTAATTTCCGTCACACCCAAAACTTTGTCATCGCATAACTCCATAACCAGTCGGCACATTGAAGTGCCAAATACATAATTCTGTTTATTTTATCGTCTTTTCATAATTGAATTGCCAATTAAACGAATTTCTTGCGAAATAAAAATCGTGACGGAAATTATACGAAGAACACCTTATCGTGAGAATGACCGATGAGTTTGAAAATGTGCTCAATTTTAACTGTCGTTCATGAATTTCTACAGGTTTGTAAGTTTTACTTACAAATATTTCCAGTCTCCACGTCATAATCGTATCTCCTGATGTTGTACTCCAACGTGTCGATGTAGTAGAAAGCCTTCTCCTTGAGATCCCAGGAAAGGCCGTTAGCGACTGTGATGTCGGTTTCCACTTTCGTGATTGTGTTGCCATCTAGCCGGTACAGGGAGCCTAAATTCGGCAGAGGAGCACCATCTATGATCTCACGGCCCATTGTCCCTGTAATATATTTTCTGTTAGATTTCAACAGACAATTTTTAGTTCAACAAAAAAATGGACGTAAAATAGGTATGCCTTATTTATCATGAACTAGCTCACCCGGCGAACTTTGTTCCGCCTTAAGGGCAATAAATAAAAGTATCCTATGTCCTTCTCCTGGCTCTGAACTACCCCCATGCCGATTTTCAGCTAAATCGGTTCAGCCGTTCTTGAGTTATAAGTGGAGTAACTAACACGACTTTCTTTTATAAATATAGAAGATAATAATTCTGCAATAAAGCAGGATCCTGTGCCTTGGGTGGCATTTTGCATGTGCACATTGAGTAAATTTGAAGTGAGATTGTAGATATTTCTAAGTTTTGTAATACTCAATAACTAAGCGAATCTGATCATTTGAGGAAAAGAATAACGTTCAATTTTTTTTCCATCATTTTCAAATGAAAGAGAATTCCAATTTAATGTGAAGCCAATAAAAGAAGATGAAAGTTGGCGTTTTTTCCTGAGCGAGATAGAGATGAGATTTTACGTCAGCCCCAATTGCATATACCTAGGTAGCTGGACTGTCTGCTGCCTAAATACTGTCCATATATAAGTTTTAACTTGTATTATAACTTAAATAACTTTTGTTGAGCATGCCCTCACTCAGGCTTTGTTGTGTTGTTAACATTTCATCATAAGTTACCTGCGAAAATGCGGCCCCTGGGGTCGGCTTTCCCGTCATTGATCCTGGTGGGGAAAGGGACGTCTTCGTCGGTCTCAGCAACTACTCGTACCACCTCAGCCTTGCTGCCATCCTTGCCGTCCCACTGAACGATCGCAAATTGGCGCTCTAGGCCAACTATGAACTGGTCCGTGGTACCCTCCACGTTCACGATAAAGCCAGGCTTCCCGTCTGAGGAATTTAAAAATATTTTGAGACGACGGTAACTCGTTTTGGACTCGATCTTGACATACTGAGGTCTAAATGCATAGCTTAGCTGTTGTCATTTAGATGTAGGCATGCTGTAGGTATTTAGTGGATCCCTTTGAAGTGAAAACAATGTTTTGGTCTGTGTGACAGCAAAAACGAGCACCACTGGTCCATATCAATCAGGCAGTTTCCATTGAATCCATAAACTCTCACTTTATTCAATTTGCAATTTACCCGCAAATGTACATATTTTTGTGAATATACATACGCATACGCTAAAGTTAACATAAACGTATGCGTCCTTTTTTTTCTAACCTATATCATGCCACTGCTGAGCAAAGGTCTCTCCCAACCCTTTCCAAACATTTCGATCCCGTGCCAGGCTCTGCCAAACTTTTTCATGATATCTCAAATCATCACTCCAACGTTTTCTGGGCCTTTCCCTGCAACGAAAACCGTCTGTAGGCTGCCACAGAGTGACGATTTGAGACCATTTGCCTGTATGCATTCGGATGACGTGTCCTGCCCAGTCCCACTTCAGCTTCGCAGATTTTTTTGCCCACATCTACTATGCCTGTTCTGGAGCGAATAATGTGGTTATTTATTCGGTCAGAAAGCCTCAAACCGAGAATGCTTCGTTCCATGGCTCTCTGGCAAACCTTGAGTTTGGACTTCTGATGTTCTGTTAATGACCATGTTTGCGCACTGTAAGTTAGGATCGGCAGGATACAAACATCAATGAGTTTGCGCTTAAGTGATATGGGAAGGTCACACTTCATGTATGCGTCCTAATACAGATTATTATTAATCATGTAGGTAGATAAGCTCTCGTATTTCTCTATTAGGTTACATAACATAAACGGCCCATATACGTCCCACTGCTGGGCACGAGCCTCACCTGAACTATGAGGGGGATTGAGCCATACTCCAACACGCGAGCTCAGCGCGGATTGTTGGAGGGTAGTAAGGTTAGTGAGCAACCTTAATGTTAGATGTTATCAAGCCGCCATAAGGCCTCCGACTAGGCTTAACGACTGACATCTAACGACGTCAGCTATTAGGTTGGTTAAGTTAATTTTGTTTCATTTTTAAGAAATAAATGTCTGTAAATTTTGTCCACGGCCCAGTCAGTTACTTACCAACTTTAGTTCTGGTGTGCAGTTTGGTAGCCGGGTCATACTTGTGGATGGATTCGTCTGTGATGTCGACAAAGTACAGCGCCTGGTGTTGCGTGGACCAGTGCGGACCCTCGCCCAGCTGGAGAGCTTCTGTGATCTGCTCGACTGTGTGGCTAGTGTGTGAAAGTTCAAATTCAATATAAGTATGTTTGTTCAAGTAGACCTTGTAACCTTGCACCAGAGCACTAGCACTTGGACCAATAAACTTTTTATGCAATTGGAAGTAACATAGATAAAATATTTAACATTGACTTGTACGGCTTCTACGGCCTTCTACGGCTTAGTAGATGTTACAGCTAAACAAAAGAATGCCTTTTTATTTTATTTAGCTACTAATAATAGAGTTCTCGTTTTGGCATAATGTTATGGATTGATTTTATAGTTATTGAGCCTCTGGATGCAGTCCAAAGCTTCGTGCAAGTTACAGTTTCTTAACTAAAGTTGTATTCTTACGGTATATAATTGATGTTGGGGTGTCCCTTGACGCCCAGTCCGGTCACTTGGTAGGTATAGCCTCCTATCGGCTGATTGCCTTCGAAGTTTGCGGACGTGACGAAGAGGATGTCGTAGTTGGGGCCGCCGAAGGTAGCGGAGGTCACGTCTCCCACTGGGAGGTACACCTTGCGGAGGAGGCGGCTGGTGCGGGGGTCAATCTGAAACATGTTTGATGCACAATCATGCGGACCGAATCAAGGAGAACGGTGTTGCCGCTCTGGATATTAAAGGCAAAGCCAGCCTGGATTACAATCAAGTAGGTAGGTGTGTCTACATTAATTCCTATCGTACCTGAGCAACGCAGCCGGGTCCGACGAGAGCCACCCAGAGGTTGCCGTCGGTGTCGATGGTGTGGCCATCCGGCACACCATCTACGCCATTTGCCTTTAAGTCGAAAATGTACGTCTTGTTGGCTAAAACAAAGGTAACACCCGTTAAAACATTTCACAGCACTATCTACGTTTATTTTTAAATAGATATTTAACAAATTTCACAAACTCTTTATAAAGTAGTTGGTAAAAGTCTGCTATACTTGTACTTGAAAGAGGGCATCCCTTTGAAGTACGAGTATAGCTGTCACTTTCAGTTCTATAGACAATTTACCGGATGGCATGAGATTGGTAACGTGCTCAACTCTGACTGTGGCTCGTGAATTTCTACAGTTTTGTAAGTTTTACTTACAAATATTTCCAGTCTCCACGTCATAATCGTATCTCCTGATGTTGTACTCCAACGAGTCGATGTAGTAGAAAGCCTTCTCCTTGAGATCCCAGGAAAGGCCGTTAGCGACGGTGATGTTGGTTTCCACTTTCGTGATTGTGTTGCCGTCTAGCCGGTACAGGGAGCCTAAATTCGGCAGAACAGTACCATCTGTGACCTCACGGCCCATTGTCCCTGTAATAGTTTTTCTGTTAGATTTCAACATACTTTTTTTTTTAAATAAAAAAGTGAGATTGTATTTCTAAGTTTTGTAACACACAATTACTACGCGAATTTGATCATTTGAGGGAAAAGAACTAAGTAAGCCAAATAACTTTTCAAAATTATTTCTATCATTTTACCTAATTAATTTCCAATTTAAAGTGTAATCAATAATAGACGATTAAAATTGTCGTTTTTTCCTGAGCGAGATAGAGATGAGATTTGACGTCAGCCGCAATCGCACATAGGTAGCTGGACTGTCTGCTGCCTAAACTGTCCATTTAAAAGTTTAAACTTAGATTTATAACTTAAATAACTATTCTTGAGCATGCCCTTACTAGGGCTTCGTTGTGTTGTTAACATTTCATCATAAGTTACCTGCGAAAATGCGGCCCCTGGGGTCGGCCTTCCCGTCGTTGATCCTGGTGGGGATAGGGACGTCTTCGTCGGTCTCAGCAACTACTCGTACCACCTCAGCCTTGCTGCCATCCTTGCCGTCCCACTGAACGATCGCAAATTGGCGCTCTAGGCCAACTATGAACTGGTCCGTGGTACCCTCCACGTTCACGATGAAGCCAGGCTGGCCGTCTGAGGAATTTTAAAATATTAAGAAAAATAAATAAATGAGGGAACGTAGACAAAATTTCTCAAAACTTGGGATGACCAACTCTAAATATTTTTACGGATGTACCTATTCCTCATACATTCCATACCACTACAATGGTAAATGGCAATTTTTTTTTCTAGACCGAGACTGTAAAGAGTTTTTTAGTCTCGGTCTAGAAAAAAATAATTGAATGGTCTAGCTAGATGCATTACTTAGATGTATTTGGTGGATCCTTTTGAAGTGAAAACAATGTTTCGGTCAGTGTAACAGCAAAAAAGCACCAGGTTCATATCAATCAGGCAGTTTCCATTGAATGCATAAACTCTCAATTCAATTAAGTCGCAATTTACCGCAAATGTACATTTTTACAAAGACGTACTACTTATGAGTCCTAAAGCAGATTGTTTTCGGTAGATAAGTTCTCGCATTTCTCTATTATGTTGGTAAAGTATTTTTTTCTTATTTTTGAGAAACAAATGTGTTAAAACTGCATCCACGGGCCCAGTCAGTGACTTACCAACTTTAGTTCTGGTGTGCAGTCTGGTAGCCAGCTCATACTTGTGGATGGATTCGTCTGTGATGTCGACAAAGTACAGCGCCTGATGTTGTGTGGACCAGTGCGGACCCTCGCCCAGCTGGAGAGCTTCTGTGATCTGCTCGACTGTGTGGCTAGTGTGTGAAGGTTTAAATTTGATATGAGTATCTTTATTCAAGGAGACTTTGTAACTTTGCACCAGAGCAAACAAGCACTTGACCACTTAACTTATTATGTAATTGGAAGTAATATAAATAAAATATTAAACATTGACTTGTTATAGTTGGCCTTTTAAACAAAGGAATGCATATTTTTTTATTTCGCTAATAGTAAATCAGTTCTCGTTTTGTCATAATGTTATGGATTGATTTAATATTTATTTAGCCTCTGGGCGCCATCCAAAACTTCGTGCAAGTTACACTTTCTTAACTAAGGTTGTATTCTTACGGTCTATAATAGATGTTGGGGTGTCCCTTGACGCCCAGTCCAGTCACTTTGTAGGTATAGCCTCCTATCGGCTCATTGCCTGCGAAGTTTGCGCTCGTGACGAAGAGGATGTCGTAGTTGGGGCCGCCGAAGGTAGCGGAGGTCACGTCTCCCACTGGGAGGTACACCTTGCGGAGGAGGCGGCTGGTGCGGGGGTCAATCTGAAACATGTTTGATGCACAATCATGCGGACCGAAGCAATTTAAGCGATGTTGCCGCTCTGGGGACTAAGAGCAAAGCCAGGCATCGTAATATCATTTGTATCACATACGCTCACGACTAGTAGTTTCCCAAACGGAGTATTCAGAGGCAAACTGATTAGGTACCTAAGCATTGCCGTTATTGTAAACGAAACATTCTTCTGAGTATCGGATTTTGATCAAGTAGGTAGGTGTATCTACAATATTTTATATCGTACCTGAGCAACGACGCCGGGTCCGACGAGAGCCACCCAGAGGTTGCCGTCGGTGTCGATGGTGTGGCCGTCCGGCGAACCCTCTACGCCATTTGCCTTCAAGTCGAAAATGTACGTCTTGTTGGCTGAAACAAACGTAACACACGAAACATGTAACAGCACTTTCTACGTTTATTTTAAAATTTAGATTTAACAATATTTCACAAACTACTTATAAAGTATTTTAATAGATTCACCCCTCAATTCACAAACATAAATTAAAATGCCTCCTTCCAAGTACGACTTAGCTGTCATTTTCAGTTCTAAGTATGAACAATTTACCAGATGACATGAGTTTGATGACGTGCTCAACTCTGACTGTCGTTCGTAAACTTCTAAAGGTTTGTAAGTTTTACTTACAAATATTTCCAGTCTCCACGTCATAATCGTATCTCCTGATGTTGTACTCGAACGAGTCGGTGTAGTAGAAAGCCTTCTCCTTGAGATCCCAGGAAAGGCCGTTAGCGACTGAGATGTTGGTTTCCACTTTCGTGATTGTGTTGCCGTCTAGCCGGTACAGGGAGCCTAAATCCGGCAGAATAGTACCATCTATGATCTCACGGCCCATTGTCCCTGTAATATTTTTTCTGTTAGATTTCAACATAAAATTTTTTGCTTAGTAAAAAATGATATTAGAGGAACCATTAAATGAACGATTAAGGGTTTTTTGTTACTTTGAGTATTTTTTTCTCGCCCTTTTCGAGCTGTTTGCACAGTCATGCTGTTATTATTTTATATTTTCGAAATTTAATGAACTCAAGATTCTATTATTTAAAGAAAATGAGTCCTTCAATCTAGCAGTTATTAAATAAAAACGTTTTTTATAAAACTTTTCCCTAAAAATGAACGCTGTGTCCTTAATTTTATGAACGTTTTGAACCCAATAGATGAACTAACATTTTAACGGTGATAACAATTGGGTAAATGTTATTTTAATTCTTCATTATGCAATGAATTAAAAAAGACCTTTTGAATAAGTAGTTAATTATAATATTATGTATCATAATGTAAACACATTAACACGAAAATCTGTACTTCTTAACTGTGTCTTTTTGTTGTTTCCGAAGTACTTTAAAGAATAAATCTATCTTTTTATCTAAAAATCACAGATATCTTCTATACACATAATGAATCTATAGAGAGGCCAATTCTGTAAATGAAGTATAATAAAAAATAACTATCAAGGGGTGATTAGGGATCGATACTGAAGCCAACAATTCAATGAGTAAATTTTTGTCTGTCTGTCTGTATATTCGCTATAGAAACGAAAACTATTTGCCGGATAAACTAAATTTGGCACAAATTATTAGAGTGATTCTTCGAGCCCTCAATTTTCGATGTCTTGAGGTCTATATTTGTAACTAACTGACAAATCAGTCTGCAATTAATTTTATAACATACTTCAAACCATTACCTATCCTGCACAAGTTAATTTTTCTAAATTATATGTATATAAATATTTCAAAAAAATATTTAAAAGTAGTTCTTCTGACTAATATGGTGTGTCCGTAACCCAGTTTCTTGAACATTAGTGACAATAACATTGTTTCATATTTATAAATTGATGTAAAAGATAATTATTACAAGAGAATATTAGTTGTTACTTTACACCAAAAAAAATGGCACTAATATTTACGATTGTTTATTAACAAATAAAAAAAATGTAAGTGTCCGGCACAAAAGTCTGATTCATATTCACGCGCATCACTCGAACGTACTCAGCTAAATACGAAACATCAGGGGGCTTAGCCAAAGTAACATTTAGAAAACGACAGCGAAGTTAGAAAAGAACAAAATGTATGGGATTGACATAAGCCATCGTTCAAAAGTCATCGTTTTCGATGGCTTAGCCAATGTACCATCCTTTCGCGATCGTTGTTTCGAAGTTGTTAGGCCCTAAAAAGTAAAATATTGGCTATGGTATCGAAAAATTCGGAAATTTTGCTGTCACTGTCAGTGTCAAGCAGATCAACAGGGGCTGCGGTCCGAATATCGCTGAAAGTACTATAAGCGCTTTTAGCACATTCGTGCGGTCCGAATTAAAAAGTGCGATTTTATCGCTTAAAGTGCTTTCAGTGCAGTTAAGTACAAAATGGCGAAAGTTGGTGATGTCATTTATGGCGTCGCAATATCTTTCAAGTGCCAAAAGTACTTTCAGCTATATTCGGACCGCAGCCTACCAGAGTCTGGTCAAATCTGTCAGGTAACCAGACAGATTTGTCTCTCTGTGACAAGTCTGATAATAGCAAACCCTTTTGGTATATATTTATCTTTCTCTATGTAACAAACTAAAATGGCAAAGTAATAGATAAATTATTAATAAGTTTTGAATTTTGTATAGTTTATTAACTTTGGTTCTTTTAATTTTATTCAAAGCTTTAATCAGTCTAGGTTATCTTAAAAGGAACTTATTCATATTATATTTTGTTTGTCTCTTACTCATTTGCCGGTTAACATTAATGGATGATCGCCTCTGCGCGCCAGGAAAAAGTGGCTAGGCTAAGCGTCACTTGGCATAGACACACCTCAATCGCTGCCATAGAAGATTGAGGTGCGTTTACAATAATGCGCACCACATCATTGAGGTGCGTCGACAATAATGCGCACTACATCATTGAGGTGCGTCGACAATAATGCGCACCACATCATTAAGGTGCGTCGACAATAATGCGCACCACATCATTGAGGTGCGTCGACATTCATGCACGCCACATATTTATAAATTACTTTTTTATTTCAATCGTTTCCAACTGGCGTCGTAATTTTAATCGCTTTTGGCGTCTTTCCCATGTGTTTTTGTTATGTGCAGCCTACAATAAACGTAACGCATGCATTTTAGGCTCTGTTAATATATTAAGCCGTAATCAAATTCTTTTGAGAATCACAGCTGATGAATGAAATCGGCCATTTTGTTTCGATAACTACAGCATCCGAGTGTTCGTTTAAATATCATTTCTGACGATCGAAATCGTAATGAAGGCGAACACTGAAACTGCTGCTTGTCTACGCATTTGTATGACAGCGGCATGGATAGCGTTCGATAACAACTCGCTATCTATGGTTACGTTTCGCTCACAAGAGAAGTTACTTTGGCTAAGCCCCCAGGAGACCCCACCCCGCGCTTTCGGTAGCCAGAGGCTCAGCTGACGTGGTCGCAACGAGACGTGTGGATGGTTCATGTCATCACGGAGATATGAAGGTAAATATCTGATTCATATAGCCTTGGTACACCTGTGTTTCTGATTAGTATGTTCGTTTTTATAATTAAGGTAATTGGTTTTCCAAGTTGAATCTAATAGATATATTGGTATTAAACTCCGTTCGTCTAGGTAATAAAATAAAGGTAAACAATAAAAAAAAACTTCGTCTAAATTAGAGTTTAAAAATAAAATTAATTAACCAAATAACATTAATGAGAGCAGTAGTTTTTAAGCTCTAACCACTGCTTAGACGAAATGGGTTTGGAAATGGCTTTTAAGACCGTTATAACGTAACGTGTTAAGCCTCGATTCCCGCTCAAGATTTTTTTTATACAATTTTTACCTACTTTTTCGATCCGGTGGTAGCGTCACATTTATTTAAGTACAGTATATTTATTGTATACATTTAATATTATGGTATTCATGTCTATTATTAATTGTATTTTGTTTGTTAATTAGATTTGACGATTTGAAAGTACTTGTAACAGGTCTATTTAAATAAAGTTATTGTTTGTTTGTTTGTTTGTTTACTATTATTTGTAGTGAAATATATATTATTCATAATTGGGTTGAAACGTCAGGTCATTAATGAGGTATCTGTAACTTGATATTCCTTAAAATATTGAAATTCCAGTCATGACTCATGTGTCACACAGTGTTTTATTTGTATATGTCACCGGAAAATAACAAGAACCGTAAAGTTATACATTTCCTAGGAAATTTATAAACTTTCGTAGGATTCTAAACGAGAGATAAATTGTATCATTTTACGCGCTCATTTCCGGAAATTGATAAACTTTCGGAACGCATCCGTAAAATAATAAATGGGCGGTAACCAAACGCCATGTACGCTCTGATTGGTCGAATAAGTCACGTGTCATTCCTCTCCTCCGCCATTTAATTTTGGTAGAAGGCCGGTTTTAATGTTTTATATTTTGTAAGAACAATTCATCTTCGTGTTCATTGTATAATTTGCGGCTAACTCTCCGGCGATGAGAAACACCGATAAAAAATCTAAGCAACCCAGATAACGGCGGTATGCTCGCTTCTTACCACGATGGGTTCAAATTCCCTCGGTGAAATGTGGGCCTCTGAATGTTCCGTTCGTTCACCGTGACGGGAACTCAGTGTGACTCTGACTACCCCATTTAGGATATGATCGAGATGGTATGCCATGTTTTGTATGTTATATTTTATAAGTGTATTTCATTTTTTTGTAAACTTTTTGATATCGTAAAACACGATTTCTGCTGTCTTATTTTGATTAAGTAGGGGTTATCAGACTATTAATTGTAAAAAGTAACCCGTTAAACCTACCCAGTTTTAAAGTAAAAGTCCAGACATGTAGGTATTCGAAACTGATAAATGTAGAGTTTGGCAAGTGTGATTGTACAGTTTGGCAAGTGTGATTGTACCATAATCTACGAACACAAGCATTGCTACTGTCAACATCGACCAATCAGAGAGCAGTGTGTTATTTTCCGTAATTTATAAAAGCGTAAAATTAAAAGCTCTTCTGTGATTGGTTGAACCGTTTAGAATCTTACGGATAGATATCCGTAAGTTGATAAATTTACCACGAGTCGTCGCAAATTTATAAATTTCCGGAAATGTGGGCATAAAATAATACAATTTATCTCTCGTTTAGAATCCTACGAAAGTTGATAAATTTCCTAGGAAATTTATAAATTGACGGTTTTTGTTATTTTCCGGTGCATATACATACCTACTGTAGTGTCAGATGCCTGCATGTTGTCAAAATTAAGGCAGTGTTGTTTAAAGGCATTTTTAAGTATAATTATTTATAAATTTGTAATCTTTGTTTTTATATTACAGTACACAGAAATGCCACCAGTACTATCTAAAGAAGAAAAAGAGAGAAGAAGAAGATTGCAGAACGTATTAGGATGGTAAACATAAGTCAAGATCCAGACAAGTATGCTTAATGGCGAGTGAAAATGCGAGAATCATTAATGTTGTGATGATTGATATTGTCAAGTGCCATATCATGCTGAGATTGACTAGATTTAGGTGTTACGATAAGCATCATGTGCATTTACTGTGATTTTAATGAATAATTGACTTATTTTCCTAACTAGAATTTCATTTCTATCCCTAATTCTGATTGATATGTCACAGATTCTGATTCATATGGCCCCAAAAATTTTAAAGTTAATTATCTCGGAAACCATTTTATCAAAAAGGGTGCCTTTTTCAGACATTGTATCTTAGGTACCATCTTTCGTTAAAATACGCAATAAAAGAACGCAATTTCGGAGAAACACTCATTATTCATACTCTTGGGCAGGTTATAGTATACTTTTCATTACGCTACGATCAATAGGAGCAGAGCAGTGAAGGGAAATATTCGGAAAACGTGAGAAGTTATTTCTGTCAACAACTGGTCATCAATTGTTTTATTTTGTAGACAGTCAACCTGGAAATGGTGTTGGAAAGAAAAAGGGGCACTTTATTACATAAATAAATATTGCACAAAAGAAAGGAGCCATTATTATTTTATCTGATTATTTCTATCGAACGTTCATCTATTGGGGTCGTTCATTTTTTGGTTCCTCTACCCTAAACGTATGCCTCATTCATCAATCTTGTCTTGTCGTGTCATAAATGCTTGTTATAAGCTTACATGTATAAATGTTTTTTTACTTAACTTTATTTTAGGGTTAAGCCAATAGACGACTATAGTTGGCGGTTTTTTTGAGCGAGATCTATATGAGATTTAACGTCAGCCACAATTGCATGGCTGGACTGTCTGCTGTTTAAATTGTACATTTGAAAGTTCCAACTTTTGTTAGGCATGCCCTCGATTAGGCCACGTTATGTGGTTAATATTTCATTATGAGTTACCTGCGAAAATGCGGCCCCTGGGGTCGGCCTTCCCGTCGTTGATCCTGGTGGGGATAGGGACGTCTTCGTCGGTCTCAGCAACTACTCGTACCACCTCAGCCTTGCTGCCATCCTTGCCGTCCCACTGAACGATCGCAAATTGGCGCTCTAGGCCAACTATGAACTGGTCCGTGGTACCCTCCACGTTCACGATGAAGCCAGGCATGCCGTCTGAGGAATTTTAAAATATTTAAAAAAAAAGAAAATGAGGGAACGTAGACACAATTTCTTAAAACTGGGATCGCTAAGTATAAATATTCTTTACGAACCTATTCCTCATATATTCCATACCACTACAATGGTAAATGGCAGTCACTTTTTTCTAGGCCGAGACTAAAAAGAGGTTTTAGTCTCAGTCTGGAAAAAAATAATTGAAAGGTCTAGATGCATTACTTAGATGTATTTGGTGGATCCTTTTGAAGTGAAAACAATGTTTCGGTCAGTGTAACAGCAAAAAAGCACCAGGTTCATATCAATCAGGCAGTTTCCATTGAATGCATTAACCCTCAATTTATTTAAGTCGCAATTCACACGCAAATATACATATAAATTAACAAAGACGTAGGTATACAGATTATACCTAATACAGATAATTATCGGTAATGTAGGTAGATAAGTTCTCGCATTTCCCTATTATGTTGGTAAAGTAAGTAATAAGTAAAATAAACGTCGCCACGTTAAACTGCGTCTACGGGCCCAGTCAGATACTTACCAACTTTAGTTTTGGTGTGCAGTCTGGTAGCCAGCTCATACTTGTGGATGGATTGGTCCGCGATGTCTACAAAGTATAGCGCCTGGTGTTGCGTGGACCAGTGCGGACCCTCGCCCAGCTGGAGAGCTTCTGTGATCTGCTCGACTGTGTGGCTAGTGTGTGAAAGTTCAAATTCAATATAAGTATGTTTGTTCAAGTAGACCTTGTAACCTTGCACCAGAGCACTAGCACTTGGACCAATAAACTTTTTATGCAATTGGAAGTAACATAGATAAAATATTATGATTTGTTAAAGTTAGCCTTCTACGGCTTGGCAGATGTTACAGCTGAACAGAAGAATACTATTTTTTTTTATTTAGCTACTATTAATACAGTTCTCGTTTTGGCACAATGTTATGGATTGATTTCATAGTTATTGAGCCTCTGGACGCAGTTCAAAACTTCGTGCAAGCTACAGTTTCTTAACTAAAGTTGTATTCTTACGGTATATAATTGATGTTGGGGTGTCCCTTGACGCCCAGTCCGGTCACTTGGTAGGTATAGCCTCCTATCGGCTGATTGCCTTCGAAGTTTGCGGACGTGACGAAGAGGATGTCGTAGTTGGGGCCGCCGAAGGTAGCGGAGGTCACGTCCGCCACTGGGAGGAACACCTTGCGGAGGAGGCGGCTGGTGCGGGGGTCAATCTGAAACATGTTTGGTGCACAATCATGGGGACCGAATCAAGGTAAACGATGTTAACGCTCTGGGGATTAAGAACAAGCCAGACATCGAAATTTAAGGTTTCAAATTATTTTATAACATAATTATTATTTTTCCGAATGATAGGTAGCACTAATTTACTGTCTCATAATATCACTTGCCCTAAAATCATAATTCCGAAATGTAAAATTATTATGTCCTAAAATTATTTGCCATAACTATCTATAATATGTATAAAACCCAACATCAAAGAGCAAAGCCAGACATCGAAATCTCTATTATATAACATACGCTCACGACTAGTAGTTTCCTAAACTGGGCTTTCAGAGGCAAACTGATTACCTAAATATTGCCGTTATTGTGAACGGAACATTCTTCTGACTTTTCCGCTTGCGTTCGGCATATGCCATTTCGCCAGACGAATTTGAACTAAACGTGGTAAGAACTTGGCTTTTATCGGTGTTTTCAATCACCGGAGAATAAGCCCCAAATTACAAAATAAAGTTGAACCTGGGGACCACCGTGGTTTCGAGCAGAGTGTATTACCACTGCGCTACGACGCTCTCGTCATCTCATTTACGTCTATCAAATAACTATTCAAAAAGTAATGACGGTGTGCTGACGGTCTTGGATTTTAATCAAGTAGGTGGGTGTGTCTACATTAATTTCTTTCGTACCTGAGCAACGCAGCCGGGTCCGACGAGAGCCACCCAGAGGTTGCCGTCGGTGTCGATGGTGTGGCCGTCTGGCGCACCCTCTACGCCATTTGCCTTTAAGTCGAAAATGTACGTCTTGTTGGCTAAAACAAAGGTAACACACGTTAAAACATCTAAAAGCACTAACTACGTCTATTTTTTAATGTATGGGTATTCAACAAGAATTCACAAACTACTTATAAAGTTTATTGATAGATTCATCGCCTTATTCACAAACGTAAATGAAAATTTCCCCCCCTTTCAAGTACAAGTATAGCTGTAATTTTCAGGTCTATTGACAATTTACGGAATGACATGACGGTCATTCTCAGCAGGCCTGGTTTTGGTGCGTCCGTGGAAATATCTGACTGGTTTGTTATATTTTGAAGCTGTCAATTTTTTACTAACTAGATCTAGCATTCATCTTTTAGGAATTTGAATTTGAGACACATCCTCTTGTAAAAAAGCACTTAATTATTTTTTCTTAGGTCGTTCTCCTAAGTTCCGTTCGCTGTCCAGAACCCCGATTTAAGTACAAAACCTTCAATAGTGTCAAAATAAGTTACGATTGGTTCATTCCAGTAAATACAGTTTTAAGATTAATAATTAAGCCTTATTATTCACTGAAAATATTCTGTTTAACTTGTGTATTTTCTTAGACAGACCGAAAAATATGTTTGTCCTGTCATCATGCCCAATTTCAGTCACTAGTATGAAAGTAGCGAATATCTTGCTCGCAGAGTAAGTAATTCGTTTCCCTAGCGCAGTGTCGTGTTTGATATGTTGCGCCGAGGCAGGCAACCGAAGCGTTCCCGTGTCACTTGCTCCGTTGGCGAACTACGACCGTAAGGGCCTTGCCACACTTGACGGAAATTCTGTCGCCGTACTTGCGCGGCGGTCAATCCGTCCTATACAGCACCAGCCACACTGAATATTCAGTGGCAGATCATCAGTCGGCTGCCTGCGCTTATACGGTGTGGTCGTGCATTCGTGATGGATCCGATAGAAGTGATAGCTATTTATGAGGCATTAGAAGGAGAAAGCGTAAATATTGGGTTCATCCCTTAAATACTCTTCGACTAGAAATTGGGCAATTTATCCCAATTGTTGTACATTATTTTCGCAATCTCTTCCCATGCTCGTTTCTTTGCAGTTCTATCCGGCTTTTCTCTAGAGTCCCAAAGGCAAACTCTTTTTTGCACTTCTATAATAAATCGTTCAGTGTCAAACATCCTGTGCGTGCGTCGTCACTGCGAGTTATCCGCTGAATGTGGCGCGAAGCATACAAATACCTGTAATGTGACGTTGCCGATCTTACGCTGACGGAAGATCGGAGCGCGGACGACCGAGCAGACGCGAGCGAGTGAGCGGTCCGCTCCGGGCGACGGATCGTCCGCGACGGAACGACCGATCTTCCGTATAGTGTGTCTGCTATTTGTATTTTATATGCAATAACGTGTATTGGCGTTCCGCCGCGGAAGTTCGGTGACGGAATTTCCGTCTATAGTGTGGCGCTGGCCTTAGTACCTGATTTCTATTCGCTTGGTTCACCTCTTTTCTAATTTCCGTTCGCTCTTTTAATTACTATTTTTAAATGGATACAGACGGGTCTGTGAAAATATTATATGCAGACATTTGTTGGCTACCTCATACTTGTAGCAATATACTGTATTGTTAACCATTTAATTAGTATCTCATAAAAACCGTCGTGGTCCTAATTTCCATCACCCTATTCCGTCACGCTAAACGTGACGGAAATTATATAATACCTGACAGCATTTGTTTTCTTAATGTTTTTACCTCAAAACAGGTGCCTATTTAAAGTTTTTTGGTAGGTATACATAGCTTAAACCATAATGTGTATTCTTATTTTACAGAAAACATGGGTAAGCCAAAACGAAGTAGAGAGGAGATTTTGGAGCAACAAAGGCTTAGACAGCAACGAAGAAGAAAAAGAATCAAGAATGATTCCGATCCCACGCTGTGTATAAAGATATAGACCGTTGTTTATCGTTCGAGTTTCTAATAAATAGACAGCCAAAATGGTTCATTTGCATATAATATAATTATATATAATGTTTTTTTTTAATTATCAGTTATCGGTAGGCTACCGAGCAATTTTTTCTGTTTTATAAAGAGGTTTTTTTGGTATTTGTAGACTGTACAATAACTTATGAGGTTTACTTTTCATTAAATTCTGTTTATTTTCTATTTGAGTTTTATTTCCATACAATATAAGTTTAAGTAAGCTATTTTCTAATTTCCGTCACACCCAAAACTTTGTCATCGCATAACTCCATAACCAGTCGGCACATTGAAGTGCCAAATACATAATTCTGTTTATTTTATCGTCTTTTCATAATTGAATTGCCAATTAAACGAATTTCTTGCGAAATAAAAATCGTGACGGAAATTATACGAAGAACACCTTATCGTGAGAATGACCGATGAGTTTGAAAATGTGCTCAATTTTAACTGTCGTTCATGAATTTCTACAGGTTTGTAAGTTTTACTTACAAATATTTCCAGTCTCCACGTCATAATCGTATCTCCTGATGTTGTACTCCAACGTGTCGATGTAGTAGAAAGCCTTCTCCTTGAGATCCCAGGAAAGGCCGTTAGCGACTGTGATGTCGGTTTCCACTTTCGTGATTGTGTTGCCATCTAGCCGGTACAGGGAGCCTAAATTCGGCAGAGGAGCACCATCTATGATCTCACGGCCCATTGTCCCTGTAATATATTTTCTGTTAGATTTCAACAGACAATTTTTAGTTCAACAAAAAAATGGACGTAAAATAGGTATGCCTTATTTATCATGAACTAGCTCACCCGGCGAACTTTGTTCCGCCTTAAGGGCAATAAATAAAAGTATCCTATGTCCTTCTCCTGGCTCTGAACTACCCCCATGCCGATTTTCAGCTAAATCGGTTCAGCCGTTCTTGAGTTATAAGTGGAGTAACTAACACGACTTTCTTTTATAAATATAGAAGATAATAATTCTGCAATAAAGCAGGATCCTGTGCCTTGGGTGGCATTTTGCATGTGCACATTGAGTAAATTTGAAGTGAGATTGTAGATATTTCTAAGTTTTGTAATACTCAATAACTAAGCGAATCTGATCATTTGAGGAAAAGAATAACGTTCAAATTTTTTTCCATCATTTTCAAATGAAAGAGAATTCCAATTTAATGTGAAGCCAATAAAAGAAGATGAAAGTTGGCGTTTTTTCCTGAGCGAGATAGAGATGAGATTTTACGTCAGCCCCAATTGCATATACCTAGGTAGCTGGACTGTCTGCTGCCTAAATACTGTCCATATATAAGTTTTAACTTGTATTATAACTTAAATAACTTTTGTTGAGCATGCCCTCACTCAGGCTTTGTTGTGTTGTTAACATTTCATCATAAGTTACCTGCGAAAATGCGGCCCCTGGGGTCGGCTTTCCCGTCATTGATCCTGGTGGGGAAAGGGACGTCTTCGTCGGTCTCAGCAACTACTCGTACCACCTCAGCCTTGCTGCCATCCTTGCCGTCCCACTGAACGATCGCAAATTGGCGCTCTAGGCCAACTATGAACTGGTCCGTGGTACCCTCCACGTTCACGATAAAGCCAGGCTTCCCGTCTGAGGAATTTAAAAATATTTTGAGACGACGGTAACTCGTTTTGGACTCGATCTTGACATACTGAGGTCTAAATGCATAGCTTAGCTGTTGTCATTTAGATGTAGGCATGCTGTAGGTATTTAGTGGATCCCTTTGAAGTGAAAACAATGTTTTGGTCTGTGTGACAGCAAAAACGAGCACCACTGGTCCATATCAATCAGGCAGTTTCCATTGAATGCATAAACTCTCACTTTATTCAATTTGCAATTTACCCGCAAATGTACATATTTTTGTGAATATACATACGCATACGCCAAAGTTAACATAAACGTATGCGTCCTTTTTTTTCTAACCTATATCATGCCACTGCTGAGCAAAGGTCTCTCCCAACCCTTTCCAAACATTTCGATCCCGTGCCAGGCTCTGCCAAACTTTTTCATGATATCTCAAATCATCACTCCAACGTTTTCTGGGCCTTTCCCTGCAACGAAAACCGTCTGTAGGCTGCCACAGAGTGACGATTTGAGACCATTTGCCTGTATGCATTCGGATGACGTGTCCTGCCCAGTCCCACTTCAGCTTCGCAGATTTTTTTGCCCACATCTACTATGCCTGTTCTGGAGCGAATAATGTGGTTATTTATTCGGTCAGAAAGCCTCAAACCGAGAATGCTTCGTTCCATGGCTCTCTGGCAAACCTTGAGTTTGGACTTCTGATGTTCTGTTAATGACCATGTTTGCGCACTGTAAGTTAGGATCGGCAGGATACAAACATCAATGAGTTTGCGCTTAAGTGATATGGGAAGGTCACACTTCATGTATGCGTCCTAATACAGATTATTATTAATCATGTAGGTAGATAAGCTCTCGTATTTCTCTATTAGGTTACATAACATAAACGGCCCATATACGTCCCACTGCTGGGCACGAGCCTCACCTCAACTATGAGGTGGATTGAGCCATACTCCAACACGCGAGCTCAGCGCGGATTGTTGGAGGGTAGTAAGGTTAGTGAGCAACCTTAATGTTAGATGTTATCAAGCCGCCATAAGGCCTCCGACTAGGCTTAACGACTGACATCTAACGACGTCAGCTATTAGGTTGGTTAAGTTAATTTTGTTTCATTTTTAAGAAATAAATGTCTGTAAATTTTGTCCACGGCCCAGTCAGTTACTTACCAACTTTAGTTCTGGTGTGCAGTTTGGTAGCCGGGTCATACTTGTGGATGGATTCGTCTGTGATGTCGACAAAGTACAGCGCCTGGTGTTGCGTGGACCAGTGCGGACCCTCGCCCAGCTGGAGAGCTTCTGTGATCTGCTCGACTGTGTGGCTAGTGTGTGAAAGTTCAAATTCAATATAAGTATGTTTGTTCAAGTAGACCTTGTAACCTTGCACCAGAGCACTAGCACTTGGACCAATAAACTTTTTATGCAATTGGAAGTAACATAGATAAAATATTTAACATTGACTTGTACGGCTTCTACGGCCTTCTACGGCTTAGTAGATGTTACAGCTAAACAAAAGAATGCCTTTTTATTTTATTTAGCTACTAATAATAGAGTTCTCGTTTTGGCATAATGTTATGGATTGATTTTATAGTTATTGAGCCTCTGGATGCAGTCCAAAGCTTCGTGCAAGTTACAGTTTCTTAACTAAAGTTGTATTCTTACGGTATATAATTGATGTTGGGGTGTCCCTTGACGCCCAGTCCGGTCACTTGGTAGGTATAGCCTCCTATCGGCTGATTGCCTTCGAAGTTTGCGGACGTGACGAAGAGGATGTCGTAGTTGGGGCCGCCGAAGGTAGCGGAGGTCACGTCCGCCACTGGGAGGAACACCTTGCGGAGGAGGCGGCTGGTGCGGGGGTCAATCTGAAACATGTTTGATGCACAATCATGCGCACCGAATCAAGGAGAACGGTGTTGCCGCTCTGGATATTAAAGGCAAAGCCAGCCTGGATTACAATCAAGTAGGTAGGTGTGTCTACATTAATTCCTATCGTACCTGAGCAACGCAGCCGGGTCCGACGAGAGCCACCCAGAGGTTGCCGTCGGTGTCGATGGTGTGGCCATCCGGCACACCATCTACGCCATTTGCCTTTAAGTCGAAAATGTACGTCTTGTTGGCTAAAACAAAGGTAACACCCGTTAAAACATTTCACAGCACTATCTACGTTTATTTTTAAATAGATATTTAACAAATTTCACAAACTCTTTATAAAGTAGTTGGTAAAAGTCTGCTATACTTGTACTTGAAAGAGGGCATCCCTTTGAAGTACGAGTATAGCTGTCACTTTCAGTTCTATAGACAATTTACCGGATGGCATGAGATTGGTAACGTGCTCAACTCTGACTGTGGCTCGTGAATTTCTACAGTTTTGTAAGTTTTACTTACAAATATTTCCAGTCTCCACGTCATAATCGTATCTCCTGATGTTGTACTCCAACGAGTCGATGTAGTAGAAGGCCTTCTCCTTGAGATCCCAGGAAAGGCCGTTAGCGACTGTGATGTTGGTTTCCACTTTCGTGATTGTGTTGCCGTCTAGCCGGTACAGGGAGCCTAAATTCGGCAGAACAGTACCATCTGTGACCTCACGGCCCAATGTCCCTGTAATAGTTTTTCTGTTAGATTTCAACATACTTTTTTTTTTAAATAAAAAAGTTAGATTGTATTTCTAAGTTTTGTAACACACAATTACTACGCGAATTTGATCATTTGAGGGAAAAGAACTAAGTAAGCCAAATAACTTTTCAAAATTATTTCTATCATTTTACCTAATTAATTTCCAATTTAAAGTGTAATCAATAATAGACGATTAAAATTGTCGTTTTTTCCTGAGCGAGATAGAGATGAGATTTGACGTCAGCCGCAATCGCACATAGGTAGCTGGACTGTCTGCTGCCTAAACTGTCCATTTAAAAGTTTAAACTTAGATTTATAACTTAAATAACTATTCTTGAGCATGCCCTTACTAGGGCTTCGTTGTGTTGTTAACATTTCATCATAAGTTACCTGCGAAAATGCGGCCCCTGGGGTCGGCCTTCCCGTCGTTGATCCTGGTGGGGAAAGGGACGTCTTCGTCGGTCTCAGCAACTACTCGTACCACCTCAGCCTTGCTGCCATCCTTGCCGTCCCACTGAA
Source organism: Udea ferrugalis (assembly GCA_950022985.1). Classification (NCBI taxonomy): domain Eukaryota; kingdom Metazoa; phylum Arthropoda; class Insecta; order Lepidoptera; family Crambidae; genus Udea; species Udea ferrugalis. The sequence continues at coordinate 17,743,993 of OX465524.1, read as the reverse complement.
CGATCGCAAATTGGCGCTCTAGGCCAACTATGAACTGGTCCGTGGTACCCTCCACGTTCACGATGAAGCCAGGCATGCCGTCTGAAGAATTTTAAAATATTTAAAAAAAAAGAAAATGAGGGAACGTAGACACAATTTCTTAAAACTGGGATCGCTAAGTATAAATATTCTTTACGAACCTATTCCTCATATATTCCATACCACTACAATGGTAAATGGCAGTCACTTTTTTCTAGGCCGAGACTAAAAAGAGGTTTTAGTCTCAGTCTGGAAAAAAATAATTGAAAGGTCTAGATGCATTACTTAGATGTATTTGGTGGATCCTTTTGAAGTGAAAACAATGTTTCGGTCAGTGTAACAGCAAAAAAGCACCAGGTTCATATCAATCAGGCAGTTTCCATTGAATGCATTAACCCTCAATTTATTTAAGTCGCAATTCACACGCAAATATACATATAAATTAACAAAGACGTAGGTATACAGATTATACCTAATACAGATAATTATCGGTAATGTAGGTAGATAAGTTCTCGCATTTCCCTATTATGTTGGTAAAGTAAGTAATAAGTAAAATAAACGTCGCCACGTTAAACTGCGTCTACGGGCCCAGTCAGATACTTACCAACTTTAGTTTTGGTGTGCAGTCTGGTAGCCAGCTCATACTTGTGGATGGATTGGTCCGCGATGTCTACAAAGTATAGCGCCTGGTGTTGCGTGGACCAGTGCGGACCCTCGCCCAGCTGGAGAGCTTCTGTGATCTGCTCGACTGTGTGGCTAGTGTGTGAAAGTTCAAATTCAATATAAGTATGTTTGTTCAAGTAGACCTTGTAACCTTGCACCAGAGCACTAGCACTTGGACCAATAAACTTTTTATGCAATTGGAAGTAACATAGATAAAATATTATGATTTGTTAAAGTTAGCCTTCTACGGCTTGGCAGATGTTACAGCTGAACAGAAGAATACTATTTTTTTTTATTTAGCTACTATTAATACAGTTCTCGTTTTGGCACAATGTTATGGATTGATTTCATAGTTATTGAGCCTCTGGACGCAGTTCAAAACTTCGTGCAAGCTACAGTTTCTTAACTAAAGTTGTATTCTTACGGTATATAATTGATGTTGGGGTGTCCCTTGACGCCCAGTCCGGTCACTTGGTAGGTATAGCCTCCTATCGGCTGATTGCCTTCGAAGTTTGCGGACGTGACGAAGAGGATGTCGTAGTTGGGGCCGCCGAAGGTAGCGGAGGTCACGTCCGCCACTGGGAGGAACACCTTGCGGAGGAGGCGGCTGGTGCGGGGGTCAATCTGAAACATGTTTGATGCACAATCATGCGCACCGAATCAAGGAGAACGGTGTTGCCGCTCTGGATATTAAAGGCAAAGCCAGCCTGGATTACAATCAAGTAGGTAGGTGTGTCTACATTAATTCCTATCGTACCTGAGCAACGCAGCCGGGTCCGACGAGAGCCACCCAGAGGTTGCCGTCGGTGTCGATGGTGTGGCCATCCGGCACACCATCTACGCCATTTGCCTTTAAGTCGAAAATGTACGTCTTGTTGGCTAAAACAAAGGTAACACCCGTTAAAACATTTCACAGCACTATCTACGTTTATTTTTAAATAGATATTTAACAAATTTCACAAACTCTTTATAAAGTAGTTGGTAAAAGTCTGCTATACTTGTACTTGAAAGAGGGCATCCCTTTGAAGTACGAGTATAGCTGTCACTTTCAGTTCTATAGACAATTTACCGGATGGCATGAGATTGGTAACGTGCTCAACTCTGACTGTGGCTCGTGAATTTCTACAGTTTTGTAAGTTTTACTTACAAATATTTCCAGTCTCCACGTCATAATCGTATCTCCTGATGTTGTACTCCAACGAGTCGATGTAGTAGAAGGCCTTCTCCTTGAGATCCCAGGAAAGGCCGTTAGCGACTGTGATGTTGGTTTCCACTTTCGTGATTGTGTTGCCGTCTAGCCGGTACAGGGAGCCTAAATTCGGCAGAACAGTACCATCTGTGACCTCACGGCCCATTGTCCCTGTAATAGTTTTTCTGTTAGATTTCAACATACTTTTTTTTTTAAATAAAAAAGTGAGATTGTATTTCTAAGTTTTGTAACACACAATTACTACGCGAATTTGATCATTTGAGGGAAAAGAACTAAGTAAGCCAAATAACTTTTCAAAATTATTTCTATCATTTTACCTAATTAATTTCCAATTTAAAGTGTAATCAATAATAGACGATTAAAATTGTCGTTTTTTCCTGAGCGAGATAGAGATGAGATTTGACGTCAGCCGCAATCGCACATAGGTAGCTGGACTGTCTGCTGCCTAAACTGTCCATTTAAAAGTTTAAACTTAGATTTATAACTTAAATAACTATTCTTGAGCATGCCCTTACTAGGGCTTCGTTGTGTTGTTAACATTTCATCATAAGTTACCTGCGAAAATGCGGCCCCTGGGGTCGGCCTTCCCGTCGTTGATCCTGGTGGGGAAAGGGACGTCTTCGTCGGTCTCAGCAACTACTCGTACCACCTCAGCCTTGCTGCCATCCTTGCCGTCCCACTGAACGATCGCAAATTGGCGCTCTAGGCCAACTATGAACTGGTCCGTGGTACCCTCCACGTTCACGATAAAGCCAGGCTGGCCGTCTGAAGAATTTTAAAATATTTGGAGAAAAAAAATAAGCGAGCGTAGACATAATTTCTCTTAGGTTTATGGGGATGGCCAGCACTAAATATATTTTTTCCTATACTTATAATAAATCTGTAGAGAGGCCAATTCTGTACATGAAATATACCAATTAAAAAAATAACTATCGAAGGGTTATTAGGGATCTTTACTGATGCCAAAAATGCAATCAGTAAAATTGTTGTCTGTCCGCTGTATATTCGTAATAGAAACAAAAACTACTCGACGGATTTTACCGAAATTTGGCATAATTATTCTTCATACTCTTAGGCAGGTTATAGTATACTTTTTATTACGCTACGATCAATAGAAGCAGAGCAGTGAAGGGGAATATTGGGAAAACGGGAGGAGCCATTTCTGCCAACAACTGGTTATCAATTGTTTAATTTTGTAGACAGTCAACCTGATAAGATAGAAACTTTCAAATAATTATGTCCTACTAACATTATAAATGCGAAAGTTTGTATATGTGTATGGATGTATGTGCCGTGTTGCTCTTTAACGTAAAAACTACTTGATGGATTTGAATGAAACTCTAGAATTATACAGCTTATGCATCGGAATAGGACATAGGCTACAATGTCATAAGATATACTTAGGTAATATACAATTTTTTAACCTAAGTCCACGCGGACGAAGTCGCGGGCGGCCGCTAGTTATTCATAATGTAGGTATTTGTCTAATGTATATAATGTATTTCTCTATTAGGTTAGTTGAGTTATTTTTTTTATTATTTTTGAGAAATAAATGTCTTTAAACTGCGTCCACGGTCCAGTCAGTGACTTACCAACTTTAGTTCTGGTGTGCAGTTTGGTAGCCGGGTCATACTTGTGGATGGATTTGTCTGTGATGTCGACAAAGTATAGCGCCTGGTGTTGCGTGGACCAGTGCGGACCCTCGCCCAGCTGGAGAGCTTCTGTGATCTGCTCGACTTTCCCTGATTGCTGGAAACGGAGTCGCTTTCTTATTGGTTTGCTATTATATGTTCTGTTTTAATTTAGGTTTAAAAGTTTGTGTCCGAAATTAACTTGTGTTTGTGCTGATGTTTGGGAAGATACCTATGTGACGTTTTCCGTGTACATCAAGATGACGGGTGTACCTCGAAAATCGGGAATTCTATATATCTATATTCTATATTCTATCTTTGCCTCAATGCCCTAAGACCAAGGTGAATTCGTCACACCTGGCAGGACTTGCGGAGCTATGATGTGAACAGAAGCCAGAGAGCTATAGAAAGGTCTGTACTTCGCTTCCCAGCGAAGTATAGACAAACTCCGGAATTAGATTTTTTGGCAGAAGACCAAAATACATAGTTCAGAAATGTAACAAACTGGCCACGTTTGTCGAAAAACCTATGGTGAAGTAAACATGTTCTCGAATGGAGGCCAGGGCTTGGCAGCAGACTGTAATAGGCTGATGATGATGAATGATATGAAAGAAACAAGGACTGATTTAAATGGTGAAAACAAAAAATATTTAGGATGCTCCGATTTTAATGGCGGACATAAATTTCGGTGAAAGCTTTCCTAATTTAGGTGCTTCAACATACCTTAATTTTGGTGTACGGAATACTTATAAAAAAGTTGAATTTCTCAATCAGTTTAATAACATAGATCCTACTTTTTCGTCAAATATGATCAAAACATGATAAATATTAAGCCAGAAATAAAGCAACTCACCAAAGTTAGGCAAAAAATGGCACTTGTGGAAATTGCCGCATAAACAAGAAGGCCAGAGAGTAGATGTGACTCCAGACTCCTCATGATGATCAAGTAATAAGTCCTCCTGTGTACAAATAATGCCGTTGAAACATTTAGCTAAATGAAACACTCACTTCACTTCGTAAGAATAATACTTAGTTTAATTAAATTAAAAAAAATGCCTACCTTGTTGACGGTAGGAAATTTCGACTGATATTAAACGCAAGACACTCGGCAAACTGTTAAATACCACGCTCGTTATCAGCTCAATAAGTAATCAAATCAAACTAATTATCTTGGTACATCTAGAATCTTGATGCAGCTTACGATACTACTAGGCAAATAGTTGCAGATGCATACTGAGGAAACATTTTTTTAATTTTTTCTAGTTTTCCGTACCTAGGTGTACCTAGACCTTGAAAGGAAAAAGGGAATCCTTACAGAATCACTTTCTTGTCCGTCTGTCTGCCTGTCTGTCAAGACCCCCCTGTTCTCGGGGGTTTACCCTTGTTTGATCGAACAACGTTTGATATAATATTACTAAATCGAACAACGTTTGAGAAAATCATCACTTTGTATAATATCATTTGATAGAATTTTCAGTTCGTCGAATGTTTATTTGCTATAACAACGTTTGCACTAATAATCAAAAGGTAGAATGTTCATTTGATGTAATTTTCAGATGGTATAACATGCCAAGCAGCATGTAATGAGGCAAGTCGTTTTTTGGGTTAAAAAAATAAATAACCACGAAGGCTTAAGGCGGGAGCGAAGCGGAGCGTAGCGCTTCCGCCCAAACTATAGTATAGGGCAGTGACGAAATTCGATAATATGAAATTAGTTCAAATGAAATTCGTTCAAACAAATAATTACATCAAATAAAAATTTACCAATTAAATATTCGGTCAAATGAATAATTCTCCGAACTGATTTTATTGCAACTGAAATTCGACCAACTGATTTTCGACGAAACGTTGTTTGATCAAACAAGGGTGAACCGTTCTCGGGAACGCGTGGAGCCATCAATCTGGAATTTATACCAAATCTCTATGGTCCCTGAAGCTGTGATAAAATCAAACTTCTCATATCATAAGATAGCCATTAATGATGCAAATTTTTGCAAACCACATGATTAGTACAACCCCAAAAATAACAATAAAAGTTTTTTACGGAAATCAATTTAGTTCCTGATACTAAGTTGCTCCTAAAAATTTCCCGAAAGTTTCCAGAGTTCCATAAAAGTTGAGCAGATCACACAGCCTTTCCAGCTGGGCGACGGTAGGGTCCGCACTGGGAAGCTGACCAGCAAGGGCTGATCTTTGTGGACATCGTGGACTACTCCATCCACAAGTCCGTGCCTGCCTCTGGTGTGCACTAAACTTGGTGAGTCACATCTTGCTAATAATATTCGATACTGTGATAATAGATTCGACGGTGTCACTTTCGGCTTCTATTTTGAGTTTGAGAGAGAGACTCAAATAGCACAATGATAAGCATGGCGACGTCATGCCATCAAATCAATTATAATTACCTACCTGTAATGTTTCTTTCAAGAAAAGTTTTCGCAGAAAACGTAAGTACGTAATAAGTTCATAGGTTTCGAAATGTGACAGTTTGGCTCACTCGGTCTAAAAGACGGGTCACCCTGTACCCATTTTTCTCCCATGCAGTAAGTTGGTATCTCGGTAGTTTATTACCGCGTTCAATCTGTGTCATTTATCGAAAACTACGCGATAATCTGATTGTAAGTAATTCACAGTCACCGAGAAACTAGCACTGAATAATTTTAATGCGCATCGTCATCATCAGGTAGTGTACTTTGAAAGTAACGTTGCGATATCAACAGACGGCAGGTTTTATTTAGGGATTGTCATGCTAAGTTTCTATCAACTTCCTCTTCGACCTGATTACTTGATAGTTTGAAGGTTCTCCAAGTTTGTTTTTAAAATGTTTTTTGACGAATAATAATTGAAGTTTCCTCTCTCGCGGCTTAGTATTTATTAGTAAAGCTTTCATTAAATTACATGTTCTCTTAATTTGATTTAGAAGTTACTGTTTATGGGCCGTTTTAGCCCGGGGGTGTAAGGGTGCTTCGTATCTCCCGGGCCCAAGAAATGGGGGCTCAAAAGAAGAACTCAAAAACAGATGCCGAGCCGGGTTTCATGCAACATCACTACTTACCTTTAACGGTCACAATGGTTCTACTCAGATGTTTTTGCCCGACTTTCGTGCCATGGTCGCTATGTATAGCGAATTCGAAGTGACATTCCATTATTGTAGCACTCTCTAAAACTCAATAACTACGCGGATGTGATCTTTTCTCCCGAAAGATCGAGATGAGATTCGAAGCCAACGAGAAATGCAAAGCTGGGTGGCATTCTTAAGTGGAGTCTGGAGTCGGACAGCAAGAAAAGGTTTTAGGAACCGCTGCCAGTAGAGCAGGCTCACTCTACTGATCATGATACTGACGGCTAAAGGTGTCTTGGCCGCAGCGTTGGGGCCATGAGAAGTCAACACGGTCGGTTAAAATCGGGTTTATTGTAAAACGTTACTGCTTAATATACAGAGTTATCCTAATTTTTATTTTATTTATTTATTTTCAGCCTATGCTGTCCCACTGCTCCTTGCGGTCCAAAGCTACTTTCGGCCAGTCTCTGAGATGATGGTCGAGCTCATCCCGCCCTATCAGAGTTATCCTAATACTCACTATTATAGGTTGTTGCTAGTGAGTCGGCGTCGTTTAGGTTTGTAATACATCATCTTCAATTAAACCTAAATAACTAAAATTCTATTCACATTTTGTTAAGACACCTACATATTAAGTAATTAACCTTGTTTAATACCCTATCTAAACTGATAATAAACTTTTACCGGCCGATTCATAGTAAATGCTGCATGAAGTCAACCAAATTAGGCTGAGCAGTGCGGTAAAACTTAAGATCGTTCCAGCTTTCTATAAGCTTTTTTATAAGAGAGAAGCCAAGACAGGCCTTTAGTAAGCTGGCGCTTATACCATCACGATGGGAGAAGTACAATGCCTGCAAGAGGATCCCCGATTGGGACTGCTGGCTCCCCCCACTATACGTCGACGGCACGGCACAGGGTGGCTCCACTACCGCATTTCTTTGGGTTGTATATACCTATCCTTATTTATTTATCCTATCCTGATTGAAATTTTACCTTGCATGTCATTCAACGTTTGGCATAATTATTTATCATAATTAGCTGTTATCAATAAGATTAGCCTAGAACGGCAATGCACTGTTTTTATTAATTATAATGCTTACTTTTAAGCCACACCAGTTTAATTAATCATTTTATGCAGCGTAATGATATAAAACCATTTCACGTTATCCTAGATACGAGTACCTACCTATTTTTAATTGAAAAATCGGCGTAGATATCCTTGAAACACAACAATTTGTCACACATAGGGGACGCCTATATTAAGCGGTGGACTCTTTAGAGGCGGATGATGATGCTAATGATAACCTGACAACGAACCAAGTGATAATGCCAAGAACTAGGTCGCGATAGTATTATTCCATAACCGTGACCAAATGCCTACCTACCCGCTCACATTGACTTAGCCAAAATCGGTTTCCAACTAGGATCTACAAGAAGCATTTGAATGGGTTAGACATTGATGGTGCACTTCGTCACTCGTACATCCATGTCACAGTATAATCTTACAGTAAGCTATCTACATACAAACGTGCCACTCTCGGTTTGAATGTGTGCGTGCGCGTCGCGCGCCGTGTCGCGATATCACGCACACGCAAGCATAAAATAGGGAGGCGGCAGTACGGACGGGCTGTGTCGCGTGTCTGTGTGCACGCTAGGCTAATAACTCGGCGGGCGGCTTTAGATAGCCTACTGTATGGTTTATACTGTGTCCATGTTCAATAGTGCACTTCGCACAACGTATGTGTACATACACTTCTCCTCCTTCAGGAAGGAGAACTTCGCAAAAAGTGCAATGAGTGTGCGTTTCTCAAGAGGAGCACCTTAAAAAATGTGTTTAAGTCTGGAAGAGTCCGATATAAACTCGTCTTCCCCCCAGGCGGCGAGGTATCCATGATGATTTCTCCAGGAAAAAAAAGCTCTCATATCATAGCCGTCCCATAAATTTTTTAAACATACATACCCTCACCATGTCCCTAATGGGTTAGTCAGAGGCACACTGATTGTTGCCGTCATGGTAAACGGAACATTCAGAAGCCCACATTTCGAAGAGGGAATTTGAACCCAACGTAGTAAGGGGCGAGCCTACCGCCGCTATCCGGGTAGGCTCGCCATATCCGCTAATGACAGCAATACGTATGAGAGATGCTCAACTTTGATTTTCGTTTGTGAATTCGGGGGTCAGTACTTAACTCCGTAAATCTTGCACCTTAGCAAACTAATATAATTTGAACCGCTAAATTTTTCATGTGAGTGGAAATTAACATACCTAGGGAAATTATTTACATTTACAAGTAAATATAATTTTCTTTAAACTTTCATGGTCACTAACACATAAATCGTAAAATACGGGATTGCTACTAAACTGTCAAGTGCCTGGAATCCAGTGATTAGGAAATTCAAAAACCGGAAAAACAAACATAGTGTCGCTTCGCGCGCAACTATGGTACCTATTCCGGTTGGCGCCAAAACTAACTTGGCTGGTGATGAGGTAATCTTTAAAATAAATTTATTTGCGACTGTGGTCGTTTGAGATGAAAGAACTTAAGTCAAATTTATTTTATTTATTTATTTTATTTTCAGCCTATGCTGTCCCTCTGCAGGGCAAAGGCCTCCCCTCCCACCTTCCACTCCTTGCGGTCCAAAGCTTTTGGCCAGTCTCTGAGATGATGGTCGAGCTCATCTCGCCATCTCTTTCTGGGCCTGCCGCGCTGACGCTTTCCGTTTCTGGGAACCCAATTGGTCGTACGGTTCGCCCAGAACTCATTTGTCATACGACACATATGACCAGCCCAGTTCCATTTCAGCTTGGCCGCCGTACGACAGACATCGGCAACCTGAGTCCTGGAGCGTATGACCGTATTCCTAACGCGATCCAAAAGTATTATTCCCAGAATACTGCGCTCCATTGCCCGTTGGCAAACCCCGAGGGCGGTTTTTTGGCTCTTTGTCAAAGACCACGTCTGCGCTCCGTAGGTGAGGATAGGGAGAATGCACATCCCGTGTGGAGTTTGCGGTCTCCCATCGGGCGCGTCCCCAGGTGGCGGATAGGGGCATGCCCCCCAGATATGGGGGGTACTGGCTTGCCAGCGCGGACCAAAACCGTACCCGGGGGTTTACCCCCGCCTCTTTCCTTAAGAGGCTGAGGTGAGTTTACTCCGGAGCTTCTTGGAGGCTCAGTGGCTGTAAAACAGCGCGGTGTGGCAGACCTGCTAGGTCTGCGGTCGCTTCGTGCGACGGCTGTGTGGGCGTTCTGGCGCCGTGCAGATTTTTCTGCTTGTTGGAGTCCCTGGGACTAGCGGAGCCTCAGCTCGTTGGATGGCAGGCCTTCAAGGCTTGCGGCTGGACGCGCCCACCACTCGTTATTTGCGACTAGGTGGGTGGCTTTAGCCAACCGTCTGGCAACCTGCTCCCCGTTTGGGTGTCGTGGACATGTCTCGCGGCCCGGCGGGGGTAGGGGTCCTGGCTTGGTCGCCCGGGCCAAGAGGAGCCAACCTCAATAAAAAACCCCAAAAGGTCGAACGTAGGGCGCCCCTATGTGGCCTCGCGTGACGTTCGGCCGCCTCGGTCTCGAGGTGGCAGGATGGGTAAACGCCTGCCAGCTAGCGGCCAACTGTACGGGAACACCCGCACTCGTGCAGTATTAGGGTTACCCAGGTACAGGGGGCACTGCCTGGGTGGACTTTTTAGATCCGCCATACTCGTGGGAATAGGATGGATAAATCTAACTCACCCTTTAGTTTTAAGTTTAGTTTAGGAAATAGTTTTTCTGTTCTCGATTCAGAGAACGAGGTGGTAGACACAGTTGAAGCTGTAGTCAAACGGGGTGACTGTGACTCCTTGCGTCCTGGTTGGTTGGAAGGCGGACGCGATAAGGATAGTCCCCCACAGGTATTGCCTCCACAGGCATCGACGTCGTCAGAGGTTACGACGTCAGAGAAGTTACGGAAGCCAGTTGTGAGGCTTACCTGTCCGTCGAGCTCGATGGATAGTCCTGACAAAGGGGTCTTATCGGCAGAAGAAGGGCAGGGCCGCCTTTGGTCCCATAGAAGGCGAAGTCGATCAGGACATAGATCGGCCAGTGAGAACTCTCGATCCAGCTTGGATGTTTTGCCGGACGATGAGGCAACTACACCGAAGGTTCCAAAGTTGCGCAGGGGTAGGAGTCGACCGGTCATAACAGGAGAACACGTCAGCCCGCATAGGCCCGAAATGGCATTCTTGAAAAACAAGAAAGATGCCGAGAGGTTGGTGGCCGAACATCGGGCCGAAGCCAAAATCGGAAGAGTGACACGCCTGAGCGAGTCCTCCATGTCTGTGTCTGCGGCCGAGGAAGACGACTCGGCACAGACAATCAACGATGACCTCCTGCAGATGGCTGCAGAAATTTTAAAAGTAGGGAAATCGTCCAAGCACACAAAAGGCGCCTTACAACGTGCTTTATATGACGCCCATGAAAAGGCTGAAGCTCTGGGCGCTAGAGTGCTAAAGCTCAACGCCACGGAGGAGACCACAAAGCTGCGGAAAGATTATGCGGCCCTGCAGGAAAACCATGGCCGTGTATTAGACGAGAATGCTCGTCTTCAGAAAAGGCTTGCCGATCTCAGTGGTGAGATAAAAAACCTGAGGCAAGATATCCTCTCGCAACAAGAAGAGAGGATGAACGAGATGGAGCAAAATCTCACCATCAGAATGGGCACGATGATGGAGGCGCGGTATCCGCGCCCCGGAGTGGACCCCATGCTCCCTCGCGTGAGGCCGCCCTTGGCTGCGGATCGAGCAAGGGCGACATACGCTCAGATGGCCCAGCCACCGTCTCAGCCGCCTCCTGAGCCGCAACGGCAATTGCGTCCCCGGTCGAAACAGCCGCTTGTGGTTGCCGCAGACATGGGTTCACAGGCCCGACCTAAAGGTGCCTCAGCGCCCCCGAAAACCCGCGAACAAGCTCCGGCCAAAAAGACGAATCAGGCCCCATCGGCCCAAAACCGAGATCAAGTTCCAGGCGCTTGGACCAAAGTCGGTAAAGGAGGAAAGGGGCAAAAGAAGTCGGTTGCTGCCAAACAATCGCAGTCCCAACCACGCGGTAGGCCTGAACAGGCAAAGAAGAAGCTCCCCATGAAGGCGCCCAAAATCCGCGCTCCACGCTCGGCGGCAGTAGTGTTGACGCTACAGCCGGAAGCTGAAAAGAGGGGAGCCACTTACGCCAGTGTCCTTGTGGAGGCTAAATCAAAGATTGACCTAGCGGGCCTGGGCATTGAGTCGGTGCGTTTCCGCCGGGCCGCCACTGGTGCGACTATCATTGAGGTGCCAGGCGCTACAAGCAGCGATAAAGCCAACTCTCTGGCAGAACAGCTGAAAGGAGTACTGGGGACGGAACAGGTACGCATTCACCAGCCCGTCAAGACTGCGGAGATCCGCATTTCCGGACTAGACGAGTCGGTGACAGTCGAAGAGTTGACGGTGGCAATTGCCAAAGCTGGAGGTAGCTTGCCTGAATCCTTTAAAGTCGGCACTATCCGTAGGGACAAATCGGGACTCGGCACTGCGTGGGTACGTTGCCCTGTAGTGACCGCCAAGAAACTGGCCGACGATCGCCGGATTCTGGTGGGTTGGGTGGCTGCTTCAGTCAAACTACTGGAACCACGTAAAATGCGGTGTTTCCGGTGCCTTGAGGTGGGGCACGTTCGGGAACGCTGCACATCGGACGTAGATAGAAGCAGCCAATGCTATCGCTGTGGCCAACTTGGGCATAAGGCGGTTGATTGCCAGGCTGCTGCGCATTGCACAATCTGCGCAAAAGCAAACAAACCCGCCGGGCACAGGGTCGGCAGCAAGTCCTGCACGGCCCCACGCCCTAAGAAAGTGACCAAATCTGCCACTGAGGCTCCGACCCAGCCGCAATTTGACCCCCCACCTGTTATAAGGGACGAGGAGATGTCCGAAGCTCCTGTTAAATAATGGCACAAAGGTTCTTGCAGGCGAACATCAACCACTGTAGAGTGGCTCAGGACCTTTTACACCAGAGTCTTCTACAGTGGTTGGTGCACGTAGCGGTGGTTGCAGAGCCGCTTTATGTTCCCCAACGGGATGACTGGGTGGCGGATAGTGATGGCGTGGTGGCTATTGTCACTAATCTGGCTGCTGGCGCCTCACCCTTCCAAAGTGTAGAAAGAGGTAACGGGTGGGTTTCTGCGGTGATGGGGGAAACTCTTCTTGTAGGGGTGTACTTCTCCCCCAACAAACCTCTCGTCCAATTCGAGAGCTTTCTGTCCGAGGTGGAAACGCTGATCGGCCGCTACCGGGCTGATCAGCGCCAGATCCAGGTGCTTGTCCTGGGAGATCTTAACGCCAAGTCCATGGTGTGGGGTTCCCCCTTGACTAACGCGCGGGGTCATGCGGTCGAAGAGTGGGTGGCCGCCGCTGGTCTTACAGTCCTAAACCGGGGTTCTGTCCAAACGTGCGTGCGACAGCAGGGTGGGTCCATCGTGGACGTTTCGTTCGCGAGCCCTGCTCTAGCGCGCCGTGTATGGGACTGGACGGTGTTGGAGGATGTGGAGACGTTCTCGGACCACCGGTATATTCGGTTTGACGTCTTCACAAGCCTAACGCCCCACACCAGTCCTAGGCAGAATCCCACCGGTAGGGATTGCCCCCGCTGGGCTTTGAAGCGGATGGACAGAGAGGCACTGGAGCTGGCCTCCATAGTCCAAGCATGGGTGCCCGCACCCGACGGCCCGTTTGAGGTGGACGCTGAGGCGGACTGGTTCCGGAAGGCGTTGTCGCTAGTATGCGACGCGGCCATGCCCCGGGCCAGGTCTCTCCCGCCGAGACGCCAGGTGTATTGGTGGTCCGCAGACCTGACGCAGCTCAGGCAAGCTTGCATTAGGGCGAGACGCCAATACACCCGGTCCCGGCGCAGAGCGCATCGGGATGAGGACAGGGAGGCCCTCCTATATGGGGTTTATAGACAGGCGAAACGGGCTCTCAAAGTGGCGGTGAATAAGGCTAAAACCGAAGCGCGGGAGGAATTTTTGGCCACGTTGGACAGAGATCCGTGGGGGCGGCCGTACCGGATGGCTATGGCTAAGCTCCGACCATGGGCCCCCCCGCTCACAGAAACTCTGCCACCCCCGCTGCTCGAGAGTGTGGTTGAAGCTTTGTTCCCGACGAGAGGCGATTTCTCGCCTCCGCCGATGGGCACCATTGGAGTGACAGATGAGAGTGCAAGCGAGGCGCATCCGGTGTCTGCCGACGAGATGGGTGCGGCCGTGCTGAGGCTACGGGCAAAGACCACCGCACCGGGTCTTGACGGGATACCAGGGCGTGCTCTCGCGCTAGCACTTAAATGGTTGGGACCAAGGCTCCAAAGCCTATACACGGAGTGTCTTGTGCAGGGCCTTTTTCCGCGGCAGTGGAAGACCGGGAAATTGGTCCTGCTCAAAAAGGAGGGTCGACCGGCGGACTCGCCTTCCGCGTACCGCCCAATCGTGTTGCTCGACGAGATGGGAAAACTTTTGGAGCGGGTTATAGCTGCTCGTCTCGTCGAGCGGATCGAAGGAGCTGGACCGAATTTAGCGGAATGCCAATTCGGCTTTCGACGCCGCCGATCGACAATTCACGCGATACAGCGTGTCAAAGAACAGGCTAAGGTGGCCATGGCTCAGGGTGAGGTTGTGTTGGCAGTATCATTAGATATTGCCAATGCCTTCAACACAATCCCCTGGGCTTGTATCGAAGAGGCCTTAAAATATCATAATATCCCGGTATACCTGAGGCGAGTGGTTAGCTCGTATTTACACGAGCGCTATGTTGAGTATCCCGGACGAGACGGATGGCAGCGACGATCAATGTCGTGCGGTGTTCCACAGGGGTCGGTCCTCGGTCCGCTCCTTTGGAACATCGGATACGACTGGGTTTTGCGGGGAGCTAACTTGCAGGGTGTCAGCGTCACGTGTTACGCGGATGACACCCTGGTAAGCGCCCGGAGGAAAAACTTCCGAGAGCCCGCACTACGGGCTACTGCCGGGACGGCACAGGTGGTAGGGCGCATTCGTCGCTTAGGCTTGGAGGTGGCTCTGCACAAGTCCGAGGTCTTGTGTTTCCACAAACCCCGGCAAGCTCCTCCAGCCGGAGCCCATATTGTGGTGGGTGGAGGTCGCCTCGCCGTCGAGTCGACGATGAAATACCTCGGTATAGTCCTCGACGACCGCTTGAACTTCCGCCCTCACTTCAAGTGTTTGGCGCCAAAATTGGTGAAGACAGCGAATGCACTTGCAAGGGTATTACCTAATCTAAATGGGCCACAAGATACCTGCCGAAGATTATACATGGGGATCGTGCGATCCATTGCTTTATACGGGGCCCCAGTATGGGCAGACGCCCTGACTCGCCGGTTAGCGTCCAATTTGCGCAAGCCGCAGAAGACGATGGCGATCAGGGCAATACGAGGGTATCGCACGATCTCGCATGAGGCGGCGTGTGTGCTGGCACGGTCCTGGATGCCCTGGGATCTGGACGCGAAGGCCCTGTCTGCCATGTTCTTCTGGCGGGAGGAGGCGCGCACTCGGGGCAGGAGTCTAGCGCCGCAGGAAGTGAACGCCCAAAAGACGAATCTTTTGATTCAAGCCCTGCAGCAGTGGCAAGACAGGCTAGAAGATCCCGTAGCGGGATTGTGGACAATCCAAGCGATTCGCCCGCATTTCAAACCTTGGTTTGAGCGGCGGCACGGCTCCCTTTCTTTCCGTCTGACACAGGTCCTCTCGGGGCATGGCTGCTTCGGGAGGTACCTGTGCCGCATCGGCAAGGAGCCGACCAGCCGGTGTCACCATTGTGACAGCCCAAATGACACGGCCCAGCATACTTTAGAGGTATGTCCGGCCTGGGCTCAGGAGCGCAGTGTCCTAGCTGCTGAACTGAGAAGTGTTGTCACGCTGCCACGAGTGTTGGAAGCCATGGCGGCAAGTAGACGGTGCTGGGCAGCAGTTGTCGCTTTTAGCGAAACTGTCATGCTGGACAAAGAATCCGCCGAGCGTTCAAGGGAGCTCGCAGACCCTAGCCGGCGGAGAAGACGACGCAGAGGCGCTGGCGTAATGCCTTAGTGCGTCCTCTTGGCCCTGTGGTTTGGGGCGTTAGAATTCGGCCAAGGTTCCCCCCCGCCTGTCGTAAGAGGCGACTAAAGGGGGGCCCCGGGGTCGCCAGGAGTGCACATGGTGGAGACTGTGTGCTTCCATTGCACGAGCGATCCTGTGGAGGGCGGCGGTGCGGGGGGGCCTCGCACTGCCGTGAACGCCCGTAGGTGTACGAGGGGAGGCATAACTCCCCGCGAGAGGAGCTGGGTTCCCAGCACAGCGCGCCAGGGGTCCACTGATAGAGTCCCTCAAGGGGGTCCTCGGGGATTCCTGGTACCGCGCAGAAGATGGCCTCCGCGGAGTTTAGTGGGTATGCCCACGCCCACTGGGCTGGGTGAGCCCCACACTCCCCCGCTCCCGTACTCAGGGAGCGGGATAGTGCGTAAAAGCATTCTCCGCGTAAAAAAAAAAAAAAAAAAGGGAGAATGCACATGTCCATGAGCTTCCTCTTTAGCGAAAGAGGAAGAGATCCCTTCATTAGATCTTTCATAGACCAATAGCTCTTCCAGGCGTTTTCAGTGCGTCGAGCAACTTCTTTATCTTGCCTGGCCTGAAAGGAGACTATTTGGCCTAAGTAGAGATATTCCTGGACATATTCAACCTCCCCACCCCCTATCCTTAGGCTACGTTCAATGCTAGCTTTGTTATCGCCATATTCATTTTAAGACCGACCTCGAGGCTGGCTTGGCTCAGTTGGTCGAGCATCGTAGCAAGTTCAGCTGCTGACAACAAAACAATGTCGTCAGCGAAGCGGAGATTTGTTAGTGTCCGCTCACCAACAGCTATCCCTTTGTCTTCCCAAACTGAAGTCAGTTTCCTGAAAACTTCCTCCAAGGTGGCAGTGAAAAGTTTTGGAGACAATGGATCACCCTGCTTGACCCCTTTTCGAATTGGGAAGGTTGGCCCTACAGTGTCTAGCTTTATAGCCGCTGTGCTGCTTATGTAAATTAGTTTGAGGAGTTCAATGTACGTTTTAGGAATTTCCTGGGCTTGCAGAGCATTGAATATGGCCGAATGTGTAACGCTGTCGAAAGCCTTCGAATAATCCACAAAGGCAACGTAAAGTGGTTGGTTATATTCACAAAATTTTTCAATAACTTGGTTAAGGGAGTGCAAATGATCTATTGTGGAGAGACCGCGGCGAAACCCAGCCTGCTCCGGAGGTTGGTGGTGGTCTAGTTGCGTGGATATGCGACTCTCGACAATCTTAATAAAAGCTTTATAGAGGTGGGACACGAGACTGATGGGACGATAGTTATTTATATCGGACTTCTTGCCCTTTTTGTGCAGAAGTATTATATTTGAGTGGCAGAAGTTTTTAGGGAATGGGCCTGTTTTTAAAATAGTAGATATTAAATAAATTGCAAACAAAAGGTACCAACACATGTTCACCAAATTTGAGGGATTCCGTTGTTATGCCGTCATCGCCGGGGCTCCTATTGTACTTCATGCTCTTAAGGGCATGGTGGACCTCAAAGTTGGTTATCGCCGGTACATCATCAGACCAAGAGTAGGGTTCAGTTAAAAGCTGAGGAGCCAAGCTGTCAGAATATAATGCCTCATAAAACCTGGTACATATAGCTATGATTTTTGATCTGTCACCCTGCCGCACCCCGTTGCTGTCTTCCATGTGTGTTATTGTGGATCGACCGGTCTCCATACCCCGCATAGCTGTTTTCAGGGACTGACTTGTTGATAGTGCAGTATGAGCGAGTCTAGTGTTGTACTGCCTGATATCTTTGCGGATTGATCGCTTTATGGTTTTGTCCAAATGCCTATACTCTATGGATTGGAAAGGGATGTTTTGGCGTTCTTCAATAAGGTCTAAGGTTTTAGGATTAAGTTTCCTTTCTTTTCTACGGACAGATTTTATCTTCAAACTGGCGGTTTGGATGGCTTTTTTGATATAATTATATTGGCTATCGCTGTCTTCGCCCATGTCTTGTTCTAAACCGTTAAAACTGTTTTGCAAGTGAATGTTAAATTGCTGTACGTTTTCAATAAGCGACGCCTTATTCAGCCTTTTTATTGCGTTTCTGTCAATTTTGTTGCGATAGATTCTCATGTTTAAATCGACAGTGATTCGGAGTGGACGGTGATCGGAGCTGAATTTAATATTGGAAATAACTTCCACATTTTTGACTATCTGCTCATCAGTAGTGAGACAATAATCTATTTCGTTCTTATTTCGGCCATTAAAGTGACAACCATGTCCATCGGCGTTGTGTTTTTTTATAGAAAAAGCTGTTGCTGACGCTCTAACTCCGCCCGAAGGCAAATTCCAGAAGACGTTGACCTCGATCGTTTCTGACTCCCAAGCCGTGTGGTCCCAAGACGCTAGGATTGTCTGACGGTGTTGGCTTTCCAATTTTTGCATTATAGTCACCTATCACTAGTGTCCAAGTACCTTTGTGTTCTTCACACGCCTTGTCAAGTCAAATATATTTTTTTAATTATTTATGTACAAAATGAGAGAAAATACTAATTCAGAGTGAAGCGTTTCGACGATTGAAACAAACAAACGAAACATTTATTTGCAATGAATACAAGTGAGTCAATAGGTCTTAAAAATATCTGGACAAAGTATTCGGCCTGCTAGCAGGCGTGCAAATTATTAAAAAACCTTAATTTTTATTTCTAAAGTAACATTGGTAGTTGGTACATATTTGCATTGTACATAAGTTGGTACATATTTGCAATATTAACCTAAAACTATAATTTTTAAAAATTAATACAAAGTACTTACACTTTAGGAACACTACAAATTGTACAATTTTGGTATAACCTAAAACTAAGTCTTATCTATTTGAAAATGAAATGTTAATATTTACACAAAAAATAAATAAAATAAAGCTAATTAGGAAAGAAAACGCTTATACTATAAAATCTTTATCATGAAATAAATATTCCTTTATATCATAAAAACATTTTTGAAGTAAGCGTGAAGCACCGAGATGTGAAGTTATGTCAGCCGGAATGCCACCCCAGATACTGTGAGTGTTGTGTATAGAGAACAGCTATGCTATTCCGGCGGTCGCCTAAACTCACTTCGCTCGTGGGAGGTAACTTTAAAATTCCATTCCTTCGCGATCGTCGTCGTTTGAGAGAAGAGAACTAAGCCAAAAAACATTTTTTTCGTACCACTTGCTCAAAAAAGTGACATTCTAGCCCGCAAAAAGAGAACATAACAATAGTACATTGTTATCCTAGTGGTGAAAGTAACTTATTTAGTCCCGAGACGGGGTTTGGCGCCCGGAACGAAGTGAGGGCGCCAATAGTTCGAGGGACTAAATAAGTCTTTAACCCGAGGTAAACACTGTGCTTTTCATTACAAATACGAGGAAAGTAAAAATAAAAACATGAATAAATTCATGAAGATCGAATTGCCGCTTTCCCGCCTATTTTGTTTGTTTTTTTTCTGTGGCCGGCCCGCTATTCAGCCATTATTTTTGATTTCCATCATTGGAAAAATGGTAAATATTTTGCTCAAAGCTAAGTTATTTTAAAGAAATTGTTGAAACTTAATTATAATAAAGTTATTTAATAGTACATTGTTATCCTAGGGGTGAAAGTAACTTATTTAGTCCCGAGACGGGGTTTGGCGCCCGGAACGAAGTGAGGGCGCCAATAGTTCGAGGGACTAAATAAGTCTTTAACCCGAGGTACACACTGTGCTTTTCATTACAAATACGAGGAAAGTAAAAATAAAAACATGAATTAATTCATGAAGATCGAATTGCCGCTTTCCCGCCTATTTTGTTTGTTTTTTTTCTGTGGCCGGCCCGCTATTCAGCCATTATTTTTGATTTCCATCATTGGAAAAATGGTAAATATTTTGCTCAAAGCTAAGTTATTTTAAAGAAATTGTTGAAACTTAATTATAATAAAGTTATTTAAAAAATATATATTCTCTAATCAATACTTAACTTTGAGTTATTTCAATTTTACATCGTGGCTGTATAGAAAGTTGGAACATGGTTCTATAGTTAAGTGAAAAAAGAACTAGTTTTTTTAAAAATAATATGACAGCTGTCAGTTGAAAGTGATTCTCCCTAGGGATGAAAAGTATTACTTTCAGCCCGCTTCTCAGGTCAGTAATGACCTACTTTCAGAGTATGAGTAATGAAAAAGTCATTTTTAATCTGTTAAAAACAGGGAAAGAAAATTGTACTGAATTTCATTCATCCCCTAAGGCGAGAATGTGATTTAACTTTGGAATACTTACCGAGGTTTTCGAGCGCTTATTTGAAAGAAGTTTTAATTCCTTATTTATGACCTGCCAGTATTATATGTGTTAAAATTTTATTCCTCATCTACATAAATGACATAAAACTCTTTACGCAGACGACACAAGCTTGTTTTACTTTGGTCACTCAATCAAAACTATGACAAGTAAAGCACAAGGCGACTTGGACCTTCTCAATAGCTGGTTTCTATCGAACTCCCTCACCATTAATTCAGCCAAAACAAATTTCGTTCTCTATGCTGCCAAAAACAAAAAAATCGATGGTAAAGTCCAACTTCATATAAATAACGAAGAACTTAATGAGAAAACACATGAAAAATACCTAGGGCTTATTCTCGACCACCAGCTAAATTGGAAAGTTCACATCGAAAAAGTTAGAACTAAACTTACATCACTCACCGGCACAATTCGTGGCATTTCTAAGTTTATCCCTCACAAATTAAAGATTATCATTTACAACTCTCTGATCAAGCCCCACTTAGACTACTTAATTGAAATCTGGGGATCAGCCGCTAAATCAAACTTAAAACCCTTGCAAATAGCCCAGAACAAATTGATAAAGTCCCTTTTTCACTACAACTTTCGCACAACGACCGAAATAATCTACGATGAGACCAAAATTATGACCATAAGTCAAACGTACATGTATAACACATGCATATTAATTTATAAAATTCTAAATAACCACATTCATACAACCTTATCATTCCACAAGAAATCCCGAATACAAAAAATTAAATTAAGAAATGCTAATAACCTAATCTCACGCCCACCTCGAACAAAGTACGGTTCTAACAATATTGAATACGAAGGAGTTAAAATGTACAATAAATTGCCTAACAAAATAAAAAATGCAGAATCATTACCCACTTTTAAAAAAAAATTAAAATTATTCGTGCTAAAAGAGATGTAAACTTATCATATATAAGTAAGTTAATTTAATTTATAAAAAATAAAAACTACATTCTATTATCTCAAATAAAACATTAATAATAAAAATACATTTAAACAGAAATAAAACTACACTTAAATATAATGAAATACAGCAAATATGAAAAAACAAGCTACCTAACAAATACCTACCTTTCAACATGCCGCATCCATTAAGCAGGAACGCTCGGTGCGATTTACATCCGTGGTCGGCAGACGTGTATTGTTTGTCACTCGCTCGGGTCCCGTTCTGACTCGATGTTTGTTTTTTGCAGGTTACCCGACATCATAATATTTGTTCGTAGTGATATTAAGTAACTTAACTTAAATTAATTTAGTAAAATTTGTTGTATCTAGATGTAAGTATGTACGCTCGTTATGTTTATTATTAATGTAATTGTAATTTCTCAGTGAGTGAATTATATGTGTTACGGACTCTTTGACTCTGCTGGCTGGCTGGCACGCAGACTGACAGACGCGACGGAGAAAAAGAAGACAGACCGACATGACAGAGGAGTGACGGCGGTTTTGATTTTTGCTTTAAGTAAATAAATATTATTTTAATTAACTTCAGTTTCTAACTTCTCTCCTCACCTATTCTCTTCATGAAATAAATATTATTTTAATTAACTTCAGTTTCTAACTTCTCTCCTCACCTATTCTCTTCATGGTCCTTTGAAGACACTCATCGACCCAGTCCGTGTCCATACAGTCCACTCCGACAGTAATATGTTGACTCGAAGCAAAAGTGCGCAAGCAGTAAATGACGACATGGCTGACCTGCCACCTCTGTCTGCAGCACCTTCCCGAGTTTCAGTGGCCGGGACCGCCGTCTCCACGACATCCGACCGGGCGCGCCGACTGCGCGTCATAGACACAAAACGACGAGCCGCGGAGGAATTCGCAGCGGTAAAAATACAACTAATAAAAGACAAAATGGCTTTAGACCTCGAAGCTTTAGAATTAGAGGAAGATAATGACGGAGAGATAAATGACCATAATAACACCATACGTTATACGTCGGCTAGGCAATCTGACCCACCTATGAAAGCGCCTAATGTCGCACATAATTCACCAACAAATACCGAAACCCAAATGAATAAATTCCTGGCCCGACAGACGACTGCAAAAGACCTGCCCGTCTTCTCCGGAGCGCCAGAAGAGTGGCTACTTTTTTACAGTCAATTGAAAGTGACCACACAGCTTTGTGGTTATAACGACCAAGAGAACATAGCCCGGCTGATGAAGTGTCTACGCGGAGAGGCACGTGACTCTGTTCACGCTTTACTGACCAGCGCTTCGAATTTGAAACAAATTATCGAGACGCTACAGCTGAGATTTGGCAGACCAGACGCAATTATCGACTACATGTTAGCGAAAATCCGATCTCAGCGCGACATACGTCATGATGACATGAATATGCTTCTGAAGTATGCCACTGACGTTCAAAACATGACAGCGACCATGATTTCCACCGACCAGATTAATCATCTTAAAAATCCGATTCTGATTCGCGACGTACTGTCAAAATTACCATCAAATCTAAAGTATCAATGGGGAATGGACAAAACAAGGCAAGGAATTGCTGACATTACTCTTCAAGATGTGGCTGAGTGGCTCATTGAAATAGCAAAAGCGACAGCAGAGTTCACGACACCGAGCTACTCGCGTACAGTCGACCATAGAAATGGCCAGCCAAACCGAAATGACGTACCACGTTCAGTTGACCAAAGAAAAATGCACCAAAATAGGTATCATGTTTCAAGTACAGTCGACAAAAAAAGCATGTATCCGAATAACAGTGACTTTAACATATCAACTTTGACTGCGGTAAGTTCAAACAAACTCTTTTTCAAGTGTAAAGCCACTCATGACCTCGAAAAATGCCCTGAATTTATAAAACTTAGCACAGACGAGCGATGGCATTTTGTAACAAAAGCAAGACTTTGCTTTTCTTGCCTGTCAAGCAAACATCAGCTGAAGACTTGCTCAACTAAAGCGAAGTGTGGGGTCCATGGATGCGACCGTGTGCATCACACACTATTACATGCTGAACCCAGACAGGCATTAACAGATGACTCGGCGCTTTATACTACAGCCCAGAGATGCGACCCCACCGACGCATTGACCGCTAACACGCAATCGGAATTTAGTTCAAGTCATGTGCTGCTAAAAGTTATTCGGGTTGTTGTAAGCGGAAAGCATGGAGACATCGAGACTTCGGCTCTTCTGGACGAAGGAGCAGCGGTGACCCTTATCGACGCTTCGTTTGCCAAACGCGCCGGCATCGACGGTCCGACAAAGCCACTACGCATCTGCGGCGTACAGGGAATGTCATCGGTCGACACGTCATCGCGTTGCGTATCCTTTAAAATTCGTGGTCGCAAAGATAATCTTTTTTATGCTGTTAATAATGTACGAACTGTAAATAATTTGAAATTACCTGTAAATAGTTTGCATAAAAAGTTTGTAAATAGGTTTGAGTTTTTGACAGACTACTTTGACAAACTTGACTTGACCTTTGACAATGTTGACATATTGATTGGACAAGACAACATAGACCTCATCGTGACCAGACAAATTATACGAGGACCAACGAACGGACCGACCATTTCTAGGACAAATTTAGGGTACGTTTTACACGGAACCATATCAGGAAAGACTTTAGCGACTGACACGATCGTTTTACACTGCGAATGTGAAGACTTGAACGAATTGTACAGACAGACTTTCCGGACTGAAGATTTTGGAGTAAAACTTCATACTGACACACCCCGTTCTCGCAATGATTTGAGAGCTCTTGATGTATTAACAGCGACAACCCGGTACAAAGAAGACGAAAAAAGATGGGAAACTGGCCTATTATGGCGCGATGACACTTGCCTTTTGCCTGACAGTTATGGCCAGGCCCTTGTTAGATTACAGGGCATTCAACGCAAGATGGCCAAGCTTCCAGAGTTCGCACAAAAATACCAACAGAAAATTGAGGACTATTTGCAGAAGGGTTACGCACGTAAGTTAACACCGGAGGAGGCACGACATCGAACGGCCAAGACTTGGTATTTGCCTCATTTTGCGGTGTTTAATCCTAATAAACCTAACAAGTTGCGGTTTGTTACAGACGCAGCTGCCAAATCAAATGGTAAATCATTAAATGACTTTCTCTTTCCAGGACCAGACTACTTGAACTCGCTGTCAGGAATGTTGCTTCAATTTAGATGCCACCAATTTGCAATAATGGGAGACATTCAGGAAATGTTTCACCAAGTGCTGATCACTGAGCAAGACCGACAAGCTCAACGGTTTCTTTGGCAGGAAGACGAGTATCAAATGAACGTCATGATTTTTGGCGCAGTATGTTCTCCTTCTTCGGCACAGTACGTGAAGAACGTGAATGCTCTTCGCTTTGCAGAATCAAACCCTGAAGCTGTAAATGCCATCATTAATCACCATTACATGGATGACCTGATCTTGTCAGTTGACACCATAGACCAGGGTAAATTGCTTGTTGACGATGTAATTGAAATTCATGCACAGGGTGGCTTTAACATGACCAGTTTCATGAGCAATAGCAAAGATATCTTGCGACATCTACCTGAAAGTAAGTTGTCCAAATCAGGTGCCAAAGTTCTCGACGACATTAATGACTTGCAAGAAGAACGCGTGCTAGGAGTCAGGTGGAGGCCAGTTGACGACAATTTTATATTTTCTTGCCTAGGAGAAATGATAGACAGCCAAGACGGCAGACGTCCCACCAAACGCCACGTTCTAAAAATTTGCATGTCTGTTTTTGATCCACTTGGATTTTTACTTTTCGTGACCGTAAAGGTAAGAATCATTCTCCAAGACATATGGAAGACGAGGATCGGCTGGGACGATGAGGTACCTGAGGATTTATACGACAGATGGCAATCGTGGCTACAGGATCTCCGACAAACTGTACTTCTACGGATTCCTAGATGGCTGTTAAGTTTGCAGACAGAAGTCACCAGACCGGTTGAAGTTCACATATTTTGCGATGCTAGTACGAGAGCCTTTGCTGCAGTGGCTTACTTAAGATCAACTTTGGAGGACGGGCGCTATCATGTGTCCTTAATAATGGCTAGAGGACGAGTGGCACCTTTGAAGATTTTAAGTGTACCCAGGTTAGAGCTTCAAGGGTCGGTCCTTGGAGTGAGAATGGCTCAATCCATTAAGAAGTACATTGACCTCACCATTCATCGCGTCGTGTACTGGACCGATTCTAAGACAGTTTTGAATTGGATAAGGTCAGACGCAGGACGCTTCAAGCCTTTTGTAGCCCATCGTATTAGTGAGATTTCAGACCTAACTAACCCGAACGAGTGGAGATGGGTACCTACCCGTTTGAACCATGCTGACCTAGCGACACGGGAAAAGACGTCAGAAGAAGCGAGTACAGCTTGGATAAATGGACCTGAGTTTCTTCGACAGGACGAGTGTATGTGGCCAGTTGAGGATTGCAAGTCGACTGAAGCGAGTACTGATCTTGATCCTGAGATGAAGATGGTACTTGTTACTACGGCAACTCAAAACGAATGCTTACCTGATGTCACCAGGTTTTCAAAATATTGGCGAATGATCCGAGCCACAGCTTGGATTTTGAGGCTAAAACACAATTTACGACATAAGGACCAGAGACGAAATGGTGAGCTTTTAGCGGAAGAGATTAAGGAAGCGGAGTTGTTGCTCATCAAAGACAGTCAACAGCGATCGTTTCCATTGGAGTTGCAGTCGCTACAAACGACTAATGCAGTCGACAACAAAAGTCGTTTATTTCAGCTTGTGCCATTTATCGATGCACAAGGACTTATTCGTGCAAATGGACGTATAGACAAGACCACAGCGGATTACGACGTGAAAAAATCAATCGTTTTGTCACCGTCAGATTATTTTACAAAACTGCTGGTCATGCAGTACCACATTGACGCCGCACACAGTGGTAAAGAGAAGGTTCTTAACGATATAAGGCAAAGGTTTTGGTTACTACGTGGTCGGCCGGCTGTGCAAGCTGCTTGGCGCACATGTCAGGTGTGTAAAAATATCCGTGCAGCGCCGCAAGCACCACTCATGGGACAGATTCCTTTATGCCGATTGACACCTATAAAGGTTTTTGCTTACACAGGGCTAGACTATTTTGGTCCTATGACTATTAAAATTGGACGTCGCCATGAAAAACGTTATGGAGCTTTATTTACTTGTATGACAGTGAGAGCTATTCATATCGAACTAGTAGATGACTTAACAACGGACAGTGCTATCATGGCCTTAAGGCGGTTCATAGCTCGACGAGGAACCCCTCATGAGGTTTGGAGTGATAACGCAACGACCTTTAGGGGAGCTGATAATGAACTACGCCGACACATTGATAACCTGGAAATAGACAGACTACGTCAATTTTTGAGTGTTCACCGAATCGAATGGAAGTTCATTTGCCCTAATTCTCCACATCACGGCGGTTGTTGGGAGAGGATGGTACGTTCCGTTAAAACAGCGCTGAAATTTACCTTAAAAGAACACGTTCCTACACAGCAGATATTGCTGACACTTCTTGTGGAAACGGAATCTATGATCAACAGCCGACCTTTAACTCACGTTCCACTTGGCAATGAAGATGATTTACCCTTAACTCCAAATCATTTTATTTTTAGTGGACAGACTGAATTTCTAACTCAGACTTTGAGCGACTTTAATGATCAGGACTTGCTACGAAAATCATGGCGTCATTCTCAACGGCTTTCTGACCTCGTTTGGAAGCGGTGGCGGAGGGAGTATATGCCTACCCTGTCCAGACGTGGTAAGTGGTTTCAGACGGTTTCCCCTCTAAAGGTACAAGATATTGTAATCCTTTGTGATGATCAGCAACCGCGGAACCAATGGCCAAAAGGTATTGTGGTTCAGACATATCCAGGCCCAGACGGACAGGTGCGCACAGTAGATGTGAAAACTATGACAGGAACATATCGACGACCGGTGACAAAACTTTGTAAACTTGACGTTAGACCTGCAAAAACTGACTAAACTTGACTTTGACTAAAATTGTAAAAAACCAGACTCGCCATGTTGACCTGACTTGACCTGACTTGACCCGACTTGACCCGACTTGACCTGACTTGACCTGACTTGACCTGACTTGACCTGACTTGACCTGACTTGACCTGACTTGACCTGACTTGACCTGACTTGACCTGACTTGACCTGACTTGACCTGACTTGACCTGACTTGACCTGACTTGACCTGACTTGACCTGACTTGACCTGACTTGACCTGACTTGACCTGACTTGACCTGACTTGACCTGACTTGACTGAGTATTGCTTTGCAATACTAGAGGTGGGAATGTTACGGACTCTTTGACTCTGCTGGCTGGCTGGCACGCAGACTGACAGACGCGACGGAGAAAAAGAAGACAGACCGACATGACAGAGGAGTGACGGCGGTTTTGATTTTTGCTTTAAGTAAATAAATATTATTTTAATTAACTTCAGTTTCTAACTTCTCTCCTCACCTATTCTCTTCAATATGTAAGTAATTCTTTTGAGAAATAAAGTTCTTAAACTGTAAAATAGAAAAAGTTTAATCACATAGTATAAAACAAAGTCGCCTTCTCTGTCCCTATGTCCCTTTGTACGCTTAAATCTTTGAAACTACGCAACGGATTTTGATGCGGTTTAATAGACAGAGTGATTCAAGAGGAAGGTTTATATGTATAATAACATCCTATTGCACCCGTGCGAAGCGGGGGCGGGTCGCTAGTAATAAATATTTTTTTCGCAAATGGTACGAAAAGTAGAGTATTTTCCTCGGTGATAAAGCTGTCTTAGTCTTGGGTGAACTTAAATCCCTCGCTACACTCAGGCCTCGTATTAAATCCCTCGCTTCGCTCGTGATTTAAGTTTTTAACGCCCTCGCTGCGCTCGGGAGTTAACCTCGAGTCCTTCGTTACGCTCGCGATTTCAATCGTCACCCACGACAGAAGACACTGCTTTATCCCCTTGGTTAATAATCTACTATTAATTATTTACATACAAAATTAGAGAAAATACTAATTCAAAGCGTATTGATGATTGAGGTAAGCGTGAAGCACCGAGATGTGAAGTGATGTCCGATGTGCACCGCCGGAATAGCACGGCAGGTGCGAGACAACAGTGAGTTTGTGAACAGTGGTACCGCCGGCGTACGTAATAAAAGAATTCGAAGGAGGGTAGAACCACGGTAAAGGAATTCCTGTACCGTGGTAGACCGATATGTCTACCAATAACATCTCACCCGCAAGATCTCCAGTTACTCCGTGACCATTGCGCTTGTAACAGTGCCGAAATATCGAAACTCAAAACAAATAAGGTACATGGTAGCAATCCCGTATTTTACGATTTAAGGATTTACTAGTAAAGTTGGCATTTAAACCAACGGCTTAGTAGGTACTTAGATGTTGCAGCTAATACTCTTACTGCAATACCTAAGTGGTCAAATTTTGTATTGATTGGGCTTTTAAGGCACAGCCCAAAACTTCGTGCAGGTACCTACTCAATTATAGCTTGACATCGAATAGATTAGTTTCATTTATTTCTTTAATTTAAATAACATTACATTTTATTATTACAGCTTATAACTGATGTTGGGGTGTCCCTTAACGCCCAGTCCGGTCACGGCGTAGATGGCGCCTCCTGGCGGCCTCCTGCCTTCGTAGGCGACGCTTGCGGTCGTCACGTAGAGGATGTTGAGGTTGGGGCCGCCGAAGGTAGCGGAGGTCACCTGCTCGACCGGGACCGGAAGGTAGTCCACCTTGCGGAGGAGGCGGCCGGTGCGGGGGTCAATCTGAAATGTTTTTTGAACAATTGTACGGACCGAATCAAGGTATAGTCCAGTCATTTAAGCTTAAATTAGGTAAGAATCTCGGAATTCGAGATACCCAGCTGTAAGTTTGTAAATACTTGTATATTGACACCCTAAACGTTGTCTCAAAACCTACATATGGTAGGGTGTACGCAACTATATTAATTTCAAGGTCAAATGTCACAAAAATCGTTTTTTTGTAAATATCTCATTTCCTTTGGGTTTTTTGCTATTTGTATGTATAATCAATATTGTAGAATACAAAATTCTCTACAAATTTTGTTTTAAAAATTTTTTCATACGATGAACCGTTTTCGAGATAGAGGGCGAAGAGCGCGCGGTCACAGCATCACTTCAGGTCAACCGGTGCCTCCGGTCAAAAACTTAAAAAGTGAAAAAAATGTGAAAAGTCTCGATCATCTTCGTTATCTGCATTACGTCAAGTCTACAGAACTTAATAAAGCTGTGCAGCTTTCTAATATTCCACCAACAAGTGCAGCTGCTCATCAACATTGTAAAAACAACAACGTTGTCGAAAATCGTTTCGCATTGCCCAACCCCATACCTGGGGTTCCAAATCATGCCCTAACCAAGTTTGAACTTGATAATATACACGTTGTTGTTTTTACAATGTTGATGAGCAGCTGCACTTGTTGGTGGAATATTTGAAAGCTGCACAGCTTTATTAAGTTCTGTATACTTGACGTAATGCAGATAACCAAGATGATCGAGACTGTTCACATTTTTTCACTTTTTAAGTTTTTGACCGGAGGCACCGGTTGACCTGAAGTGATACTGTGACCGCGCGCTCTCCGCCCTCTATCTCGAAAACGGTTCATCGTATGAAATTTTTTTTAAAACAAAATTTGTAGAGAATTTTGTATTCTACAATATTGATTATCCATACAAATAGCAAAAAACCCAAAGGAAATGAGATATTTACAAAAAATCGATTTTTGTGACATTTGACCTTGAAATTAATATAGTTGCGTACACCCTACCATATGTAGGTTTTGAGACAACGTTTAGGGTGTCAATATGCAAGTATTTACAGACTTACAGCTGGGTATCTCGAATTCCGAGGTGAACTTACTATAATGACTGGACTAGTAAGCAATACCACTCCGGGACTTAAGCCCAAGGTCAGGAATAGGTAATTTGCAAAACATACCATACGCTCACGATCAATGATATTATAATAAAAAAGACGAAGATATGTTACTTGTGCTAAAAAAGTGGTACCCGAAATCAGAACCTCGAACACCTGAGCAAAGCATTGACAGTTTGAGACGACACTGCGCAACATTTATCGGTCTCGTTTAATGCTCTAGTAAAATAACCATACTATCTTGTACACACGGTCAAATTATAGGTACGCCAGGGGACAATTTTCAACTTCGCATCAGTACTGACATAACGTATCTATTTTAAATATCATTGCTCACTATATCCGAAACGGGGTAGTCAGATGCACACTGATTATTGCCGTCATGGTGAACGTAATATTCCAATCACGGACGTAAAAGGAAGACGGACGTCACCTCGTCTAATCATGAGTGAAGCAAATTATCAGCTGCCAGTTTAGGTGTGTGCGTGACTAGCACGTGTCTTGGCGCTGCCACACGGAGTAAAATGGCGTAGTTTGTAGAACCCAGTGTGTTTGTGTAGTGTTTTTCAGCGTCGTGTACAACAAATGAAACTTACATGCTTCACATTTTTTTAGTGTGATGTTCCGTCCGTCTTTCTTTAACGTCCGTGATTCCAACCTGGGGGTCTAAAATGGCAACATTTTAGGTGTTTCATATATGAATCACCTAAGTGACGTTTCATCTGGTGAATTGCTAAAAACGGTAAAACGGCGACATGAAAAGTGAAACACCTACTTGACGTTTCATATCTAAGACATATTTTTCTTTTTTAAATTTATTTCATGGCTTGGACTCTTAGACATAGTTTGATGACGACATTGCTACACCAAAAAAGTGTCGCGCCTAATAATTGTACTTTTAACGGTTTTCATTAAACAAATATTTTCATCATTACAACTAATAATTTAAGGCTTAAAAGGTAGCTAGTTATGTCGGTTGACTCACGCATACCACAGTGTCAGCACCAAATATTTAACACCTAGAGTGTTCCCCACGGTGTCAGCACTAGATTCCCTAGCACTTAAATCGAAGAGTCAGCTAAACATAAACATCCGGACCCTCCGCGTTGCGGAGGCAATGTAATATGTAAGATGATTAGTTAAGTTAGTCTAAGCCTGTATTTCAAGACGAATAAACGTCACTAGTTAAAAATTGTATTTTTAAAAGATCCTCCCACTCGCCCACGTCTTGACTGGCGCAGCCGGTAGGATTTCCGCGTCGTATATACCTCAGAAGAAGTAAACGGCGAACGTTTTCACGCGTTGCAACGGGAATCCACGAACCAAAGAAATTTGTCAAGCACGGAAGAAGACGCGACTCTACACGACGGTCGTCGTCAGGCATCAAAGGATCGGCTTAGACTCACCGAGGGACATGGGTAGTCTGTGAGTAGACCCAAATCGCTATTCCAGAATTTCCTAATCCTATTCCATATTTTTATAATTAATTTAAGTGTCGAGAATTTCGGTAACTACTTTTTTTAAAACCCAAAGAAGAGTTAATAGATTTTCTTATGCATAGTTATAGTCACGTAGATATTTAGTTAAGAATTTAGAAAAGAATTTAAGAATTTAAAGTAAATTGAAAGCAAAGAAATTTAGAAATTTATTAGGTAGGTTAATCAAGTTAATTATTACTATTTTATATTTTTTATATATTATTAAAAATGAATGCCTTAGTCCAGATACCTAAGGAGCTAGCAAGCGTCATCCCAAAATTTGACGGCGATGAAAAATTATTAAATTTATTTATTAGGAAGTGCGAATATGTAATAAGGTGTTGCAGAGTTGAAGGCAACCAAGAACAGGATTTATATGTGTACCATGTGATAACCTCCAGGTTAGTTGGTAAAGCAGCCATTCTAATCAGTGAGAGACAAGACATTGATACTTGGTCTAATTTAAAATCAGCGTTACAGCAACATTTCGGTGATCCACGTTCAGAAGAATGTATAGCAATCGAATTAGAGTCAATCAAGATTAATAGTGGTGAATCTTACAGTGATTTTTGTAGCAGAATCCAACACATTAAAAGCAGTTTGATATCTAAAGTAAATACAATTCAAGATGAAAACTTAAGACGTTCAAAAGTGATTATTTTCGACAACATGTCACTAAATGTTTTCCTATATAATTTGCCAGAAGATTTAATCAGAATAGTCAGACTAAAAGGTTGTGATACTTTAGAAAATGCCTTAAAAATTGTCCTAGAAGAAGTCAACTTCTTGTTCCAATATAAAAATAAAAATAACAAGACTCATAATTCAAGCTTTAAATTCCCGCAACTAAATAGCAACAAGAATACAATTCCAATCTTTAGCTCTCAACAGAGTCCAAAGTTTAACAATTTCCCGAACACATTTAAATCATTTAATCCACCTCAACAATTCAAAATAAGTACACCAAATAATTATTTTAACCCAAATTACTTAAATAAATTCATGCAACCTCAGCCCAGCTTTAACAGACCAATGTTTAACAATCAGCCTCAAAATAAACCTTTTACACCGTACAATGGTGTCAGACCCCAATTGAACCAACAGCAATTCGGTTATAGACCTCACCCGTACCAAGGTCTTAGACCAAATTTCAACAATAATTTTAGACCACAACAAAGAAATCCCCCACAGTGGCAAACTACGGACGTAAGCATGCGTACCGCACCACAGCTCAAGCCACAAGGTTTGAAATTGAATAATCTAAATGACGAAGAGCAAAATGAATATTTCCCAGACTACGACAATATGTATTTCCCCGAGGAAAACTTAGATTCCTATAACTACGAAGGTTACGAACCATGCGAAATGCAGGATTACGTAAATCAAGAGCTGAATTTCGAATCTCAACCTGAACCTCTAGAAGGACAGAAATCAAATGAAAATTTTCACGTAGAAACCTCCATAAGAGACCCGAAATGATATTACTTAACTGTTCAATATTAAAATTACCTCATATTTATTTACCGGAAATAGACGGAAAATTTATGATTGATACAGGAAGCTCAAGATCTTTTATGAGTCCAAGAATAGTGAATAAATATTTTAAAGACTATCAAAGATACGAACCTTTTGAAGTTATTAGCACTCATGCTTCAAGTCGACACGACAAAACTATCAAAATTCCTCTTTTACCCACTTTCAAAAATAAAGAGTCACACAAGTTTTACGTTTACAGGCGTAGGGAAGTGACGATCTCACCGCCCACTGGCGGTTTATACTACCAGTGCAGTCAGTCTATGGTTGATCCGCCATTCTTTAACAAAAGACCACTTCGGTGTAGGAGGCATGCAACGTCAGTAGACAAATGCTTTGGTTTCAACAGCGCTGTGGCAAGGCACAAGGGGAAGTGCCTTAAAGGGCACACGTCAGGATCCGTATAGTGGCGTGTGGCCAATCTCCTGCAACCTCTACTTTTTGCCGGTCGTATCGGCCACCCGGTCCACCGGCTCCGAGAGGCGGAGGTCGAGAGAGTGGATTTGCACCCGCGCAACTGTCTGTCCACTATAATATACTCACGCGCAGATGACTCCTGCATATTCCCTGGTTTTTGAGCACAAGTCCTGCGGCGACGGAGAGCTGATGGTGGGGGGAGGATCGGTGTGTCTGAACCTTAGTTGGCATCTGCACGTAGGCGGTCTCCTGGTGATGGTCGTCTTGGGTCCCGATTGAGGCAGGGGACTTGTTCGGCAGCTCAGGTGGCGACAAAGCAGCCCTATTTAGGGAGCGCTCTGCTTTCCCCAGTCCGGGGAGGGGCCTAGAAAAGGTGGCCTAAAAATAGTCTGTCTCCTCTCATAAGCAGATGGCTAACCGCGGTCATCTGTTCACCATCTAAATGCGGTCGAAAAATGAAACATAAACCAAAGATGAAGGACTTTATAATAGGAACGTGGAATGTTCGTACTTTACTGGACAACGACACCAACTTGTGTCCCGAGAGAAAAACAGCTCTGATCGCGAGGGAACTGGCCAGATACAACATTGATATTGCTGCAATAAGTGAGACCCATCTCAGTGACTCAGGGCAGCTATGCGAGCAGCTTGGCGGCTACACTTACTTTTGGAGCGGAAAACCTAGCTCCGAGAGAGCAGCGAGTGGAGTTGGATTTGCTGTACGAAATCAGCTAGCAAGAACACTTCAGGAACACCCAAAAGGCATATATGACAGAATTATCACGCTAAGACTTCAAATTTCGTCGAAAAGGTACCTACATCTTATTAGTGTTTATGCTCCCACACTGCCATCTCCAGATGAAGAGAAGGTTAAGTTCTACACTGAGCTTAATCAAGTCCTGACCAAAATACCATCCGCTGATAAGATAGTTTTGTTTGGTGATTTTAATGCTCGAGTTGGTAGCGATTTCGGTGCTTGGGATGGGGTTCTTGGGCGTCATGGGGTGGGGAAATGCAACGCCAATGGCGTTGATCTTCTCACTCTCTGTGCCGAGTTTGACCTTACCATCACTAACACTTGCTATCGTCTGCCGGAAAAGTTTAAGACCACGTGGATGCATCCAAGATCTAAGCACTGGCATCTTCTGGACTACGTGATAGTACGCAGGAGAGACCTCGGTGAAGTGCTAATCACCCGGTCAATGAGGGGTGCTCAGGGTTGGACCGACCATCGCCTTGTACGATCAAAACTGCGGTTCACATTAAAGGCACCACGTCGTGCAGCTCACAAGATCCCAGCAAAAATACACTGCGAAAAGCTTGTTCGCAACTTGGACCTAGCAGAGGAGTTAGATGGTGCATTTGCTACCAGTATGCCAGAGATAAACGAAGAAGCGTCTGTCGATGAGAGGTGGCATATGTTTGCTGAAAATCTCCATAATTGTGCCTCACAAGTTATTGGGAAACCGGAAAAGAAAAACCAAGACTGGTTTGATGACTCCGAAGAGGAGATCAAGAAGCTTGTTGAGAATCACAGACGTTCTCTTCACTCATCAGATATCTCTGCGCGGAAAAATGCTCATCATAATTTGAAGGTAAAAGTGCGTGTTTTAAAAGATGAATGGTGGCTGAAAAAAGCCAAGGAAATTCAGCATTATGCTGATACCAATCAATCAGGAAGATTTTTCGAGGCCCTACAGGCTGTTTTCGGCCCAAGAACAAAGAAGATAGCCCCAATATACAACAAAGATAAAACTCAACGGTTAACTGACCAGAAGAGTGTTCTAGCTCGTTGGGCAGAACATTTTAATGATGTTCTCAATCCAAGTACGCAGACCTCTGACTTGTTGTTTATTGACTCCCTTGAAAGTCTACCGACACTTGAAGAACTAGCGCAGCCTCCTTCATATGATGACTTCAACGCTGCGTTGCGAAGGATGAAGAACTGCAAGGCACCTGGGATGGACGGTTTACCGTCAGAGGTATACAAATGCAGCGGCCCACAGGTTAAGAGTAGGTTATTCGAGCTTATCCTGAAAATATGGGAGTGTGAAGTTATTCCGCAAGATTGGCGGGATGCCTCCATTTGTAAGTTGTACAAAGGCAAAGGTGACATAGCTGATTGCAGTTCGTACAGAGGTATCTCTCTTCTCTCAGTAGCTGGGAAAATTTTAGCCCATATTGTAAACAAACGTCTATCCCAACATGCAGAAACTATACTTCCTGAAACCCAGTGTGGTTTTCGCCCAGGCCGAGGTACAGTGGATGCTATCTTTGTGGTCAGGCAGATGCAGGAGAAGAGCCTGGAACAGTACCGTCCCCTGTATATGTGCTTTGTGGATCTAGAAAAGGCATTCGACAGAGTACCACGCGAGGCCCTGTGGATTGTGCTGAAGAAAACTGGATGTCCTGAAAAGTTGTTAAACCTAGTACGACAGTTTCATGAAAACATGTCAGTTAGAGTTCGGCATGAAAACGACTTTTCAGACCAAATTAAAGTGACCAGTGGCGTGAAGCAGGGTTGTGTTTTGGCTCCCACTTTGTTCTCCCTTTACTTTTCTTTTGTCATGCGAGATGCAGTTGGGTCTTGCAATGATCTGATTGAACTGAGCTCAAGAACAGACAAGAGTGTCTTCGATCTGTCTCGATTTAGAGCTAAGCGGCAAGTAGCCAGGCTCTCTGTTATGGAGGTCTTATATGCGGATGATGTTTGCCTTATGGCAGACTCAATAGAGTCTCTTCAAACTTACGTGGACTCCTTGCACGCGTCATGTGACAGGTTCGGATTGGTTATAAGCACCAGCAAAACCCAGGTTCTGAAGCAGCCTTCCCGTAGTTGTAGCAGTGACCAGTCGTCTGTGCTTTTGAATGGCTCTGCTTTGGAAGAGGTTGGTAACTTCAAGTACTTGGGCAGCAGATTAAGGCACGATAACACACTAGCATCGGAGATACCAGCCCGAATAGCAGGTGCCGCAGCAGCTTTTGGCAAACTCAAAGCCCGTGTCTGGAACTCGCACGACCTAAAATTGCAAACAAAGGTTCAAGTTTACAAAGCAATTGTCCTGCCTACCTTTCTGTACGCCGCTGAGACTTGGTGCTGCTATAAAGCAGATATCAAACAATTAGACAGCTTCCACCTGAAATGTCTGAGGTCTATTTTGCGGATTAGGTGGCAGGACCGCATTTCAAACACGGAGGTTCTGCGTCGCGCGGGCCTGTCTGGCATAGAAGCCCTTATCATTAAGCACCAGCTGAGATGGAGTGGTCACGTGTTGCGTATGCCTGATAGCAGGCTGCCAAAAGCAGTCTTCTACTCTCAGTTATCGAGTGGCAAACGCAGGCAGGGTGGACAACATCTACGTTACAAAGACGTCCTGAAGCGCAACCTCCTGGCATGCAATATACCAACCGATGAATGGGAGGATCGCGCACGTCTCAGACCGGAATGGCGACAAACTGTACATTGTAGCGTGAACAGTTTTGAGGCTAAGCGTCTTGAAAACCTTGATGCAAAGCGCCAAATACGGAAGACGATGCCAAAACCCTCTTATACCTACACGTACAATTCGGCTGGCCAGTTATACTGTGCGTCTTGCAACCGAATTTTTAAGTCCAAGTTCGGTCTTGCTAGTCACATCAGAGCCCATCGCCAGAAAGACCCAACCTGAATGGTTTGCAGGAGTCGCCATCGCCGGACACGGTGTGGACGACATGATGATGACGTCTACGACGTAGATGAGCGCTACGAAGGATTGATAGGCAGTGATTTGTTAACACAAATAGAAGCAAACATTGATATGAAAAGCCAAACGCTTTTCACAAAAAACACTAGTATTCCTATTATTTATCATTTAGCCAAAGATATCGTTTTAGAACCGCGTTGTGAAACAAGAGTGAAATTACCGACAAAATTAAGAAACGGTGAAGCCATCTTAGACTTCAAACAATTTTGTAATGGCGTTAGAATGCCCACTGCATTAGTACAATGTCAGGACGGTTACGCGACAACTGTTATACAGAATACGTTAAATAAAGTAGTCACATTAACAATAACTT
Organism: Udea ferrugalis; assembly: GCA_950022985.1. Lineage (NCBI taxonomy): Eukaryota > Metazoa > Arthropoda > Insecta > Lepidoptera > Crambidae > Udea > Udea ferrugalis. The sequence continues at coordinate 17,706,663 of OX465524.1, read as the reverse complement.
GTCCATTTGAAGTAACTCAATATAACTCAGAAAAAATAGAATTGAATAACATAACAAACTTTGACGATATAGAGACAGATGCAATTCTAACAAAAAATCTTAATAAATTACGACTAGACCACATGAATAGTGAAGAACGCGAATACATCTCACGTTTATGTTTAGAATACAAAGATATATTTTATACAGAGGAGTTACCTCTTACTTTTACAAATGAAGTCAAACATAAAATTAGAACACGCAATGAGGACCCAATTTACATTCGCCCTTACAGGCAACCTCAAGTAATAAATGACGAAATTAATAATCAAGTGAATAAAATGTTAAAAAATAATATAGTTATCCCATCACACTCACCATGGAGTGCACCAGTGCATCTTGTACCTAAGAAGGCAGATGCTAGCAACGAGAAGAAATACCGCTTAGTAATAGACTATAGACGGTTAAACGAAATTACAATAGACGATAAATATCCCTTGCCTAATATCACAGAACTGTTTGACAAGTTAGGCAAAAGCTGTTACTTTTCCACTTTAGATCTGGCCAGTGGCTATCATCAGATAGAGGTATCTGAAGAGGATAGACAGAAGACAGCGTTTACTACGAACTCAGGACATTACGAATTCACTCGTATGCCGTTCGGACTAAAGACCGCACCGGCTACCTTCCAGCGAGCCATAAATAACGTACTCAGAGGCCTCCAAGGCATACACTGTCTAGTTTATTTAGATGATATCATTGTATACTCCTCAAGTTTACAAGAACATATTAGCAAATTGAGAGCAGTATTCGAACGATTAAGACAAACAAATTTAAAAGTACAGTTAGACAAATCAGAGTTCATCCGTAAAGAAGTTTTATATTTAGGCCACACGATAACAAATCAAGGCTTAAAACCGAATAATGATAAAATCAAAGCTGTTTTAGAATACCCCTTACCGCGAAATACGACGGAAATCAAAAGTTTTCTAGGTTTAATAGGATATTACCGCCGCTTTATCAAAGATTTTGCCAAAGTCACACAACCAATGACCGTTAGATTGAAAAAGAAAAATTCCATTTTAAATAACGACGAAAAGTTCAAAGAAGCATTCCAAAAGTGCAAAGAATTATTAGTTAATGCACCCATTTTACAATATCCAGATCCGAATCAGGAATACATTCTAACTACAGACGCCTCAAACTTCGCACTTGGCGCTGTGTTATCCCAAGGCACGCCCGGCTCAGATAAGCCCGAAGCTTATGCTAGTGCTACGTTGAAAGACGCAGAGACGCGCTACAGCGTTACGGAAAAGGAACTACTTGCAATAGTTTGGGCAGTAAAACATTTTCGCCCCTACCTTTATGGAAAGAAATTCACAGTTATTACAGATCATTTACCTTTAAAGTGGTTAAATACATTAAAAGACACAAACAGTAGACTCACTCGTTGGCGCTTACGTTTAGCCGAATACACGTTTACTATACTCCCTAAAAGCGGAAAGTTTAACACGAACGCAGATGCATTATCACGCATCCGTTTAAATGCACTAGGTAGTAAAGATAATGTGTCCACAAAACCAAACGTAGATAGCGACGAAGATCGTAACAAGTACATTAGAGAACTAACTAGAGAAATCGAGTTATTAGGCAAAAATCAAAAACAAATGTTAGGACACACTGAATCAAGAAATGTATTTAGTGGAGATTTAGACAAACAATATACTCAACAATTAATAAAAGAACACGCGAAACGAACTAAATTTTTATATAAACACTTGACAGATCAAATGATTAAAACTAAACAACAAATTATTGACAAAAGAGGAGGAGAGATCGATTTTGACGTTAACATCGGAGACACTATTTTCGCGAAAAACGTAAATAAAAGAATAAGCAAAGACAAACCGCGTTATAACAAAGCCTTAGTAACAGATGAAACAAATAGAAATATTGTCCCAATTAAAATAAAAAACCGCGATACTAAAGTTCCATTAAAAAATATAAAACGTCCTCCACAGGCACGCCAACGTCCTCCTGACGATAGCAATGATGACGGCGCAACTCCAGGCCCTTCAACTGCAACAGTTGAATGATAATCCCGGAATCCTGCCTTTACGAAACGGCTTAGCTGTAATCAGTAAAGATAAGTGGATCATTGCGAAGCTCTTAGATTTAAGCCCTATTAGTGAAGATTTAAAGTTCAACATCGGACGATCTTCCGATCTAAATAAGTTAGTTAAGGATACATTTATTAAGAATTTTACAGATAATTTTATAGATGTAAGGAAACAAGTAGAATTTATACAAAATGTTACAATTAATAAAATGGAGCAAATCATGCCCACATTAAGAGTCAAACGTGGAATCTTGAATCCGTTAGGATCACTTGTCAAAGTAATCACTGGAAATCTTGACCATCAAGACGCAATCAAATATGATAGATTGATAAAAGAAGTAAAAACCCAACAGAAATCTAACAGTAACAAAATAACGTTGATCACTGAAACAGTTCAAACTCTCACAAACGTGTCAATTCGACTGAATAACAATATAATTAAATTGAATAAGGAATTAGCGAATATAGCACGCAATTTAAGTAGAGAAATAAAGAAGGAACATCTTGAAGTGCAAATCATAAGCACATATAATTTACTATACCATAATTTCCAAACCATTTACAGTAAATTGAATGAAATAGAGACTAGCTTTGCACTAAGTAGATTAGGCATTTTACATCAATCTATTGTAGATTCAAACAACTTGCTAAGTGTCTTAGATAAGATTTATAAAGAGGAAAACCTAATTTATCCTCCTACGTTAGAAAACTTAGTCAGTATTGAGGAAACTATTACGATTAAAGCATTTTACAAAGAAAATCAAATTACTTATCTTTTGGAGTTACCCATAATCGAAAGAGACACTTATATTTATTATAAAATGATCCCTATACCTGTGTTTTCCCAAAACACTACAGTAGTCATCCTACCCAAATATCCTTACCTATTAGCGAAAGGGTTGAAGATCAGACTACTCGAGCAGCCATGCCAGGAGATCGAAGAACACAGCTTCCTCTGCCCCAGCGACGAGACGCTGCAGTTCATACACGACCCCTGTATTACCGACTTGATGACGTACATCCAGAACGTGACGTCATGCAATCAGATCCCAATTACCGTAGAAAAGGTGAAAATTCAACCTCTACAACTCAATAGATGGATCCTGTACAGCAAGAATAAAGAAATACTTACGCAAGCCTGCAGCAATGAAATATCTCGAAGAGAAGTTAAAGGCACTTATGTACTTACCTTAGATGATACTTGCGAAATAAGTATTCAGAATATAAAGCTGAAAAGACACTCATTAACTACTGAAAACATATATTATGAAAAATTACCCATTGTTAACTTACCTGCTGTGCACCAACCTGTTGAAGCTTTTCCTTCAAGACCAATCGACTTAGAAGGCATCGATTTAGTGGACCTGAAACTCATGTCTTACGCCCTCAAGAACAAGCCCAATGAAAATTGTGAAAATTCAGTGATTCTAGTGAGAGGTGTTAGCATATGGACTCTATTGATTTATATTGTAATAATTGTAATGCTGCTTTGTTTAATCGTATATAAGAATAAAGACAAGTTATGTAAACTATGTATTCGAAGTTCATCTCAAGTTCCTAGAGAGAACTTCGAACTTAAGGAGGGAGGAGTTATGTCGGTTGACTCACGCATACCACAGTGTCAGCACCAAATATTTAACACCTAGAGTGTTCCCCACGGTGTCAGCACTAGATTCCCTAGCACTTAAATCGAAGAGTCAGCTAAACATAAACATCCGGACCCTCCGCGTTGCGGAGGCAATGTAATATGTAAGATGATTAGTTAAGTTAGTCTAAGCCTGTATTTCAAGACGAATAAACGTCACTAGTTAAAAATTGTATTTTTAAAAGATCCTCCCACTCGCCCACGTCTTGACTAGCTTATTATTGAATTTGTGTGATTTCTTATCACTAATAATTGTAAAATGGTTTTAATTTACAATTTTTATGTCTGGCAATGAGGACCGTGACAGGAGGCCTAAGAACAATAATGTCACAGCTGTCAATCGAGATTGTAAATAATGCTCGTGAAAACTTGTGATAAAAATCATTTTCCGACCGGAAACGATGAATGAAGACAAGAAATTGGTGCTAACTGGGCATGTTCTTGAGATTGAAGATATTTGCAAGGAGACCTGACTCTGTAACAACAAAGCCCGAGTGATTAGCCAAACTTCTGCCTCGGCAATGGCGTACAAGACGACTTTATTTGGGAGCAGATTTTTAGGTTTTAATGCCGCACATTTTTTAAATAATACACATTATAATAACAAAAATGTTTTTTATATACTCGATAATATTGGAATATTCACCAGAAGACAGCTAAGTAGTTAACGTAAATGTGATGAACTAAGTTCTCAGGAATTTCATTCAAAATGTGATAAACTTTCAGTGTCGTTTCCACCACGGTCTTGGAAATTGGTTCAATTTATTGTCACTATTATGTATTCTTGGTGTCATTATAATAATTCAAAGTAACACATTTTACTAGGAATAATTAAATTTATCCTAAAAGCGATTAAATAGGTAGTGTTTACTGCTATGTGAATTTGACAGCTCAGCGCTGTCACCTAGTAGGGTAATTTCGTCTGTTCGCGTCCATTTAGTGCAGTTGCTACATTTGACAGTGAATCAAAAAATTCTCCAGCACTGATTTATATAAGAAATATATATATTGTATCCATTATATTCTAGTTTATTTTAGGATCAAATAAAGTTTTTTTCGAAACATTGCATTTTTTTAATAGATAAATTACAGAATTAGGTGTTTTTCCAAAAATGACAATTAGCGTCCACTGTAGACCATTTCGCGGGAATAATTTATCAGCTGCTTTACCGCCAGCATTAACTCTTGGCAGGGAACCCTTGCACATCCAACTTCCGCTTTGCCAGCTAGTCTCCCTAGCGCTGATTTGCATTCCTTGACAATCGCTGATGTTGTCGCTGGTTGTTGAATGCTTGCAGTGCTACTCTTACCTTGCTGTCGCTGTAGACCGTCACTTTTGTGACATCGTTGTGACGCTTGCCTGCTATATAAGCGTAAACCAGAATGCATACATTTTGGTTTTAAGAACGCTGGCCAGCCTGCCCAAGCGTACTGATCTCTTTATCACCGAGCCATCATCACATAGTGCGTCTGTGCACGCCAGCAACCAAGAGTTTGATTAATTATTTCCCGAATCCGTCTGTGTAGCATATAAGTCCACCTGTGTCTGTTCTCCAGTGGTCTGTCTATGAATGAATAAACAGTAATCAGGTCTCTTCATTTCGCATTTCATTTTACGCTTTCTTTAAATGGTCTTCAGTTTATGTTCTCTCTTCATCATTATTCCTTGTCACCGAAGACCTAATTAATGTCTTGACTAATAAAAATAATGAAAGGAATTACTTATTTCATTTAAAAATATATTTATTAGCCGTAGTCTTAGTTAAAAATGTATCAAAATAAAATTATGAACAATACATTTGAAATTATTTTTACAAGCAAGGTAATTTTATTACATTCAAGAAAGTAGTGGACGCAATTTGGTTTATGATTATCTCCTGTAGGTATAGTTTGCGGCCATAGCGGACGCAAACGCTAAGTTCTAAATAAGATGTATTTTATCTCATTTTATTCGTTAAAAATGTATCTTAAAATTCACATAAATCAATAAAAAAACATCCGAATGCGCCACTGCACACTATTTGTCCTTATGTGCGTGTGTCTTTGAACTTAACTTTGAAGTATTAGCATTAGTGACATATTTTTAATTGTTGTATTAGTTTACTTAATTTCGCAGATTTTCCGTAAAATGGACGCGAACGGGGTGGTGGACGCGAACGGGGTGGTGGACGCGAACCGGCGAACTGACCCTAAACATCTAACATTCCTCCAATTTGACGTTTAAAAGTGCACCATTTTACGAATTCCCATACAAAACTGTCAAATTGTATGAAAAACAAATATGAAACATATTATGTTCATAATATGATTCACCTAATAAGTTGCCATTTTAGGATTTCAAAAAGTGTTTCATATTATGTTTCAGATATGAAACGTCTAATGTCGCCATTTTAGCCCCCCTGGTAAAGGGCGAGCCTACCACCGGTATCCGAGTTGCTTGGTTTTTTATTTTTATTTTCCATCACCAAACTTGACGGGTCACAGATTTGATCGTTTTCGGCTAACTCTCAGGTTCAAGAACCTGGGGCCCACCCGGGTTCCGAGATAGTATGAGAAACCACTGCGCTACGACGCTCTTATTATCTCATACACGTCTCAAAAATCACCCATTTTGAAATGCTTAGTCGGTATGCTGACACGTTGTTGTAGGAATGTCTTGAAATTGCGAACAATTATAGCTCATAGTGTTAGTAGCACTTAGTGCCTAAGGGGTTATTAAAAAAAATAGGTAAATTAACAAGAAGTACGGTACTGTCGTCAACTGAGCGCTGGCCGCTTCCATTATTGTGTGGCTACATGTCGGCTGATCCAGTGCCTCAGCATTGGAGAGTCCCTTCTGTCCGCGAGTGAAGATGATGACGCTACTTATATTTTTATCGTACCTGAACAACGCAGCCGTGTCCGACGAGAGCCACCCAGAGGTTGCCGTCGGTGTCGATGGTGTGGCCATCTGGAAAGCCCTCTAAGCCCTCTTTCTTAAAGTCGAAAATGTACTTCTTGTTGGCTAAAACAAAGTATGCTGAGTTTCAGTATTGAAAGTTTAGAGTCATCAAAAATTATCTGGAAGATGTAAGTAAACTTACAAATATTTCCAGTCTTCACGTCATAATTGTATCTCCTGATGTTGGACTCCACCGAGTCAGTGTAGTAGAAAGCCTTCTCCTTGAGATCCCAGGACAGGCCGTTGGCGACTGTGATGCCGGAGTCAAGCTTTGTGAGTGTGCTGCCATCTAGACGGTACAGAGAGCCTAAATTAGGCTCAGGACCTTTATTTATGATCTCGCGGCCCATTGTCCCTGAAATATTTTTTCTGTTAGGTTTTAACATATTTTTTGATAAACAGAAGAAGATTCTAATTTATTCCTCATTCATCTTCAATAACCATTTTGCACCACCGCAGGATCTCTACCTGCCGTGCTATTCCGGCGGTGCACATCGAACATCACTTCACATCTCGGTGCTTCACGCTTACCTCAATAATCAATACGCTTTACTTTGAATTAGTATTTTCTCTCATATTGTATGTAAATAATTAAAAAATGTTTTTTGGCTTAGTTCTTCTCTCTCAAACGACGACCGTCGCGAAGGAATGGAATTTTAAAGTTACCTCGCACGAGCGAAGTGAGTTTTGGCGACCACCGGAATAGCATAGCAGATCTGTCTGCTGTCAATATTGTAGTTTTTTGGCTGAGCATGCCCTCGCTCAGGCCAGGCCACGTTGTGTTGTGTTGTTAATATTTCACCATAAGTTACCTGCGAAAATGCGGCCCCTGGGGTCGGCCTTCCCGTCGTTGATCCCGGTGGGGACAGCCACGTCTTTGTCGGTCTCAGCCAGCTCGCGGACCACCACAGCCTTGCTGCCATCCTTGCCGTCCCACTGAACGATAACAAATTTGCGCTCTAGGCCAACTATGAACTGGTCCGTGGTGCCCTCCACCGACACGATGAAGCCAGGGTTGCCTTCTGGGGATTTTTTTCGATGTTTAGAAGAATAAAAAGAAAATAAGAGAACGTAGACACGATTTTTTAAAACTTAGCATGACCATTACTAAATATTTTTTCTTCAATTTTCATAGTTTAGGATTTGGTCTTAAGTGTAATTAAGTGAAATGAAAATAAACTTGAAACGAGTGAAAAGAGATAGAAAACGTTGTCTTCAAACTTCTGACATCTATATATATAAAAGAAAGTCGTGTTAGTTACTCCACTTATAACTCAAGAACGGCTGAACCGATTTAGCTGAAAATTAGCATGGAGGTAGTTTAGAGCCAGGAGAAGGACATAGGATACTTTTTTTTTTTTTTGTTTTACTTTTTTTTATTTATTGCCCTTAAGGCGGAACAAAGTTCGCCGGGTGAGCTAGTTAGTAATAGTTGTATGTTAGTTGTCTTAATAAGGTGTGTTTGATGGATCTTTTTGAACTTCCTTCTTTCATTTGAATGCATATTTTGTATTGAATTGCGTCCACGGCTGGACCGTGACTCACCAACTTTAGTTCGGGTATGCACTTCGGTAGCCGGCACGTACTTGTGGATTGAGTTGTCCAGGATGTCCACAAAGAACAGTGCCTGATGGTGCGCGTCCCAGTGGGGACCCTCGCCCAGCGTGACAGCATCAGTGATCTGCTTGACTTTCACGGACATCTGGGAACGGGGAGGCATTTTTATTAGTTTTCAGATTCTATCTTGTGTTTGAATTTAATTTGATAAGCTTGCCTGTGAAGTTAACAGATAAGTATGTTATCTCTTGAATAGAAATCAATGAAAATGATCGCCTATGATGCATTTTGTTCCCATTGAGGGACCACACTGAAATTCTGCGCTTTTGAATGCGTCAATTCTTAAACCCACTGACCGCCATAGACGTCTTAAAGCGTCCAAGAGATATGAATATAAAATGTGCTGGCGATCAATGGGTTAATAGAAGTCTGATTGAAACAATTTTATTGCAAATTCAACCACTCATTTGTAAAAGTAGGCACTCAAAAGTTACCATCGGTTGAAACTGGTCCCATAGACGTGACCAGCAGAGTTATCCATATCGCATAATCTAGTGCGGGTGTGCTCTGGCTCGTATAGCACGGCGTCCACCATGATGGTGGATATGCTTGCGTAATCCAGGCGCTTTCGTGGCCTCCCCCCTTTGTTGGGGGGTCAATTGGAAGGGGCCTCGTTGGGGGCTAGCACTGGCGGCGGAGCAGTGCTTAGTGGATCCAGCTTCGCCGCCAAAGTGCCACGATTGAGTGCCGTGTGGTTTTAGTCGACATAACCTCGTCTCCCCCGGGCGGCGAGAGGTATCCAGAGGATTTACCCACGAAAAAAAAGGCGGATTGTATTCTGCCGTATTACATAACGACAAGCCGTCGTTATGTAATACGGCAGAATACAATCCGCCTTTTTTTTACGATTAACGGCTATTATTACAATCTGCCTGCGATATGTACGTCCCACGTTGTGCACACCAAATCGAACAGCTCTTACAAGGAAAGCTGCCATTTTCAGTTCTTATACTTAGTTAATGATACATTTATATATATATTTATTTATTTATAAACTATTTAAAGAAGATATAGAAACAAATATTTACACCAAAAATAAAAAAATAAAAAACTTAAAAATAAATATTTACAATAAAAAAACATTATCCAAACTGGGCACTTGCGGCATTGACCCCAGGACGCTGGCAGCGTTACCGCGCTGGATGGCCAGCGCCAGGCGCTGAGCAAAGTACGCTCCAGCTCTGGGGTCACCCGAAGCGTGGACTAATCTAGTCGCAATGGTTTTATAAAGTAATTTCGCGTCCGAGCTCCACGGGCCCAGCGTTTCCACCGCAAACGCCGCAAATTCATTGTCACGAAGTAGTGACGAGTATTTGCGGCGCTTGAGGACCTGGGCCTGATCGGCCGCAGCGCCAGCCCTCAATGCTGTGCCATGGACGTGAGACGCTGCCAGGGTATCCACACAAGTGGCATCCCAGATGAGGATGCGTCCCAGCGTCCAAGGCACAAGAGTGGCACCATCAGGTCTCTTGCCATCGTCTCTAAAGATATATATTTATATTTTTTTTCCAACGACACTGCATAAATCGTCTGAAAAGACGCAGAGGCCATTGATGATGATATATATTTATGGAATAATGTTCAGTGATATTTATAATTAGATACAATTTGAATAATTTGATTTTATTATTTCATTTGCGTTTGTGCATCCGGGGGTTAAAAAGTCATGTCTCATGCTTGCATTACATTTTTTGGCATTTTTCACTCTCACGTCATTCGTATTTTTTGCAATCGTCATGCTTACTGACTACAATTATTTCAATTAATCATGAGAAGCTAAATTTCAGTTATAATAATAACAATTCATTTATTTCAGGAGAATTTCATCATTGTAGGTTTGTAAAGTGATTATTTTTGTACATAAACTACAAGGTTAACCTAGCCCTGAAGGGCGGGGCTGAAGGCTATAAAAATGTAAACTAGGAGCACTGGAACAAAGTTATTTATTTAATGATCTAATAACAGGGATGTTCTGGATACATCTATATTACAGATAAGTTACAGAAAATACGCTTATAAAATATAAACCTAACTGGCCATGGGCCCTGAGCCTCATCCCAGAGATGAAAACAACATTCCACACACGAGCGAACTTGTGTCTTATACAAAAGACAGAGCTGCTCAGGCGTGCAGAATCGTCTCACTCTGTTCAGGATTCCAAGTTTACGGGATGCTGTTTTGATAATGCTCTCGATGTAGTCCCGTTGGTTGAGGTTGCAGCGAACATCCATGCCAAGGATTATAAGGCTCTCTTTCACTGGCAGTGGGGTGCTCTGAAGAGTGTGATGGGAAAGGAATGGCGACGTTTTGGCAGTGAATGCGCACACCTGTGTTTTCTTGGCGTTGAACTCGACGAGATTGCGTTCTCCCCATTCGGAAATGCGGTCCAGCACTCCGTCAAGCTCAACAACAAGACAGCGCCTCTTCTCCTCGAAATCGGTTCGCTTTGCCACAGGCGCTCGAAATAACGCGAGTGGACTGTGCTATCATCCGCATAGCAATGAATGTTACCGAGTGATAACATGTCATTGATATGCAGAAGAAACAAAGTCGGCGATAAGACGGAACCCTGCGGCACCCCGGCATTAATCTGGAGGAAACGCGACTCACTTCCGTCACAGAGGACACGGATCCTACGTCCCTCCAGAAATCCAGCGATCCAGTCACAAAGGCGAGGAGACAGTCCATATGCCGGAAGCTTGGAAAGAAGCGATCGGTGCCAGACACGGTCAAAAGCCTTGGCAATGACAAGACTGACAGGCAAAGATTTGCCGTGCTTGTCCATAGCCTCACCCCATAAGTGCGTTACGTACGCTAGGAGATCACCCGTGGACCGTTTCGGTCTAAAGCCGTACAGGCGGTCGTGAATCAACGTCTTCTAGGTAGCAGGTGAGCTGTGCATTTATAATCCGCTCGAACACCTTAGCAAGTACTGAGGTTACAGCTATTGGACGGTAATTGGCTGGGTCTGACCGGTCCCCCTTTTTGGGAACAGGTTGAACGTTCGACTCTTTCCAAGCCCGCGGCAGAAGGCCTGATGTGTAGGAGAGGCGGTACAGGCGAGTCAACACTGGAGACAACTCCGCTGCACACTTTTTCAACACTACGGCTGGAATACCGTCAGGTCCACTGGCTTTCCTTACATCGAGTGACTGCAGCTCCGCATGTTCGTCACACTGCCTGATACGAATATCAGGCATTGTGGTGCCGCAATTCGGGGCCATAGGCGGCTGTGCACCACAGTCATCGATGCAGCAGTTGGCAGCAAAGAGGTTTACCAGTAAACCAGTAAGTGTGTTGCCAGTAATGACATATGGGAGTGAGACGTGGTCGTTCACTATGGGTCTCATAAGAAGGCTCAAAGTCACCCAGCGAGCAATGGAGAGAGCGATGCTTGGTGTTTCCCTGCTTGATCGAATCAGAAATGATGAGATCCGCAGGAGAACTAAGGCAACCGACATCGCTCGAAGGATTGCATCGTTGAAGTGGCAGTGGGCGGGGCACATAGCGCGGAGAACCGATGGCCGTTGGGGCGGAAAGGTTCTCGAATGGCGACCGCGTACCGGACGACGCGCGACGTTCCGTGGGCAGGCCCTCCACAAGGTGCACCGACGATCTTGTCAAGGTCGCGGGAAGCCGCTGGATGCGGACAGCGCAGGACCGATCGTTGTGGAGATCCTTGGGGGAGGCCTATGCCCAGCAGTGGGCGTCGTTCGGCTGACATGATGATGATGAAGGCGAGCAGAAGTTAGATTGCACGTGTTTGGCCAGTCGCCAGTAAGAGCGGCTACCCGTTGGGTGTGAGATAAGTTCTTGGCCAACACGTGCAAACGTATGCCCTCTTAGTGGCCTTGGTGGCTTCATTGGAGGCTGTTTTGAGGGACGCCACGTCAGGGTCACGGATAGCTTGGGCCCTGGCCCAAGCACGGTATGCCGCCTGTTTACGTTGAACAGCTGCGGAACACTCGCGATTGTACCAGGGACCAGCTCCGCTGGCGCTGTCGACATCAGTGAATGGAATGTAGTATTCCATTCCGGTACTGATCTCGCCAGCGGAAGCAGATGCACTATCCGAAGCATCCCTTTCCCCAAAACAGCACTGCCGCCAAGGGACGGAGGCGAAGTGGCATACGGTCCCAATCGGCCGACGAGTAGTGCCATAACCGCCGCTTCACCCTCACAGGCTGTGGGGGCGCTGCACATGGCACTGTCGCGCCAACCACACAGTGATCGGAGGAGCCCAACGGGGCGCCGACCGACACTAAGTACCCAGCTGGGTGGCGCGTCAGCAGAAGGTCCAATGGGGAGGGCGCATGACCGACAATATCTGGTATCCGGGTGGGCTGGCGTACCAGCTGCGTCAGGTCTTGCGTGAGAGCAAAAGCGTGGGCGGTTCGGCCTGCATGGTCTGTTTTTGGAGAGCCCAACCAGGACTCATGGTGGGCATTAAAGTCTCCCGAAAACACCACTTCAGCATTTGGGAACCGCACCTGAGCGTTATCTGCCGCCTGACTCAGATGGTCAAAAAGTCGAGTTGTCTCGGCGTCGCCTTTGTGGGAGCGGTAAAGGCACGCTTAAACCCGGCTCGTGGAGCCCAGGTCTACGTGCACCCAGAGAGTGGAGAAGGATGGGTCTTCTAGGCAGCGAAGACGGTCACAGCAGACATCCGCCCTGACGAAAAGACATACTCCGGCTTTAGAGAGGAAGGACTCTTCCAATACATAGCCGGGATAGTGCAGGTATGACTTATCGGCAATCGGCAGGGCGACCTATCTGTGTTTCCGTCAAAAAGAGCATCGCAGGCCTCACCGTCTCGAGGTGTTGGTGGACGGCGTTGAGGTTTGCATGGCGTCCGCGGATGTTAGCGAACTCCACCTCAAACAGCGTGTTGGTGGGGGATGTAGATGCCGCTGTTGGCCTTTTAAGTTTGCACACTGCCATAGAAGTGGGGAGGGAGGGGGGAAGGGCGTGAAAGGACGACTATCGTCGTGGCAAGGGTAGACAAAGCATGGTGCCTTTCATTGATATTTGGACGTGTGGAATAGCGTGGGCCGGTCCGCCGGACGGAAGGGCTCCCGTACCCCCTCGGGAATGGTCGCCGGGCCCCACCGGAACCGGGTCACCACCCGGCACGACGAGCCATCCCGAGATTATGCGTGACCTGGTGGGGCAGCCTCCAGAGGTGGTTAGCCCCCTTTGGGCCCCTGTACTATGCCGCGGGCGGCCAGCGGCACCACCGCTTCTACGGGTCTTCCTGGCCGCGGCGGGCCGATACGCACCATCCACACAATATCGCCGTAAAGGCTTCCACTGGTCTAACGCTTGCCACGACCACAGTCCCCCTGGCTCCGGTTAGTGCAGTGCTGATCCCGGAACGCGACCCGACCGAGATAGGCCAGGGTCACTTGGCGGGTTTTACGCAACTGCATGGTGGTACCAGCAACCGGTCGACATATGTCTCCCACCTGGAAGTTGTGAAAGAAAAGAAATGTTTGTGAAAAATAAAACATTTATTATGCTTATTTCGCCGTCTCTTTGTATAACCCTATCTACATTTGAAACTAATATTTTGGATAAGGTTTTTCGCTAGGTAGATGTTGAAAAATTAGGATCAATAAAGAATTTATTAGTAAAGTAAAATGGTCCTCACTTAAAGCTTTAAATCACAAATCAAAATGAGTCTAAGGGCTTTGAGTCCTAGCCCTAGTCTAAAACCTAGTCCTACTAAGTTGTTAATAGAACTACCGGCCGCCCAAGACTTCGACCGCGTGAAGAAAAGTGATATATATATATATATTTATAAAGTGTTGCCTATGTCCTATTCAGATGCATAAGCTAGATATATAATTGTAAAGTTTCATTAAAATCCATCCTGTACCTAGTTTTTACTTGAAAGAGCAACAGAGAGTGTCATCCATCCACACTTCCTAACTTTCGACGAAACTAAACTATCTAAGTTATGCAATTCTGTTACCATCTAATTCTTATTTGCTATTGATAATGATGCAATTAATTGATTCAAATTAATTTTAATTAAGGCAATTATGTTTTACTAGCGACCCGCCCCCGCTTCGCACGGGTGCAATAGGATGTTATCATACATATAAACCATCCTCTCTTCCACTCTATCTATTAAAAACCGCATCAAAATCCGTTGCGTAGTTTAAAAATTTTTAGCATACAAAGGGACATAGGGACAGAGAAAGCGACTTTGTTGTATACTATGTAGTGATTTTCAAACTAGAAATGGTAGATGAGTTGTACCTAATGTATACCAGACGTTATTCAAACGGCTAGCCGTGATGTAAGACCACTGGTAGACAAATGATAGTGATTAACGGGAATGATGACTTATAATTAAAACATTGGCGGATTTCGGCCCCGGGCGGCGAAAAGCCACGCTACGCCACTGCCGCACCCCCGGCTGCACTATAGGTGAAGCCGCCCCTAAACTCCCGACCTGTCTACTCCGCTCCAGCACCTCGAAAATCATCAGATAAACGGGTCAAGGGAACCAGTCATGATGCACTGGTGTCACCAGTGGGCATTTAATGATAGCATACGGCTGACCTTATCGTAAGCTCCATCAAGTTCCGATACAAATCTGTTTTCGTTGTAGCTGATAATAAACGTATGTATTTAACCAATTGTCGAGTGTCGTGCGTTTTTATCAAGAGTGTATTTCCTATTGACAACAAGGTAAATATTTTTGTTAGTTTATTATTTAAATTATAATCTATCAATATTTTCCAATCAAACTCAAGTAAGTAAGTGCTCTGTTAAGTGTTTAAGCCCCGACTCAAATGGAGAAGTGTTATGAGCTGAGCGTTTGTAGATATCTATTTGAGTTGTAGTAGCGCTTTGTGCCGGTGGTTTTTTAGTTAGTCTTTTTAATTCGTTTTGGCACAAATACTACTTACCAGAACACACATGCCCAACATTACGTGCACCCAAGCAATATAATCTAGTTGTTATGTGAATTGTGCCTTGCCTGTAAGTGTTTGTTTTATTTACAACACCATGTATCCACTTATTTGGCAATCAAGTTTTAATACGAATCCGTTCCCAGATGTCCGTGCAGGTCAAGCAGATCACGAATGCTCTCCATCTGGGCGAGGGTCCGCACTGGGACGAGCACCACCAGGCGCTGCTCTTTGTGGACATCCTGGACCACTCCATCCACATGTACGTGCCGGCTACCGAAGTGCACACCAGCACTAAAATTGGTGAGTCCTACTTTGCTAATCTATTTCCACTGGGATAATAGGTAGGTCTTTCCTCTCTGAATAACTATGTGTAAAAATGTCATAGAAATCAAGTTTAAAACAACATTGGAGTTCAAACATTATTAATGAAAATTTTAAGAAATATGAGTGTTATGAACATCGTCGGTATAGTACCTATCTACTACAAATTGTATGAAAGAAAACTTTAGGACTAACATTTTTAGGAAGAGTGTTCATTCGGATCACAAATAGATAGGATTTCGGATCAACTACTTTAGGTGAGCCAATATGGACCCCATCCATACATACAAATCTCTTCCAATAATGTATGGGTTAGGTAGGTAGGTATCATGCATGAGTTAGGTATCTACGTGATTACATTCTAAGATCGAACCCTTGAAATTAATAGATTATTTCCGGGCTCAATCTGTGTCCTTGTACTAAAACTGTTTATTATCAGATTGTTTATTATACTGATTCACAATGACCGATAAGAAATAAATCACAATTAATTATACTTCGATTCGGAACGTCATCACTTCGTACTTCAAACTGATTTCTCGCATGGTGAAAGTAGGATTTATTACCTAGGTCAGCATCAAAATGATGTGCGCAGATCTATGGCAAATCACAATCACGTTGCGTACAAGTAGCGGCACGAAACTAGCGCTGACCGTAATTGCGCAGAAGTAAAAAAGGTATCACACTTTTCTAGATACATTGACATTTCCAGAGGGCCGGCCAGGCTTCATCGTGTCAGTGGAGGGCACCACGGACCAGTTCATGGTTGCGCTAGAGCGCAAATTTGTAATCGTTCAGTGGGACGGCAAGGATGGCAGCAAGGCCGTGGTGGTCCGCGAGGTGGGAGAGACCGACAAGGACGTCACTGTCCCCACCAGGATCAACGACGGGAAGGCCGACCCCAGAGGCCGCATTTACGGGGGTGAGTAAAGGATTATACGTCACTGGTTCAAATCCGGTTAGAAGGACCAAAATTGATTATGAAAGAATGAATTGAAGACAACTCTAACCACATAACTCTATTTATACAGAAGAAATGAGTGATTTCTCACTTTTAATGTATGATTTTCAAATAAGTATTTAGGAGGATGGAATAGAGTTTATAACGGCGTTTCCGTTTGAGAAGGATAGGACTAGGAAGTAATGTGACGGGCACATTCCATTAACATCTTAAAATGTCGCTGGAAGTTACTACAGATAACATATCATAACCTAACAATCTGCTTTCATCTAATATGAAAAATATTTCAGGTACAATGATACGCGATTTCGAAAATGATGGCGTTTTGCCGGATTTAGGCTCCTTGTACCGGCTAGATGGCAGCACAGTCACAAAGCTGGACTCAGGCATCCAAGTCGCCAACGGCCTGTCCTGGGATCTCAAGGAGAAGGCCTTTTTCTACACTGACTCGTTCGAGTACAACATTAGGAGATACGATTATAACGTGGAGACTGGAGATATATGTAAGTAAATCAAAATCTATCGGTAATTGCAAGCACTTATTTATAAAAGCTGCAGTCGTGTTTAACTTTTTATGAATAACGGGGTAGATCTTCGTGAAATGTTGTTATATTTTATTTTAATGTAAGCCTTTGCCTGTCCGCTATAGTCCCGATCCTAATAATATAGAATTGATTTCAGTTTTAAAAACGCCTCCTATAAGTCCAATATCCAGGTTAGAACAGAGCACCGTCTTCTTCGGGGCAAGGCCCATTCAGGGATATTTGCCTGCATGCAAATGCCTGTAAATTCTTAAAAAAGTCGCAGTGTCCCCACCAGTGCCTTCGGTAGATTTTTGATTTTCAAGCATACTTGCCAGTCTCATCGGCTTCAGAAACCGTAAACTATAACCAACAAAGGCTACTGTAGGTACCTAGTTCTTACCTTCCTAATGATCGTGATGGAACCAATAAATACTTTAACATAGTTATCTCTGGTGATCTTCAATTAGAATTATTCCTGACTTTGTTTCAGCCAACAAGAAGTACATTTTCGACTTCAAAAAGGAGGGCGTGGAGGGAGTACCGGACGGCCACACCATCGACACCAACGGAAACCTCTGGGTCGCTCTCTTCGGCGCCTCTTGTGTTGCGAAGGTTAGAAAAAAAAACGTAGTGAAAGTATTTGTGATGCCACCTACTGTGGTGGCATTCCGGCTATATCATCTTTCATGTCGGTGCTTCACGCTTACTTCAATCATCAATACGCTTCACTTTGAATTCGTTGCCCTCTATATAAAACTATTACTAGTAAACTATTTACTAGTGTCCGACCGAACTTTCGGTTTCGGTTTCGGCCAGTTTCGGCCAAAAAATCGAGTTTCGGCCCGAGTTTCGGTTTCGGCCAAAATCGACCGAAACTTTCGCCGA
Source organism: Udea ferrugalis (assembly GCA_950022985.1). Taxonomy (NCBI): domain Eukaryota; kingdom Metazoa; phylum Arthropoda; class Insecta; order Lepidoptera; family Crambidae; genus Udea; species Udea ferrugalis. Next base: position 17,688,745 of record OX465524.1, on the reverse strand, counting down.
AACCGAAACTCTTTTCGGAAGATGTCGTGCGCACTCGCATAACTTCGTTTTTCGCGGCAACGTTATGGCAGAGCCTGGCGACCTCCACAATCTTCGGTAATTGTCGTGGGTACATTTGGATGGCTCCGTAGCAACACAAAAATTTGGTCAGTGCGTAATCGCCAGACGCAAAACTTTAGAGGTAATGTTTTGACGGAACTGATTACAATATGTAAGTTTTCTTTCAGACTGTTCTCTTGGGAGCTCGATTCTCGAAGTTGTCGACGATGTCCACCTTCGCGAAAAAGGCTAATCGTTGCATCCAACACGGCTGGGCACTAAGGAAAGTAGGTTGAAGTGTCAGTTGGCAGGGCACATTGCACGAGAAACTGGGCCAGCAGTTTGGGGTCGAAAAGCTCTCGAGAGGATTTCGTTTGAAGCCAAACGCAGCGTGGCACTCCCACCACCACCAAAGGAGCAGAATGACGGTTGGGTGGATGTGGGCCCCCATTACCAGCCGCTCTGGAAATCCAAGGGGGAGTCCTGATGTTCCGAGTTGAACGTCGTGCGTGTGGTTGTTGATGAAGCTTTCGTTTCGTTTCTGTACTTGAATGATGTAAATAGTTCTATATTGGATCACTCAGATTATTTACTATCGCATTGGAGGAAGTTATTAGGCAGTTGGCAAGACCCTGGTCTAATGAAGAAGTCGATGTCGAATTAAAGAAATCGACCGATCGTTATGCCGACGACATCTTGCTTTTCGCCAACACATCCGTCGAGTGGCAGGGCAGACAATGTTCAAAGAACTAAGTGTAGCGTGCTATCGCATTGGACTGGTGATAAACCAGACGACAAACGGCACACAAAGTAAGGAAGTGGTAGATGAGCAGACAATGCAACTTTGATGAGTATATTGCCAGATTGTCTCCTTTCGCATTGTGGTATGAGGCGTTAGAATTCTGGCACCATTCCCTCCCGCCTGTCGTAAGAGTCGACTACAAGGGGGTCTTCGGGGTCACTGGGAGTGCACACGGCGGGTGTTGTGTGCCTCCATTCCAAGTGGCGCCTAACACCGCCGTACACACTGGCGGGTGTAGAGGGGAGGTGTAACTCCCCTCAAGGTGGGCTGGTTAGCATAGCGCGCCAGGGGTTCACCGGCACAGCGTTCTTGGGATCACGGGGACCTCTGGATTCGCGCTGAAGCAGGCTGTTCAGGGGGGTTTAGTGAGTAATGTCTGCCGCCTCACGGCAGGCGAGCCCCACACACACCCGGCCTTCCCCCAGAGTCCCGCCCTCTGGATCGTCCATAACCAGTCCAGAAAAAAAAGATAGTCTTCTTCGAGAACAGGCAGGATGAGGAAATCGATTGCCGAATCACCTAGCTCAAATAAATGAAGTGCCACCTTCCTATATCTTTAAAGCGAGAACTTCTCGACGTTTGCATTCTGCCCATCCTAACAAACGGTGCACAAGCCTGGTTGCTCATGGAACACCCTAAGTCAAAGCTCGGAATTGGTCAAAGGGTAATGGAGTGGAGTGTGTTAGGCATTAAACACACAGACAGAAAATGGTCACCACGATGCGTGCCAAAACTGACGTTCAAAACGTAGGCCAGAAAGTCGCCAAACTGACAAAATGAGAGTGAGCATTGAGCAGTCTGTAAGATGCATCCGGCCCGAATCACAACCCAATGGCTTCTCAAAGACTGATATCACTGAGAGACGAGGCCTAAAAAACGATGGTGTGACCACCTGGTACATTACTCTGGCGAATGGCTGACTTGAGCAAAAGACAAGAGTAAATCGAAAATTTTAGGGGAGACCTTTACCCAGCGGTGGGATCTTGTGTTGAAAAAAAAAGAGTCTTGACTTAGTTTTGTTGTTATTAGCAGAATAATGAGTAAAATTCTTCTGAATTTAGTATTTGTAGGTATTTTATACTTGACCACGTGAGTTTCGGTTTCGGTTTCGGCCGAAACCGAAGCCTAGGCCGAACATTCGGTTTCGGTTTCGACCGGAAAACCAGTTTCGGTCGGACTCTACATTTACATACAAAATTTTATAATTTTAAATTAAATTATAGCATTTTGTAATTTTAAAATTAAAATTTTGAATTGTTTAATTTAGGTAATTAAAATGTTATTTGGCTTAGTTCTTTCCCCGTAAACGATCACAGGCGAAAATAACTTGAATTTAAAGATAACTCACCACGATCGAAGTGAGATTTAGCCGGAATAGCATAGCAGCTATGCTATTCCGGCGGACGCCAAAACTCCCTTCGCTTGTGTGAGTGAACTTTAAACTTCAATTTCTTTGCAACTGTGGTCGTTTGAAAAAAAAGGACTAAGACAAATAACATTTTTAAATTATTTACATACAAAATGAGGGAAAATACTAATTAAAGTAAAGCGTATTGATGATTGAGGTAAGCGTGAAGCACCGAGATGTGAAGTGATGTCCGATGTGCACCGCCGGAATAGCACGGCTGGACCCATTTTCCATGTCTTGTGACATCATCATCAAAATGAACGGTGGTAGACAATTATTAACCAGTGATTTCTGTTTATCTTTGTGTTACGACTTGGTCGTATGCTTCTAATAACGCATGAATGAAGTTTATTTTTACTTCACTCTAACTTAGCATTTTCGTGTCAAAAAGGCACGGAATAGGGGAATATAGGTTACATATAAGCTCAACTGATGTTACACCGCGTCCTATGTCCGTAATGTACGGTCATCGATAAATAGTACCTATGCACTTCTGAACCATGTGAAATTAACTTTTCTTTACTTAGTTTTCTCTTAAACTCCTCGGCATACGAACGCATGCTTGCATTAAAAACAGTAAAATGCTTCAGATTGACCCCCGCACCGGCCGCCTCCTCCGCAAGGTGTTCCTCCCAGTGGAGCAGGTGACCTCCGCTACCTTCGGCGGCCCCAACCTCGACATCCTCTACGTTACGACCGCAAGCGTCGCCTACGAAGGCAGGAGGCCGCCAGGAGGCGCCACCTACGCGGTGACCGGGCTGGGCGTTAAGGGACATCCCAACATTAGTTATAAGCTGTAATGTAATTCAAGGAGGAGTGCATTTCAAGATTCCTCGCCGTTCTATGCGTATCCCCCATCTGTTCGCTGTACCACACACTTGGAATAACGTAGCTGCAAACCATCCTGTCTACAGAGATTAAAAACAATAAAATGCTTCAGATTGACCCCCGCACCGGGCGCCTCCTCAGCAAGGTGTTCCTCCCAGTGGAGCAGGTGACCTCCGCTACCTTCGGCGGCCCCAACCTCGACATCCTCTACGTTACGACCGCAAGCGTCGCCTACGAAGGCAGGAGGCCGCCAGGAGGCGCCACCTACGCCGTCTCGGGGCTGGACGTTAAGGGACATCCCAACATTAGTTATAAGCTGTAATATCCTCTTCAAGGATTGCATTTTTTTTTTTTATAGTGGTCTTCAAGATGACCTCCACTCCACCTGATGGAAAGCAGTCGTGAGGTCCAGATATGGGGTTGACAAGCACAGTAATGGACAACTACTCTGCTGGTCAATCTCATTTTGAAGGCCTGCATAAATGCCTTTTCACGCCCGGCTTAAAAAACCCGGGATTGTAGGAAGAAGGAAACACATGCGCTGGAAGAGCGTTCCACGTCTGGATAGCACGACACAGGAACGAGTCACCGAACCTTTTGGTGCGGGCCGACAGTCGCTGGATCGTGTGTGGATGTTGCATTTCAAGATTCCTGGCCGTTCTGTGTGTATTCCTCAACTGTTCGCTGTACCACACACTTTCAATAACGTAGCTGCAAACCATCTTGTCTACAGGGTGTGTAAGCTTTACAGCAGCGGTAAAATTAAGACTCACAAAGACATATTGAGCACCAATATTAGCTCGTTCAAATTATCTTTAGAGAAATCCAATTAGAACTTACATTTTTCTGCCTTAGTAATTATTTATTTTATACGCTGTGTATTGTCGTAAATGGGTGTTAGATTTAAAATGATGTAATACCAATTGTTAACTAGGTATACTCCATTTGTTATAACAGTAGAAAAAAGAAGCAGGGGTTGCTAAACAAATGAATGATTTGCATTAAAATTTGTGATTGCCTTTTGCCGGCTGACAAATTTGTATAACCTGGCAAAATTAAACTGGCCCTTCCGTCACAACGTATGAAGGGTCTAAGTAACATTTTAGATTTGGTAGAGTTATAATGACAGTAAAAGCACAACTGAATACACAACCCCTGCTTCTTTCAGGTTTTTATGATCGACAATATAGTTTCACGTAAGACAAAATAATTTAATTAAGACAAAGCCTCATAAATTCTGAAGTTTTTTTATTTTAAATGAGAACAAAGAAAAAAATAAGTGTGACAGTTGGCATGACGTAATTTTGAAAAGTTCGGCATAAATATAAAACGTTATAATATTTATTGTACTTTTACCACTAAGGGTAAGTTGCACCATCTGACTTTAACAATAACAAACATCAAAATTTCAGTTAAAGTTACCGGTTAGAACCAAAAATGACGTCAAATTGTCAAATTTGACAAAAACTTTAACTTTAACTTTAACTTCTACTATGGTGCAACTTACCCTAAGTGTACCCTGAAAAGAACCTTTTCATTACTCATACTCTGAAAGTAGGTCATTACTGACTTGAGAAGCGGGCTGAAAGTAGTACTTTTCATCCCTAGGGAGAATCACTTTCAACTGACAGCTGTCAAATGATTAAAAAGCAAAACTAGTTATTTTTCACTTAAATATCTATTGAACCATGTTCCAACTTTCCATACAGCCACGATGTAAAATTGAAATAACTCAAAGTTAAGTATTGATTAGGGAATATATATTTTTTAAATAACTTTATTATAATTCAGTTTCAACAATTTCTTTAAAATAACTTAGCTTTGAGCAAAATATTTATTATTTTTCCAATGAACAAAGTGAAAAAATTATGGCTGAATAGCGGGCCGGCAACAGAAAAAAAAACAAACAAAATACGCGGGAAGGCGGCAATTCGATCTTCATTTATTATGCTCATTTTTTCTTTAGCTAATTCATGTTTTTATTTTTACTTTCCTTGTATTCGTAATGAAAAGCACAGTGTTTACCTCGGGTTAAAGACTTATTTAGTCCCTCGAACTATTGGCGCCCTCACTTCGTTCCGGGCGCCAAACCCCGTCTCGGGACTAAATAAGTTACTTTCACCCCTAGGGTAACAATGTACTATTTCATTACTCATACTCTGAAATTAGGTCATTACTGACTTGAGAAGCGGGCTGAAAGTAGTACTTTTCATCCCTAGGGAGAATCACTTTCAACTGACAGCTGTCAAATGATTAAAAAGCAAAACTAGTTTTTTTTCACATATATATCTATTGAACCATGTTCCAACTTTCCATACAGCCACGATGTAAAATTGAAATAACTCAAAGTTAAGTATTGATTAGGGAATATATATTTTTTAAATAACTTTATTATAATTCAGTTTCAACAATTTCTTTAAAATAACTTAGCTTTGAGCAAAATATTTATTATTTTTCCAATGAACAAAGTGAAAAAATTATGGCTGAATAGCGGGCCGGCAACAGAAAAAAAAACAAACAAAATACGCGGGAAGGCGGCAATTCGATCTTCATTTATTATGCTCATTTTTTCTTTAGCTAATTCATGTTTTTATTTTTACTTTCCTTGTATTCGTAATGAAAAGCAGTGTTTACCTCGGGTTAAAGACTTATTTAGTCCCTCGAACTATTGGCGCCCTCACTTCGTTCCGGGCGCCAAACCCCGTCTCGGGACTAAATAAGTTACTTTCACCCCTAGGGTAACAATGTACTATTTATTGCTTCTGTCAAGTTGTCTAATGCTATAACAAATGGAGTATAGATATTTCTTAATCTGTTATTTGTGACTTTACTTAATAAATAAAATATTTACACTCAACATGTACGTACGGTAGCGTTGCACAACAGCGCTTGTTTCCAACATGACGCGCGACTTGTAGTTTGACACTATGCGCACCGATAGGGCAGTTGCGTGTCGTTGATCAACATGTTAGGCAACATGTTGTGAAAGATGTCGCGCGTCAATTGTTGCCTAGTGGATACGCGGCAACAAATTGGCGAAAGATTGTTACAAGTGGGTGGTGACTGCGAGAAATAAAACACAAATATGAAAAATCAGTTGACTTTTATTTGACGGAATTTGGAAAAAAAATACAATAACATCAACGCTTACTTTGAGCTCGGTACAACCATACAGTTAAGAGAAACATCTATTCGTTACTTCAGTATACTCACAACACATTTATTAGACTATTACTTGTGAATTAGTGATATGACAACATCAATTTTGTTCTTTGGCAGACGGCGGTTCAAATACAGGTCTAATATACTGCCAATTTAATAAAATACACGTTAAAATATTGGCACAAAAGTCTACACGCTACAGGGAACATAAATGCGACGTCTTCTGCGCAAGAGTCTGACAAGATCAAAGTAACTGACGGTATGCTTATAAAAGAAACACTAAACTATTTTACGTAAACAATAATTAACGACTAACATAAATTCTAACTCCTAGTGATTTAAAACTAATACTGAAACACCAAAAATGACTTTACATTAAACATCACACATATACCTATAGCTATCTATAGAAGAGTACACTTATTTTTTTTTGCTTTTTAAATTGTTTTTTAAACAACGCTTTGTACAAACAATCAAGATTTCGTTACGTAGTAGTTACGTGTAATATATATACTACTAAAAAAATATAATATATATGTAATAAGTATATAAAGTGGGATAAAGATCATGGGCGGATTGATAGTTTTTTTAGTCAGATGAGCCAACGAGGCCAATGGCCTAAATATTATATATAATAAAATCGACGAAATTGTATATAGCTACACATACGAAACCTACTGTGACTCTAACGATTCCTGAATTCGTTACAATACCAGCCCATATTTATTTAGTTCTGAGATTACAAGCGAATCACAGCCAATTTTCATACCACACGCCTAATCTTTCTTTTGCTTTCATGTAAACATAAATTTGTCAAGTACAATGAAGAGTAAGAGGGGGTTGTGACACAACATGTATGAATACATTTAGTAGAATAACCTACCACACATAGACGAAGTTTATCAATAGTTGAGACGCGACTTATAGCGCAGCTCCCCTGAGCTGCGAATGTTTCGGTACGAGCGCCGACGCTTATACTCATAACTAAATGCAAAGACTAGTCTTACTGTTCGCGAAATATTAACTCCATTGCGAACTAATTGTTGGAAATTATACGTGTCAATTTGGCTGAGTTTATTCACTACTAAATAATAAACGACTACCAAGCACCGAGGTTTCTTATCGCATGACAGTGTTGCGTTGAGATCAAACTAGGACACATACTTTTAACATATTATTTAACATAGATAGATAGTGTAGTTTCAGAGATTCGAAAGCGTTGATCTTGTGTTGTAGTCAATGAGATCCATGGACTCTGTAAACCTATTTGTAGCAAGTGGAACCATAGACTTATTACTAACTAAACTATAGTCCAACAATTTCGCGCTCTCTTTGTCACACGCCACCACTACACAACAACACTTTTGTTTCTGTACATTTTGAGTCATCTCTATGAGATTTCTTTTCTACCTTTAGTTCAAATTTTACCTTAGGTAATTTGATACCAATTTGTTTGTACTTTCAAAGTTTGTCATTTATCTTTACAGACGGAAAGCTTGTTGTAGAGGTCTTCTAAACATAACTACATATTTTCTTTATTTAAAATAACCTTCCAAAATATCTCCTTCAATAATTGACTTTTAGGATAGGGAAATATTTTATTGTTGCAGTCTTTAACTATAATTAAGATTAAGATATAGGGATAACTACATAGGAACTGATTTAAATATGAATATAGTAATCAAATTTGCTGAGTTTTTACTCCGTAAATTACTAATATGACTGTAGTGAGTGTACATAATTATGGCAGGACGGTCCAGTCAAAAACTGATGAGGGCAGGTATAAATGCAGTTACTAGTAAAACTAACTCAGTTGTGGCGTGTGTCAACGAGAACGCGTGTAAACTTATAGAAACTTAAATTTGCGACATACAACCTACATTATTGGCTTAAATTTACAGTTTCACCTTAAATTAAGGAATGATACAGCGCCTAACACCTACGCAATGTATGTATAATGCCAATCCATACAAAAATATTTCGAAAACCCTGTCAACCTCGACAATTTTGCAGCACCAATGAACACTTAAGAATAATTAATTTTGAAAAAGGAAATCTCAGCGTATTACAAAACGGGCACAGCTCAGTCGAAATACATCACAGTGGGTGCGCACTTCATGGCGGGGACCGGATCAGGTTACTTACGGACTCTAGGGCGTCGGGACCGCCGTCAGACAATCACCTCCTATTTGTAAGAGCATTGATTCCAGCGAACGCCATTTTCTTAGGAATGTTTGCTAATTTCGATTGACTTGTTTGAGATTATTTCTATTTATGTAGTTCTGATAATAATAGTAAGAATCAAAATCTAATTCGGCAATTTTTTACAGTATCGGTAACAATATTAGCCCTTCAGAACCGAAACTCCATTTTTGGAGTTGGAGTCGAACTGACCATTTTTGCAGCGTCTTATCGATTTTTCAAATCGTGTTTAGCTATCACAATCGGGCGTTTTGCGTGTCCAAATGATCACTACCGGTTTTCTAAATAGTAGGTGCAAGTCCGTCAGAGCCCCGACGCGGCGGCGGTCGCACCGACGCGTAGTCAAATCTCTCGCTCCTTAAGTACTTACTAACGACACAATTTACACGTAAGACAATAGTTAACATACACTAATTGTCACAATAATATATAGATTCACCTCTCGAATACATATAACCGCTTAGCTCTATGCTGTGTGTAGCGTATCGCATCGAACGCGAATGGTCCCTAAAGGTAAATTTGGAATATGTTTGGACGCCATGCCGAATGTTTTAACATCGTTGAAGTACCATAAACGCTAACTAAAGGCCCATGACCAGCAGTGGCCTGAATGTTCATGGTTCTAATTCGCGATGAGTTCTTAGCAGACTATAATATTGTCTCGTTGACTAGACCCATCGCTAAACTAAACTTATGTAACATATTTCTTTTTGTAAACATTATTGCCGGAATAATTGACATAATTTTTCGCTTCCACACTACACACAGCATAGGATAAGCCCACACTGGCGCGCGATGTAAACCGCTCATGTAGAAATAATGCCAGTATGGGATTATCTTAAATCGTATACCATTTTCGTTGAGCATTTTAATCGTTGTTTTATTCTTTCGCCACTCCGCAAGCTGACATTGTTTTATCAATATTTCTAGTAAATGTATGTTTAACATGTTTTAGGTCTTTACATCGAAGATCTTTGGTTGGCAACTGTTCTTCAAACCAGCCAATATTTGACTGGCTAACAAAAACCTTTTTCGCACAAAGCCTTAATCTGCCTTAACTTCATTCTTCTCTGTCGTTCACTCGAGTTAATTAAAAAAAAAATTTTTTAATTTGTTAGTTGTAAGCCTCCAAGTATTATGTAATATATAAATTTAATAATTTTGAATAATCTAACAGTCGCCGAACCTGCAAGACCTAATACACAGTGTCACTTTTCCCAGTTCAAGGAATGACAGTTACAAACTTCGACTCACGCTAAATCGTATAATAATCTTTCATTTTTAGAACCTTCAAATATAGAATTTCGATAGCAAGTTAGTAAATTTTGGTAAAGGTTTGTAAAATTTCGGTAAATGTTTGTATATGTCTGTAACAAGTATGTAAATATTTTTTATTGTTGAGTGCCGTTTTTTTCTTACTATTCTTAGGTACTATTTTTAACACGATATAGCGTAAATTAAATATTGATGAACAGCTGCAGAAGGGAGGACTGCCCGAGGGTTATGTTACGACTATGACTGAGGTTAAACGTACTAACATTTGATTGGAATTATTTATCTTTACATACGAAAACCATTTGACCAAATGGTCCTTACAAGTCTTTGAGAATCATTTTTAACAGTGAAATGAGAATATTTTTAGACGGTGTGCAATAATACTTAAAATGAAAGGATTTTATATTTTAGTATTCTTTACATTATTACATTCAAAATAAAAAAAAACAACCAAATGTTTTATTTAGGATATTCCATGCAAATCAAGGCCAGTATTCTGAATAGATGATCCGATTCAGACTCAACCATTCAAGCATCTATTTGGTTCGATGACAATATTCAGATCTATTACAGTTTGAATCTACTCTTTAATGTCATCCTAGAATACAGGCCTTATTCCGAATTCACAAACTTTACTCAAAGTTTTGGTGAGACCCTTTCAAATGCGTGCCATCTCATGAAGTGTCAACGATTCTAAAACTGCCAGCTATACTTATAAGTTATTTTCCAGATTTGTGACAGCTAAATACACAAATATATCAGGGATGCTAACGATATGGAATTTCGGATACATATATAGAAATTATAATACCAACAGAAGAAACATTGCAAACGAACGTGTCTCATTCCCGCTTCGCCCATAACCGAAGTTTTTATATCGGATATTCCTTACATTCCTGATTTAAATACCGAGCAGAAACTTAACTTTGAGTACCATTCATGAATCTTAGTCCTAAATTGACAGCTAAAAAGGGGTAAAAAGTAACGTTATACCTCATAAGTCGTAACAACTAACTCCACAGTCCCAATTTACTTGTGTTCCAGATGATGTTGATGATGGTTGATGTTGGCGGGGTGTTGGTGCGGGTGCGGGGGCAGCGGGTGCGGGTGGGCCAGGTGGGGTGGGTGCGGGGGCGGGGGCGGGTAGTGCGGCGGCGGGTGCGGGTAGTAGTGCAGCGGCGCGCCGTACTCCACGCCCTCGTCGTAGCCCACGTAGCCCATGCCGCCCATCATGCCCATCATGCCTGGAAACAATTACGTTATTAAGACTGTGCAAAATGAAAGTTTAAAGCATATGGCCCTACTCCGATAAAGCAATTATCTTGCCATTCAAATTTATCTCTTAGGTACCACCAGGTATAAAAAAACAGAATTTTTAATTTGTATGTGTATGATGTCGAACAGCATCGTCAATTAGGCCCTATCATAATATGCTGAAACAGGGACTTAGTTGGCCTCACCTTTTTTTTTATTCAACGACAGTAGCAAACCAGCATGCAGACTGCCTGATGGTGAAATAAAAATAAAATCCCTCTTCGAACATTTGGTTTAGCTGTCACTATACATTATTTATTCATTTGTTTTTTAACATTGCATTCACTGTTTGGAGCCAACAAACCATTTTTTTCTTTTCTCACTACATGGTGCCGGGCAGTGTTGCTCAACAAAACCTGTATCCCAATTAAGAAACTCAAATCATTTAAAGCAATATTATTTAGATTTCTTGTAAACTACTCATTTTATCCCATTGATGATTGTCTCACCTCAAAATTCTGATCACATTGTTAATTCTTTTACTATTCATGTATCTGTTCGACAGCCCACTATGACGATTTCGATTGAATTTTGACATTTGAATCCAATATTAATTTTGCATAATTCGTAGTTAAATTGTAGGCCAATTGGCTGATCACAGTACAGCATGCACATATAGTATTTGATTATAATTTACACTTAGTTAGCAAATAAATTCCTGAACACTTGACTCACCAGGGTCAGCATCGACGGGGTAGTAAGGTATGGGGTAGAGCGGCGGCGGGTAGGGGATGTAGGGCACGCTGAGCAGCGGCGCGTCGAGGCACTCCTCGCCGTACGGCTGGCCGGGCTGGGTCGGCTGGGGCTGGGTCGGCTGGGTCGGCTGAGTCGGCTGGCCGTGGGCGTGGGTGTGCAATGGGTGGGAGTTACGGCTGGAAAGACAAGGTAAGTTAGTAAGATCCATACTGTGATCTGTCAATATACCGGGCGTCCCACGGCCATGCCACATGGAGGGAAAGTACCTTAAATATTTTAGATACAGCATTTTACTGAAAGAAGACATTATTTTAATTTTAAAAACAATTTTAACTGCATTCATGGATTTTTTAAACCGGGAATCGAATCTACTACTTATTTCTTAGGCGTATTGTTTTAAATATCAATATTTATTGCGTCAGTATGCCGCGAGATACGGACGCGATCCGTATTGATGGTGTAGGGTGTGCTCTGATCCGACCCAAGATACATCAGTTAATATCATGATATTTATCACGATATTTATTGAGGTGTAGCGTTCGCTTTAGAATTACAGGTTCATTCATTAATTTCAAAATAGGTTCACTGACATATTACATTTATAATCAAAAACGAACAAAATCAAAATCTTGGGTTGTGAAAGTATACCAAACTTTGGTTTGGTATGAATTTCATCTAATTTTCCTAATTAGATGAAATTCATAACAAGTTTAGTATCTACATAGTTTTTAAAACGTACAAAGTATTTCTTCATTTAAATCAGATTTTCAGAAAACTGGCTTTTCAAAAGGTCCACTTTATCTGTGTATAGAAGAGATAGAGTACAAAAGTAACAAACATCTCACAACAATAACAATTTTTCTTTCTTACAGTCCGCAAATGTATTCATAATATTAAGTATAGACTTTATAAAAAAGATTTGCTGTTAAAACGCTGGTTTCCCAAGTTATTTTTACCTTATTTAATACTGTTCATTGCAACGTGCTTCTTACTCAATTCTGTACCAACTCCCTTGAAAGTTTGATTACTTTTAAGAACAAAACGGAGTATTATAATAGGCTATTCTTAGCACCATTGTGAGAAGCAGCCGCCCAGTTCATGTAAACTGTATGACTTTGTTGGTTTATTTATTACAATTTTAAAAAGGAGTAAGTCCTGAGGTTCTTTCAGGGACTTATCAGTAAAAACAGCTTCCCGACGCAATGGGTGGAATCAAATTAATGTTTACTATGTAAAGTTTATGTATCGTATTATCATATTTATTACAAGCTGTCCCGACAGACTTCGTTCTGTTGGCAAACGTTCAGTGTCACGTGACCAGTAAGAAGGTTAACTTAGAGAAAACTAAATAGTGGTTTTTATATTCCTAGCATTTTCTCACCTTCCCTGGACCTTCACGAATATTTCAAAACCAAAATTAGCCAAATCGGCCGAGTGGTTTTCGAGTTTTAGCGAGACTATTTTTTGACGATTCGAAAATACTGTCTACTTGAGTAAAGGAGTATTGAATTTAGAATTTTACTCTCTAGTTGTATGTTGTAAAATGTGTAATGTTGAATTCCTTACCGATTGTTGGGTCCTTTGTTGCCCATGTTATTGTTGTGGCCCTTATTTTGGTTGTGGTTGTTCTGGTTCTGATTATTATCTTGGTTGTTCCCGCCACGCTTGAACCTGGTAACATAATATCCAATATTAGCATTACAAAATCACAAATCAGTGCTGGTATGTTTCCCTTTATTCATAAAAACTTAAATAACGCCTCAACAACACGTTAACTTTTGTATCGCTTCGTCATCGTCATTATTGTTGCTGCCGCCATTGGCGAGTAAGTGACACAACACGTAAATTGCTTAAACTATGCTTAGCGTTGCCTCCGTTTTTATGAATAAGGAGGTTTGTCAGTCCTGTCCACACTACAAACAGACAATAGGACTGCCTTGTGCCTAGATGCAACCTTTACCTCTAGACAAGGCTAATTCGTTTATTGCTGATAGTTTTGATAGCTTTCTGCTGTTTAGCAGTAGTCAAACACGATAAACAACAGCCTTTATGGGTCCCACGGCTGGGCACCAACCTAACCTTAACAATGAATGGCTATACTCCATCGCACGTAAGCAAAGCAAATCGTTGAAGGGGTTTAAGGTTAGTGACAAAACTTGCTGGCAGATGTTACCAAGTCGCTTCCGACTAGTCTTAAAGACTGATTTCTAACGAAGTCAGCAATTTGGTTAGGGGTTGTGGTCACCCATTCACTTTTTGAACGACGATAGATGCAGATTCACAGTCACAATAAGCCACATGCAGCAGTAGTAATTTAGAAGATGAAAGAGGTATAAAACAGTGAGTTGGCAGTGCCTGGGCCCCAGCAGAGGGCGCTGCGGAAATAAACAGCAGCCTTTGTGTTCTACTGCTGGGCATAAGGATGAAATGCCGCGGGCTCAAAGCACACATGCGCAAAGAGGATTTTCGAAGGGGTATAGGGTTAGTGACAAACATTGCTGGCAGATGTCATCACGCCGCCCTGAGGCCTCGGACTAGTCTTATCGACTGACATCAGCCTGAACCAACTTAGCATTGAAAATACATCACTATTTTTTTTTTTAACTAAGTGGCAGCTTCACAGTCCTAACTGAGTCACGGACAGAGGTAGTAGTTTCAAAGATGAGAGAGGTATAAAACAATGAGTTTGTAGTTACCTGGGCCCCAGCAGAGGGCGCTGCGTGTTGTTCTTGCCCTGGCCCTTGTCGGGCGCCTTGTGCTTGTGCTCGGCGTGCGGCGGCGGGCGCTCGTGCAGACCCATCTGCTGCATATCCTGGGGAATATACCCGCGTCAATACTCGTGCCAAGTACGATTCGAGCGCACTCGGCGCTCGCAGTTAACTTTCGAGCCGCCATTAAGTTTGAATTAGGGATGATCGATATTTAAAAAACATCGATTTAACATCGATGTCATAATCGAAGGCTCAACATCGATGTTCAATATTTTCGACAAACCAAACATCAATCTTGGGTAGCATCGATAATTTTAGCACTGATAGTTAATCCTTCAAGTGTCGGAGACATACGAGCTGTCAGGCGCGTTATCGCCGAATCTTACTATAGTTCGCATGCCGAATGATGGTCCCTATGACGTTTCAACTGACAGTTGTAGAAGTGATGCGAAACAATTCAAACAGTTTCGATAAAATATTATTTTTTAAGGCAAATGTCATGTCATTCAGCCAGGTCATTCAACATAATAAGCAATTTCTATTTGTTTTGAAATAAAGATTACGCGCATTGACGGACATAAAACTAAACTTTAAATTTTGTTCAAATAGGGTAGACGACTATGATGCATTTTGCGTGTTATTTTATGTTTACCAAATAAAATCATTAAAATCAAATGGATTTGTGAAACCACAATCAAAATTTGATTCAGCTTTGAAGGCCTATTGTGGCTTCATCACAATAGGCCTTCAAAGTTGGGTGGGCAAGTCCATTTCAAAAGTATACATATTTTGTAAAAAAATAATACCATTTTCAAACAGAGACTATTAGGAAGCAATTTTCTTAAAAGACCATTTTCATAAACGCAATATTTAATATAGCTGTCGTACAAACTTCTTACGCGCTCCTTATAACTACGTTAGTGTGACGTCATAATTTAGGACACGTTTGAATGGAGCGTTTTTAGGCAAGTCCAAAAATGTGCAATTCAAATTGTGATATCTCGGGTAGTATTAATTCTATAGCAGTGATTCTTTTAGGATTGCGTTCATAAATGTAACGTCTTTCGATAATAAACAAAAAAAAATTACAGTGGTCTAGCCTATTGCATAATTTGGATAAAACGAAAAGTGATCGAAAGAACGAAGAAAATTTGCTTACACTGGGATCGAGATGAACAATATCATTGACCAACCATTAATAATAAACGTCGCGGATAGCTGCAGTTCAGACTCACATTTTGAAGATCCGCTCGACCCTGTATCAGATTCAGATTGATATAAATAAAATACAAACTTGAAGCATTTGTTAAATTTTTCCAACAGATTGTCGATATTTTGTTTATCGATGTGTCCCTTCTTAGTCGATAGCAGCTTGACGACGTAACTTTTGCAGCACGTACCATGTGCATTTGCATTGAGTTTTTTTCCATTATTTACGAACATTACGTAATAATTTCTTAATATTCATTTTTATAATTTACAAATGTACACAATTACGATTTTTTCGATTTTTTTAATGGACCTGGATTAAGGATTTGATGCGACAGGACTAGGGTATAGAACCGGGAAATCCCGGAACCGAAAATCCCGGGATTTCCCGGTTCTTTTTAGTCACTGAAGGAACCGGGAATTCGAAACAGGAACCGGGAATTTCGGGATTTTCGGTTCCGAAAATCGTTCTGTCTATACTCAAACAACATGACATCAGAGACTTTTATGGTCCGACTTCTCATTAGCGTTTTACGTTACAAATCATGGAAACAATGTTATCAATCATTGTCAATCTATTGTACAGACATCCGCCTCAACGGCCATCGGTTCTCCGCGCTATGTGTCCCGCCCACTGCCACTTCAACGACGCAATCCTTCGAGCGATGTCGGTTGCCTTAGTTCTCCTGCGGATCTCATCATTTCCGATTCGGTCAAGCAGGGAAATACCAAGCATCGCTCTCTCCATTGCTCGCTGGGTGACTTTGAGCCGTCTTATGAGACCCATAGTGAACGACCACGTCTCACTCCCATATGTCATTACTGGCAACACACACTGGTCAAAGACTTTCGTCTTGAGACACTGAGGTATTTCGGACGCGAATATATGCCGGAGCTTCCCGAACGCTGCCCATCCGAGCTGGATTCGACGAGAGATCTCTTTCTCGAAGTTGGATTTACCTAACTGGACTGCCTGTCCCAGGTAAACATAGTGGTCGACAACTTCGAGTGTAATGTTCCCAGCGTTAACTGGAGCGGGTGCAACATGGGCATTGAACATGATTTTCGTCTTGTCCATGTTCACCCTAAGACCCACTCTTTGAGAAGCATTACCGATATCTTCGAGCATTTTGTTCAGGTCTTCCAAGGTCTGAGTCATAAGAACTACATCATCGGCGAATCGTAGGTGTGTTAGGTACTCGCCATTGATATTGATGCCGCGTCCTTTCCAATCCAGAAGATTGAAAATATCCTCCAACGCAGCTGTGAACAATTTCGGAGAGATAACGTCTCCTTGTCTTACGCCTCGCTGTAGTTGGATCGGATTAGAGCTCTGGTTCTGTAATCGGACCGACATGGTGACGTTTTGGTATAGGTACCTTAGCACCTCGATGTACCTGTAGTCTATTTGGCACCTTTGGAGAGACTGCAACACTGCCAAGGTCTCAATCGAATCAAAAGCTTTCTCATAGTCCACGAACGCTAGGCAAAGTGGCAAGTTATACTCTTCAGTCTTCTGTATAACTTGTCGAAGTGTATGAATGTGGTCTATGGTACTATAGCCTTTTCGGAACCCGGCTTGTTCGGGAGGTTGGAAGTCGTCAAACCTGCGAGCGAGACGATTCGTAATGACTCTCAAAAACAACTTATAGATATGGCTCAGAAGCGAGATGGATCTGTAGTTCTTCAATATACTTTTGTCACCCTTCTTGAAAAACAGCAGCACATCGCTCCTGCCCCATGCCTTTGGCGTTCTGCCCTCGAGGATAACGGAACGGAACGGTTCCTATACGGTCAAGCGGTCTGGAATCTCGTTAATAATAATTATGCTTAGAAACAAAATAGTGGGCTATTTTGGAGTCGCTCGAAATAATTTCCAACAGTGATGTTAGATCGATACAACAATAACAGGTCGATAAGGCATCCCTGTAGAAAAAGTGACCAACCTAAATCAGGTCCGATGGACCAGCCAATATGACAGCGACTGGTTTGCGTGCACTTCATTCAATGTCATGTGCCAGTTGGCGAATTTGCGAAGTATGAACGTTAGGTATCTTCCTCTTTATGTTTATATGAATGAGATATTACATTTCTAATAAATTACAAAGACACACTTTTGTTTAATTATGAAACACATCGCTGTTGTAAAGAAACACACGCCAGTGAGCTTTAATTAAAAATAATAACATAAACAAAAAAGTTTCATACTAGTACCGAAAATCCCGAAAATCCCGGGAAATCCCGGTTCCTTTACAGCCCGGAACCGAAAATCCCGGTTCTTCGAAGTAAGTCCGGTTCTCGATACCCTAGACAGGACGTCAGTACAATGTTAAGCGCTAACGAATTATCATAGGGATCATCATTCGGCGTGCGTAGTATAGAATGACGATAGATCGTCAGGCGTCATTATTTGACACCAAAACGGCCCAAGTGCCAAAATGCCAATGGCCAAAATGGTTATTTTTTTAGACCTATCTGCTGCATGTCCTGAAGATACCATGGGGTTAATGTTGGTGGTTGGGGCCTAGATATAACTGCCTACTATGATGCTACATTTACGAGAATTCCTTTAACTTTGAAGGCGAATAAAACGATTCAGTTTAATTATTATTATAACTTTTCGTTCTCCTTTCCAAAGGGTCTTTTGGTTCTCTTTCAAATCGTTTTAAAATTGAATTAAGTGTTACTCTTGTATGATTAATTAGTTCTAGGCGATTTAAAAGTTGTAACAAGTACATTCAAATAAAGATTTTTATTCTGAAAGCTCGAATCGCTCGCATAACTGTAAGTTCTTTGTTCATGTGCAATGAAACACATCTTATATCAAATCAGCAGTCGGTATTAATCCTCTGTGAGGATTCCTCTCTTATATGAATTTTATTTAAAAAAAATGTCATGTAATGATAATTACATGTTTAATTGTTAAATGTGTTATAGAGTGATTCGTTCAGCCGGCTGCACCACCGCACCGGGTCAACATTTAGTTAATTTTATAATGTGTGTTATCTCGTGTGTTTTGTATGGTTCCGGCACGAGAAAAACTGCGTGATACTTTTGTGGTGGTGAGCATGTTACTTAGCATGGTGTGTTATGATCTGGTATGTTATGGTGTGATGATGTCCCGTTACCTGCGCGAGGTCCCTCGGCGAGTAGTGTCTGGGCGGCGGCTGCGGCGGCGGCGGCCCGTACGCCGCCCACATACACTCCACGCCCAGGTTGAAGTAGTAGCGCAACGTCGGGATATCTGCGGGAACCGACCACTTTTCAGCAACAGATACAAATAAAAAAACATTTATTCAGCCACCACAACAACATGGGGAAAATTTAACTCCAAAAACAACTATAAAAACCAAACGAAATACAATAACCAATTATTTACAACAATTACAAAATATGAAATAAAGATAAATACCGGAGCTATGATTAAAAATCATGATCCAAATTAGACGAATTTGACTAAAAGTCCATACTACTGAATTTCTACAAGTTCTAAACGCCTTCTAACTGCCAAGCTGTGTTGCCAACTTCAACGTCATTACTATAAAAGCACCGTTATTAGCAAGTAGGTATAGGTACCTACTAATACTAATACCTACTAGTACCTACATAAGTTTAATCGTCCACCGTAGCAATGTCACCGTAGCAATATTAAGAGGCCAGCGTACTTTTGATCATTTAATTATATTCCTCCCCTACCAGAGGCGGGGAAATTTTATCTAAAAAAAAATTCTACAAACTTGTGTAAATTCTTCAGTAATTTGACAATAATAAAATTAATCTGTGTCTAAGTTTATGTGTTGTTTCTGTATTTTACAAAAGTTTATGTGGCAATGAGATAAATTATTTGATACAGATGTTATGGTCTTTAGTTAGTCCTCAGTGAATTAAGAGTTGAATGCAACACTGAATAAGTTTCCAATGTTAGCATTGTCGTAACATCCAGGTCGGTAGCTATCGATTGCGCTGTAACTCAGTCGATACCGTCGCGTGCCCAGTGCTGAATACGCTATCAATAATTCACAAGAGCAGTCGGATATTGGCGTCTTAGCCGATGCCTTTATTCAAATGTAGTTAGCTTGATGCGGTCACAAACTAGTTACTCTTATGAGTCGACTTTCGAATGTGAGAATTTTATTTCTTCCCGAATTAGGGTATGAGTTTAACTCTAATTTTTACTAATGATGTTTATGCGACGAAGGTAAACCTCACTTTGCCGTTACCCAGAACTGCATAGCTGGATCAGCTATGCAGTTCTGGGTAACGGCAAATCTTCTCTTGATCATCAGTTTCTCTTTGAATTGGTATCCTACCTCATTGTATAGGCATAATTTTAAAATGTTATTTAGCTTCAGTCTTTTTACTCAAACGATCACCATTCGCGTAGTTATTGTCTTATGCAAAAATAATCAGAATCCCAAGCAGAATGCCACCAGAGAGCAATTTATTCTTACTTTATATTTAATGCTTTACACCGTTACCTGTTGAGCTAAGCCAGCAATTACACAGAGCGGGGAAAACAACTGTAAGGAACAAAAGAAGCTACCACAGTTCCATGACTCACCATTCATCGGCAGATCAGCGCCGTTGGCCTGCACGCTCTTGAAGACGTGGGGGTTGACTCCGTGCGGCGGCTGCGGGCCGGGCGGCGGCTCGGCGCCCGGCATCCACACCACAGACTTTACCCCACCGCACATGTACGGAGCACAGTTCGCGCCCATGCCTACGTTTGAGTACACCGCCGTTGATGGGTTCATACCACCTAAGAGGACATACAAATGAATGAATATCCTGGGGAGTTATTCCACGCAGCGCCGTCTATGGCAACTAAGGAAAGGATCTCGACAATAGAAACATTTGTCCGTTCGCGTTAAAAAGGCAGTGATTTCATACTTGTCCTTCGACCTACCTTACCAATCAAATCATTCCTAAAGCTCGTATTTAAAATAATTTCTTGAAAAATGAAAATGTATTTCTTTATTTAGTCGACCTTCGATGCTGATGTAGGTGCTTGTTTAATTACAATTCCTCATCCAAACTTAAGCAGGAGTTATATCGATAGCAGTCGATAGCATAGCATTTCACTATGCATGAGGCGTTGTATGGCCCTGCGTGCAGCGAGCACACATAATTTCGATGCTGTCTGTATAGTGTTTC
Source organism: Udea ferrugalis (assembly GCA_950022985.1). Taxonomy (NCBI): domain Eukaryota; kingdom Metazoa; phylum Arthropoda; class Insecta; order Lepidoptera; family Crambidae; genus Udea; species Udea ferrugalis. Next base: position 17,667,945 of record OX465524.1, on the reverse strand, counting down.
AATAAAAACTTTTTTTTTTAAGTGGAAAAAAAAACATGAAAAAGCTTTGAAAATAAAGGTTTTTTTTTCTAGAACACTTTTTTTTATCAAAAGTAAAAAACCCATTTATTAATATACTAATATTGAAAGCTATTTTTTATTCATATTTTTTGATATGATATTATGATTTATAGTTTGTATCGAATATGTTACTGTTTTATCACGAAAATAATTAAAGGTACAGGCAACATCAAGCGCAGTTCACGTTTGCGAACGGGAATTCCCTGAACAAGCTATTACGTACGATGGGGAGTTCCCTTTTTTCGTTGTTTTGTTTGGCTTGATCTGCGGTGTGACCATTATTATGTGCGAATTTGCTGCCATTTCAATTTGCCATTTTTTTTGTAGGTACATGAATATTCAGTAACGAAAAACATAAAATTAAAGTGAAGTACATTCTATAAACGCAAAAAAAAAATACTATTGAATAAAAAATAAAATTAACACACCCTCACGACCATATCCCTAATGGGTTAGTCAGAGGCACACTGATTGTTGCCGTCATGGTGAACGGAACATTCAGAAGCCCACATTTCGCCGAGGGAATTTGAACCCAACGTGGTAAGGGGCGAGCCTACCGCCGTTAAAAATTAAAACGCTATTTTGAAAAGAAAGCATTGGCATCAGGTTTTTTTTTCAATTCGAAACTCAATGTCTGTACAAATAATGTAAGTATTATCCGAGGGTCTCTTACCAGTATAGGTGGTGATGACGTTGCTGGTGGCCGGCGTGGAGGCGCGCGCCGCCGTGGGAGACGTGATCCCGTGCCCGCCCATATCCGTGTTCACGGGCGTCGGCTGTACATCAACAATAAGTGAAATAATAAAAGAGGCTCTTAAGATCTTGGCATGTCTTAGCTTAGGCTTAGTGAATACTTTTTCAGTTCAACTATCACGTAATTACATCCTTTAACGTTTTTTTTATCCTTTTATCTTTTAAAATAAAAACACAGTAACAGAGCACATTAAACAATTAGTATTTGAAGGCACTAACAAAAAAGAAAGCAAAATTAATAGGTATTTGATTAAAAATGAGAAGTTTGCCATTTAATATTACTTCCCAGAATTTGATCCTTTTTATGCGGCACTACACTGAGTGATGATGACACAATAAATGCAATAATGCATAGCAAGTATCAAAACCAATAGGTCCGGTTCATTGCTAAGGAAAGTTTTTTTGAAATCTAAGTTACCTACTTCAATACTTACCGAGCTTTTGGTATTGGTCAAAATCGACCTTGAGATGAGACTCCTATTAGCATTTAACTTTAAACTTTATTTAACATATAAAATAAATAGGTATCATAATAGTAAATAATACTACAAAATTATGAAAACATGATGTAGAAAACATAATGGATGAATAGATACACCGTAAGAAGTCTCCCTACTGTTTTATCCATACCTGGTTATGGTGAGTCTCGGGCGCGACTCCGTTGGGCGCGGGATGCGCGAGCTCGTGGGGCGCAGCGCCCGCGGCGGGCCGGCAGTCCACCATCAGGGGCAGGGCTTCAACTTCAACCTGCAACACGCACGCAGTCACAAACCAGTCCGAACACGCCGCCAGCCACTACACTACTGCGATAGCACCAGATTGGCACAAGCCTTCGTAAGTTTGAAGATTTTTATCCGTTTTTTTCGAGAAGACAAATGGTTACAGAATCAAATGAAGAACTGATGCCAATTTGATACCGCACACCGTGTTACCACGGTCTTCCCGCAATCACCTCATTATCTGATGGAATTTGTTATGCCATTTGCTAATTATGTAAGTATGTACTTAAATAATCCCTTAAAAACATCATCAGGTAAGTATTTACGTAAAAATACGGTTTGATCATGGAATTCCACAGTTAATGATTATTTACAATTGTGTTTTCTTCACAAAGACGCGCGCTTCTTAGTTCAAATGCTTGAGTTTCCTTCCTGCCTTTAAACCACTAGGCAAGTCTAAAAGTTTCCTCGGCTAACACGCCGCCAGCATGGGTCATTTCAAGTGTAATTTTTCAATGGCAGGAGCCAATGCAGTATATTTGAAACTAAAAAATCCGCAACACATGTTTTTTAAAATAGCTAAGGACTCTTTTAACTGTCACTCTAAAATGGAAAAACTTTAAGCAAACTATTAGCGCTCTATTTGCGTCAGAGTTAGCTTAGAGTTAGTTAATTATAACTAAAAAACTTAGTTGCGCGCGCGTCTTTGTAAATAGCACCAACTCTACCAATACATTTATTCTAAAAATACTGCCACAATAAGCCCTGTAATAAAAAGCGTTATTCCTACTAGTACTAACTACTATAATGAATACAATAAGAAAACTATTCTAAAATAATAGAATAGCTACGATATGGCAGATCTAAGGGTTAGAAATCACTCATAAGCACCTCATTGGATAGAAAACTTTTATCTGGAAGTGGGACACATAGGGAACATACTTGAATAATGTACACAGGTCATCTTACAACAATATTAATCCAAATTCAAACAAAAAAGCGAAAAAAAATATAATTCTTATTTACTAACAAACACTTGTAAAATTATGAAAATGAAAATTTACACATGAAAGTCGCCCTTGCAAACTTAAATTTAGTGAATTTTCATGAAACAGTAGAACCAAATGACATGCTTATAAATGAAAACCTACTAAAATAAACAACACTAAACAACAACTAACAGGCATTGGCTCAAAATTAACAAAATCCATATGCTGATAAGCAGAGATGTCAATATTTGGTGGGTTCATTTGTACATCGGTGGTCGCGTCCTCATCCCAAGTCATTTTCGTCTGTTTTTGCGAGGCCCTCTCTGGGCTTTTCTGTTCTTCGGCACCGCCCTTGCTCTTATTTTTCAATTTGGACATAGTACTCTTTCTTGTGATGTTGCCTGGATGTGGTGAAATGACATGTGAATGCAAGCATTACAGATATAGTAAATGAGTGTGCAAGAGTTAGGAGCATGATCGTGGCAATGTTTGCAGTTGGATAGTTAGGCAACATCATGTTATGTACGCCCTAACTGTAATATGTATAAGATAAGATATCCCTGTATTATGTTTGTCATTGTGTGATACATATGATGTGGCTGTGCTCATGAATAAATAAATAAACATCGATTCAGATCAGTTGAAATTAAGGTCAAATGCACGCTTACTTAAATTTTAAAAAAATGAGTTGTAGGTATAATATGGCAGTAGTAACAGTCTTTGCATTTAGTGAAGTAGTGGCAGACCTAGGGTTAGACTAATGAATTAAGCAAAAAAATAATTCATGACCCCTGTAAACTTATTAATTCCTCAAGAATTCGGATTTTTATTCAGGTTTAGGATAATAAAGAAATTAAATGTATTATTATCTTGCAGATCTAGCTCGCATCAGCTAAAAGTCCAGTCTATTAGAATCTAGCAAATCTTTACAGCTTCAATAAGATGTAAAATCATGCGCTATAAAAGTTGCACCTAACTCGTGCACACTATAACTGATTAAGACATCGCACCTATCTGCTGCAACATTTGGCTTAAAGTCAGAAACTGGGAATTGGCGCGCGAATATCTGTACGGTGGCGCCCAGGGCCGCACCTCTTCCAGCGGCAGCGGCTCCAGCTGGTCATAGTTCACAAAACGCTTCTCGCCCAACTCTTCAATGAACACTAGACACGGGCCCTCTGGACGCATCTCCTGAATATGGCAGTGGAAAGGAACCGACTGCTCCATCTGCAGTCTGACCCGGCATTTCACTCCTACTTGAAGAGTCGTGCCATCTGAGTATCTAGCACCGTAACGCAACTCTGCAAAACCAACACACCTTAGCATACAACTCAAACACAAACACCAAGAACGACAAGAAAGAGATTACCTCTGCGTAGTTCACTCCAAACATCAAACTCTATGTTTCTATAAATGTCTGGGTCTAAAGCTTTAGCTACTTTGTATGGAAAAGGGGTGATGCCATTATCAAGAAGGTCTTTGGCGCTGTTCACATTCAGACAGTTCATGCAGACATTTTCAAGTTGTATGAGATTGCGGTTAAACACAAAAATACTGAGCGATTCCTTAAGAAGACTTGCTCGCTCCAGGTCTTCGGTGTGATGTTTACATTTCAAAGCAACAGCGTTGTTATTTCTGTCCTTGTTATCTTCATTGGTAGTTTCAATGAAGATTTTAGCACGATCCTTTTGCTTCTTACGACGCTCCACATTTTCAGACATAAAGTACTCAATGTGATTTGATGGTACTTTGTCATGAAGCATTTTGTCCACAGCGTACGGCAAGTCTTTCAGTTGGTACACACCATCATACAGTATTTCATAAACCAATGCTACAAATGACAGTACACACAATGTTGGCACATTAAAACATTCGAGCAAATAATAAGGTGAATTAACTGAATTATAAAAAACTTACTCATATGTTGCAACTCAAAAAAAATTGCAAATAAACAAATATGGGTCAATTAGATCTCATCATAGTAGGTATATAACTGAGCCTGTTTTCAGAAACATTACTCATACTAAATCTGTTGTAAAAGGACATACTGATTGGCTGTTAACGTTTGTTTGTTACTTCTCATTAGTACCAAAAGAATAATCGGTGTTCGAGTAATATTTATGAAATAAGTTAAAATAATTTAGTGATGAATAAGTGAAATAATATTTTTTAACATAGGTAGGTACTTACATATCATTAATTTTCTGAGTTTTTTGTTAAGTGAAATTAAAAAGATATTAAAAACTGACTTACACTGGCAATATGACGATGTGGTTATAAAGTCTTTAGTATAAACCACATCAAAATGCTTGGATTCTGGTGAATGGAACAAATAGATAATTTTGCCATAGCCATTGCAAATTTTCGTCTGTGGACCGTTGTTTGCTTCAAATATAACAAAATCACGTCTGAAATGGGTTTTCATTTAGAATACTTTATTGTTCAAATTGCATTGAAAATCTTGAATAGATAAAAGAGAAATTTAGTTCAAGTTAAAAATTTAATGTTTGTGAACAATCTTACCTATACAAGTGACTCATGGCTGATATCTCAACTAACCCACCCCATTCAGATGCATTTGACATTTCTCTCAGATAGTTTTCAAATGGGCAATTCAAAGACTACAAAACAAAAACCAAGGTTACATTTTGGTCGAAGGTAAAAATTCAATAAAATTATAAAAAGTTTATCCTACCCCTTCAAAAAGGTGTTTATTTGTGGCCATGAACTGCACACAATCTAGGCGCACCTTATGGAAGTACCTCTGAGTATTGTAGACATTCTCAGAGATAGCCCTGAACAAACAGCTGGAGTCCCTAGCAGTATGTTTTCGGAAAAAACCCATTTCATCCAGCCACCTATCGGGTTCGGAGGAACGCTTATGTATTTTCCATGGACCACGACAACGGATTGGGGAAGGTGACATTGTATTGTAAACATCAGCTAAGGATCTGCAGGTAAACAAAAACAAATGACGCTTCTACTATTATGTGCAAACACAAACTTGATCATCTTACGTTAAATACGTAATTGTCATCAAATGAAAGAAAAAAAGCGAAAAAACAGTGTACTCAAACCATATCGTAGCTACATCGTATGGATAATGCAAATGGTTGTTTTGCTGTCTACGATATACAACACGTGCAAATGTTAAATCGAACGAGCGCCACTGAAATATTTATTGTTCACTTACCAGAATGATATTTCCCAACACTCAGCATCAGTCAAATATAATTATTTTTAGATTAACTAAGTTTTATTTCAATAAATCTAAACGAAAATTGCACGTGCCAAACGCAAACCGTCAAGAGCCGGCGGGAAGGAAAATCAAAATTTACAATTTTAGCATTTCTGCATTTTCTGCAAAAAAGTGTTACCACATTACATGAAACTTTTTTCTTTTTATATGGCGGCGCTGGCGTCGCTACAAGATGGTAAGGTGCGATTCCACTTTTGATGTTCTGGCATAAATTATTTATTTATTTATTTATTCTTTATTGCACAACAATGAGATTGTTACAAATGGCGGACTTAATGCCGAAAATGGCAAAGAGTGCAAAGTGATGGTGGAGAGTGGAGTGGAATTTATGAGGGATTAAAAGCTTCACCAAGCTTCACACCTTAGCTTCACACACCTAACTATGTCGAAGTGTGTCGTGGCACAACAGAACGCTACTAGATTGGTGAATTGGCGCCACGCCACAACACACCAATGTGAATCTAATTTTAACAATTGAACGGAAATCATTGCGTTCTATCGCGCCGCGACACACCCTGACTCAGTTATATTATGAACCTAGCTTCAGATTTTAGTCTAGTGATGAAATGGTGAAACAAAAAGTATCATGCATTTATTTATTACGTGACCAAAAATGTACCTCTGGTGTAATAAGTACTGCTAGTGCAGACTTCTTAAGTATTGCAAAACTTACAATACTATATAAAATATCACTACTATTCTAGTAAGTAATTATTATTTTACCACGCTACCGATACAATTTTACTCTAAAATACCCCGGAAACCAGGTTTTGGCACTACTGTTATGTTGTCAAAATGTTACGTTTGGCACTATTGTAGTGTTGTCTCCTAACTAGCGATATTTTATATCGAAAATGATGAACGTACCCTATCGAATATCGATAGCCCAATCAATAGTATTGACAAGCCGATGAAACAATATATTTAATATAGATGCCATCGATTTAAAATGTTAGGATCGATACTGTTGATAGTTTGATAAACAAGAACTACAATACTATCGATAGTATTACCTGGCTCTGTGCGATCGATGTTATCGATGCCATTGATAGGCTGATCGATAGTCTAAAGCCAGGTTCCTAATACTGTGTAGGGGTCAGCGCTATGGTTCCATGCAAATGTTATGACTAGATTCAAACTGGTGTGTTGTGGTGTAGCGCCAATCCACCAATCAGATCAGATCAGAGCGTCATGGCGTACCGTAGCGACACACCCCAGTACAGAGATGTGAACCTAGCATTATGGTCAAAAGCACGTATGAAAATGTTTTCTTTAACATTGATTCTGATTTTGATGAAGATATTCAATTACTTCTTATGCAAAATATTACCATCTTAGTATTTTGGTTACAATGACATTTACTGATAGCTTCTAAAAACCTCCAAGGTTTACAGTATTGAACAGCGTATGAATATCATACATTATTAGTGTATTTTATTTATTTATTTGTCTGTTTGTTTGTACACAAAAAGACAATTACAATAGACAGTTTAAAAGACAGTAAAAGTACAGGCACAGTTATTAGCCTAGCGTGCACACACTACCGCCACCTTATTCCCCCGTATTTTATGCTAGCGTGTGCGAGAAATCGAGTGCGAGAATCATGCTGACACGGCGCAGGACGCGCACGCACACATTTAAACCGAGAGCGGCACATTTGGATGTACATATTTTACTGTTATCTATGTGGTACAGGTGAGCTTAACTCTAAGACCAAGGTAACAGGATATATAACGAGTGATAGTCTTAGACAGCGCGTACAAAAAAAAGCTGAATTAAATAAAACACCTAAAAAAATATGGATACACATTAAATGCTATGTGTCGTGGCAGATCCTCCACCACCTCTCTGCCTTAACACATTGCGACACACCAATGTAAATCTAATCATACAAAATGTATGAGACCGACAGCGGAATTGTGAACCTAGCCTAGGATTCTTTAGTTCTTTATCGATAGTTCTTAAGACTATTGATCACAGCAACACTATGTCAAATGTCATCAGCCGAGTTTTTGGACCATTAAACACAGATTCAAAAAAAGCGCGGGAAACGTGAATCTTGGCGGGCGAGTTTTTTCTGGTTTTCGTGAAAATTATTAATTTTAACTATTTGTGATCAGTAGAGTACATATTTGTTCTTATATTATTGTATTCCACGTATAATATGTAGAATTAGTGTATTTTTGCTGCATTTTTGGTAAGTTTTTTTGATTAAAATACTTACCTATGGATGAACCTCCCGATCCGGGGGACGCAGTGCCCCCGGCTGGACATTTCGTTACGGTGGCCTCGAATGAATCTGGAATGGATACGGATGGATCTTATACCACCTACTCCTCTCGGAAACGTAAGCAACAAGTTTGCAAACATTGCAATAAAAGGCGGAGGAAACATCATAGTGGCGTTGAGAATAAAACTACAGACTGTCGTTGCGATTCTGAACCAAATGAACGTTTACAACCAATAATTTCACCGACTAATTCATCTGCAAATCTGGACACCACCGAAGGCAAAGCTGCGCCGCCTGTCTCTGTTCTCACCACAATAGGCAGAAAACTTTACTACGAGTCAGACATAGCACCTTTCGTAGTACACGTGCAAAAGATATCAAATGATGATAATAGAAACAATACACTACACCCAGTAACATTTGGAAAGTTCTTAAAAAAAAACCATTTCAAAAACATTATAAATGGCAGTGTCAAGATGATATCCCGTGACAAAGTTACTTGTTCTTTTTCTAACTACAATGATGCGAACTCATTCATTTCACATGATAGCCTCCTGACAAGAAATCTTAAAGCATTCATCCCAACATTCAATGTTATTAGGCAGGGTCTTGTGCGGGGAGTACCTGCAGAATGGACTCCAGAGGAAGTCAAAGATAACATTTCTGTACCAACAGGCTGTGGCGAAATAATTTCAGTTAGGCGACTAAATTATAAAAGCTTTGTCAGCGGTTCCCCAGTTTGGAAGCCTTCACAGACAGTGGTTGTATCATTTGATGGACAAAAATTACCCAGCCGCATTTATATGTGCTTTAATGCTCTACCAGTTGAACTCTACATTTATCCCACCATACAATGCTATAACTGCTGTCGATATGGGCACACCAAGGCAAAGTGCAGGTCTAAGCCCAGATGTTACAAGTGTGGCCAGGAACATACTGGAGACTCTTGTAGCCTTGATGAGAAGGATGCAACTTGCTTTTTATGTAAAGGACACCATTACGCAACTAACCGATCCTGCTCAGAATTCTCTAGGCAGAAACTAATAAAGACACATATGGCAGAAAAGTGCATTTCTTATGCTGAAGCTTCGAAACTCCAACCACAGGTGACCCGTTCATATGCAAATGTGACTGCACAGCATGTCCCCAATCTAACTCAATATAACAGTGCTCCTCAGTTTAGAAATTCGCATGAGTATAACAGTACCAATCATGTAAATAATAATATTTCTTACAAGAAAACTACTTTTTTGAAACCCCGTGTTCCACCAAAGCCTACAAAAGGCTTTGATAGAAATGCACACAACTTTTTGGTTAAAGAATTCGCCATTCCAGACCTACCCAATGGTTGTGGCTATAGCCAAGACAACCCTCCCTCAGCCCAAACCCAGTCACCGTCTCCATTCCAAACAACCATGACAGAGTTAATTGTAGATTTGTGTAAGTTATCCCAATCAGGCCCTTGTTCACCGTCCAACGTTGCCTCTGTTTTAGATAAATATATGTTCTTTTTTAATGATGGGTCAAGAAGCCAAAATAATTTATTGGAATTGTAGAAGCATAAATAATAAGAAGAATGACTTAATTTACTTGTTAAATAAGTTTGAGCCAATTGCCTTTGTCTTGACAGAGACATGGCTCAAACCACATTTTACTTTCAAAGTAAGCGGTTATCACACTATTAGAAAGGATAGATCTGATGGGTATGGTGGTGTAGCTATACTCATAAGAGACTCTATTCCCTTTTCTACTATTACTTTACCTCAATATGATGAAAATTTATCCATAATTGGAATTAAAATTAACAATATTACTTTAGCTTCAATTTATTATACCCGACCCAATACAAATATATTTTCAGATCTCAATAATATTCTGTCCACTCTACCTAAGCCGTTTTTAATCATGGGTGATTTTAATTGTCATCACCAGTCCTGGGGTAGTTCAATTACTAATCACTATGGGCAACTTTTAATTAATATGCTAGATGATAATAACTTGTGTGTTTTAAACAATGGATCTCCTACTCGCCGTACTGCTCCTGACCAAATTATTAGTGCTGTAGACCTGTCCATTTGTTCTCCCTCTTTGGCTAATTCTATGACTTGGGATGCTCTGCACTCCTCTCATGGAAGTGACCACTTCCCTATTAGCATATCATTCCCTTTTAATACACCAAACAGATCTAAACATGTTTCCCACTTGAAACACAAACTACCTGAACAAAATGACAAAAAATGGGAAAAATTTAAAAAAACTGTTGAAATTAAACTTTTATCCCTCCCTGAAAACCCCAATAACAATGAATCACTATGTGCTGAGGCTTTCACATCTCTTTTAATAGAAAGTGCAAATGAAGTGTTCCCCATGAAAAATCCAACCTCTCAGAAAATACCATCCCCACCCTGGTGGGATGCTGAATGTACAGAAGCCATCAAAAAAAGGAAATTAGCTGAAAGGAATTACAAATCTTGTATGACTGATGAGAACTTTGAAATACTTACGAATATTATGACTGCAACAAGAAAACTATTCAAAAAAAAGAAATTTGAGAGCTGGAGAAGTTTTTGTACATCTCTCTCGCCCAATACCCCTGCTACTCTGGTCTGGCGCAATATTAGAAAATTTAAATCAGCACGCTCTAATTCTAACTTCACAATGATGCCTGATGTTTTAGTTGAGGACTTCTTGGACAAATTGTCACCTCCATGGGTACCTGAAGCGCTCCCAATGTTTTTAAGAGTTCCTTCAAATACCATTTCTCGTCTTGAGCTGCCCTTCTCAATAACGGAGCTGAAATATGTAATTAGCAATACGAGAGATTCCGCCCCTGGTGAAGATGGCATACCATACTCATTTTTTGTTAATTTGGATGAAAAAGCGCTTGTTTACTATCTCAATATTATCAACTCCGTTTTGACAACAGGCAAAGTACCAGAAACTTGGAAACGTCATACAGTGTTGCCAATAATAAAGCCTAATAAAAACCCATCTGATTTTTCTGCTTACAGACCAATAGTGTTATCTTCAGTTGTAGTTAAAATCGCTGAACGTTTGATAAAAAATAGGTTAGAGTGGTTTTTAGAGAATAATGATTTACTGGCTGCATCCCAGTATGGCTTCAGGAAAGGCAAGAGTACTTTAGATGGCATTAGTATATTAACTTCAGATATTCGAATAGCTTTTTCTTCGAATCAATCATTAGTAGCGGTCTTTCTAGATATAAACTCTGCTTATGACAATGTCCTGCTGCCGCTACTAAAAAATAAATTGTATAATTTGGAAGTTCCTACTTTATTAGGTGACTTCATAATAAATATTTTATCAGGACGAACCATAAACATGCTCCGCGTAGATGGTATGACATCTCGAATGATTTGGAAGGGTCTCCCTCAAGGATCCGTCCTTAGTCCTTTACTTTATAATATTTACACCTACGATCTAGATGGTTCTTTATTAAACAGTCCAGTTAAAATACTACAGTATGCGGACGATCTCCTTATATATTATTCCAACAATTCAGTTGATAACGCGTGTACAGTCGTATCTTCTGCCTTAGACTCATTAAAAGAATGGATGGACCAAAATGGGCTTGAATTATCAACTTCTAAAAGTGCCACAGTCTTGTTTAGTAAAAAAAGGATAATACCTAGTGTTCAAGTATTTTATAACGACACCCTCATACCAGTTAAAAACAGTTTCAAGTTTTTGGGTTTAATCTTAGATGCAAAGCTAACAGGAAATGATCATTGTGATTATATAGTAGGCAAAAGTGAATCTATCATAAATATGATGAGGTGTCTTTCAGGAGTGTGGTGGGGTGCCCACCCATACTCACTCAAACTTATTTATAATGCCTTAATCCGGAGTGTTTTGGATTATGGCACCTTTTTATTAGAACCGGGAAACAAATCTGCTTTTAAAAAATTAGACGGTATCCAAGCCAAAGCACTGCGAATTATTACGGGGGCCATGAAGTCGAGCCCTATAAACGCACTTCAAGTGGAGTGTGTGGAACCCCCATTACATCTAAGACGACAATATCTATCTGATAAATTCTTATTCCGTATCTTGCAATATTCGAACCATCCTCTCTTTCCAAAACTTCATTACCTGTCCGAAGTTTCCATTCAGCAGAAATCCCTACCATGCCTGGTAATAAGTTATCGAAAATATGTTGCAATTACTTCGCCAATTCATCGCTCTAGCAAGCTACCTATATTTAACACTACTTATGATTCCCTGGTTCACACTCCAAATATTAGGTATCAAAGCAGCACTGATAAGTATGATCTAAATGCTGATTCTAATTTTAGATATTTTCTAGACACTGAATTCGCAGCTTTTCACCATTTATACAGCGATGCATCGAAACATACTTCCACTGGTTGTGTAGGTGTAGGAACTTATCATTCACAATACAATATTGTTCAGAAAGTAAAACTCCCCCCGGAATCGTCTGTTTTTACCGGTGAATGCTTAGGATTACTTAAAGCAGTAGAATATGTGTTATTAATGAAGCTGGAAAAAGCAGTTATATGCACTGACGCGAAGAGTGCTCTCCAAGCACTTGAAAAATCGCCTTTCCACCCTAACTCAACTTATCCCATAATTTTTCACCTGAGAACTGCTATTTATAACTGTTTATTGAAAGGTTACTCAATAGTATTTCTTTGGATTCCCAGTCACATCGGGATCAAAGGAAACGAAATAGCAGATCGTCTCGCTAATGACGCAATCCACTGCGGTGACATGTTTCCCTATTTAGCTTATTCCCATGATCTAGCTGCGCTTCCCAAAATTTGTCTCCAAAACTCTTGGAGAGAAGTTTGGGAAGCCAGCTCTCAACTTAAAGGCCGATATTTTGCAAAAATTCAACCGACCATCCCTACCAAACCCTGGTTTTTTAAGGCAAGGTTTGGTAAGACTGAAACATCTATTATCACTCGTTTGAGAATCGGACATGTGTGTACACCAGAACACCTAGCTAAACTGCGAATTATTGCAAGTGCCGAATGTGAGTGCAAAACAGAGACAGGCACCTTAGATCACATATTTTTTGCGTGTCCTCGTTATGACCGTTCCTCCTTCTTAATTAACCTTTTATCCCTCCGTATCCCATTCCCGACATGTATCACATCATTACTTTCAACAAATGATTTTGTTGTATACCATTGTTTAGCCAATTTCATCTGTGCAAATAATATAAAATTGTAAATCATTATGTATGTATTATCATGTCTAACCGTGTATGTATATGTATTTATATTTGTATACATCCTGTGCTCACCTGATCCTTTCCATCCTAAATAATACGGTACCGAAGTAATTCCAACAATTTATTGCTACTATACGTTTCCCCGTTTTTAACTCGACGCTGGCAAAATGCACAAGTCGTGCAATGCCAAAAAGCAAAAAAAAAAAAAAAAAAAAAAAAAACACAGATTACTATCCAATAAACAATAGTCAACGACTGATATTTTAAGGCTGATACAATCATCTTAAATTATCGAAAGGATTTTCATCGATATATTTTTTAACCAAGTCTTGAAACTTATTGAATATATTGAAATCTCTGTCAAAAAAAAACCCCTGCGCTCCCGCGGTAGTATTGCCAGTTTAATTGAATATAAATTGACTATATTGTGAGGTGATGAATATGATGATAGTGAGTCAATGCTGGTGATAAGTCGGTTAAATTCAGATTATAATTAACTTCAAGGCTAACCTTATTAAGCTTTAATTAAACATAAACACTACACTACAGACTGCAAGTTTTTTGCAATGTTTTTTTTTCTGACACGAGATGAACGGGACGCGGATTCATAATCATCTCGTGGCAGCACCACTTTATTGGTTTTATCACTTCAATAGCATAATGCTGCAGCACTGACTGAGCTTTCATGACCAGGACAGTGTTGTGGTTTCGTTCACAATTCAAGTTTGTCTTCAGTTTTCTGATACAAATGAATGGAAAGAAAATGTTCACCTATCGACCACACATCCTACGAGGTCGATTTCTTCAGCTCACCATGTCAAGATAAACACAGAGTAAGGTTGAGTTCAGCCATCGACCTCATAGCCAATAGGCTCTTAATGGCAGGTGAAAGACCCTATGGCTCTTATGCCCAAATTCACAAACGCAAATCAACGTTGAGCTTCCCTCAGAAGTATAGCTGTCCCTTTCAGTTATATTGTCATTTTACGGGACAGCATGAGCGTGACCGCTTGCTTAGCGTTCATTGACGTTTTGTGGATTCGGGGGTTAGACAATAATAACTTTGGTTTTCTTTCCTTGAAGGACAAGTTTCTTGTCTTTGCAGGCCTTAAAGGTTCATTCGACGTACTAAATGAACCATGCATAACCGTGAGTGCTTCTGTTAGGAATAAATACCTATTAAATAAGTAAGTTACTTAAGCTAACTTGGGAGCCTTTTTGAGAGAAAGAAAAACACATAATACTTTTTCATCTATATTTATAAAAAAGCACCGTCTGTAAAACATACAAAATTCCGATAAAATGGATTATGTATTGACATCCATAGCATATTATTATAAAATTGGAAAATTATCAATGTGTGTATATTCGACAATATAAAATATTATTGTTACATTAGTTATCTTAGGACATCAAACTATTGTTTTTTAAACTAGACCGAAGCCTACTAACCGTACAGGGTTGAGCAATACTAAACTACAAAAAATCGTTGATATTTTACTATTTCCAAGTTCGTACAATATTACAATAAATATTAGACAAACGAAGAAATCACAAGTGAAATAAAATTTGGATCCAAACGCGTCTTGGTAACTACACTCCTCATTTATTGACCAGATGCATCGAAACGCACGCACTTAATCTCAATTGAGAACACAGCACAAACAATAACTTAACAACTAAATTATCGGAGTGCAGCGTTCCCGACTTAAATAAAAATCAGTACTGGACATAATACTTAAATTATTCATTTCAATATAAATTAAATTATAAAATGCTCATAAAATACACTTATTCAAAATATATACCGTTTAAAGTGACATAGAAATTTTGGTTCTTAAACTAATGATAATGCAGTTCTTAGCGTCCATTTTGAATCTTTTACGCGGGTAGATTACCTGCCGCCATATTGCGATTTGATTAGATGTTGGCACTAGCATTCGCTAATGTGGCAGTAGATTTAGGGCCGTTACCCACCAAAGCGAAGATGTGCGAAGTCATGGGGAACTAGTAAGTAGCTATACATTTTCAATCATATAAATCGACTTATTGGTTGACATTACGTATTGTAGTATTAGGTTCTTTCAAGTTGGCGTCAGATTATTGATTGCAAACGGGTGCTTTATCAACTAGAGCCCCAACCCCCTGCTCATCTTCACTTTGCCAAACATGGATTCCTAGACGAGCAATTTGAACGGTCTTACATAACTTACATCGAGTTTAAAATAGGGCGATACTAGCGAATTATAGGTAGTTGCGAGTAGACGCTCAGGCGGTCTTCTCCTGCTCGATGACATCCTTGGTGGGCAGGGGGTTCTTCTCGCACGTCTCAGTGTGCTTCAGCTTGGTCGGGTCGAAGTTCTCGATGCCGTTCAGGAACTTGTTCTTCTCCTTCTCTGCCTCGATGGCTGTTGGAGAAATATAAGTTAGCTTGTTGGTTCTTGGAGGTACTGCTTAGATGCCCGTAATTTGGCTTGGGAAGGTTATCCATCCTATTTAAAACTTGGCAGGCGTCGCTTTTCAACGAAAATCATTGCGGAATCACTCTCACAAAAGAGCCAACTCTCACAACATATCACGTAAAATCAACTACCAACAATCATATGGTGCTCCAACGTGGCTGGCATAGGAAAAACTACAGTTGCCTAGTCGGATGGACTAGTTAATGTGTACTATATTATTGATTTTGTTACATAGACCTTGGCTGTCTGTCGGGATTGAAGTGGACAATAACCAGTATAGATTGCCTGAGTATTAAAGTGCAAATTGCATTTCTATATTCCCAAACTTGATTTAATGTTGGAGCTGGCCGGCCAAACTGAAAACCTCTTGAACCTGGGAAATCTTTGTTTTACTGCTAGGCAAAGGCCTCCCCATTACTTCTCCACTCTCTAAAGTGGTGCTGTGGTAGACTAGTTTTCTAGGTGTTAGTCAAGCTGGCTCGTCGATATTTTGTCCCTTAACTCGCCTGATATGCGTGATCGACCCAGTTCCACTTCAACCGAGAGTTCACCTACCTACTAACCGGAAAGATTGACGACATAATGATTAAACTCATTAGTTATTTAGTATTTAAATTCTGCTTCGAAAGCGTAATCTTGGCTGATAGTCGCTGCAGTGAAAAGTGCAAGCAAAGAAAAATAACGACGGAAAAGTGCCAATACCTCCAATCTAACATTTAGGTGATAAATAATGTAAGTTGGTCTTTAATATGAATTTAAATTGTATTGCATTTGTGTGTTCAAATAAACGAATTCAGTCATGTCAAGTCATGAGAACTGAGAAGGCATAAGATCAATCAAAGATGGCGTCACCGTATCTATAGTCTATGGTTGCGGTCCGTTCTGAGCCAAAAGTGAAATTAATCAATTCGGGCGCGCTCAAATCACTTTTGACTTGAAACGGACCACACCCTATTACATACTACGTGTTATGGATAGGAGGTAGGTATAAGCATTTCAACGTCAATAAAATAAAAATTAGTAAGCGCAAAAATGAACCTTCTACGGGCGGTAAAGAGTTCTTCTCTTCTGTGGTGGCGTGTTTCATCTGGGTCTTGTCAAAGTGTTCCACGCCGTCCAGCAGGTTTTGGTGCGCCTTCTCTGCGGCTACCACTAAAGCGTCGTGCAAGAAATTATAAATAAAAGCACAAAATAAACGCGCTGCAAAAATTAATGCTTAGGCAAAAAATATACATGCTAGATAATACAATGCTGAATTTAATTTAAAAAACAATAGGGTGGGTATTTACCTATTTAAGATTTCAACAAAAACATAAGTGATGAAATAGTGACTTTTTCATAATTTAAATGAACTCGTTTTTATGAAAAACACGTTATTTTGTTCACATTTACCCCTGTAACTATTCTATTTTATTCATATTTAAAAATAACCTATTAGTTTTCCCTTACACTTTGAGACAACTGAATTAATATTTCTATTAAGTAACAATAATCAAATGTATAATGTACAATAAGTACCTATGAATTATTTCAGCATTGGGACCCAATTAAAAAGGTTCCAATGAATGCAAAAATTAGTGACCCCTTTTAATATCCCTCGACACTCGACGGGGTAGTTACGGGCACACTGATTGTTGCCGTCATGGAGAACGGAACATTCAAAAGCCCACATTTCGCCGAGTGACTAACGTGATAAGAGCCTTTCGCCTTTATCCCGGTTTCTTGGGTTATATTCTATCAGGGTTTAGATTATCAATTTGTTAATAAATAATGGAAGTAAAATAAAACTATTGCCTTAAAGAAAAAAAAACAAGTATTGCAGGCATAGGTATATGACACAGGCAGCATCGGTGGTAATTGAAAGCTTGAGTGCCAGTGGCTAGGTGCGTTATGGATTTGGAAAAGTTAAATACCATCTTTGTCGGGCAGAGGGTTCTTCTCCTGGGTTTCTGTGTGCTTTAACCTGGCAGAGTCGAACTTTTCAATACCGTCGAACAGGGACTTCTGGGTTTTTTCTGTGGCAACATCTGCAATAACAAAAATCATTAACATTTTATTATGTCATTTTCAATTGGTCGTTGATTATCATCATTCAAAAAGTTTGTTATTAAACAACCAAACACTGAACAAAAACTGAATCTTAATTCGATTTACGTGGTAAGTTCTATCACGTAACTTTCGTCAATTTGGTCCTCCTACCAATTCCACCGTGCGTCTTATCAAAAGCCTTATTAATTGCATGCTTTATTAATTTGTTAAAAATATATTAAAAACACATTAGTACGTTTGAAAACAAACCACCAATGAAGTTTTTAGATTGTTCATCTCAAATCGCACTGCCTCTCTTCTTGTCTCTGTTTTAACAGTGTTTCCCAAACATTGTTCTGCCATGGCCCGGTATTTTTTTAACAGCCCCCTTCATGACCCATAAAAAACTTTTAAACTTGTGCTGCTTACATGTAGTTTAATGAACATTAGTTGTTTGTTTTTGCATTGCACTACGTACGTACGGAATAGTAAAGCAAGGCTTCATTATGAATGAACGATCTATAGTCAGAGTATGAAAACTTGCTAGCATATTGTTATTTGACTTAGTGTATCTGTGCAAAAATCACCAATATTGTTAAAAAGGCGAGGCCTGGCGTGCCGCTAATGAGAAGTACCTAACGACGACATTTTCTGGATATTAATCTTTGATTAACTAAGTTATAGTTAATTAACTAAGACCCTCATAATGCCGGACTCAGTCATCCCTTCAAGATAATGATTCAAAGACACAATTTTACATCCTGTGAAGTTCTTTATTATGGTCATAGTCTCTTCTGTAATATGCAATTTTGAGACTAATGGACCATTAACTTTTATGTCTTCGAGTGCAGACGTTAGACGTCCTTGTTTTCGTCCTAATTTTGACAGTGGTCAAAATTATAATAGCCGAAGGCGTAACAAAATCCGCCATACGGTCTGTTACATTTGGCACCAAGTAATTTTCGCTTCCACCCTACACTCGTTTCACCTTTGTGAATTGATTTTTGTGACCTTCAACTTCTTTTCCTTGTTGAAGGAATACTCGTGAGGGTGTTCCTTGAGGAAACGCGTCTCAGAATACCGGATTAAATGAACGGCTTAACGTCGCTCGTCTAGGAAGGAATTTCAGTGGGCGGTCGACATAAATTCAATTCATTTATAACACGGCATTAGTTTTGAACCTACCATCATTTTTAAATCATATTTTCTGTGAAAACACCAAAGGATTTTTTCAAATGAAGATGCACGCTAAGTTATTTGCGTTAATGGTTAATTCCACCCTCACAAATGTACCTAGCGCGTTCGGGAGTACGATCTTTTCCACGGTGTCTGTCCGTCTCAGCGAGGAGGGTTGAAAACTCTCCACCCCCTGTAGGAGAGCTGTGTGTTGCTTTTCCTGAGCTAGATCTGTTGTTGAATTCAAATACCGTTTTATACTTCGCAGACCCGAAGTTAATGCGATCATAGTAGAATTTGAAATTGAATTTAGCTGTTGTCAACATTCTCATCATCTCTGGCCTCTGGTACATCACTGTTGTAGCTGCTAAATAAATTGTTTCTTCACAATCTTTGGCAAGACAAACCAGAAAGAAAAATTGTGTGGTAATCAATTTTCTGATTGTGGCCCACCCACAAATGAGAACGTAAGGCAGTGGGCCTACCTAATCTGGGAGTCGAAACCAGACTGAGGACTTTCCATTACGCCCGTTCCTTTGTCAGCCAAAGCAAGCTACCCCAGTCTCCCATCTAGCAAAACTTAAAATTCTGGATAACGAAGGTCATGGAAAGTTCAAGTTACCTTCAGCAGATGGCAGCACGATCTTCTCATTCGTGTCGACGTCGCGCAGGCAGCTCTGGTTGAAGCCTTCGAGCTGGCTCTTGAGGTCTGTGGCCACTTTGGGCAGGTCCTTAAGGGAGGGGGCGTCTACCGAGCAGGCCATTGTTCTGAAAATAAGGATAATTACCACATAAATAAAAATTGAGACGGCAAAAGACCCAAAAGGATAACTCTCAAATTCTTTACTGTCGCAACCGCGTAAGTACGAAATTTTGAAATACATCACAGTCATAGGTTCTCAAACTGAATTCGCAATGCACCCACAAACACTAACCCCCTTATTCATAAAAACTTGAACAACGCTTCAACAACACGTTAACTGTTGTAGCGCTTTGTCTCTTTTATTCTTGTTGCTGCCCCCATTTGAGAGTAAGGTGACAGAACACGTCAATTGCTTAAACTATGCTTTAGCGTTGCGTTCGTTTTTATGAATAAGGGGGTAAGGCGTAGATATCGAGGTTATATTCCAACATTAAAAATAACCTTTATAAGTTTTTTATTTAATAATTAACATAGAAATAAATAAATAAATATGTTATGCAAACATTATGAATGTATT
The DNA here is from genome assembly GCA_950022985.1 of Udea ferrugalis. Lineage (NCBI taxonomy): Eukaryota > Metazoa > Arthropoda > Insecta > Lepidoptera > Crambidae > Udea > Udea ferrugalis. The sequence continues at coordinate 17,647,831 of OX465524.1, read as the reverse complement.
ATTTATTAAGTGCAGTCATATTTTCAAAAATGTTATGTCAAAAAGAAGCTGTTCCGTTTGATTTCTATTTACTGTGTGATCGATAAAATTTAAGGCATGTGTATCCTCAACACTGACCACAAAAGTGGTGAATACAGCCACTATTTCATATTTGAACGGTCTTACGTATGTATGACTGCAGTAACTGACCGCAGACATATAGCGCCGTTAATAAAAAGAAAACAAGCCGTTCTAATTTGTACAAAGACGCGTTTGAGTCACCGTGCGTGTAACAGATTCCAGCGGTCCCTGCTAGGGCTGACCCTTGCTCTTTTTAATAAAAAAAACATCTTTATCAGAATATACTACGGTATGAAATGAAACTCCATAGATTTCCGGTCGTTCCTCCTTACTTTGTTGCAAATAATTGACATTTCATTAAAGCATGATAAAATGGGTAGCAAGATGAGAAATAAATCAACTGTTTGTAGCTGTTTTGCGATAAGTTTCCATTCCTTATTTATATCTAATAAATCATAATTAGCTTTTCATTGAGTATGTAACGTGCGCTTTATTCCTGACAATTGTTTATTAAATTTCAGTTAGTAGGTACTCCAAGCGAATTTGGTTCTATGAAATCACGTGCAATGATAAATTAAATGACTCATTTAAAACGCAGTATTTAACTGTTTCTGATATTTTGAAGAGTTTCACATTTGAAATCAATCGTGCAGCAACCCTAGGCGAGTTGAACCATTCAACCGAACGGATTCCACTGAGCAAGCGAGTACACTCGACCGTCTACTCGCCAAATCGACCGTGTCGCCCAAACTAGCGCTCAAACAATGAGCCTTTCAATTCTAATCCCTGTTTATGGCTTAGATAATTCAAATTCCTCATTTGCATTCAAAATTAGGGTCATTTGACCGATGGGACATCCAAGATTACAATAATAATGATGCTCAGCTGAACTTGTAATTTGTGAACCATACCCTGCTTGCATCTTTAGCCGGAACAATGGGCTGGCTGACTGATGATGGCTGATTCCCACCCAGAAACAACATCAATGTGACAAACTTGTTTTTTATTGAAGTATTCGAGTGCACCTACATACGAGTGGATCGGTCCATAACACATCCATGGTACACACACAAGTAAATAACATGCAAAAGATGAGCTCTTTTAAAAAATGCAATACCTATATTTAGTTCTACAATGTTAGTTTGTTTAGTTTAAAATGTTTTTCAGCCTCTATTTGTCACTTCATGTATTTTCTTCAGCGACTGCACCTAATTTTCACACTAATCTATTTGGCGCAGTAAAAAGATAAGCCAAATGAACGTTATACTAGAGTTTACAGCTGTAACAGTTATCTGGCTTAGTTTCCCATGCGTCAGAGCGCCCGCAACTACTCAAATATACTGGGTTACTTACTAACTGTACCATGGTTCGCCCACAGTGTATTCTTTCTACATCCAGATTCATTCGAAACTACTGGATCTCAGATGCATTGTCTTAAATCTTGTTAAAACTAAGCAACAATGCGAACAATATTGAGCGTGACTTAAACCAGTTACAGCTTTTTAAGAAAACCGCTATTCGTTTTATATTTCTGCGAAAAGAACATTTTGTAATGGCCGATTGGAAGTTTCTCTTTTTTTCAACATTAATCAGGTTTAATAAAGTTATTAATTTTGATTATTGCTAAATTCTATAAATGGGATAACAAACAATACTAAAGCTGTACAAACAACATACCTACTTGCACGCAACACATGAAAGATTGGTTGAAAAGGTACGTATTAATTACGCGTATCTTGAATTTTAAAGTCACCTAGTTATTACAAAAATGACTGTCTTAAAGAGGATCACTCTTCATGCTTATTTATCAATTGAAGAATTTTGAATCGAAAAGAAAAATGTTAACACGCTACACATCCCCTACACTCAATTCGTGTCATTAGACAACAAATAAACTACTCCTAGGTAGGTAACGCCATATTGTTGTTTTGATGTCTGGGGCCTGGCTAAATTCAAATAATTACTATTTGCAAAGCCGTCATAATTATACTTGTGTGACTAAAATTAGGTTTATTAAACTTAACTTTTTTTAAATCGATCACCGTGCCCCCCGAACATTGCCGAGGCAAACGCAGGAGGCGCGTGCGCCGATTGCATACAAAACGTCACGCCATTGTTGCGCACACGACATGTATATTAACTGGAATACATCCTGCTGTCGGGGAAACAATCTTTTGTTTTACTGAGGATGTAAAGGCATGGAGACTAGTCTGACTTGGATAGATTCAATTTCAATTGGCTGTTCAGACTAAGTTATGATTTCAGTTATTTACAGATTTTAAGTCAGAAAGAAAATCAGGATTAATTTCCAACTTGACGAGAGTGGAAACCCCGTGTGACAACGTATGCGTAACAGTTACGTATCGTCTTATATAGAGTACCTGCAACTAACTACTATTGAGATTTAACATTCCGAACACACCTTCTAGAGGAGCGAATGACTAATGAAAAAACAAGTCATGTTGTGTAAGTAGCCATAGATCACATTAACTTAAAAATGACAGCAAGGATGGCGTGAATCATGGAGAAACTCTTTAGCAATGGTGCTACATTTGAACGAAAGTGCTAAAGAGTTTCTCGAGACATTTAGCCAGATCTTTCCCAACTGTAGGGGTCACTTGGTAATCCCTGACATTGTTTTCAAAGAAAATAAATAAACTGTAAAATACCAAAGCAATGAGTTAAAATAAAATAGAGGTCAAACACTAGTGACGATTTTTAAACTAAAAATATTATTGTAAGTGGCCTTTTCGTTCTACTTTAGAAGCAATGCTAGTAAGAATTCCTCATTGACTGTGTACATGAACGGTACACAATTAGTACTTACGTATTGTTTTGTCGTATCAGCTCAATGAACTGCGTAATGATGTGTACGATTAACGATTAGTCAGCGACCCTAAATAAATAATGAGTTATACAAAAGGTTCATTTTATGAGGTGCCCTCATCTTCCTTGTGATAGCTATTTAGACGCAAAAACTTGGTAGAAAAGGGCGTTTCATGTTTTGGATCTAACGATATCGGATAACGATTATTGGCTCGCTGGCTAGAATACTCAGTGATTGAAACCTGTGTAAGAAATAAACTAAGATGTTGGTAAATCTATTTGAAGTTCTTAAAAATATGTACAAACTTGCATTACATACTCCGTCATCTAATTATTTCAAATTCAACAATGAAATATGATGGGTTAATGTGTAGGTGTGCCGAGTATTAACATAAAAATGGTTTAACTACTTAAAATGTTTTAATTACCAAATAACGGTATACCAAGTGCATGTACCAACTCGTTAATTGTTATCATTCATCATTAATGAAGTTATGATACCGAAAAGAGTTATAATTATACTTCGTCGCTGCATCCTCGGGATTTTATCACAAGGTAGTACATTTCTTCATGTACCAGGCATCAACACGTTTTAGAGCTGGTATCACTGAAACAGAAAAAAAACAAATTCCCTCCCTACGGTAGGTGCGTCGCTCTGACAGGTGACAAGTTCATCATTCGTTTCTAGTGTTCGGGCATCGACACACCCTCTCTCGTTATATTTTTTATATAACGGTTTCTTTAAGTGCTGAAGTGTTTGCAATAGTTGTAGTAGTGTAAATCGATAGATCTTAAATTAAATACAACGTTAAGATCGTACTTACCTTTCGTTTTAAACAATAACTAAATACGATCTACAATAAAAATCTACCCACATTTTCTTGCACAAAATGTTTTAATAAGAGAACTCGTGATTAAAAGTGAATCTTCGTATGACTGTAAACAGAGCTAAGCAATAGCATGACGATGCAATGTTTAAATTTAACAAAACACGTCAATGATGAGACCGTGTAGTGGTCTTAATCAATGTTGGCATTAATTTTAGCTGTTTATGATCCTGTTGAGGCCTGTCCAAAATGGACCCACCGTAACGAGATTACGATAAAACGCACACTGAGTGTGTGTTTCCAACAAACAAGACAAACAGAAGAAGAAGATCCTGTTTTTTCCCGTACCAAGTTGGTGGGTGCATTTTCAACAAATTAGCCAAGCAGAATAAAGGTTCCTGTTTATTCCTGTCCAAGAGGACGTCCCGTAACGAGAGCACGGCCAGGCCCACAACGCGAGTGTGGTTTCGAAAGCATTTTAAGGTGAAAATCAAATCGAAGACCAAACTGTAAGTTATTTTGTGCTATCCTTGCAAAACAAAAACCTTTCTTTTTATGTACACTAGTACCTAAAAACTTCAAGAATAAGATTGTAATTTCAATTGAAAACTAACGACTAAGAATAAGTCTTAGTAATGGAAGTACCTGACATTGAAATAATGTTTCATTTTGCTACTACACAGACACATCTGAGTAGCCACGCCACAGCTTTTGTAGCTATACAGCTATGGCTAACATCATAACTTACTCTAGTTGCTATAAAATTTATATTTAAATACATTTGATACCACTTCGTGGTTACCGTCTACAATATTCATAATATGATGAAGGCTAACACCCGTGTTACCACGGGATAACCACTCACGTAGGCTTGCTGCCCACGAAGTTCACAACATATGAGAAAATGACAATCCAATGCGGATTTAGCAGAATGAAGTATTCAATTAGCTATGTAATTAGAGGCCGACGCCGAAAACCATCCCGGTGAGTACCGGTGCCTAATTTTTTATTTTTTATTTATTTACTTCCTAAAAAACCTGGGGGTTGGCCGAGAGTCATCACGAAGGTATTGTAAAAACCTGGGGGTTGGCCGAGAGTCATCACGAAGGTATAATAAAAACCTGGGGGTTGGCCGCGAGTCATCACGAAGGCATATAAATACAGAAAAATGATCTCAAAATTGAGACTTAATAGCTTGATCTGTACATGAGGAACAAACCTGGGAGTTGGCCGTGAGTCAACATGACGGTAACGATATCGCAATATCTGAATTTAGGGCCTATATTCAATCCCTGAATGGCCCATGAAATGAAATAAAATAAAATGAAATGAAATAAAATGAAATGAAATAAAATGAAATAAAATGAAATAAAATGAAATAAAATGAAATAAAATGAAATAAAATGAAATAAAATGAAGTAAAATGAAATAAAATGAAATAAAATGAAATAAAATGAAATAAAATGAAATAAAATGAAATAAAATGAAATAAAATGAAATAAAATGAAATAAAATGAAATAAAATGAAATAAAATGAAATAAAATGAAATAAAATGAAATAAAATGAAATAAAAAATGAAATAAAATGAAATAAAATAAAACATAAAATGAAATGAAAAGTATTTTCATAGTGATTATGAAAAGTCAGGTATGTATTAAACAACCTAGCCTTACCAGTATTTTTCTGTATCTTACCTTGCTGATGGTTTGATAACCTTACCTGGTGGCAGCGAACCCATGTAAGTTTTCCCAAATTTCCTTTATTATTCAAGAAATAATTATCTATGACTAGCAGCCGCCCGCGAATTCGTCCGCGTGGCCTTAGCTGTATGTGAAAAAAGATTTTCCCGCTTTTCTGTTGAAATTTTGCTGAATTTTCTTTGCTATAAACCTCACGGAGCGCGGGACCTTTCTAACGAATGCAAAACCGTGGAAATCGGTCTGTGCGTTATAGCGTCATAAAGGAAAACCCGACTTATTTTTATATAGTAGTTTTTTTAATATAATAAATAAGCAAAAGCATTTGAAACAACATGAATTGAAGAGACACTTAAATTCTTTATTATTAATAGTTTATTCTTATGAAGCGATAAACCTAATCCACCTAATAATTAACACAGTAAGTATTTAATGCAGCCACGCGTTTAACAATAACAAGTTGAATAACAACACTTAATAATGGTGTAAGTACATAAACACAGCCGTCTTTTAAATGTATATGCATACATGTATCTACTTGATTTACTTGTTGTTGAGTGGTGTGCTACGCACACGGATTTCTTTTATATGCAAAATGCTACACTTTTGCCGTTTAGCAAACATTAGTGACTACTCATAATTCAGCAAGCGTTAAATTTGTCATTTAACGATTGAGTAGATAATTTTTAAAGGTATAACTGCTGTTTTAGCCGTTCAATAGGCACAACTTGTAATGTAGACTTGATTTAATACCTCGATTCTGTGTTTATTTTTTGAAATAACAAAATCAATCAATAGGTATAGTGGATAACCATATCCAAGCCATGACTGGTTTTGACTTGGGATTAAAAGTTATAAATTGAACTAAAACCATCTCACATTGATCGCATTTCTGAATACAGGAAATGTATTGGAAAAAGATGTTTATCTTGTCTCGATTTCAGTAAGACTAGTACTTAGTCATTTGCAGATACTCTGACAGCATATACCTAAAGACAAAAATGTTTGGTAATGATTTGCAGATTACCAATTTATAGGAAGTAGTTTTAGCTTTTATTGTTCGCATCTGGCAAGGTTTGTTGATTAAGAAATTAATTGCAATCAGATGCTAAATTACAATTTAATAGTTTTAGTATTTGATATTATGTAGGTAGGTGAACTACCATTAAGGATTTGTTGCATACGCACTCACGAGTAGAAGACATCGTGGTCTTTCATTTTAAAATGACCGCAATAGGTTATAAGTTAAGTTTTTCGTGAGAATAGGACTGAAATCACAATAATAATTTAATGAAATATAACACCTTCGCATAAGCAACAGCTCTTTTATTAGTTTACACTTTAGTAGTGTACCAAGCCAAACAAGATTTGACATTTAATAAGAAATTCACAGTAAGAAGATTTAAGGAGAGAAGTCAGTAGAATATCTTAATGCAATTCTAACCTTAACTGTACCAACAGGGAACTGTAGGTACCTACCTACTTACAGTGTTACGGATATTATTCGCATAGCGATAGTTAAAAATAGACGATTTCCACTCACGACAACATTGTCATAAAGAATAGTAAGACGTCTCATCCTTACAAAACGCCCCAGCTTTCACCAGAGTGGCATAAATTACCTAAGTAATAATACCTCAGTTAGGTTATTAGATTAAAAACATAGGCCAGCTGCATTGACTAGGTCATGTGTAGTTTCAATCTTGGAAGGACATTTCAATCAATGAGAGTCATAGAAACTCTTAAGAAAAATAATAAAAACTAAAGCTTATTATGCCTAGGTTATTATTCTTTCGGATTCTAAAGTCTGCTTACTCTGTGCAGTAGACAACATACTTACATTAAGAAATATTATTAGCAAAAACTAGGAGAGTAAGTTACTAACTAACTTACTTTAGTACCCACTGCCGTTGGGTTCTATTTGGGAATAGGTTTTCCAAACAACAGCTTTAGTTGAATTAAGTTAGGTGACTAATTATGTGTCACCCACACAACGAGCACATACAATGCTGGGCATTTAAATTGTTGTAATAAACCACTGCCCAGTGTACTTGTATATAATTATGTACCACCTTACTTTACATTTATTACGAAAATATTAACGGAAAAGTTGCAGCTCAAGCTGCTAACCTGTTTCAATAGACGTCGTTCTTTGATCCCGAATTTACTATGGATTAAATATTCGAGTAAATTAGTTTTTATTATTGGGTGGTATATGTATACCGGTTCTTGTGTGTGGTAACAGCAAAGTTCATACAGTTACCATTAAGTTTTTTTAATTAACATTGCTTAAATTAATATTAATTATTATGCAAAGCATATTTATAACATGAAGTTATCTTAATATATATTCATCTTGGAACATAATACTGAAGCTGCGATGATCTTTTGACTTTTGGTCATTGGTCCTTAATTTTGTTGCGTTTTTATAGTAAACAGGTAAAGTTATAATAAACGTTACCTATTTCACATCAAAAATAAAATTTGGTATCAAATTCAATTTAGTAAATCCTTGATATTGATTTCCCTAGACCTCTAAACATCTACCTTGTGATAAAATCCCGAGGATGCAGCGACGAAGTATAATTGATGATTAAACGAACTTACCTTAAGTGAAGTTCTATCATAATTATATGAGTCGCTGCATCCGAAGGGATTTTAGCTCCCACCCTACCCATAGTTACCATCATACCCTTTGGTAACTGACCCGAGTAACTTTAGGGAAATCTGTCTCTAAAAGAATGATGAACTTGTCACCTGTCAGAGCGACGCACCTACCGTAGGGAGGGAATTTGTTTTTTTTCTGTTTCAGTGATACCAGCTCTAAAACGTGTTGATGCCTGGTACATGAAGAAATGTACTACCTTGTGATAAAATCCCTTCGGATGCAGCGACTCATATAATTATGATAGAACTTCACTTAAGGTAAGTTCGTTTAATCATCAATAATTCTTACTTCTTGCATCTGAAATGGTAATAAATAATTTTAACCTGTTTGCTTAAAAGTGTGGTTTGGGTGGTTTATTATTGTTACTAAATATGTAACTTCTTCACTCGACCGAATGTTGCCCAATGGGTAGATGTCCAACTTATACTGCTGAAGGTCTTAATGTCGTGGGTTTGATACCCGAATTCTACCAAATTCGAGTTATTAATGAGTGGCAAGGCAATGTAATCAAATAAGACAGACAGTCCTTTCCCAACAAAAACGCAGGTACTTAGTTATAGATATTGCGGTTGCGTCGGGTATCAAATGTCTTAAATTAAGAGCCGTCTGTTGCGGTCTGTTAAATAGAGTTATACGAGTATATTTACACAATGTAAAGATAAACATTAAATATAGTCTATTAACATTATCTCAAATGCAATTACGTAGAAAAAACGCTCGAGTCTCATTTGCAATGTAAAGTGAACGTCAACAGCGATCTACAGTGGCAAATTGGTACGGCTTAAATTGATCCCATAGGGCTGAGACCAAAATGGCGGAAACCAAGATGGCTGACGAATTTAGCCTCGGATGATTAATTGAGGGGATTCCAAAAATAATAATAATAGTAATGCCCGTACCTATACTGCATGTTTGGACTGTTCAAATAAAAATGATTTAATCATTTGTCTCTTCTTGCCAGAGGTCACGTGAATTGTACAAGCCAGATACAAAATAGCAATATTGAAATAGGTATTGCAACAGCGTTAATTTTTGTAATATTTTATAGGCATAATACCTATCCTGTTATAACAATATCCGTGTAATAAGAAATAACAGTACAAACCTTACAGAATAATTACAAGTTAACAGGTTCTTCAGTGGACATGCTACTATGCAAATATTTAAATTAAAACGGAACTTAAAAACACCTATGAACCCGGTGTTTTCACGCTTCATTACTTGAAAAAATATCTAGTCATATTTTTTCCTCATTAGCATAGATGTAAACAAGCATAAAATTGGCGCAACACTTTCCAATTTTCCAAAGAAGTTTTTACCTCGGAAGCTATTGGCTCAGCCACGCTATAATACACGCGCTAAAAATTGATTTTTAGTTCGTGTTTACATAACACCAATTATGTTTGTTAAGTCATTTGGAAAATCAGCACAAAAAAACTATGTCAGATGCCAATAGTGAAGTTGTTTTATGGAAGATATTAGCTGAAATTACTCGTATACATAGAAAGACAATTTTACCATCAATTTATTTATCAAATAGATAATCTGATTGTTGATTATCACTATCAATTAAAAAGCTAGTAAAATAACACGTCTTTCAAAGAAGGTATACTGAGTTGAACTTACACTACAATGGAAAAATATCTCCAAAAGGCAAGTTACGCAGTGGCATTACTCTAAAAACAAAAACCATTAACTTAATACCATTAGTCAGCCGGCGGACCGATAAGATGACGCCATTTTAGTCACTAATGCTTTCGTTTTCTGGAAAACATTTCTGAAATGCGTCATTTCTGATTCATGAGCATATAAATGAAACTGATTAAGATCAAAAAACTGGTGAAATTAAAGCAATGAATAAAGCACGAAATCATGAAAATGGATCTCATCTGTATTAGGGCTGGATGTGAAATGTGTTTATGATAATTTTATGACTTATAAATGACTTAATGTTGACTCAAAAGTAATGGAGTATGAGAAAATTCTATGTATTTGACCATGTGCTGCCAAATGTGATAAAATCAACGTCCTAATATAGTAGACAATAATCCAACCACGTTAACGGTTGGTGTCACGGCTCCTTTCCAAACCTTATAAGGTTAAGAACCGAACAGGAACGACAAGTACAAAAACGAGTCTTAATTCGTGGCGCCGTAAAAAATGTGTCCCAACGCGTGCAAGCCATATGGTCACGAAGATGTATTGACCCCAAAACGCCCTTTACTTAGTCAGAAATGAAACGTACAGTTTGAGAACCGCGGGTGATAGGAAATAGTTAGCCTAGCATTACTTATGCATGGATTAAACCAAACCTATCACTTAGATTAAAACGTTTATAAGCAGATACTTATTAGTATTAAAAATTGAATAATAAAACTTGAAAAGTCAGCAACCCTGCACAGAGGTAATTGATCTATGCTTTGCGAAAGTTGTAGTTTCAAATTCACATGCGAAATGACAATGCTGATCCAACCGATTCTCTCAATTAACCGTTGCTGAAATGCTGAGACTTCGTGACCATTGTTATGCAAACGAATCGTGATTGGGTAACGTACTGGCTTGGCGAAATTCGGCTTGCGAAAAAAATATTGTTGAAGTTGAATCGATCGAGTGACGGCCGGCCGGCAGCCACTGTCTGGGCCGGAGCGCGGACGCGTACACTGAACCGATGAGTCAGCGAATGGCGATGGCGTTCATTACTTCGTTCCGTTCGTTCGGCGACGCGCCGTAGAAAGTTTAAAGTTATTAAAATTTCACCGTAAGCAGAGCGCTGGCCTCGACACGTACCGTTTTTGCCGAGTTGTTATTCAATGCGTCTTGTTAAAAGCAAATAAAATTCATTACGCGGTAACACTTGTGATCACTGATCAGTCTGCTAAAGTAAAGTAAGATTAACATTAAGTAGTGTTGTTTATTATCAACATTTTGGCTTATTTTTAAATTAAATTGAAACATGTGAAAATAAAATGCTAGATTGGTTCAAATACAGTCAACCAAATTGATGTGGCTGCATCAATTAGTTGCCTTTCAAAGCTTCATAAACGACTTTTACAATAAAAGCATATTCATGCACACAAAACATACCACAGCTATTATATCCATTCATACTCAAGATTTACTAAACGTATGAATATGATAATTTGGGAGGATACCAACAGTTGAATTTATTTTTAGAAATATAATTTTATAATTGCCATAGAATCGGTGTTAAAAGGTTGACCTTTCAAAACCGGTGATTATCCGTAAAGAAAAGAAAGTACGTAGGTATGCCATGTTGTCTTCATTATTATCCGCACATATTCTGACATACTTTTTATCTACGGTCTTCGCCACCAACCAACGCCTTGATTTACATCGCTTCGTCGCACCACATATGAATCATCGACAACAAATACTTGATAAGGGCAGATAGTCAGCAATCGTACGCTTCTTGAATATCGAGACAATGGAAAACGCCATCCATCACACAATCTCAAAATATATCGGTGCTATCTTATTTGGATTGGATTTGCGGAGTTTCGCAACGGTTAAGGTGGGATTAGACACAGCATGTACAAATACAAAGAAATGAATAAATATTATTTTATTATCAATTTTAGGTTTTTTTAAAGAAATCTTCCTTCCCCCTTCTTGGCTTAAAGAATCCCCAATCTGAATTAACTAATTCTAATCAGAATTCGCCCCACATATTCCCAGCGAAAATATAGTTTGAGAACCTTAGCCCAAATGTAAATTAGGTAATTTGCACTTAGCTCTAGTGGCAGTAGTGGCACCGTCTTTTTATAATAACTAACAGGAGCTGTAACGGCTTCCAATACTTAAGTTCAAGGTTAATGCCAAGGTTACACAGTGCTGGTAAAACTCATCCATATATTTGAGAACTATACGGGGTTCCCTAAGCAATTCGAGCTTCAAGACTGTCACATCTCGTCTGTCACAGACGTTCCCACAAAGGCGTCAATCAGAGCATTTGTAACCCCGACCCGCTTCGCTTTTTCCTTTTACGGCTAAACACATGCATCTCCCTGTACGGCAGTGCGCAAGGTTGCACACAGCTGCGGCCTACTAATAGGGCTGTGGGGAAGAAGACTTTTGATTTACAGAGGAAAGGATTCTGCAAAGTTTCAAAACCAGTGAGCAGGCGCGTGGCGTTGTCAACATTTTTACTATTGTGTAAACCTAATTGAGGACGATCTTAACATCTTGGGAAAATGCTCCGTGTTGTATGTATCTGACATTGAAATGGGCTCGGAACAGGCTGTTAAAAAGTGCCCGTGAGGTCGTGAAGTGCACATAGTAAAAGAAAGAAAAAGCAAGACATTAATTGACTTTCGGATATCGCAACAAGAGATAGCGCGTGTTAGGTATCGTAGAAAGACCATCACAATGTAGCCAAAACATAACACTGCATGACCAACAGAAGGCTGTCGCTTCTCCCTCGGATATGTTTCTTTCTTCATTGGCCAAGAAAGAGTGACACTTCCAATGATGGACCTCAGTCACTCTTTTGGAGAAGATTCCATAATTATGTGCATTGACAAGAATTCATGTTCTCTGCCGATGTCAACTCTATGGCAGTCTATGGTATGCTACATGAGACAGAATGGAGCTATTGTTTTCGGTACCTTTATATTAACGTTTCGAATGTTGTTACTATAAAGTTGCATCCTACTTCTACAAACAGTCACAATTGGGGTCAGTATCTCAATATGAGTTAAAGTCAATTTCATTTTGATCTCCTCAATGTCAGATAAGGTGACAGTGAAGATGTTAGGTAGCCCTATCCACTGGTGGTGAGCACATGTGCATGTCACGGTGCTCACGATCCTGGCTGGAATGCTCCTTGAGTATTAATAGACGCAAGGTCACCTCGCGGCGTCACACGATACTGTAAACGTTAGACTGTTTCTAGAGATGTAGGTGCAAATGCGGTTTGATCCACCGCATGTGCACCTACATAGATTCTAGATAGACTCTAAAAATAGAGCTGGATCTTGGCGAAGTTTGCCATGACGGCTCCAGTTAATTTGCCTTGCTATTTGGTATATAGTCATAAGCTTCATCATCGTCAGATATAGCACGATGCATAAAGAACATCAAAGCTGAAATGGGACTACCTACCGCCGATGGTAGACAGTTGTTTATGTAATGAGAAATACCGACAATAACCTCATTACTTTACAAAAATAGTTAATTTGAGTGAGTCTGAAAAAATACTTGCTGGTGGACCTAATAATTGTTCATCAAAGTATTAACGATTAACTAATATGAGAGCGTCGTAGCCCAGTGAACATTCAGTCTCGGAGCCCGTAAAAGGCCCCAAGTTCAAATCGGACTGGTACTTTACTAATGACCTACCAAATTTTAATTGTGATGAAGAACAAATTCATCGAGAACTTAATTCAACAAGGTAAGTATACATAAGCAAAACAAATGAATCGAATTTTAATGAAATTCAAGGAAAACTGTAATTTTACATCAGCCAGGCTTACTAATCACTCTTTTTTTTAATAAACTAAAGTAAAAGCTCAGTAGGTATTTTTTTTAAAAGCATGAAAACACCGTTGTTCTGTTTAATTACAAATTAAATTAACCTACATAGATAGCAAGCAAGGTATCAAATTATAAATAAGTAATTAGCAGGTCTGATGAGGCATGTTTCGCAGGTTAATTTAAAAAAATAATTAAGTTTTAATTGTCTTTTAAAATTAAAAAGTACTGACAAAAGTAGCAAATCATATATGTATGTAATTTTTGTGAAGGAATTTTCGAAATTAGAGGGATAGAGAAACTTACGAACTTTTTATCTGCATAATAATAGTGTAGATGTTAAACAATAGTTATCGGTCAGTGATTTACATTAACAATAACAAAGGTTTTTAATCAATAATCATCGACACGCATAGCTTACTTAGTCATAGATAAAGTAAGATTATTATAGGTACGACTTAGTAAACAATATTATTGTTGGTTCAAAAAACTTGTTTAAATAAGTTTATGAAGCTTTTGACATAATTTGCACGGTAGGGCTAGTCAGCTCTTATAACGCTCTAGTAGGATAATAAAATTAACATTTTAATATACTTTCCCACAGTTAAGGTCTTGATGATATTCATAAAGTCACTTCACATCCCGGTTCATCGCAGAGATGAGGTATTATGAATAATGCATTTTATACTTCTAGCTGTAAACAGGATGAATGTAAGGTATTATAATCTATTTTTATCCAGTATTGTTGGTCGTATCTAAGTGGACAATATTCTTCCAGGCGTCTTCATGCCCAACCAATTTAAAATTCGCCTACTGTGAAACATACATGAAATTTTGATTTCTATTTTAATGTCAATTTATTTTTTGCTCTTGCTCAGCTCTTTTTTAACTTTAGTCCGCGAGGACTAAATTTTAATAAAATATTGCGTATTTTTAATTCAGTGTAACATTATTTTGAAGTTTCATTGAAATCCATTCAGCACTGTATGTGCTCTTTCACCTTAAACTTTCGCATTTATAATATTAGTAAGAAGTAGGATCTAAAATAAGGTAGGTCCATATTTGATTTTTGTCTAAGCTATGTACCTATCCTCAGTCAAAGTAGGGAAGTGACTATAGGTTGCAGTATGTGTTTTTGAGCTGCAATTTGAAACAATAGGTCGAAAACAACATCGAAGTTATCGAAACCAAATATTGAAATGTAACCCAGCTGGCGCTTACGCAATATTTACCTTTACAACGAGCCAAACCTGTTTCATTTTGTAGCAAAGGCGCACAATACAGGCAAGTATAGGCATTATGGCATACAACCTGTGCGCTCTGGTGCAACAAAACAAGTATCATCTCGCCATTGTGAGGATACGCGAAGGAATAAAGGGTGTCGTTTCGCGTGGCACGAATGCTCTGTGACGCACACTGTGCAGAAGGCACATGGTGGCATTGAGGTGATGCACTCAAGGTGCACCGGTGTACCACTGCCGTGTAGAGTGGCCGGGCAGTTGGCTTGACACTTAGTAAATATGCTACTTACACCTTTTATGGTCTTTGTTTTTCGTAACCCATTTAATAAGGTATATCACTATCAGTACACTTGTTCTTTTTTTTTTATGTAATAGGGAGCAAACGAGCTAGAGGTTCACCTGATGGAAAGTAATCACCTCTGCCCATGGACAACTGCAACACCATAGGTGTCACGAGATGCGTTGCTTGCCTTTCAAAAAGGAATACGCTCTTTTCTTGAAGGCCCCGAAAGGAAGGTTATTGAGGAAGGTATTAAGGAAAGAAGGTTCTGCGTTCATTTAGGTTTATATTTTTTTAATTCAAGTAGACCTGTCAAGTTTTAAAGCTTATAGCACTTTTGTAACGTCAAAAAATAAATTAAGTAAATATTTGTACACTGTACACATAGGTGTATTATATTATTTATGTACGTACATAATGCGACTACTACCGACGTCGAAAGGTAGTTTCAACTGAGAAGACCCCGCAAGAAACGCAGCAGTTAGATACAACTAGGTAGGTACCCACTTTACTAACTTTGCACATCTTGAGATTTCTATATTATCATTGTATCAATTAAATATTTGTGAAGATTAGAAGGAACAAGTGCGAACAGTCAGCTTTGTTAAGTAGAATCTGCCTCTATTCAGTAAAGTCAATGGGTTCAAATGATTTTCACTCAAATTATAAGCCGCCACTCGCAGGAACTTTTCAAATCAGTCTTATTCGGACTCAATAAATTACTTCGCGAACTTTAACGGAATTTCTCGAATCGTTTAATTTCCGAACGAATGATATTCCAAAGTTGTATTTTCGGAAAGCCCGCGCGTGTCAACGACCCGAACGATAGAGCGTAATATCAAAAGATACGTCTCAAATTTTATGGACCGTCAAGTTAGTCAGCAATTATATTTTCAAGTGGATTTCATGGATGGGTGCTGGCTAGTGGCTAGCGTTGGACGATGCGCTTCGCTTTTTCTCTAGAATGCATTAAGCCAATTAAATATTTCATGTGCACATAAATTGTTGCCGAGATAAGTAGGCAAGAAGGCTGTCTTATAAAAACAACATTTATTTATACTTTATTCTACAAACACTGCCCGAAAAAGTTGCTAATTGAATGAAGTCTAGCTCATTTCGTGGCCATCTTTCGTTTTCAGGTAATTAGCAGAACAAACAAAAAAATAAGAGCAATTTTTATACATCTGGTCAGTGATATAACATTTTTATGTGTAGGCATATAAAACAGCCAAGTCAAGTGTAACAGCTGCCATAAATCTTGTAATTTTGTGCGTATTTGGTCGTCCATGTGCGTTTTTATAACCACGCACAAAGCGCCCAAATGGATCGAGTTTGCGAACGGCTCCCCCTTTCCATTTATTGATCTGTTAACCAACGCATAGGGTACCTAGGGATATGTTTAGGTTAGGTATCTCGTAAACGCAGGGCTTCATGGTTGGCCGAAACGATCAATTGGAAAAGTAAAGTACTGCTCCGTCATATTTTAGTTTGCGTCTCAATTTACTAATTTACCGAGTTACGACTCCTCACTCAAGTTCTTCTTGTGAGACAATAATAATATAACAAGATTTATAGTAAAAGCTTTTAATTAATATCATAATTTCTGTAAACTAATTTATCAAGGCGAATTTATTGATTCCGAATGTATTTAGTATTTTGAAGATGGCCTTAAAGAAAATATTAGGTCGCCACTTTTGTTGTTCCAATATAAATTTCTTAAATTTTCGCGGGCGGAGGCTACTCAATGATAGTATATTGTATAAGGTATAATACAAAAATAGTTTGAATGTTATCTCTCAGCTTGTAGACAATCAGTATCCGCTACATTCTTTCACAACTGCTTCCGAAGTACCTAGCTAATTGCTTACTAATGAAGCCGTGAGTTTTATCGTCACACTCATCTCCCGTGCCGTTTTATTACTCTTCGACAACCCTAACAGTTTAAGCACCACCAGGGGTGCGTTAGTCCCCGGGCAATCGATTCGCGTATTCGGGAAGTTGTTTTGTTCCGCTCACTCAACAGAGTCTGGGACGGTTCCGTCTCGCTCCAACCCAGGAACCACTGTCCTGTCTGAGCAGATTTCATTTGTACACTATGCGTGTAGACTTGCCTATTTATATGTAAGTATATTTGTGTGCAAACTGCAGATACTCGTCTGGCAGATAAGGGAGGACATGCAGAGTGTCCAAAGATGCATTCATTAAGTTAAGTAGCCCTGTTCGGATTCCTTTAAATACAGAACTCGAAATACCTACATAATAATAATTAATTTAAAGTAGGTGTATAAAGTGTCCTAACAGGAAAATTCAATGTTAGCAATATGTCTATTGTTACAGCCAGTTCAGAGTTCAATACAATCAGAAGTACATTTTGTAAAACATTCAACATTGATTTCACCACGATCGATCAAATTATTATTATAGCGACAATTACTTAGAGAATTATGCTTTTCAAAGGAACAGTTGTTCCAGATAATTAGATTGATGATCTAATAATGACTAATAATAAAGATTTCGTGGATGATGAACTGGTGCCTGATGAGATCGTATCACGCGAGAAAGCGGCGAAAGTCGGCATGGTTCAACAAGGACCGGTTTTGGCTCTTTTGTACTTTGATTGGTGCTTTATGATGCGACTTTAACAATAACTTTATTTTCTCGATACAAAAATGATATAACCGAGAACGCATTATCTCCCAAAATTATTATCACACTGTGTTGTGCTCTTGCTTTTACATCTGTCAGAAAACGTGCCTGTCAGACTCCAATGATAGTTTAAAAAAGAGAAGCTGCACAGTATGAAAATAGGCGAGAAGCTTCGTGAATAATCTGTTTGGTGTCTGGAATTTTGTTTCGTCTAGACTGAGAATAGCCTGCGAAGTATAAAGAATATCTTTTGGCAAAAATTTGCCTGTAAGATTGTCTTCATTACCCGTGTCAGGGACCTTAAAGATTTTCAGACTTGTGAAGAGATTTTCTGCAGACCACCGTTTGTATCTATACATACAGGTCAAAATCATAACACTCATTATAGGCTAGACGACTGTAATTTTTTTTTGTTTATTATCGAAAGACGTTACATTTATGAACGCAATCCTGAAAGAATCACTGCTATAGTATCAATACTACCCGAGATATCACAATTTGAATTGCACATTTTTGGACTTGCCCAAAAACGCTCCATTCAAACGTGTCCTAAATTATGACGTCACACCATCGTAGTTATAAGGAGCGCGTAAGAAGTTTGTACGACAGCTATATTAAATATTGCGTTTATGAAAATGGTATATTAACAAAATTGCTTCCTAATAGTCTCTGTTTGAAAATGGTATTATTTTTTTACAAAATATGTATACTTTTGAAATGGACTTGCCCACCCAACTTTGAAGGCCTACTGTGGCTTCATACTGAATCAAATTTTGATTGTGGTTTCACAAATCCATTTGATTTTAATGATTTTATTTGGTAAACATAAAATAACACGCAAAATGCATCATAGTCGTCTACCCTATTGCTTCGCCGTAGTCGGGTAAGGATTCAGTAATAATAATAATTATGTTTGTTTCCCTTCTTTGATAAAATAATCAGTCAACCACATTAAGCTCTCATTTGAACAAAACTACTCTCGTCTCCAAAAAGGAGGCTTGGCTGGACGTCCCGGGGTATTAAGTGTTTATTATTCAAAACTATTGGCTGTCTAACATGTGCCGCGTTCATGGCTAAATATAGCACCAACTGATACAAAACTTCAAAGTTCGTTAGCACCGTTTTAAAGGACGTTTTCCTTTTAAAAATCGGTAGCTTGTTGGTGAGGATATTGAGATTCATACATTTCATACAAAACTGCTTACTAACGACCACATTCAGGTGAGGTAGCCGTGATGTAGCCGATCAAGACCATATAAGTGAACTCATAACTAAATGATAGTGAGACGTGTTAAACCGCTCTTGTAGGACTGCTGGAGATAAAAAAGCTGTATTAAAGCAACCTACCATACGTTTAGAAACGTTTCGAAAACTGGTTTGTTTATTGTAACAACATAAAGCTGATTACAACCGTATTTATTTTGCTTATTGTGTTTTCGCTATGAAGCTAAGGCATCATGCCATACAGTTGGAAACTATGTAGAAACTTACTGAAGCTGTTTCAAAAATCTTGTAAATACTAAATCAAAATTAATTTCTTCGACATGGTTTATTAGGGAAGTAGGTATTAGACATCTAACAACTAAAATACTCCAAAAATGTTGGCGCCTGTCTACCTAACGCTTGGCATTAGGGTTGAACGACACCACATAGTTAGCGCAACGAAGTAATTGTATTTATTAGCATAATACGCAGTGATTGTAAACGAACCGTAACGAAACAGTTATTTAGCTTTAGCTGCTGCGTTTGCACTGAGATTTACTATTTAGAAATCTAGACAAATAAGGTCTGAGAGAGGTAATTAATGAATGCTAAGTCAAAAGCGAAATGTAACGGGAATTGATGTTATTCTGTTGGCTCGACCTTTTTTGTGAGTAGTTCCCCTAAATTTAAACCACCCTCTGAAATACGAACTCCTCATTTATTTAGTGACGACACTCATTCAATTTAGTATTTAATTTTGTCAACCCCGTACCTATTTTAATTTTGAAACGTGTTTAGTTACATGCTATGCGCTTTTTTTTGACAGTTCAAGGATTAGTGATATCGTTAAAAGGCTTAGTGGACGGTTATACTCGTAATAAGAGGATTATGCATAATAGTAAGTAGTTATTGTTAATTAAATTACCCATGTGCCAGAAGCAAAATGACACACGAAGATTAAAATAAAATGTAAACACAATGCGTGGGCGCCACAAAGAAGCGAGGGTAGTTGAAAAATGGATTATTTTATGTAGGTAGTTCTAATGCAAGGAATGTTTTATTATCAAACTGGTTACAGGAAATTATTGATGACACATTTATAGCTAATGAGGACAATAAGCTAACATTAGATTGGATTGCTCATTACATTGAGTAAGAATGAACCTGCGACTTCAGGACGAAACTTAAGCCAAGATCCATAAATTATGTGTCAAATTATAAGGAAGTAGCTAAAGCATAGGTTTAGGATCTACGATTTGTTTTCACTAATAAGGTGATGTTTACTAAGTTGTAAGTTATAGTTAAGAAACGCTCACGAGTTAAGGCGGCCATTCACGTCAGTGAATGACTAACTCGTAATCCTTGTTATGTGGTTTTGTATTGTATGCAGTGGTGATACGTGTCCGTGCACAGAATGCCCTATCAATATCGCATTAGCGGACGTAAGTGCATTCCTCAACACAAAACACGACACACGAACAATAAAATCCACCTTTTAATCCAACTACACGCCATAAACTTAATCTCCGATACCACATGAAGTCATCTGCCGATCGGAATAACGACGAAACTGGCAAGTTCCGTTAACCGTCGCATAGCAGTCTGCAAATGTTCTGTTTTACTGCAAATAATCCGATACGGTACCAGTCGCGGACAAGTGCAATAATTCGTACGCACCTTCGATCGCCGGTTCTCGAGGGGTGCGTATTATAACTAAATAATACAACCCTTCCGCTGGAATCCTTTGTCACAAATCCAGCAAACAAACCAGATTCAATTAGTGTTTTTTTGTTTCATTGTATGTGCTTAATTAAAAGAAAATGTAACTTACCAAGTTTTGTGGTGTAGAAAAGTGTAGTGGACGAACCGTGCACTGTATTTCAACGCTGGAAAGCGACTGACGTGCGAAGCGAACAGAGAGCAGCCGGCGTGCGGGCGTGTGCAGAGTAGAGGGTGGCAGGCGCGCGGTCCGATACAGCGGCTGAATAATAATAATCTTTTTGTTATAGACCACACTTATTAAGTCTGTATGTTTTCGTTCGGTGATTCATCGTGTTATGTTCCTATCGCTTTGTTGGAAACATGAAAACAAACGGCAGGAAAAGACGCTTAATAGGTGATGTCACCTCAAGACCTTAGCAATCTCTTTGTTATTAATTAAACAAGAATTTACTTATTAGTTGTTAATCAATCTCTTACCAAACTGTGACTCGTAAGAGTCGTAAGTCAGATGTCAATTTTCTAGAGTGTTTTACTAATATTTTGCAACTGCTCACCTATCTATAGTGTGTGAGGTTTGTCAGCGTGCTTACTTGCTAGCCTGCTACTCGATAAGGCCCTTATTCTAAAACAACACTCAAACTTAATTCTAACTCTATCAAAGATACAAACCTTTGATTATTCAGACAGCTGAGTATTTAAGAGCGTTCTTTAATACTTACAGGCCTGAAACACAGTAAAGGAATATATTACCGACCGTGCCTGAACCGTCAAAAGTGTTCGCTAAGGTTCTCCATAAGCAATTTAAATTAGGGTATTATTGACTAATGAATAACCTGTGTTTAGTCATTTTACGTCGGAACTCACTATGACCGTTTGGTCAAATCTAGCTAAACAAAAACGGTTTCCTCTAGTTTCTTTCTTTTTATTTTCATTTTCATCATCTAGATACGGTCAACGGTATGTCAGGTGCCAATTCTTTCTTGCTCAATTACAAAGAATAGTCATTCGGCGAGAACGGTATATAACTGAAAGATGGTTGGCCTGGTGAACGACAGCCATTCCCCAAAGATCACGATCCAAGTAAAAATAATTCGTTAATAGCAAAAATTATTAGCCTGACTACCTTTCATTATTTACAACTTGTCAGTTCTTCTTTACTCACATCTAAGTACCTAATTCATCAACTTACAACTTGAGCACCCCTACTTGACCGGGAGCCAATGAAATGAATCACCCACCGCACCGCGCGACTCGCGATCGCGAGCGGGGAGACGTACGACATACAGCCGGCGCTACTTAAATACAAACAGTTATTTTTTATTTCACTTATTCACGACGGCCGAATAAAAAGATGACGCTCCGTCGCCTCGAGGAATGCATTAATTTGGACATGCAATCCGTTATTTATAATAAACCATTTGTTAAAAAGTTGCTGTTTAGATTATTCGCTGGTTATCGCTTTCCTAATCCTCAAGAAACGCGGCGCTCCAGATTTAAAACTTAGAAAAAACACAGGCTACATTACATAAGGTACTTTTTTTTTTGGTGAAAGTACCTATATTATTTAGATAAATACGCGGTAGATTAATTCCCTACAATCTCAAGGCTGCACTGTAAATACAGGCATGGCTAGTTGTTATTGTTAGGTAGGTACTTACAACTTGCCACAGAACTTTTTCATTTCTGTATTTCATCACAACTTTTTTATACTTTTAAGTAGGTAAGTATTTAACTTTTTATCATAATGTGCATTTTGATTGAACAATGAACACCAATGGATGTAGGGAAATAATATCCCACATAGCAATTCCTAAAACGGACTCACGGAAAACACAACGTTAAAGAATAGTTATTTGTAAGGTGGGTAGGTAGGTACCACCGAAACTACGGCGTTGAAATTGAGAATAATAGGTACCCTAGTGGGTAGGTGGCTAGGTAGGTACGTAGCATCGGGTGGAAAAAATTAAGCACCCTACATTGTCATTCGCTTCGATAAATCTGAAGCAATACCTACTAGTAGCTAGAATTCCTGGCAGGAAAAAAGTTTCGGTCTCAAGACACCATTTTTAAACTCCTCATATTTTTAGGATTTGGATTTGATAACTTTTCGAGTGACAGTTTCAAGTTGAAGTTTTTTACTTGAAAAATTCCCCCTGTACCGTGAAACACGCCAACTTTGCCCACTTTTTTGGGAAAACCTAAAAAAAATCTAGTTTTTTGTAAGAAACCTCGGAAATATTTATGTATCCGGGGTAACACCGAGATCGTGCGCATTTAAATTTAACTGCAAATTTAACTTTAGTCAACGTTTTCTCCATCATATGACCGATTTTGAGGTCGGGTAAAGTTATCTGGACTTCCAGCCAACATTGCCCACCGTGATTTTTAGCGTAACTATAGACCTTACTTGGTTGCCATAAAAACCAATGAAAGTATTTTGGCAATGAAGGCGATCGGTTCAAAAATTAACTCGGCATAATAAATTTAGTGTCCGACCGAACTTTCGGTTTCGGTTTCGGTTTCGGCCAGTTTCGGCCAAAAAATCGAGTTTCGGCCAAAATCGGCCGAAACCGAAACTCATTTCGGAAGATGTGCGCGCTCGTATAACTTCTTTTTTCGTTATGGCAGAGCCTGGCGACCTCCACAATCTTCGGTAATTGTCGTGGGTACATTCGGATGGCTCCGTAGCAACACAAAAATTGGTCAGTGCTTAATCGCCAGACGCAAAACTTTAGAGGTAATGTTTTGACGGAACTGATTACAATAAGTAAGTTTTCGTTGAGACTGTTCTCTTGGGAGCTCGATTCTCGAAGTTGTCGGCGACTATGTCTTGGCCAAATGATTTAAGTAGGCAGGTCCACCTTCGCGAAAAAGGCTAATCGTTGCATCCAACACGGCTGGGCACTAAGGAAAGTAGGTTGAAGTGTCAGTTGGCAGGGCACATTGCACGAGAAACTGAGCCATCAGTTTGGGGTTGAAAGGCTCTCGACAGGATTTCGTTTGAAGCAGCGTGGGACTCCCGCCAGCAAAGAAGCAGAATGACCCGATAGATATCGCACGGTTTGGGTGGATGTGGACCCCCATTACCAGCCGTTCTGGAAATCCAAGGGGGAGTCCTGATTTGGACGAGTTGGACGTCGTGCGTGTGTTTGTTGATGAAGCTTTCGTTTCGCTTCTGTACTTGAATGATGTAAATAGTTCAATATTGGATCACTCAGATTATTTACTATCGCATTGGAGGAAGTTTTTAGGCAGTTGGCAAGACCCTGGTCTAACAAAGAAGTCGATGTCGAATTAAAGAAATCGACCGATCGTTATGCCGATAACATCGTGCTTTTCGCCAACACATCCGCCGAGAGGCAGGGCAGACAATGTTCAAAGAACTAAGTGTAGCGTGCTATCGCATTGGCCTGGTGATGAACCAGACGACAAACGGCACACAAAGTAGGAAGTGGTAGATGAGCGGACAATGCAACTTTAATGAGTATATTGACTAGGGCCAGATTGTCTCCTTTCGCCTTGTGGTATGGGGCGTTAGAATTCTGGCACGATTCCCCCCCGCCTGTTCGGGGTCACTGGGAGTGCACGCGGCGGAGGCTGTGTGCCTCCATTCCAAGTGGCGCCGAGGAAGGGCGGCAGTGTTGTAAGAGTGACCTAACACCGCCGTACACACTGGCGGGTGTAGAGGGGAGGTGTAACTCCCCTTAAGGTGGGCTGGTTAGCATAGCGTGGCAGGGGTCCACCGGCACAGCGTTCTTGGGATCACGTGACCTCTGGATACGCGCTGAAGCAGGCTGTCCAGGGGGGTTTAGTGAGTAATGTCTGCCGCCTCACGGCAGGCGAGCCCCACACACACCCGGCCTTCCCCCAGAGTCCCGCCCTCTGGATCGTCCATAACCAGTCCGGTCCATAAACGGATTCCTTCGAAAAAAAAGATAGTCTTCTTCGAGAACAGGCAGGATGAGGAAATCAAATGCCGAATCACCTAGCTCAAATAAATGAAGTGCCACCTTCCTATATCTTTAAAGCGAGAACTTCTCGACGTTTGCATTCTTCCCATCCTAACAAACGGTGCACAAGCCTGGTTGCTCATGGAACACCCTAAGTCAAAGGGTAATGGAGTGGAGTGTGTTAGGCATTAAACACAGAGACATAAAATGGTCACCACGATCCGTGCCAAAACTGATGTTCAAAACGTAGGCCAGAAAGTCGCCAAACCGGCCCGAATCACAACCCAATGGCTCCTCAAAGACTGATATCACTGAGAGACGAGGCCTAAAAAACGATGGTGTGACCACCTGGTACATTACTCTGGCGAATGGTTGACTTTTGAGCAAAAGACAAGAGTAAATCGAAAAATTTGGGGGAGACCTTTACCCAGCGGTGGGATCTTGTGTTGAAAAAAAAGAGTCTGTGACTTAGTTTTGTTGTTATTAGCAGAATAATGAGTAAAATTCTTCTGAATTTAGTATTTGTAGGTATTTTATACTTGACCACGTGAGTTTCGGTTTCGGTTTCGGTTTCGGCCGAAACTGAAGCCTAGGCCGAACATTCGGTTTCGGTTTCGGCCGGAAAACCAGTTTCGGTCGGACTCTAATAATAATACATGCTCGAAATACTTTGCTATCAAAATGAGTGGGCAATGTTAGCCTGTAAATTTTTTCTTCTTCATACAAACGGCGTGTAGCGATTTAAAAGTGCTAGGGTTGTCAAAATTGAGAAGATAAAAACTGAACATAAATTTGCACAAAGTTGGTGGGGTAGGTAAGAAACAAAAAATATTAATAATGCGAAAAGTTGTTTATTTCAATAACATTATTAAAAACCTAATCAACATTTTCTTCTGTAGCATAATTGGGATCAATCAGCACTCGGCACAAGTAAATTTCACTTAAGGTGATCAAACACAAATACTGTGATAAATCTAAATGTCTTAAACTAAACAAAAATCAATAAACTTAGGTATTAGCATCTCGCGATGTAATTTTACCTGATTGCACATACTCACACGCAAGCATTAACATTTCATCAGAGTAATTTTTATACATCCTGGATCGAAGTTCACTCCTTGACTTTCTTTTTCTAATACGAGATTTATGTTGTTTTTCTGAAATACAAAATACCAAATTATTTTAACGTAGTAAGTAAATTAACAAATAGTTTAATTTTTGTTACTAACCTACATACTTGAGACTTAACAGGTTCAAGTTTGTAAAAAAAAGTGTCAACCCTAAGCATTTTTTTACTGCGGGCAATGTTGACACTCATAAGACGGTACATTACTGGGTAATTTTGCCCATCAGCATAACTTTTGTAATATACTAGTTACAGTAACGAACCTAGCATCAAAATACTCAGCTCATGGTTTTACATTACATACAATCGATTCAACATACAAGTCGCGGCACCTAAGTCTAGCGCTGAGCGAACCGTGGAAGGGATAGCTAGCTGCGCATGGTACCGTCGCGCACGGAGAGTTTTATCAAGTAATCATTAAACATCATATAACAAATAATTAGTAGTTGAAACAATGTTCATTATGTTATTCTAAAGGACTGACAAACTTAAAATAGTATGTAGCAAAAATAATTATGAAAAAAATATTAAGGCGATGGGTATGACTTTTGGTATTTAGCCTTGAATTTTGGAAAGTTGCCCTCCTGTGCGCGATAGATGGCTCGCAGTGTCGCTATGATGATTGCTAGAAAGTATGACATAAACGTTATGTGAGTATCACAGAGAAAACAATGCACATTTTTCGTGCTTGTCTTTTCAAAACATTATTTCTCCTAGGCATATTCACATATGAAATATAAATAGTAATGTTTACTCTTCGAAACAAAAACAAACTTAACAAAAAAACTATAACAAAACTTAACAGCAATAACAAAACGATTTTGTACGCGATGGTGCTCTAGGATGTGCGCGGGACTTGACATCAGTGCGGGGGGCGTAATGCGACCGGAGAGCCAATCAGCGCTACGCTCGCTCGCCCTTCGTCCCTCTAACCCCCTGTGATACCTTATTTTCGTCTTCTGCGCAGAAACGGCCAGCGCTAAAGTTACGTGCCGCTACTTGTACCTGTGTACTCACCATGATGTAAAATCCCCTTCCAAAATTTCTCAGTAATTGGCCCGCAAAAATACACTCCGTACTCGACAAGTCCCGACTGGTTACTGAATGAAGTCAGGAGTACACGCGCTATTCTGTGTTGCGACAGGTATAGTTTACTTTCTACCAATGTCATCAATGTTGCCATAACTTTGTAACTTTTTTAGATATTAGTAGATTGCCTTAGAAATTGTGTCTTGGGCAATGTTCCGGTCCCCCTGGTGGCAAAGTTGGCGTATTTAACGGTATACCTACAATCTGTGCGTTCCGAATTGAGTCAAAATCGATTACAGCGCGCTCACAGAGCGTCCCGAATTGAGATATCGCGCTAACGGGCCATCTAACGTAAGACAGCTTTACGTCATGGATGACGTCACTAACGGCGCCATATTGCGCTTACAAGTGATAAATGCTCCAGAGCGATATCACCGTGGGCCTTATGTCAGATTCATAGATGAAACGTCAAACAGACATTTTCGCGTAATTTTTTTTTGTCAATATTCCTCAGAATAAATCTTTGCTGGGACAAATCTTTTTCTGTGATAACGTAACAGAAAGATTTACTACAAGAGCCGCAAGTTTAACCTGGGAATGATAGAAATTAAAAGTTAAAAAATTGTTAGGTTATGTGTCACTATCTAGCGGTCCGAATTGGTTTTGACGCTGATAGCGCTGTGAGCGCTGTTGACGCGATATTTCAATTCGGGACGCCTGTTATCGCCGTGAGCGCTCATTGACCTGTAATCGCATTACGGACCGCACAGACTGTGTCCCAGAGTTCTTCATAGGCGCAATCTGAAATTGCGTTCACTTTTTTACGTCCGGCGTTGGTGCGTATTCTTGTGACAGTCTGAAGTCTTGCGGTAGTTCTTTCAGGAGCTGACCGACCGTCCCGGCTCTCAGGGGCGTCAACTGGGGTGCGTATGGTGAGAAGATTCCCGTAGTTCATCAAGCAAGCTACCAATTAGATTCGGTCAGTCGATGCAGCGCTGACCAAGTAAGGCATTTTTTTTTGCCTTTAGAGGTTTTGGGGGGATAAGTTTGAATATCTTGATTGCTTCAGCCTCATACAAAACTACTCTGGAAGAGTCACAATCTCTTCACCTCTAATTTGCCAGTGAATATCATACACTTTTATGTAAGTAGCTATGAAAATAATCTGACAATCCATCATTTTTATGATCAATATGATACTATCAGTGCTCACTGCCAAGGGCAGGGCGCCGTATGACTATTGTATCTTAGAGCGATTGTACAGTCAACGACACATCATGCAACTCATTTGTAGTAATTCCTCCTTGCTCATAGCAAGGAGTTGTTGTCTTTTGGCAAGAACGGGATACAAAACGGAAATGGGTATCTAGGTAGGTACCCATTTCCGCTATAGGGCTATCTAGCCTGATGCTCCGTTGACTGTACTTTACACCTATCGTAGCAAGTTGCCTAAGCGGCAAGATAGTGCACATTAACGAAGGCATGAAATAAATTTAGGGACGATAGGTATGTACGTAATAAAATGCAAAAATGCTGAAAAAAAAACTTTATTAATCATTTTTTTGTTAATTCTTTTTTCTTTCATTTTTTTTCTCTCGTATTTTTTTAAAAATAACTACAATAGTTTTGTTAACCTAAGTATTATTCTTCCCATAATTAAGTCAGACCTCCCGATGTCGTCCACACAAAAATTCACAAGTCGGTAACAATTTCATACTTAACGACACAAATTGTGTACCACCATACTTCAAGAGGCATACACTAGTAGTGTCACACAGCAATGAAAGCGAGAGCTTTCATGGTACTGTTTTGACTTAGAAAATGTATAATCTGTCAGAGCTAAAAACCCAAACAAGAGTTTAAAGGTACAAGTTCAAAACGGGCGGCAGACCGCAAGCTGCAACCGCAGCGACACTAGTTGGTTTGTATAAATGTCTATGAAATGACTCCGAGTGTGGCAACACAGTCGCTTGCCGGTGTTGCTCATATAAATTCATAGAAACCAAAAAGTGTCTCTTGCAGTTCTCAGTCACGTTCTGCGGTTTGCTGTCTGTCTCGAGCCTGATCCCTTTAGACAAGTTTTTAAAATTACGCGCTGGTTTTGCGTCATAAGGGAGTTTAAATGTTATTGCATTGGATTTATATTTAAAGCCCCAAAAGAAAAATAGTATATTCAATGTTAATTAAAAAGAAACTAGCCTCTATTCACACACATTCTTGGAACCAACATCGGGATTATTATACAAATTAAAAACAAGTAAATAATGATATTATAAAAAAACAATTAATATAGATCCACTTCGCGGTAGGAAAGGATGGTGGGATAGTTTTTATATTTTTCGTTATAAAACTTCTACTATTTATATAATTTTCCGCATCTCAAGCTTATCACATTGTTTTTATTTTTTAATAACTACCTACACATGTATTACAAAAAACTAAACTATTGCTCATTGCAATTTAAGTAGAACAGAAAGTATTTAAATATTTATAAACATAAAAAAAATAAACAAGGGCGTCACAGCGTACAGTGAACGAATCTGCAACTCCATAGCATTAAATATAATGGATGACATATAATGTGTCATCTTCATCATTGTTAGGTAGAAGCTGTCAATATTACAGATCTTAGTAATGATTATAATTATTTGTTAAGTGTGCCTGTATAATCTTGTTTAATTTTCAACTTCACTGATCATCATTATTTTAATCATGCTATGAAATTAACAGATTTTCATAAATGCAGCAAAATGTTCAACGACGTTCGACAAAAGGAAATTAATCGACCATAACCTTTTTGGCACTATAATTGAATTACCTTTAATACAACAAAGTAATTTTCTTAAGTTCTTCATTCTGATAGACAAACCTACATAATTGCAAAAACAAATTACACTATTCAAGTTTGTGTTTGATTTGTGTAATTTTAAATATTTTTTACTGAATTCCATTCATCTACTTGTAACGTTTAACATTTTGTGATTTATTCACTTTTCGCAGTATTTTATTAGTAAATGTCACACCAAGCAGGTATGTTTTTACAATTTTCAATACAATCCTACCTATAATCTAAATACTTCGGCTTCGATAGTGGCTCGTTTTGTATTACTTACTTAGCAAAGCCCTATTACTAATAAATAATGTTAGAATCAGCTTTAATGTTGAACATTTATCTCGTTTCCATGAGTCTTAGAAAGATTCCGTGAATCGACATTAGAAAGTATGAGAAAATATTCACTACTAAAATTAGTCTACAAACATTAATAGTAAAAGGGATACAAACACAAAATCCTATCTAATAATTAATAATAAAAGTCATTTACAGAAATAACCTATCGTGTTATAACTATGACGAAATCTACCAAAGAAGAAACAGTAACAGTATAGGTACCTACAACTTTTTAATGCTTACTAATCCTATGCCAGAAATCGCTTAATATTATCTACTTTTTTTCTTTCTTTCGAACCTCATCATGGTAGTTTAACAAAGGTAGGCAGCCGAATTTTCAGGGTAGAACAAAATTAGTATTTTCCACATATTTAAGAAAAAAGGACGCTTTGTATGGAAACCCGGGGGTAGTACTGGAGTAGTACGACCTTTTCTCAAAAGCTTTAGTCGAATTTTCTGAAAATGTTTTAATATACCATGTATCCTAAACATCCCTTGAACATTTAGTACACCTTTGTAAACTTACCTAATAAACTCATAAATATATATTTAACTCCAAATATAACGCCACAGCATTACGTGAGATAGGTAATAAAACCTAACTACTATTATTTTCGCGCCTAGATTCGTCACCAGCAGGATATGAAGAGAACATATCAATTTATATTTAGCTCTTTCACAAAGTAGTTCTATAATAATAGATGACTACATAGATTACTACTTCTCCTTGCTTTTATCGCAATTTAAAAGAATTTAATGGCATATGATAGACAGCAGTCCGTAATCAGACGGTCTATCTAAGCATAAAAAAAAATTGCTGTTAATGCCTTCCATTTAAACTGAACTTTTATTTTGTCATTCGAATTAGAAGTTCAAAGGTGGCCCCAAACACTGAAAAACCCTGCCCAAAATAGGAACACGAAATTATCAACATTAAGAACTGGTTTTTCATAAAACCATATTTTAGGAAAAAAACTAAGCATTATAAGTTATGCTATAAGTTATCTGACTACCTAAAATCTAATTCAAATTGTTAACAGGACATTATAACAAAAGCTATGTGTTGCCATATATGCTACCACACAAAGTGGATGAAAAATTTATTAAGGGTTTATTTCAGAGTTGGGAATTAAAATACCGTTGAAACAATTATGAACACGTACAATGGTTCTGTAATGAATGAATGATGAAAAGTAATATTATTCACAAAATAATGGATGAAAAAAAACCGTAACGCTGTGGCAATGACTATACACGACGGGGCTAACAACTTGCAACGCAAGAAACATATTATAACCGCAAGCTAAGAATGTATTTACAAAATAGCCCCCTTCCAAACTCACTATCAATATCTGACGTTTCTCTCCTACTCTCCTTTTTTACGCTTCCAAATGCATTACTATTTACTGAAATAAAGACTACTGAATTAACAACGCGAAAAACCTATAATGTTGAAACTCGACATCGGTTGAACAAATTTATAAAATAAAATACGTAGTTGTTAACAAATGTTTTTAGTTCTCGGGTTTTAGTAAAATGAATATTTTAACCTCATTGAACAGATTTTAGAGCAATAATTAATTTTAACATGAGATCCTAGCTATGCTTTGTTATTCCATACGAAAACTAACCTAACGTATTTATACGAATATATTAACTCTGAATTTACAAGATTATATACAATATATTTAACGGTGCGGATCATTTAATATACTTGACGAGGATTATAGAATTAAATTTAACGTAGAAGCGATGTCTGGCTTAAATATGGGAAGAATGGGATTCCCGGCTGATTACCATATAAAATACAATAATGACTCCTTGAAAACGGTAAATTCCACACTGCCATGGTTAATAACTGAGTATAAAGTACGGAAAATGACAAAAATTACGATGGCGACATTGATTTTTTACAAAATATAACGAATCTTACTAAATCCGCCAATTCTTATCGATTATAGGCGGTGAGTTGTCTTGTTAGCAAGATCCATAACACAAAGCAAATAAGGTAGCCACTAAACACACAACATATATTTTTATTACTGCTTTGCCCTTTGGTGTTACATTTTATAAATATTGAGTAAGCTGTTTCAAGTTAAAAAATGAGACAATGTTCTTATAATTCGCAGTGTCTGTGATCAGGGGATGAACTATTTATCGCTCTACCCCTTTGAACAAACGCTCATGTTTAGTAAATTAGACGATTCACGGCAATGTGACATACTTCTTTATGTATTCAAATAGATAAATGCGTAATTTTAAGTGATAATATAGCCTGTTGGAAATTGAAAAGACATTAGAAAACATCAGTTCGCAAACGCCATTTAAATCTCTTCTTAGAAGCAGATCACGGCTTTGTCACAAGCACCTCGAAGTTACATAGCCAAGGCAGTACGGAAACGTCACATCATTCATCATCTGACACTCACATCACGACAGCTTTTAAAACATTGCTCACTTTACAGTTGCAAATGGGGCACCTTCGGGCCTTGGACCACACCTTGACTGCGCAGTTATAGCAGCAGCAGATATGGGCTACCCTGCGGTGGACAAACACTCCCGACTTGGGCTCGTTGAAGCAAATGATACAAAGGTCTTTAGAATCCGATTTGGACTCCAGAGCCTCGACGGTGACAGCCGGGTCGCTGATAGTTTTAATCAAAGGTGCGACCTCGACTTTGCTACTGCGGTTTGACTCGCAGTCGCTTTCGGAGTCTAATCTTGGTCGTTTGTACGTTCGATCGGCGGATTCGGAGCGTCGTTTAAGCTTACCTAGCCTTTTCTCGATTTCAATCGGTCCCTCCAGGTCGCAGCTCTCCTGACTGGCAAAGGTTTCCTGGCTGCTTGGTCCTTGACTGAGGATGTCCTGGCTACTCGTCCCTTGGGTAAGATTTTTGTTGCTACTAGTCCCCTGGCTATGAATGTTATGACTACTGCTCCCTTGGCTAAGAATGTTTTCACTACTACTATTTGTCCCCTGGCTAAGGATGTCTTGACTACTCATTCCCTCGCTAAGAATGTCTTGGCTACCTGTCCCCTGGCTGAAAATGTCTTGACTACTCATCCCTTGACTTAGAATGTCCGGGCTAGCCAGGTCCTGGCTATGAAGGGACTCGATCCCAGAGTCTTGAGTTGCCACCAGAGGGAGTTCTTGGGACGTCGACTCGCGTTTCGTCTTGCGTCTCGGCCTTGGGGGGAAGAAGTTCTTTCGCAGCTGGAAAGTAAAGAAAGGTCTTGTTAATTAAATTAATTCGACTAATCATCTGTGTTTACATCTAACTTATGGGTACAGGTCTTCCCTCAACTAAAGCTGGTACGAATCATACTCCAACACTGCTATAGTGCGGATTGTTAGACTACGTAAAGCTGTCAGATATTATTGAGGCGAGCTTTGACTAGAGCAGAGACTTAGTTAACTGTTAAACTTGTCACCCGAAGATCCTGGAAAAATAAATGAGTCTTTGAACTGGAGCGTGCAGCGTACCATCGGTGATAGTGTTTGATTCGCTGTCTTTACTGTGTTAAAGAGGAAGCCAAGATAATTGACCAGGATACGCCACCGAGCTCCACGGGTGTCCATTAAAGCAGCTGACAGCAATGATATTACAATAAAAAAGACGGTTATGTCAGTACTAACGCCAAGTCAAAAATTGTACCCTGGCCTACGTACCTATAATTTGACCCTGTGTACAAGATAAGGGGGATAAAGGGCCAGGTCAGTAGTACCTTTAACCGACGAGCATGTATGAAAGGACTCATGAAAGTAGAGGAGGCGCAAGGTGTGTGTCAGGACCGTCGCAAGTGGAAAGAAGTGGTCTCTGCCTACCGTTGGGAAAGAGGCGTGATGGTATGTACAGAGGCGCTCGCATCAACCTTTACATACGGGCACCTTATGCCGCTGACATAAGACCCATTTTGCAACGGTTTTGTAAAGGTTAATGTTTGCGCCTCTGTACAAGATAGCATGATTATTTACTAGAGCGAAAAGACAGATACATGTTGCGCAGTGCTGTCTTTAACTGCCAATGCTTTGTTCAGGTGGTCGAAGTCCTGATTGCGGGTGCCACTTTTTAAGCATATCTACGTCTTTTTATTACAATTTCATTGGCTGACAGTCATCACCTACAGACAGTCCCCGTACCTTGAAGCACTTGTCGCAGTATCTGTAGCGCGTGTTCTCGTTGGTGTTGCGGCAGCGCGCGCAGCTCCAGTAGGCCGGCATCTCTTGCCTCCCACTCATCCTACAGACACTCGTCGTACCTTGAAGCACTTGTCGCAGTATCTGTAGCGCGTGTTCTCGTTGGTGTTGCGGCAGCGCGCGCAGCTCCAGTAGGCCGGCATCTCTTGCCTCCCACTCATCCTACAGACACTCCCCGTACCTTGAAGCACTTGTCGCAGTATCTGTAGCGCGTGTTCTCGTTGGTGTTGCGGCAGCGCGCGCAGCTCCAGTAGGCCGGCATCTCTTGCCTCCCACTCATCCTACAGACACTCGTCGTACCTTGAAGCACTTGTCGCAGTATCTGTAGCGCGTGTTCTCGTTGGTGTTGCGGCAGCGCGCGCAGCTCCAGTAGGCCGGCATCTCTTGCCTCCCACTCATCCTACAGACACTCGTCGTACCTTGAAGCACTTGTCGCAGTATCTGTAGCGCGTGTTCTCGTTGGTGTTGCGGCAGCGCGCGCAGCTCCAGTAGGCCGGCATCTCTTGCCTCCCACTCATCCTACAGCCACTCCCCGTACCTTGAAGCACTTGTCGCAGTATCTGTAGCGCGTGTTCTCGTTGGTGTTGCGGCAGCGCGCGCAGCTCCAGTAGGCCGGCATCTCTTGCCTCCCACTCATCCTACAGACACTCGTCGTACCTTGAAGCACTTGTCGCAGTATCTGTAGCGCGTGTTCTCGTTGGTGTTGCGGCAGCGCGCGCAGCTCCAGTAGGCCGGCATCTCTTGCCTCCCACTCATCCTACAGACACTCGTCGTACCTTGAAGCACTTGTCGCAGTATCTGTAGCGCGTGTTCTCGTTGGTGTTGCGGCAGCGCGCGCAGCTCCAGTAGGCCGGCATCTCTTGCCTCCCACTCATCCTACAGACAGTCCCCGTACCTTGAAGCACTTGTCGCAGTATCTGTAGCGCGTGTTCTCGTTGGTGTTGCGGCAGCGCGCGCAGCTCCAGTAGGCCGGCATCTCTTGCCTCCCACTCATCCTACAGACACTCGTCGTACCTTGAAGCACTTGTCGCAGTATCTGTAGCGCGTGTTCTCGTTGGTGTTGCGGCAGCGCGCGCAGCTCCAGTAGGCCGGCATCTCTTGCCTCCCACTCATCCTACAGACACTCGTCGTACCTTGAAGCACTTGTCGCAGTATCTGTAGCGCGTGTTCTCGTTGGTGTTGCGGCAGCGCGCGCAGCTCCAGTAGGCCGGCATCTCTTGCCTCCCACTCATCCTACAGACACTCCCCGTACCTTGAAGCACTTGTCGCAGTATCTGTAGCGCGTGTTCTCGTTGGTGTTGCGGCAGCGCGCGCAGCTCCAGTAGGCCGGCATCTCTTGCCTCCCACTCATCCTACAGACACTCGTCGTACCTTGAAGCACTTGTCGCAGTATCTGTAGCGCGTGTTCTCGTTGGTGTTGCGGCAGCGCGCGCAGCTCCAGTAGGCCGGCATCTCTTGCCTCCCACTCATCCTACAGACAGTCCCCGTACCTTGAAGCACTTGTCGCAGTATCTGTAGCGCGTGTTCTCGTTGGTGTTGCGGCAGCGCGCGCAGCTCCAGTAGGCCGGCATCTCTTGCCTCCCACTCATCCTACAGACACTCGTCGTACCTTGAAGCACTTGTCGCAGTATCTGTAGCGCGTGTTCTCGTTGGTGTTGCGGCAGCGCGCGCAGCTCCAGTAGGCCGGCATCTCTTGCCTCCCACTCATCCTACAGACACTCGTCGTACCTTGAAGCACTTGTCGCAGTATCTGTAGCGCGTGTTCTCGTTGGTGTTGCGGCAGCGCGCGCAGCTCCAGTAGGCCGGCATCTCTTGCCTCCCACTCATCCTACAGACACTCGTCGTACCTTGAAGCACTTGTCGCAGTATCTGTAGCGCGTGTTCTCGTTGGTGTTGCGGCAGCGCGCGCAGCTCCAGTAGGCCGGCATCTCTTGCCTCCCACTCATCCTACAGACAGTCCCCGTACCTTGAAGCACTTGTCGCAGTATCTGTAGCGCGTGTTCTCGTTGGTGTTGCGGCAGCGCGCGCAGCTCCAGTAGGCCGGCATCTCTTGCCTCCCACTCATCCTACAGACACTCGTCGTACCTTGAAGCACTTGTCGCAGTATCTGTAGCGCGTGTTCTCGTTGGTGTTGCGGCAGCGCGCGCAGCTCCAGTAGGCCGGCATCTCTTGCCTCCCACTCATCCTACAGACACTCGTCGTACCTTGAAGCACTTGTCGCAGTATCTGTAGCGCGTGTTCTCGTTGGTGTTGCGGCAGCGCGCGCAGCTCCAGTAGGCCGGCATCTCTTGCCTCCCACTCATCCTACAGACACTCCCCGTACCTTGAAGCACTTGTCGCAGTATCTGTAGCGCGTGTTCTCGTTGGTGTTGCGGCAGCGCGCGCAGCTCCAGTAGGCCGGCATCTCTTGCCTCCCACTCATCCTACAGACACTCGTCGTACCTTGAAGCACTTGTCGCAGTATCTGTAGCGCGTGTTCTCGTTGGTGTTGCGGCAGCGCGCGCAGCTCCAGTAGGCCGGCATCTCTTGCTCGCTGTCCGACGCCAGCGAGCTCTCCGAATCGCCCAGCTGTGTGTCGCCGTCATCGCCGTCAACGCTGACAGTCACCACCTTTTTGGATATCAGCTCATCCTGGAATGAATAATAGACCATTAAAAAACAGAGGCGTGAAATTTTCCATAATTTATTATTGTTACCCTACATTCCACTTTATACATACATAAATAATCATATATGAATAAAAATGAGGGGTTACCCTCATTCATGAACGGTAATTAAGTGCTGCTGCATTAGTTTAGCGATTGAAGTGTTCTGCCGCGCACTTAAAAAAGTCTACATCAATTAGAATGAAAGAGGCAGAACTTCAGTATATTTATTTGAAGTAAAAGTTTTTTATTAAAGAAAGGGTCTTACAAGCTTTTTGCTATCAGATCACATTTATATTATTTTTTTAAGGCTGTTATTTAACCATTTTACTATCAGAAGAGGCATTATTAATTTCCAGCAAACAGAAACCGTCAGTTTCTTTACTTAAAAACAGCTTAAATGAATGAATCACATTTAAGTATTAGTGAAATCATATTCATAAAAAAGACCAGTTGAGTTGTATTACTAAAGAAAAAAATCAGACTGTTTACTTAATCATATACAGGGTGTCCCATAATTGTTGGTACAAAAGTTAAGAGTATTGTACTCACGTCGCTCTGCCCTGAAGTGGTCCCCTCGATCGGCACCTCCCCCTCGCTCTCCGTGACCGGCTCGTACTCCACATCCTCATCGCTCTCCAACTCTGAGTCACTCGAGTCTTGCACATAATCTACAAACACCACACGCACTTAGTAACAGCACTTTAAATACACACCCTGAATAAAAGACCAGTTTTTTTTTCTTTCATTTTTTTATTCTTTATTTCTTTTCTTTTTTCTGTAAAGTTGCTCTTGAGTTTTTTTTTATCTTGACATGTTTTAGGTTCAGTTTTCTTTCACCATTTTTCTTTACACTTTTTTGTCCAGATATTTTTCATGAGTACTTTTTACAATCTCGAACGTTTTCTTTTTTTTTACATTTTTTTTAGTGTTCCATATTTTTTTTAATCTGCCAATTTTAACCTAATTTAAAATATTTTACATGCTCCAAAGACATTTTCACAACTCAAAAATCGTGCACATTGCATAGTTATGACAAATTAAATAAACAACACATTCAAATCAGGCTGATGATATCCTATTTATAACATTTGGGACTGATTTTTCAATAGTCAAATATAAATTATCAGACCAATAAATTACAACTTGGCAGATTTTTAAATGTATGTCAATTGTAGATTTCACACAATTATATACTTCGACATCCAACATTTAAAAATCTGCCGACTTGTAGGTAAGTTATTGATAAATTTTACCTCACTTATGAAAAATCAGCCCTTATAGATAAAGAGTACAAATGGATCAACAAAATCCACAAGATCACATTATGTTATTTCTTACTAAATTCTTATTCTTATAGAAGGATATTCCAGACTGACTTCGAATGTAAAATGCGTGCAATTCAAACTTTACTGTGATATTGATGAAATCATAACATTACAACTACATTAATATATTATTTAAATTAAATCACATAGTCTTTTTAAGTACTTACATTGCAACCCGTTCAAAAAGCAGCGAAACTCACCATAATAATACTTTACAAAGAGATCCGACGGGTTGAAACAGGGCGGGACCACGTTTTACAGAATCGCAACATTAATTTAAAAAAATAACAGACCTATCTCAAATTTGAGCAAACTAAATAAATTGAGAAAAAAAAATATTTTTTCGGAATAAGTGGTGAAATATATCTGGAATTATTAACATCTTAAAAACCACATATGTTTTCAAACCCTTAAGGAACAGACGTAAAGAATTCAACAAACTAATGAGCGATTGGGCCGAAACATTCTAAGGGGGCGGACAAAACAATGAAGACAGCAGATTTTTTATGAAAGCAAATGTAACGGCCAATGTGGACGTCTTGCTCATGGCTGGATGGAACGAATTTCAGAATCCTGGCATAGACATACTCATTTTTCAAATTAGTGCATTTTTTTCCAAATGGACATATTTTGCAATTTGTTTTTTATTGTAAAACGGGGCCCCGACCCGTATAATGCCCGTAAATAAATAAAAATATTTGAATATTGATATTTACTGGGTTGCAAACGGTAGAAAAAAAACCTCTGCATACATCGATCATGCAAGAATAACCAAGTCTATTTTGAAGTACAGATGAATATTGCCATTTGCAAAAAAGTTTACATAGCAAAAAACTAAACAAAAATAACTTAAATATTCATGCATGAACGAATGTCGATTTAGAAACAACTACATTAGACACAAAAAAACTACACATTAGACAAAATAAACGAAACAAATGTCAATAACACAGGTCCTAACAAATTTTTTGAAGACATGTTTCTAAGATGAATGTGGATGATTGCTGAAATAAACTGTATGTGTCCTATTCTTTTTTCTCTCGTAGTTAGAAGAGGTTAATCTTGATGATAACTGTTGGTGGTCATCTTCAAGGCCTGCAGGCCCGTACCCTGGCCGCTCCAGATCGCCATGCCAGGGTGCGACTGACACACCTGACAACGTTACCATCAAAACGATTAGTCTTTTCATACAACATGTAGATGTAGGTCAGTGATGTGTAAAATATCCTAAATTATTTGTAGGTACAATGAGTAGTAAAATAATAAAAAAAATGTCTTCGGACATTAGTCCAAACAGCGCCGTCTAGCACCGAACTAAGCAGCTTGTAATATGGGATACTAGACGACGAATAAACATTATACTAAGTACCTACTTTTTTGTGAATAAATACAATAATATTAGATTTTCCCTGGGAATTGAACCAAAGGGCCTATCATAACACTTGTGTATAAAAAGTTCTATGTACAACTATTTTGTGGAAAATATTGTGAATCATGGAAAAATATTATATGCAATTCGAGAGCTAAAAAAATATGTTCATATCTATGCATGCATGAAAATATTTAAGACAGCTAATATTATTTAAATAGGTACACAAAATTGGCTATAAATGTATATAAGTCGAGGAAAGAAACCACAATTTTAATGACAAATTCTTAGAATCTTACCAATACCTAAGGTGTAAAATGAAACTTGTCAACAACAAAAAACGTGCGATAAAAATGACGTCATTTATAAGTCTGATGGCATTCATGAACAAGTCTGCACAGGATTGGATGACTAAAGTGATGGGATCCCGGCCGCCGGCATGAATGGGAAAAGGCCTATGGGTATTCCCCCTCGCCAGCTATTAGCTGACAACGAAAACGGGTTCTAAGAAACTATAATCTACGCGTTATTTTCAAGGTCGCATTCTTTATTACGAGTGACCATTAATTGTAAAGAAATAAAATGACTTTGTTACGATAAGTAAGGTATGTTGGGGTAAGAGCGGATCGGGGTAAGAGCGGAGAGTTCTAATAACTCGTGAACGAAAAGCAATTTCATAAAACGAGCAACATAGGCTACGACGCCATTTCGTAGTGTACCAAAATAAAGCCTGTAGTATCTATTTTACACAAAAACACGTATGGTAAAGAGCAAAATGTAAAGGTGTGTAATTTTCGCCTGATTTTGTCAAAAACGCTCTTACCCCTGGTGCTGTATCTCAGCATCCGAAAGGAGTATTGTAAATCGGATGAGTTTTTTGTGCTTGTTGCTCTCGTCTCAATTATTTTTCATACGTTATGATGATGAATAACGTACAGTTTATGTTTTACATTAGAATCCGATCTTTCCCCTATGGAGGAAGAGCGGACTACATTAATCCGCACTTTCCCTGGTTTCAAAATGTACTGAAAAAATCAGTGATACTCAAACTTTTAGCTTATCTCAAAAGTAGGTAGTACTAATTATACGGGGTGCTTATTAGACACACACTAAGTGATTGTTCCTCACCCAAGTACCATATTATTTATATTAAAGTTTATGACTTAAAAGTTGCCCTGTGACTGAGGTAGGTAACTAATTTTAGTACTTATTTTTATTTCCAAAGTTCTTCATTTAAATTTGATTAATACTAAGTAGAGATCGTCAAAAATGACTGAAACGACGCGCCTCTGCACCGCATTTACGCATACAAGAGTGCTTGCTTGCTTGTATGTGTTGATGCAGTGGAAAGGCGCGTCACTTCAGATTAGACGATCTCTACTTACTTACTTTTGTCGCGATTGAAATTTGTTACTTTGACCCTAAGACTATATTCAAGGGATCTATTTGTTACTCGAATTAGTCCCGCCGTTTGTGGACTTAAGATTCTCTTTATTTTTGTTTTGTTTTAATTTTTTCGGAAAACTACTGTAATTTAACACTTTTTTTAAGTTCATGCTTTTCGGCCCTATAAAGTTTGAGAACCAGTTTTTTGTTTTATGTCCGGAAGGGGAAACAGCGGATGTGTAAGACATTTTTTTTTATTAAAAAACGTTTTCCGGGCAACTTAAGTAATAATCAAGACTGTTGAAAAAGTAAGATTTGGAAGGGGAAAGAGCAGAATCGAATTCTTTAGGAACCGTTTGCATACACAGAATAGAATCGATTTTAGGACTAGTCCGCTCTTCCCCCGATATGGTCCGCACTTTCCCTGGTGAAATAAAACACTTCTGCTCAATTTGAACTCATTTTGATAAGAAATCACCTATTATAATGGGTTCAATTGCTTACAAACACAAAGCCGGGTATTTCTTCTATTAACTCGATATAAGTTGTAAGTCCGTTAACATAAAAGAATATTAGAAAAAAAATATTTTCCAAACTCTTTCAACAACATCAAAAAAGCATCCGCTCTTACCCCAACATACCTTATTTCATAATTCTAAGAATCAAGTTTTATCAATGATTAAATTGATAAATTAGTTAATGCGATCATAGCACCCAACGAAGCTCGGCCGGCAAGGTGTTTTTGCGACACTCGCTAGATGTTAGTCTTCAAAACTTCACAGATTAGATAATACAGCGCACTTAAAGACCGCTTCATATCTTGCGCCTGTTAGCACTATAAGCTGTTTACCTATAAATAGCATGTATACTAACGAGAACAAGATAACTGTTTTTTTTTTAATGTTATTTTAATTAAATATGAAAATGTTTAATCACAATTTACGTAATAATAATTAGCTCAGTTGACTTGTTTAATGCCTGACGTCATACCCGATTGGGTATTTAATTTATCTTAAGAAAAACATCACTTAAAATAAAATAGTTATCAAAACCTTTTTTTTGTTAAAAAAATGTCCTGGAAATTCCTTCTGATTTGTAAACATCACCTTATAATTCAAACAATATGACTTCCATGCAAGTTGACTTTCCATATTAAACGCTTTGACTTTCTTTACCAATTGCACATTGCACCTCGCCGAGCGCCGTTTGGTATGAATCGTAGTTCAAGAGACAACTGACAAGTTGGAACCAGTCTTGCATCGTAATGCGGCTGATTCACTGGCGGAACAGTGCGCACGCGCAGGCCACAGACACAGTATAAACCATTCAGTAGGCTATCTAAGGCCGCCCGCCGAGTTATTAGCCTAGCGTGCACACAGACACGCGGCACAGCCCGTCCGTACTGCCGCCTCCCTATGCCTCCCTAATTTATGCTAGCGTGTGTGTGATATCGCGACACGGCGCGCGACGCGCACGCTCACATTCAAACCGAGGGTGGCACGTTTGTATGTAGATGTTATACTGTATCGTTTATACTGTGCCACAGATGATAAAACCATCGCACTCATGACTACACGTCCGAATTTCGATGGAAACGTTCCTGAGGTTATCAATATCCAAAACCGTGATAGAGTATCAGTTTGTGCGATATTCACTCTGTATTGCAATATTAATGGTTTTATAGACATAAAAATAGAGACAAGATAAAATTTGGTGCAGCGATGATTACACATGATAAAAGGTTAAGTATAGTACTTTAAAATAACATGGGAAAATATAATACACATACTTAGTAGAATAATGTACAAATTGAAATCTGATTTTTGTAATAGTAGGTACCCAAATAAATTAATTGAATCATAAATACCTATAATACAATAAAATGTATGAAAAAGATGTTATCTAACATTACAAACAATACGATTTTATTTTATAACTAGCATTACTTACTTATTCAAAGTCAATGATTTGTAATTGTAAGTAGAAATAATCTCATTCTAAGCAAACTCTGTTTTTAATATTAAGTTCTTATGAGAATAAATATCTTTAAACCTAATGATATTATTTAAATTCATCAGGTCATTATTTTTCTTGACCAAAACATAAATAATTATGCAGCAGGTTAGAACTAAATTTATTTTTCAAATAAATTTAGCATTTGCATTATAATAAAAAAAGGGTTTTCAACTATCAAAAATTAAATATACATTTGTCACAGTTGCAAATATATAATTATTTTAATCATATGATCCCTTATACAATTATTTTGTGGTGACCATACTGACAGAAGACAATAGCTTCTGTAGTTTGTTGAAGAAGTCCACTCAAATATTATGATGTTTCATGTAAATTACATTTTTGTGCACAAAATCATCATCATGACATTGAATTAAATTGATTACCTATACTAATCACAAATGATAATAAAAGGAAGCCAGACCAGACCATGCTAATTCACTATTGACAGTACAATGAGAAAAATTGAACAAACATAAATAAATAGTACAGTACATAGCAATACACAACAATACATAAGCTAAAGACAATAGACATAACAAATTTGAACAAGTTCAGGCAGGAACAGGCAGTCACATCCATGAATGTACATACATATATGTACAGTCAACAACAAAAGTGCCTTCACACTTTTGATACTATTTTATAATGACTTTTGTAAGCAAACAACTATGGATGTGGTTGCTGTTCCTATACAGAATGGTAAAATAGTTTGAAGAAGAAAACCTATAATATACTATTGAGAAGAAGGAAAGTCTCTGGAGATATATGACCAGTAACAAGATACTAATTCTCACTGTAGATATAAATTGCCACAATCTAAACACAAACTTATTTATGAAATAGACATAGACAGCTGACAGCATCATTGGAAATTGCACTTCAATCCAATAGAAATATGATTCTTGAGCCGTGGCTTGCCTTTTGAGTCAAACAAAGCATTTGAACCCTTTTAGCATTAATTAGAGTTCAATTTCTAATGACACTGGCTGCTGTCAAAGTGTATATATTTTCTCAACAACCTGATTAGTAAAAAAAACATTAGTTTTAATCATACTGTGCACAACCTGAACTATCACACCAAAATTTGCTATTAATTGTGCAAGTTTGCAAACATACCAGTTTCTCTTCCTTGTATGCTGAAAACTGTCTCTGTTGAACAGCGTCGACTCCATGAAGATTCTGAAAAGAAACATATTTTTTAACACTGAAACACATGGTTTTAGGTACATATTCATTAAAAATAAGACCATCCCTATAGTTTGCCACTAAACTGTTACTTATACCTATTTTATATATTTATAACTTTTAGGCAACACTTTAATAATAAAAGTACTAAGTGAGTATTT
The DNA here is from genome assembly GCA_950022985.1 of Udea ferrugalis. Classification (NCBI taxonomy): domain Eukaryota; kingdom Metazoa; phylum Arthropoda; class Insecta; order Lepidoptera; family Crambidae; genus Udea; species Udea ferrugalis. The sequence continues at coordinate 17,603,605 of OX465524.1, read as the reverse complement.
TTTACCAAGTTCACATCCTGGCTAGGCAAAAAGAATTTAAAAAATCTTTCAGGTAAGTAATGCCTAAGTAGGGTCATTTCGCCGGTTTGCGTCCACTTAGTGCAGTTGCTAAGTTTGAAGGTGAAACTAAAAATGCTCTAGCACTCATTTGTATGAAAAAATGATATAATGTGTTCATTATATAGTCTATTTTAGGATTAACTTACAGTTTTGTCCGAAAAAGCTCGCGTTTTTTTTAAAAATCGATAATTATCCGAATTAGGCGTTTTACCCAGTTTGCGTCCAAAAAAGCCAGTTCGCGTCCACCCTGGACCAATTCGCGTCCACTGGCTTTATAAAGGATAATAGGGGTGATATTTTTATGAATTTGTACAGAAAAAGTTGTATTATATCAAATCCTTTATTTAAGGATAAAAATATTTCAAATCAACTTTATTTACTTTAAAAAAACGCTTGAAAAAAATTAGTACTTAAATTAGGTAAGTTGTACGTAGATAATCATTGCACCTATATACAAAAAAAAACACTGGGAATATGCCGGGTGTTCGGTCCGCCTGTTGTGTGCCATTTCACCCATTTCCCCAGGCTCTGTGTCTTCAAGTTGTCACAGCTTCCCGTCGAATCTTCGCGTTGCTTAAAGAGTCTGATAATCTGCTCCACCGTCAGCGCTAGTACTTGGGCTATGCCTAGTTTGTCCGACCCTGTGAGCTCCCATCTGGTCAGTGGGTAGGTTGGGCATTCTGCGATCAGGTGGAGACTTGTTTCTTCGCACTCCTCGCACTGCGGACACATGGGGTCCTCTTTCACGCTTATCAGGGTTAGATGTCTATTTGGTTGGGAGTGTCCCGTTTCTATCTTGATTACTAGTCGAACGTTGCTTCTAGAAAGCTTAATCAGTAACCCCTCACCTTTCGTGTCTAGTCCGTTGGTAAACTAGCTCAACTGTCGCAATCCTGCCGTGGTCTTTGATCCTTCTCTGGTTGCTGCGCTTGATTATCCCTCGATTATGTTAACCCCACCTGGGTTCTTCTCGACCCCTGCTTTGGGCCATTGATCAGCTTCTTCGTTGTCTGCCTTTCCCTCGTAGCAAGAGACCCTCGCACATCCAACTTCAGCTGTGCCAGCTAGTCTCTCTAGTAGTCTCTAGTGCTGATTTGCATCCTTTCACAATCGCTGATGTTGTCTCTGCTTGTTGAGTGCTTTCAGTGCGCCTGGCTGTCACTGTAGATCATCACTTTTGTGTCATCGTTTTGACGCTTGCCTAGCAGGCATGTCAGCGAAATCCAGAATTGCGGAGATTTTGGTTTGGCAAACGCTCGCCGGCCAGCCTGCCCGGCGTCTTTATCTTGTCATCTCCTCTGCTATCATCAAATAGTACATATTGCGCACGCTTGCAACCAAGAGCTTTGTTGATTTTCTTCTGAAGCGGTCGGTGTAGCATACTACTCCACCTGGTTCTGTTCTCCAGTCGTCTGTCTATGAATGAATAAACAGTAAGTAATCAGTTCTGTTAAGTTTTGTCTTATCGTTTTATTCTTCACTCGAATTTCATTTAACGCTTCCTTTAAATCGTCTTCTATTTATGTTCTATTTTCTTCATTCTTTCTTGGTTCTTCATTAATTAGTATGGATTACCCAATTACATTAATTAGACAAAAAAAATATAAGAAGAATGAAAGAAAGTACCGAATTTCATTTAAAAATATATTTATAAGCACGTAGTCTCAATGAAAAATGTATTGTAATAACAAACAATACATTTAAAATTATTTTCACAGGTAAGTAAATTTTATTGTATTTAAAAAAGTAGTGGACGCAATCTGGTCTATCATTATCCCCTATAGGTATACTTTGCGTCCATAGCGGACGCAAACTGGGAGTTTTATAAATTCGATGTAGTAATTCGCGTCCACCCCATTTTATTCGTCAAATACAAAAAACTTAAGCAAATTCATAGTTAATATTATTCCTTTTTTCATTATAAAAGTCTAGAAACAGCTATGTATCCTAAAATTCACATATAACAACAAAAAACTTCCCTTCGAACGCGCCACTGCACACTATTTTTTCGCTAAGAATCCGCTCTCTTGCTGAACATCCGAGACAATTTTTTTTTTTAAACGGGATTGGTTTGGCGCACGGACCTTATATCCTTATGTGCGTGTCTCTTGAACATTGAGGTATTAGCACTAATGTCTTTTTTTTCAATTCGTGTGATAGTTTACTTATTTTCGAGTATTTTCAGCAGCAGATCGGTAAAGTGGACGCGAACTGGGTGGTGGACGCAAACAGGCGAACTAACCCTACCACACCAACTTCAAAAAATTACCCTGTTCCCAGTACCAATTTATTTCTAATAATTTATTTTACACCTAATCTGCATTGCAAATATTTTTAAACTGCATTAGAATAATGCATAAAATTGGGTGTCATCCTATTATTTTGGTACCCACTTCATCTTAGCTGCTTGGTTAAATACATCTTGGTCTAGAAAAAATAAAATATAAATGAAATCTGTATTTATTTCTTAATTTCTGTTTTTCTAAAACACAGGTCCATTGGACCTTTTTTAGGATGGACACTTTTGGTACGAGGATGCCCTATCTTCCTCTCTTTGGTCTATATCAATGGGGAAACATGAGATTTTAAATAAAACAACTTTCCCTATGTAATGCTCCTCGTCAATCACATACTTAAATCAAATTAATTTTATCATGAAAAACGTAGAAACGGACTGGGTAAGATTTTTTACCGCGAGTGTACTACGATGGCGGATAAAAAAACCGAAATTAACAGCTTTGAAACAGGACTTGCACAGCTTGGCCTGACCTTGAATTGCCTACGCGCGCTCCAGCGTACGCGCCTCAAGAACCTTCGACGACATAAACACCTATCTACCTACCTTAGTTATCTGCACAGTACCAGACACAGTTCATGAATAACATTCCACTCGAGACTTAAAAGACATCATGACAAATACCAAACTACAATTTACATACCTGGGAGAAACGACGCTGTTGTGTTCATAATAATAATATCTCATCAAAAGATAATGCCTAGGTAGATACTACTTGACAAACCAAAACAAATCTCAATTTCGTGAATTCTTGCTCACAATTCCCTCAGTTTTAGCCCCAATTTCCTCCCTTGTTTGACTTCACTTCTCACATCACCTACACCTAACCATAACCAACCAAACACACATTTATTTTATAGATAGCTTGTGATATTTTTAGGGATCAACCAATCATGGCTTGCTTTTATTGAAAAATAAGTGTGTTGCACTAATCCGGTTAAACGTCAATGTATATTTTGACCAATCAGGGGATACGTTCAGGCGACACACGCCAGCGTGGAAACAAAATGCCGCCCGTTGGAATTTTGACGTATGTAATGTTGCCCTCGTAGGAATTAAATAGCTTCTACAAATTACTACTAAAGCTATTTCTGAATGTAGAAAAATGTTATGCATTTTGAAATATTTTAACCCCCTTAATATAATTTAAGCCCCTTTAAAACTGTCCTTAGCTCCCGAAAAAAAGTAGATCTGCATGTGGTCTTATTTTTGTAGAATTGCTAGCCCATCCTGATATTTATTTTCTACATTATAGTTTACTAGAGACTAACTGATAAACATTGAACAAGAAATGGAAAGAAATAAAATTCAGTCAACCCATATTTTAATACATTAAAAAAATGTTAGAAGATAAACAAACATATGAAAAAACTACCAGGACATCCCACTACTGGGCACAGCACAGGCCTCACCTCAACTAAGAGATGGGTGGGTATCAGAATCGTGGTGAGGTGGTATACATTATAATTATTTGAAAAGAGACATCTCCAACTGGCACGTGCACAAACATTTACACAATCCTGGGGAACGTCCCTTACACCACGCTACCATGAACTAAGTTGACTGAGACTTATTTTCCATGTTACCTATTTTATGTTCACCAAAAAAAAGAATTAAAAGTAAAGTAAAGTAAAAGTAAAAATAGTATTTATTCATGTAAACTTATTAAAAAGCACTTATGACAAGTCACAACATAAAAATTAAAAAGTAATAATGTGATTCTACCACCGGTTCGGAGGTGTTGATTCTACCGAGAAGAAACCGGCAAGAAACTCGGTAGTTACTCTTTTTTAATCTTGTTTGTTTACAATAATTGCGATAACAGAGTAACAACAGTAAAGTCAAAATACATGATGTGCAGAGGAGCAGACTATTTCTGAGATGACCACAAATCCTTGTTGTTCAAGTAATCTTTTACATTGTAATAACCTCGTTTCATTAAAGTTTCTTTAATTTGCGATTTAAACTTGTGAAGGGGTAGTTCAACAAGACTTTGAGGTACTTTATTAAAGAATTTTACACATTGACCCACAAATGATTTTCCTACTTTATGAAGTCCAAAATTAGGATTTACAAGTTTGTTCTTGTTTCTTGTATTGAATTTATGACTATCACAATTCTTCTTGAAAAGGTGCAAATTTTTGCGTACGTACATTATGTTGTCATAAATGTATTGAGAGTGTACAGTTAATATATTTATCTCCTTAAATACTTCTCGGAGCGAGTCGCGTGGTCTAAGAACGTATATGGAGCGAACGGCTCTTTTTTGAAGTACAAAAATAGTATTTATGTCCGCCGCTGACCCCCACAACATTAGTCCATACGACATTACACTATGAAAATAGCTGAAATAAACTAATCTAGCTGTTTTAACATCAGTCAACAGTCTTATTTTTCTTACTGCATAAGCAGCCGAACTAAATCTTCCTGCCAGGGACGTAATATGCGGACCCCACTGTAATTGGGAATCTAAAGTGACTCCTAAGAATACAGTGGAATTCGCAATTTCTAGTGGTTCATCGTTCATATTTACAACAATTTCAGCCTGTTTAACATTGGGCATGGAAAATTTGATGCAATGTTTTCTTGGCATTGAGTAATAAATTATTACTAGTGAACCAACGCACTACTTTTGAAAGAGTATTATTTACGTCGTCAAATGCGTTTGTACCTCTGCCGACTTTAAATATCAACGAGGTGTCATCAGCAAATAATACAATCTCACATACTCCTTTTACACAGAAAGGAAGGTCATTTACATAAATTAAGAAAAGCAGGGGTCCTAATATTGATCCCTGGGGCACTCCCATACGTATGGTGGCACCGGAAGAGTTCGTGCCGTTGACACTCACTTTTTGAATCCTCTCTGTGAGATAGGATTTTATCAGGCTGAGTGACATGTTTGACACACCGTAATGTCTCAGCTTAATCAGTAGGATCTCATGGTCTACGCAATCGAAAGCTTTAGATAAATCACAAAAAACTCCTATTGCATCTAGCTTGCCTTCCCACGCATCGAATATATGTTTCATTAGTGCAACTCCTGCATCAGTTGTGCTTCTATTCTTAGTAAATCCAAATTGCTTTTCATGTAATAGCTTATTTAAAGAGAAATGAGAGAGTAACTGATTCATAATAATTTTTTCAAAAATTTTACCTAATGCTGGTAGTATCGAAATAGGTCTATAGTTAGATGGGTCACTTTTTTCACCTGATTTTAAAAGAGGTATAACTTTACTTAATTTCATTAAATTAGGAAATTGACCTTGGTCTACACAGTTGTTAAAAATTGAAGCTAAATTAGGTGCGATCAGATCTATGATCAAATCAAATCTTATTGTGAAACCTTAGTCAGAATTAGTTTTGAAATGAGGCCACAACAGGCCTGCAAAGTTGGGTGGGCAATTTGATTTGAAGTATTTAATTTTTGTATCTTGTGACGCATATTATTGAATGCCCCTTGTGAACAATTTTGTGAAGAGACCCTTTTCATGATCGAAATATTCATTATGGCTTTCGGACAAAGTTTTTACGTGTTCCTTACAAACCAGCAGCTTTGACGTCAAAACTGCAGTCCCGTTTGAATGAAGCGACTTTGGGCGAGTCCAAAAACGTACATTTCATATTTCGATGTCTCGGGTAGCATGGATACTATCGAAGTAATTCTTAATGATATAGTGGACTAGAAATCTTGGGTATAAAATAAAAAAATCGGCCGAAGTCTTAGTGGTACTTAATGGCCCGAAAAGTAACCATCGGTGCAGGATGATGCGTAATTTATTTATTGTATTAAATATATTATATACCAATTACAACAATAAAAAAAAGGGATGTAACATTACAAGACAAATGCAAGCCCCTTATGGTTTACACATTTACACATTAGTAAATTTTTAAAAGTTGAGTTGTAATGATGCTGCAACCGAACCTCAGAAGCTCATGATTACTTATTCCTTTCAAAACATTGATAAATTTGGCTTGGCACAAAATTTATCGTGTTTACAACTTTGCTGGGCCCATGCAAAATCTTCGAAAACATAAAGTGAGGTGGCTTGGTTGGTGAAAAAAACAAAATTAGTTTTTAACCCTTTAACCGCCGCAGTCGCAGGGTTAGCCTTTGCCCTTATTAATGTTACTTAACATTGACAACCAAAAACTTCAGTTCCAAATAGGCTCATTTTATTTTTATAGTTATTACACAAAAACACAATTGGAAAAGACAATATTTAATTGAATGTAATATTTTTCACGTGTACCATGCCATGAATTAAGTAAAAACTACTAAAAGTGCAGAAAAAAATAATATGGCAAGGCTGGCTCTGCCATTGAACGACAGTTTCCTTTTCCTTGTGGCATGGTGTCGGCATAAGGTGAGTTTGTTAATTTTGTGCAATATTTTACGTTTTACTGCGCAATTGTCTGTAAATGTTTAGATCATTCTCTTGCGTAACATTTGAAACTGCGTGAGCTGTGTTTTTCAAGTTTAATTGCTGTGAAATCAAACATTTTCGTGAAGTTTGTCACAATCACACGTGGATATCCCTGTAATTCATTTTGATGAAGATAATCTCTGGTTGATCAATAATAATTAACCGAAATTGCAATAGTGGTGCATAAGGAGTGCTGAATATATAAATTTAAAGCTGAAAGGTGAGCACATGCACCAAACTTGAGTGTCGCGAGAGGTTATAATAAGAGGTTCATCAGTGAGATTATTGATAAGGTGGTAATTTTGTTGTAGTTGCCGAATAAGCAACCACAATGCCGCAGAACGAATACATTGAGCGTCACCAAAAGCTTTACGGTAGGAGACTTGACTATGAAGAGCGCAAACGGAAGAAGGAGGCGCGTGAGCCTCACAAGAGGGCCGAGAAGGCTCGCAAGCTGCGCGGCATCAAGGCTAAGCTCTTCAACAAGGAGCGGCGCAATGAGAAGATTCAGATGAAGAAGAAAATCAAAGCACATGAGGAGAGAAATGTCAAACAAAACACTGAGAAGGTATCTGAAGGTGCCCTGCCAGTGTACCTCCTCGACAGAGATGTCCAATCCCGGGCTAAGGTATTGTCCAACATGATCAAGCAGAAAAGGAAAGAAAAAGCTGGAAAATGGGACGTGCCCATACCAAAAGTGAAGGCACAAGCTGACGCTGAAGTGTTCAAAGTGTTGAAGTCTGGTAAAACCAAGAGAAAAGGATGGAAACGTATGGTGACCAAAGTAACCTTTGTTGGTGAGAATTTCACAAGAAAACCTCCTAAGTTCGAGAGGTTTATCAGACCGATGGCCCTAAGATTCAAGAAAGCTCATGTCACACATCCAGAGTTGAAGGCTACATTCAGTTTACCAATTATTGGAGTGAAAAAGAACCCTAGTTCCCAAATGTACACAAGTCTGGGAGTGATAACAAAGGGTACTGTAATTGAAGTGAACATTTCCGAGCTGGGTCTGGTGACGCAGGCTGGTAAAGTGGTGTGGGGAAAATATGCACAAGTCACGAACAACCCGGAGAATGATGGATGCATCAATGCTGTACTTCTTGTTTAAGATTTTTTTTAATAAGATTTGTGACACCCTGCTTCAATAAACTTACTGTGAAGCTTTTATACTGTTTTATTTGTTTATTCCACTCATGAATTGGCGACCCGGTAGGAACGCTGGTAGAGGTGTCGAGGGTTGCACGTTTGATTCTCGCACCAGTGTACCAGTATGAATGTCAGTAGGATATTATGATAGTAAATTAGTTTCCTTACTATTAAATTATTTATAAATACTTCAATGGCATGTATCCATTTTTTATACTTATTTACTACCTACTTAGTTGTCGTTTTTAGCAAGTACCTACGATTGATGACAATTCCACTCGAAAATGTTTGCATTGCCTACTTGTGTTTTGGTCCTTAGTGAAAAATAAAAATAAACTCACCAAAGACACATAGGGCCATTTCGAAACAATCCAAGAATAAATTCACAACAGAGCACTAAGTACCACTTTTCTTTCACCACAAAACACTTCCTCAATTATTTATAATCAAAGTTCAAAATTGTTTCTGTAAATAATTTTGAAGTTGTTAAGACTACAAGAAGGCTATTCAAAGACTGATGTGCTTGCGATAAGTTTGCTGCATTTTGTAGCCATCATGTTAGTCACACGGGTTACCCCTATTTCTGAACAGGACAGGACTGAACGTGTGCGGCACTAGCCCATTGTTTGCAAGACTTGACTATTAGTAAATATAGTATTTGATAAGTAGCACTTATCTAATGGAATTCTGATAGAATTCACGTTGAATAGGTTATGGGTACAGTGGGCCACGGGTTAAGTGTAACATTCGAAAATAGTAAAGCAGTTTAAAAATAACTTTCAGTAGGTACACGTGTCTCAGTAGGTAGAGATACATTAACATAAGGTGTTAGGAACTGCCCAAGCATCAGGTTGGCGGGCACTGTTTACAATTTTACAATTTTGACAGTTTTATATTTTTGCTAATGTAGGTACAATAACAAGTAAAGGAATGGTTAAGAATAGAAAGATCTATCTTTGAGGTGCGGTCTTTCTCAAATATTCAAGATATAGGTATTTGAGCATTCCGTTTAGATCAATGAATGTTCTTTAGAGATGATATTTTGTACATCATTCTAGGGGTCTGCCTACCCGGTCAAACGACAGTCGGCAACCGTAGAACTGTCTGTCGATTTTCACTTATGTAGTTCATTTCACATCTCCATGCAGCACGCTCACTTCCATCATCAATAGTCTATGCGCTTCACCTTGAATTCTCCCTCATTTATGACAATATTTTCACTCACACGATCATAGTCACGAAATAATTGAGTTTTACAGAATGTGAAGTGAAGTGTGCATCTGAAAAGGTAAATTAGAGTTTCCTTGCCTGTTATCCTCTAATAATAGTCTTTTAACTGACTAATTCTAATGGTGAGATTATAATTTGTTCCCAGGTACACCAAGATGCAGATCTTCGTGAAAACCCTCACGGGTAAGACCATCACCCTCGAGGTCGAACCCTCGGACACTATCGAGAATGTGAAAGCCAAGATTCAAGACAAGGAGGGAATCCCCCCAGACCAGCAGAGGTACCGTATGCTTTGAATTACGACGCCCCAAGTTGAGCTAATTAAAGCCCGTTTTTATGGGATTCTGGACAACGAATAAACATAGTTGAATACCTGTTCTTTTGTAAATACATACTTAATATACACAGGTACAGTCAACAGCACATCAGGTTACCCCATTTCCGTTTTTTCTCTCGCTCTTGCCAAATGACATTTGTTCGCGATAGAGCAAGGGAGGACTGACCGGAAATGGGTAGTGTGATGTGCCGGCCACCGTACATCCAGACCAATACAAAGAGACATGTTCATGTATAGACAACGTATAAACATAGTTAAATACTTGTTCTTTTGTAAATACATACTTAGTATACATAGATACATCCAGACCAATACAAAGAGACATGTTCATGCACACAAATGTTTGTACTGTGTGGGGTACTGTGTAACTTTGGCATAGCAGCCGACTTCTCACAAATATGTACTATTGAATAAAAAGGCACATCACTCATTACATCAATATACTTGTTCCTAGATTGATCTTCGCTGGCAAGCAGCTGGAGGACGGTCGCACCCTCTCAGACTACAACATCCAGAAGGAGTCCACGCTCCACCTGGTGCTGCGCCTGAGGGGAGGCGCCAAGAAGCGCAAGAAGAAGAATTACTCCACTCCCAAGAAGATCAAGCACAAGAAGAAGAAGGTCAAACTAGCAGTGCTCAGATTCTACAAGGTGAGGCTGTTCACTCTTCAATAATCTTCCTTTTAGGGATGTCGGAAATGCAATAAAGTATCGATTTATATTGGATCGATACTTTTGAATATATCAATATCGATATTGTTATTTTTATTTAAAAATATCGATATATCGGTGTGATAGGAAAAAAAAATTATTTGGCCTAATCTACTTCAATCATCTTACATTACTAGATAAATACTAATCAATAGACATCATTTTTATTTTTTTTAAATCAAGGACAACAATAAAAAATATTAATTATCTAGTAACTGATTGACAGAGTTGCCAACTTAAAAGCCAACTTAAGTACCAAATTAAAACGCAGTAAATCGAGTCGACCAAAGACAAAAAAAAATTTAATTTGTTAAAAAATGTTAGTATAAAAAGAGTATTATTTTTTAGGATTTTTTAATTATAAAAAATATCGAAATTTATACCTTTACAATTCTTGTAATTTTATATCGATACCTCGATACATCGAAACATTAAATATCGCTCAAAAATATCGATACATTGAAAAAATAATATCGATATATTATTTTATCGACTAGGCAACAATGACGCGCAACGCGTGATGCTCAACATTCACGGCGACGTTGCACTACGTGTAGCTTGTATCCTGCTCATTTGGGAATCCTACGCCCCATGGCTTTGGCTCTAGAAAAAGCAGGTATATTATAACTGTGAAGCGCCCGTGTTGAAGCAGTCACGTTTGATGCTATACAACCCCGTACGTTTCTCACATTTTACTTAAATCTCTAGACTCGTGATAATTGTCCCTAGATTATTAATATTACTAAATTTAAATTAAATTAAATTGTCTTTCATTTTTTTTTCCATGGAGCCCTTGTAGGAGACCTATTAGCTGAAAAAACAATGAACAAGGTCCCTAAAAATAAACAGGCACGCAAATTATTGCGTAATACCATTTGATGAAAACGCTTCTTATTAATCCGTTCTGTTTGAGTCTTTTTCTTTTTAATAGCCTTTGATTCTGTGTACTATACTGATAAGACGCGTTTGCTTGTGCGATATATTCGTAAAATTCTTCCTTAAGCATTTGCATTGTAGCTTGAATAGGAAGCCTTTGCAATATTTGTTATTCGTTGTGTAAACTTGTCTACACAAAATGCAGCGCGTTTCCCCGAAGCTTCGCCAAAAGCGCTTCGTCAGCGGCTGACTTGTCAGGACTTGTTTCCCCAAGTCCATCTGTTGCATCGCGTCTAACGTGGGTTCAACGGTCGTTCACGTGACTCAAGCGTTAGGACATGTTTCTGCAGGAATGTTGGTTCTAATTACTTTAATCTTCGGTATGTTAGCATCGCGTGCTGTTTTTGTTGATAGCGATGACGACATTTTAAAGCTATGTCAAAGTATCTGTTCTCCAAAAACAAGTCTTCCATTTGGCAAATAAGTGACAAGGCCGGTTCTTCAGTCTGCCATCTATCAATAGAAATCAGACAACAGCTAGCTTAGTAGTAGGTCTTCCCGAACCTACCTTTAAAATTAGCAAATATTCTTACGAATTAGTTAAAAAGGTGAAACTGATAAAATTTCCATTCCAAATTTCCGTGGCTAGTTTTGTGAAAACTCAGTTATCGCTATAAATACGATATCTTAAAACTGTGTATTTACGGTTTTTTGTTGGTACATAGCAGACTTGAGTAGTCCAATTAGGTTTCATAACATTTTTTTTTCTAAGAAAGACACAATCGCGCATTAAGTATGTTATCTGCGAATAAATGACTACTACTCGTAATCTGAATAAATTTTACATTAGTATTTGTCAGGTTTTGATTCAGACTAAATAATTCTAAATATTTCATCAGATTTCCATATTTTGTTCTAGTTTTGTCTTATTCATCAAATCTGTAAATTGTCACCAGGTGGACGAGAACGGCAAGATCCACAGGCTGCGACGAGAGTGCACCGGCGAGCAATGCGGCGCGGGAGTGTTCATGGCCGTCATGGAGGACCGGCACTACTGCGGCAAGTGCCACAGCACCATGGTCTTCAAGGACGACGACAAATAGACCCTCCGGGACCCTAGCTTAAGACTTACCCTAAGCGCTCAGACTGCTGTGTATGACGGATTTTGCAAATAAATCTTGACACAGTGTCGGAGTATTTTCGTTGGTTTTCTTTTTAGTACAAACAAAACAACCCTGGATTGGAATGGTAAGTGACATTCTAACTTGAGTTTGTTTTGAATGCGTTCCTTTTCATACCAAATTAAGTAGTTTATGGCCTACCTTCCACGCGTGAAATATGTTTATAATGGGTTCAGCTTTCGCCCTAGATTCGCCTCAGGACCGCACTGTTCTAATACACCAAAAAACTTCGTAAAATTTTGTAGCCAATTCGAAGAGTAGTCACCGAAATAATCTGGTACGTATCCCGCCTAACACGTAGACCAAGGTTATTCTTCTTGGTATCAAAGAAAAATACAGCATTGTGAATGCTAAATTACAGAAAATAATAAAAATGTGGTCATACATTTAACATAATCCAGCATTAAGTGAATATTTACAGCCTTTCTTTTACAGGAAAAATGAAATAGAATCATGATGTCTTTGGACATAAAGCTGATCAAAATTGCTGCTTTCAGTAAGAAATGATTTGCCTGTGTCAGGAGAAGGCTGAAAATATGAACAAAATGCTAAATACAATACACCGTAGTTAAGTAACCATATTTAGATTTTTCATTCTGGGTCATGAACACGAGAAGTCTGTGTTCAGCAGTGGAAGGCTTATTGGCAGCCAGGTAACAATAGGCCCTTTTTTCACCAACTTGGCCTTCAACACATTTTTCAGAACGTAATTTTAAATTACGGCACTTTATGATGGTTTACTTTATGATATGAAGCTCGTTTAGTTGACTAGTTTGCTACTGTTATTATCAGTTTGAATCAGTAATCCTTGTGGTCTATCTTGGTTGGCCATGAGGAAGCAATTATTTACATTAAGTGTAAGTATAGTAACAGGTCCAAGTGATTCCTGATTGCATAATTGAAGATCGCAGAGGCAGACGCCGCAGTTGGTAAGTTTTTTATTACTTGACAAAGGTTTGGGAGTAATTTGAATAAAAGTAGTTAAAACTAATGATTGTTTCATTATTTTACTCCTGACTGGTCCCTTCATTCTGTAGTTAGATGTACAAGATAGTCTGAACACAGTAGTGTATTTAGTTTCGTACGTAGAAAAGGGTGAGGTGTTATTGGACTCGTTACGTATCAATTTGCAAAGTCGCCATCAGATACATTGTAGCAAACTAGGTGACCAAATTCTGTTTCAATATATCTGACGGCGACTGTAACAAACATTTGACTAATAATAAATAATCTCGAAAGGAATTAAAACAACAAACAAACAACCAATGATTCATTAAAATATTTATTCAATACTGTGAAATATAATTGTCTAACTTAACAAGACATTCTTACTGAGTTAATTTGTGCACCAGTCAGATGCTGCGCGTGGAGGCAACTCAAATGCACTTCTAAAAGCTACTAGGAATCGGTCTGTGCTGAAAGAAATACCTGATCCACACAGTAAACACTACCGCCTCAGGGGCCTCGTTACAATATCAGAGTAGTTAATTTTTATGGCCTTAAATTTCTTATTTCCTAAAACAACTACAACTACTTCGCAATGAATTGTGGCTGTTTTTTCTTCGAAAAATACTCCATAATGCTCAGCTGGAGATAGTTTGTAACGAGGCCCCAGATCGATATGCTGTCTTGGAATGAACTGTTTTTACAATTAATTGCGTATAATTAATTAAGAAATTACAGTTATTGGCCGCTTCATGGTCGTCACAAAGATAGCCAGGTAGTTTAGGAATGTAGCTGCGTTTCTAGAGTTGAATATTATCGTGCGGTCTGATTACTTTGACTTTCAATTATTAACATACGTATAAATCGCACGTTTTGTGCAGCTAAACGCCTATGAGCCATTGTTACTAAAATGAGCTCTACTATAGCAGACAAAGTCCAGCAGTGGACCAACATAGGCTGATGATGATGATAGCAGGAATAAATGTAGGTAGGTATGCACGGAATATTCGCTGATTAGTTCATCATCACAGAAGATGATGACTATGTAAGTAGCCGTCAAAAATTGGTTACTTCAGTGCACCTGGCCAAATTTGCACTACTCTTACACGCTTTGAAGTTTTTACAATAGGCAATTGACATTTTAAATACACAAAAAAACATTTAACCTAGAGCACCAGGAAATTATAATAGTTTATGCAACTGTCAAATTAAAGACATTAAAACTCAAGTGTGTTTTGTAATGGCGGTGGACTCGTTAACACCTTGGCTGCTGGCTTGATTTTTTTTTTCAATCTCTATGCGGCACGAACGCGCTCTGCGTGTGGGTCCGCACGGGCGGCTCGGCTTCTCTGGGACCGAGCCCAGAGTGCGGAGGCGCACGCCAAGCGTGGCGTACGTGTCTTGTACGGCTTCTCGAAGGCGTACGTGTTGTACGCAACATAGTTATGATTAAAATGTGTGAATTAAGGGGTCAGGCTTCTCCCTTATCAAAATTTTGATAGATATTGTAGAACTTAAATGAAAACAACACAAGTACTGACTGTCTATTGTTATAATAGGTCTATGATATTTGATAGTAAAAGCCAAGATTTCTATGTCAATGTTAATGAATGTAAGAACGATAAAATGCAGACATGCAGTCACAACTTCAAACTATCAAGTTCCGGATGTTTTACTAGTCTCCATTTGTTTTCACTAATGGAATAATAGTACCTCAGTAATTTTGTTTTGTCTATTCAAGACACCTGCAAAATACACCGCGGCATTTTCTTTGGTTTTTTTCTGAGATGATTTTTAAAGATAAGATTCATTTGTTTGCAAAAACATGTGTTGGCCATTATTACAATGACTGAATGTTTTCTAAGGGAGACCGTTTTTTATTAGTAAAACACCGAAAGTCGCCTCCTGGTACCTACCTATTGTTCTTCCAATGCTCGTGAATCTATTGTATGTCATTTTCGCGGCATGTTCTTTAGTTTTTTTCTGGTTATATTTTTAAACTTTAAAGATTTTTCATAGGTTTCATATTTTAAAGATTCATTTATTTGCAAAAACGTGTGTTTGTAATTATTACAATAACTCTAAACGTTTGCCTCGGGGAACCTTCCTGCTTAACGTTTTATGATGAGTGAAACATCGAAATTCGCTAGTTTGTTCCTATTGTTCTTCCAATGCTCGTAAATCTTCTGTTTTTCATTTTGTTAGGGACTTGTTTCTTTTAATAAACAAGGTAGGCATAAAACATTTCTTTCTAATACTACCTATGTATAAATGAATCATGTTTGTGTAAGTTCTAACAGGAACTTCTCTCAGCAGTCGAATAAAATAATTCCTATTAGAATTATATCAGATTCCCAACATTTAATTCATTTTATCTAGGTTCAACCATAAACCTATGTAGATACACTAAAAATACGATAAAAAATAAAAATACGACATTAAAATCGCTGCACACATCGTATGTGTAAACCCGCACTGTCGAGACGCCGCCAAAAACACGCCGCGCGCTGAAACCAGCACTCGTGGCGCGCCGCTTAATACGCGCCGAGCGTGAGGAGCCGCAATGGAGGAAAGGCAAATTTTACCCACGCTTGGCGCGTAAACCAGCAGTGAACTAGCAGTATCAAAATACACGCAAGGCGCGATTTCAGCAGCCAAGGTGTTAAGGACCTTGTAAAGTTTAAATTCGTCAAATTTTGCATTTTCTACGACAGCAACGTGCCTCTCGAGTTATTGCCGCTAGTTCCATCATTTTTTCCCATGACGACCACTAGTTCAGTGCTGATTATTCTTATAAAAATAATCTAGGTGTTTTGACACTGGTTCCTTCGGAACAAAAGGATGAAACTAGATTCATTACAGGCTTCTGTCTATTTTCTACCCAATTTGGGATAACGATTATGCTACAAGTTTGAAAAGAGCCCATCAACACGAGGGTTTTAATATCTACTTAAGTGCAGTTGCACGCACAGCCTACATCAATATCGCGAACCCTCTTAGATGAATAAGAATACGATAATAGCATGCCAAAATTACTCCGATTAATCGGAAAACACGAAACACAAGAGTGAATAATCATAGATTAGAGACATGTTTTAACCTAAGTTACTAACGCCATTTTTGAATAAGTACCTTCGTATGTATCAACATAATCTCCAGTCTTTAATCATTCATTATATAGTTTTTTGACTTGCCGCCAGCGAGCTGCAACTTGCTTTCGAAAAAAATGAACACCTTTAATGTTTTAATCTTAATAGTGAAGAGGTTTCACGATAGCAGTGCAGATACACTAATTTACACAATTAAGAGATCGTTACACCTAAAACAACTGAAAAATTCACACTACACATTCGGCATACGTATAACTAATTTTGTAATAGGTAGAATTATTTTTATTATAAACATTTAAGACGCCTGCGCTGCGTTACATAACGTTTGATAATCTATTCCGCAACTGTCATTATAATAATATCTATTGGACACGTCCAGTCAATGGCAAACTACTGGAAATGCAACGAATTCGTATGTACTAATTCGTTCTTACAGTTAAAACTATTGGTTTAACTTGCACTTTTTTATAAATTGGTGTAATATTAAATTACGAACCGTTCGCGAAAGGAAGGCGTAACAAGACGAGTGGTTTTTTGTTGCCAAAAATTCATACTTTTATTGTCATTGAGAACTGAGAAATGTCAAGTAGGTGTTATTACTACTGTTTTTGCGGTTACAATACAATGATAACAATAAAAAAAATATTTTTATTTAATTTCTTCTTGTTATCTGCCGCGGTATTCAAATGTACACGACGTTGTGTAACGCATTTCCTTTCCCGACGGCACGTCTTATATAAATATAATTTCAATAAAATATTAGCTACAGCCCTGTTACAATAATTTGAATTTCAATGGCCCGCATTGGAACAGTCTACAACAGCTAGAACAATTCAAACAGGAATTACATCTAGATAATTAGTCTAGTAAATAAGATTCACTCTGGTACTAGTACGCTTACTTAACATGTAACCTGATTATTACGTTTGGCGATCACCTAAAGACATAACTTAATTATGTTATCTTACCTAAAAATATTCGTATAATTTATTTTGTCGGTTTTTATAAATTGATGAAAAACCGTATCTTCTAAATTTTTTGGTAGAGCTGTTAAAAAAGAATTTGGCAATACCTAAATCATGTAACGATAAAATGAGCTGACACCAGGGAGAAAAATCATACAATGATTTCAGTGAATATTATACTATACAAATAAATAAATACATTAGGATACACACTAAAATTTCACTACTACACACAGTAAATTTAATACAAAGTAAGTACAACATAATAAATTAAATAATAATAATAATATTGTGATTTTTTGCATGATTGAATTCGTAGTTTTATAAATATTCTTATTTTCTTTATTTCTTACAAGCTTATGTTAGAATGGCAGTATTCTTTCAAATCGCCATAATTAAAAAATAAAAAGGATATAACGCCTCGCGTCTTTACGTCATAAAAGTAATTCACTAGAGGAATATTTAAAATTAATGTATCTAAATTTATCACAGTGGGGATCTGCGAGGTTTTCAAAGGGAAAGAACGATGTTTCTTTACGATATTAAAATAATTTATCAAATTGAACGCGCATTTTTAACATTGCCTCGAAGTTACTAAATCCTTCAGTTCATAGCCTGTTAGTAAAACATTATCTTTGGTAAGTTTTGCCGCAGAAGAATTAGCAACCCCATATTACCGAACTACCGGAAGAATTGAATCAATGAAAACCTCTGACAGATTTACATACATAAATATCATTAGATTATTACAAACGCACTCGGATAACTATAGTTATTTTACAGGACTATACAAAAACGGCACACACATGGTCATTAACTTACTTATTTTAAAATAATTCACCGCAAATGCATAATATTATTATCTTAAAAATACCGTGTGCTTAGAAACAATGAAATACTTTAGAAAATTTAGAAAGTAGGAACTCACAATGGCTGGAATTTAAATATTACCACTAGAGATGATTGTAAGCTTAGAAAATGAGGTGGTGTAGTCCCTAAAACGTACAAAAAATGTTAAAATAAAAATAATCTTATCCAACGAAACTTGTCTTTGCTATCCGAGTGCGTTCCTTGCTGCACGCGCTTTCAAGGATTTGTTCACACCAGCCAGTCAAGTGTGAACTGCCTCCAAACATTTAATACTAACGAAACTGTAAACAGTAGATCCTCAAATAAAATCTTCTAAATAGTAGAAATAACTATTTAAATTAAGTTAAGTACCCGCTTACAAAGTATTAAAATCATGCACATACTTGTTCCAACATCAAAAGCCAAGTTTCTTCTAGGTTAGAACGTGCTTAAATAATATGCTCCACGTCAGGGGGCCTAATTCAATGCAAAACTTAAGAAAGTACGTAAACAGAGCAGATAAAAAGAACGAATAAGTCCAGAAAGAACATGAAAGTCTAAGTTTGCGAAAATTGTTTTTTTTTAAATACTGACAATTCGAACTATACTTCACAAGTACTAGTAGTAAAGAAATACACTATAACGTGCCCCCTAGCTTGTAACGTGCTTCAAAACAACGAGGATGATACTGGTAGTTCTGTCTGGCAGCATTTCAATCGCACTTTCAGGTATCTGACATCAAAGGCTTATCATGGCTAGCACGGGACCTAAATGCTTTGGAAATGCGAGGCGATAGACGATATTGCTTACAGTTTCGTTCGTACTGCGTACCATAGAGTTGAGCAGACAGTAGAGGCCTCGCTCACAGCTCGTCTTTGTCGTCGGGGGCCTTCGCAGCCTGCGCTGCATCCAGAGAGGGCTTGATGGTCTCCAGAAGCTTTATGAGGGCTTGCTCCGTCTGCAACACCAGGTGGATTTTGTAACAGATGCTATTATGGTTTCTTATGATTCGTTTTTCTGCCAGTAGTAGACTTTTAATAGGATTTTAACTCCCGAACTCACAAATGCCAAAGTTGAACATCCGTTAGTAGCATTGGTGAGGAAAAACTGCACTGTTTAACTTGAATTTCAAGAATGCCAATCGGAAATCAAAACACGGTATATAAGTCAGCAACGTTCCATTTAGCAGAAGAAAACAAATACTGGCAACATAATATGAAGAAATCTAGCGTTTGTTTACTTGGAAATCCCAAAATTTCTAGTAGGCACTAAATGTCAAAAATAAGCATACAATATCAAGACACCAGACTGCCATCTTGACTGGCCAAGACTCCTGCTTATTAGATTATCATTATCAAAAACAGTAGTATAATCAACTGCTGCTGACCAGAAGGCCTCCCTCCTAAATTCCATAGTGCCCTGCATCCACGGTAATCCTATAAATAGATGCGCATGTGTAAGTTACCTGCTGTAGATGCGCCCTTGTATCGTCGAGCGCTATCTTCCAGGCGCGCATCTGTCCGCGCTGCTGCTGCGAGTGCGACTGCAGCAAACGGGACCACTCAGCGGCCTGCCCGCCGCCCAGACCGCTCATTCTATGATAATGAGATTGTTAGAACATGAGGGGAAAGGGTAATCATGCTGAAACTAGTGATAGCGAGCTGTTAAAGACATTTGAACATTTACTGCCTTAGTGGCAAGAAAAAATAGTACCACTTATGAACCTTAAAATGAAATGAGGTTTGAAAACAATGAAATATTCAGTGCTTATGTCGTTGAAGACATGCCACGGGGATAATCGGTTCCTGACGATTGACTTCATAATTATAACTGGTACTTCAACAATCAAAAACTTCAAAGTTACAGCTAGCCCGAAGAACGCCTAGCTCAATTGTTAAATTAATAGGAAGGTGAACTGTTAGCAATCGGCCATTATTTATTTATTTATTTAAACTTTATTGCACAAATAGGGTACAATAGGCGAACTTAATGCCATATGGCATTCTCTAGCAGTCAACCTTTGGGTCGTGCAGAGATTATTTAGTTCGGGTGCGGTGAAATATATGGAATCGTAGGAGGCTAAAACAAATTACTGAGATATTCGATAAATACTGTATATATAATATATATACATATATAAATATATATGATACAATACATTAATCCAGCAACTTCAATTTTATGGTACAATTTTTTTCAAGCTGCAATAAGTTAGCTCCCTACATGACTTAATACATTTTTTTTATAAAATATACCTTACCTTATGACAAAGTACGGAAAGAAATAATTGAAATAAAACTAGAGGCAAACTAATGCGATGGATTATGACATCAGAGGGTCTACCATTTCCTGCAGTTCAGAGCGTCTGCGTAAGCAAAAACTTTGGTAGCCCCTTAGAGATGACTCACTAACATATTTATACAACGCTTTCAATTCAGATCACCGTAGGAAAGTGAAGATGTTTAGGAGTTATTCACCCCATGTATGGCATGACATGTACAGTCCACAGTCCATCAAGTTACCCTATTTCCGTTTTTTCTCTCGATCTTGCCAAAAGTCATTTCTTTGAAATAGAGCAAGGAGGACTGACTGGAAATGGATAGAGTGATGAGCCGTCAACCGTACCACGAAAGAAATGTTTCTAGTCGCCGTATGGCAGACACAAAGTGTAACAAATATTTTTATAAATGTCAAAATAAACTCACGAACCTGGAATGCAGATGATCAATCCCCAAGTTCCTCGCTGAGTCTGCATGGTACAGCTTCCAGTAGAGCAGCGCGTTGATGAGCAGAAGGAGAAGGAGCGACGCGAGCAGCCAGCGCTCCGTCCCGCTCGCACGCGCGGGCGCGGGGCGCAGGGGGGCGGGCGCGGGGCACGCCAGGGTCGCGGGGGCTAGCGCCTCCGCGGGGGACGCTGGGGAAACAATACGCTATACAATACATTCTGTGCGGTCCGTAATGCGATTACAGCCATGTGAGCGCTCACGGCGATATTAGCCGTTCCGAATTGCAATATGGTCAACGTGACGTATGACGTAAAGCTGTATGCCGTGAGCGCGATATCATGAATTAGGGACGTCACAAGCGTCGTTATAATCACTTTTAACTCAATTCGGAATGCACCCATTGTTTTACAGGACTAATGAGCTAAGAAATACATTTTGATAGCTGCCAGAATACGATTCAAGAGCTATGGCTCGACTTTCGACCCTGACAGAACACTTAAACCCTTTTAGCATTGCCCAATAGCAAAATGTTTTGTTGAAATTGGAACTATTAGTTCGTTGGTTTAAGAATGCAGTGATTTTTAAATTTAATTTTTCACGTTGCGCTGACTAGCTGGATTTCGATTAAAACTGTCGCTAGTTCGGGCACGTTGTTTAGGAATTCTTCTAGGAATCCAACCCTACTTGGCAGATGGCAATGTCATTAATTAGTCAATCACTAGATAAACTTGATTGTTATAAGACGCATTAGTCTGATACGTTGACAGACTTATCATGAGTCCAGTGGCTGTGAGGTCAGTGTGTGTACTCACAAGCAGGGCGCCGATGTCTACGGTTCTTGCGCGCGGCGGGCGCGGACGCGTCGGCCTCGACGCTGAGCCGCGCCTCGATCAGACGCGCGTACTCGTCCAGGCCGGACATCGTGTTCTTCTCTAGGAAACCTGCACGGAGTAACTGCTTCCTTAACTAACTTCGAACATGAACATACAGTCCCGCTAATGCATACAATTCCTCCCTTACACACAGGTATATTTACCTTTTTATTGATTAGGTATTATCAAAGTGGTTTTCGCATATAAATAACGGACAATGGCGTGAGCGGAAGGCTCTCTTTATTGGACAGTGGGGTGGATTGGTTGGTGGGGGATGGCTCTCACCACATAATGTAAATTTTACAAAAGGTTTCCTTCTATACTGAATAAGTAGCCAAGTTCTGAGACAGGGATTTGTACATTCAACCTGGAAATAAGTAATCTACGCCTTCCTCTTCTCTTTTCGTGAAATTTCTACATCGCAAAAGACACTACAGAACTACTATTTTAAGAGTAGGCCCCGGCTGAAGTTCTTAAGATGTCAGGAGGCCTTAGGACGCTAACATTTGCCAACAAGGGCTTACATACACCTCCAACATTCTGAACTGAGTCCGCGTATTAGAGCCTTAAATTAAGAGTATTATAGCTTTCAGTTGAGGTCAGACAAGGCTGACAATAAGTGTCTGCCTACCTTTGACCATAGGCCACATGTTCTTCTTGTAGAATATGTGCGCGTAGATCACAAGACTCGTGCAGTGTTCCGTGACTCGGTGTAGGCAGTAGTGGACCTACGGGGAAGACAGTTATAAGATTACCATTTACTAGGATTAATAATATTATTGGCCGTACAATGACTGGTTTCTCATTTCTTGCTCTATCACAAAGAAATGACAATAATGGTACTTTTGATAAAGTATTTGGTGCAGTGATTATGCTCCAGTCATTAAATAAATATGGCCAAAGGGTAGTTCGATACCAGCACACATGTTAGATGATAAAACAAAAATTTGTAGTGTTTTTGGCAACTAAGTTGTTCCTTGTTCGCACATTTTGAACATGTGCAGTATTCGTACCGCGTGCTCGTAATAACACACCAATAATGCCAGGTTTTGTTTTCGACAAACAGGTGAAAACTTTGCCGTTCAAGTAAGTGTGTTGCAGAAAACTCTGTATCATGTTATTATAATTTTTTTGCATTTTCCATGTATCCAGTATCTTTACTAAAGATCCGAAAACCAGAAAAAGACATTCGGGTCTACTTGGCATCAGGCGGAAATCGAACCTTTCGCAAACCGGCGACTGCACTTACCACTGTGCTGTGGGACCATTGACAGACCGGCCGAATCTTTCTATATTTACTAATATTTAGCCTATATATATGAGCCAGGGTGATTCCATTAATGTTATAGGCAGATCCACCTTCAACACACGGAAGGAATATTATTTCAAATATTTACTTTCCGATTAAGATGGAAAATGATGGATGGATGGTAAGACGCGTGATCGATTCCCGCCTGATGCCAAGTAGACCGAATGTCTTTTTCTGGTTTTCGGAACTCTGTATCAATTCGTGAAAAATGCATCAAGAAAGTATAAAAAGCTACTCAGTATGAAATGTTGAGTAGGTATACTAACAAAAGCTATACCTTGACGCTGAAGTAGTCCGCGTAGGGGATGCCGGCGTTTTCACTCGTGGAGTCGATGGAGTAGTGCACGCCCGGCTTCGAGCATTTGTTCATCACCTGGGAACAGAACACTGGGGTAAGCAATAGGCTAGATTACTATTTTTGTTTGTTTACTATCGAAGGAACTTTGAACATTCCTAAAATAATCACTTCATTAGTATCTACTACCTGAGATCACAATTTGAAATACACATTCTTGGACTTTCCCAAAAACGCTCTATAAATAACGTGATTGTGATTATGACGTCACGTTCACTGTTTTTGTAAGGAGCGCGTAAGAACATTGTTCGACAGCTTTAATAAATATTGCGTTTATAAAAAAGGTCTCCTGACATAATTGCTTCATAATAGTAAGCCTCTCTGGCAAAGATTGTTGGAAATCTGAAATCTGTTTGGAAAGGATTGGGAGAGACCTTTGCCCAGCAGTGGGATGATGTAGGTTAAAAAAAATGTAAGCCTCATTAAAATGTAATAATGCGAGTACTGACCTGCGTCTCGGTGACCTGCACCTCCTTGGGCCCGATGGGCCCCGACGTGAGGCTGAGCGTGTAGCTGAGCTGGCGGCACTTCAGCCCGCCCTGCGGCTGCCACGGCGCCTACGCAACCAACACTCATTAAATCATTACCAACGGGGATCTTAAGATCATCTAAAACCAACAACGCCTATGGGGTAGTACGAGCCCATCGACCTCATAGCCAGTAGACTCCCAATGACGACCGATGTGGTGTAATAGTTCAGAAGTAGGCTATTACACTCCCCGCACAGTTCAAACATTTGTGTGCATAATCCTGTCTGTTTGTACTGGCCTGGGTGTTTCGTATGTATATTAACAGGTTCACTGTCCACAAATATATTACAATTAAAAGTTAATTGTTCGCAGCCCACACGTGGGCTGTTGACTGTGAACCTGTTAAGTATGTATTTACAAAAAAAAAATATTTTAGTATGTTTATCCGTTTAAACACTCATTAAATTATAACCAACGGTATACATTGACTTTACTTTTTTGACTGCATTTGATCCATAGATGTAAATAGGTATGTTATGTGGTATATTTAAGTATAACATATACTTAAATATACCACATAACATATGTATTATTAGGTAGTTTAGTTATGGTATGTATGTATTTTATGTATATCCACCTCAACTTAAAAAAATATTTTGTCAATGAGGTCTGCTGGAAGAAATCTCTTTTTAGAGATAAGCTCACCTGTACTTTTAATCATACAATTGTCTGTCTATTTTTGCGTACGAACTAATAAATAAATTAATATACTTTTTATCATCTTTTAAAACAAAACAAACAACACCCATCGACCTCATAGCCAATAGCTCCCAATGACAGGCGAGAAGGTATGGTCACGAAGTCAGACTTAGGGCCGGCGCCCACTATCGGCATCGGCACGCTTCAGGCTTTTAAGGTGGCAAATAGCAATATACTTTAACATTATGGCAATAAAGTAGAAAATGCCGAAACAGAAACAGAACAAATGCATTTTGTTTTTACGAGAACACATCACGGAAATTTCTACTTTATTGCCATAATGTTAAAGTATATTGCTATTTGCTACCTTAAAATCCTGAAGCGTGCCGATGCCGATAGTGGGCGCCGGCCCTAATACGCCATCGGAATCTACCACCCAATCTCATTAAATTGGTAGAAGCTCACTGGTTTACGTCTAGTGGCTGTAATGACTATGGGTAGAGCATATAGTGTTGACGAAATATTACGCTCGTGCGAATATTACGACTTAGAAAGCGTCTGCAAAGAGCCTTATTGATAGAGATGTCAATACCTGTACGTAGTCTGTGGAGCCCCTCGCGGCCAGCAGTTCCAGGTTGAACTTGGAGTTCGTGAAGATCATGGTGAAGAGCTGGTCCACGTTGAAGGGGAACTGCTGACGCAGGAGCTCACGGCCGTCGTGGCTGGCCGTGCACTTCTCGCCTTCGCCGCCGCTGGAGTTAGCAATGAGTAAGATAAGATGAGATTTATTTCTTCAATTAAAATACACTACAAATTACATTCGATGTAAGAATATGTTTCGTTTTTTTTTCATAATGGTCTTCAATATGACCTCACTCCACCTGATCGGAAGCAGCCGTGAGGTCCAGATATGGGGTTGACAAACACAGTAATGGAAAAGTACTTAGCTCAAAGTAATTTGATTTTGTAATTTCATTTCGTCAGAGAAATGAAATTACAATTAAATACGATAAAATTAAACTAATTAAATTCACAGATAAATTTATCATTAGAGTAATAAGATTATTTTTTGCGACTGTCCTGCGGGATACTCTGTACTCCGGATGTCCAAACATATGCCCAGGACTATAATAATATCAGAAACGGGTTTGTAGCACCACAATGATTGTTTGATTTCATGGTGAACGGAACATTCAGAAGCCTTCTTTCAACCGAGCGAATTTGAACCCAACTTGGCGAGCTTGGCATTACGGATTGCTTGAGTTTTTACAAGTGTTTTTTATGCTTAATAAAATGATGCCACGTCGTACAGGCGTTTACATCAACTAGACATGTCCATCCATACAACCATCCACATAGAGAGACACCGTATACTGCTAACATAAGACTTGTTGCAGTGGTTTTGTAAAGGTTGATGTTGAAGGAAGCCCTCCCGGCTTCTAACTACCTATCCGATGGTAAAGAGTGAATGTCGGTCTTGTAAGCAATGATAAGTATTATAATCAAAAAGAGGTTACCTGTGCTAAAAAGTGGCACCCCAAATCAGAACTTTAGTACACCTGAGCAAAGCATTGACAGTTTGAGACGACACTGCGTTACATACACGTATCTGTCTTGTTTACACCCTAGTAAATAATCATACCACCTTGTTCACAAGTTAATAACATTATATGCCAATTTTTGACTTCGCATCAGTACTGACATAACCTTTAATTATAATATCATTGATTGCCTTTGTATGGTAACTAACCACACATTTATAGATTGATTGGTAGATAAATTAAAGTCACTGGTAAAGAATATAAACTGTATTAAAGTTGAACTAATCTAG
Organism: Udea ferrugalis; assembly: GCA_950022985.1. NCBI lineage: Eukaryota > Metazoa > Arthropoda > Insecta > Lepidoptera > Crambidae > Udea > Udea ferrugalis. The sequence continues at coordinate 17,577,205 of OX465524.1, read as the reverse complement.
ATGGTAATGGTATGGTATGGTGAGCACGCGTGATACGTTTGGTCGTTAGACGTGTACTGGTCGAAAACTAATTATAAAGAAAATATGCAATAATAATTGACGTATGAAAATGCTGACCGCGCGCCGAGGCGCGGTGATTGCACAATGTACGTAAACCGTACATGCTCCCGAGCGAGAAAAAATGAGGTGAACGTATGGTGGCTGTGCAGGTGAGATGAGATGGTTACAAGGTGATCAACAATAGTTTTGGTGCTTGACAAGATGATTGGGCATAATTTCAATTAAAATTAACAATTAACTGTTTATAAAGTGGAAGCGTGTACTAGGCGACGTTGCCTTATCTACTCGCGCACTATTTTTATCACAGCTGCCACTTTCGCAAGTTGGCATTTTATTAGCACTTTCACTTACGATTGCACTATTAGACCCATTTTTTACACTAACGCACTGAACACTAGCACTATACGCGGCGCTGACGTCACTGCAGGCTGCAGCGCGTATTTGCGCGCGCCGCCGTCGCACCCGGCGGCAACCCCAAGCGGCGACTACTAATGCTGCTGCGCCCAGACACACGTATATGGCTGCGTAGTGGTGGACGTCGTGGTACGAAATTTGACTTATGTCACCTTGTTGCTCCTTCAGCTGAGTTATCTGCTCTCCAATACTCTTAAGATTTTCCTCGAATCCATTAGGTTCTATTCGCAGGGTAGTATTGGGCATGGACACATTTATGACGTTATTGATAGGCGGTATGTAATGCGTCATAACGCTTGGTTTGATGTCAAGACGATTACTAAACTGCTTATGGGACACTATGGTAAATGAGTCCCCCTTGATGACGCAATCTTCGTCTAAACTGATAACACCGACCTTGCTGAGTCGTTCGTTCACGATCATGTTACCGCATATTATTCTAATGGTGCATTGACCGCAACAGGAGAACAGGTAGGTATTCAGTTTATGTAATTGAGTCCACGCTTGTTTACAGGAATCAACATTGGTTTTGCAGTTTGGCGTGTGTTGATTTTTCACACATAGGGACTGGTCATTCTCCAGCTGGTACAAGGGGCTATGCAAAAAGCAAAGATGTGTGGTCTCATCAAGGCTCATACACATTTGTAAATCATTATCGGACAAAGGCAAATACAAGTCTTTTTGTAGGTTCATAGCAATATGGGTTGCGATTGGCGTTAGGGTGACCATGCTTCCGTTAACGTCTCGGGATATTGGTATAGCTTTGTAAATATCGAAGTGGTCTCGACTGACTAATGGTATTTTGATTTCAAATATAACATACTCGTCGGTAACTCTTGCTTTGACCTTCAATAAATGGTAAATCTTTGCCAGATTATTCTGTAGGTTGTCTATTGGTAATGATAGATCCTTGGAAAGCTGGCCGGAGATGATGTTCAGCTCCTGAAGAAGTTGTTCTGGCTTAAGAAGGTGAATATTGAAGTTGCCGTGGAATATGTTGGTTATAGTGTCTAACAATGTGTCTTGAATATGACGCAAATTATTTAAAATATTGGTAGCTATTATAGATGACATGGCAAAATCGTTGTTTTTTGCAACGTTTTGAATTCCTAACTTCAAAGCGTTATTGGCCTTTTCTAATAAATTAAGATGCTGGTTAAATATCTTGTGCTGCTTGTCCATGGTATTTTCTGCTCTCTTTAGCAAGTTGTACTCGGCTTCAACAACGGAAGTCTGGTTTTTCCATAGTGTTGCAAGCTGCTGTTGGTTAGCTTGCAATAAGTCAATGTCCTTTTTGTATTGCTCGGCAAATTCTTCATCCAGGACTCCGAATAAACTATGGGCAACGTAGCCAACGCCGTTGATAAGTCCGCGACGCCGCCGAGACAGTGGTGTGAACTGCTGACTAAGTAGCATCGTGTTGTAATAGTGATACTCGGCGTAGCCATGTCGTAATTGCAGAAAAATAACATCGCATTGAGTCTTTATTTCTGAATTAGCACATATGGTTTCCAGGTGGTTAATATATTTGTTGAACAAAATGTTTCCTTGCCGATATGGTTGTAGGTTATAGTAAACTATTAGCTTCCATTCATCACGAACGAGGTACATGGTCGAAATTTGGTCAAAATAAAACATGGTGTTATTGTTTTGGAGACTCGAAACGTGATAATTTCCGCTAATTGGCGTCCATAACAACATAAACATTGTCATTACGAATGACAAATAATTACAGGAAATCTTTGGTCGTCTGTTGTTAACTGGTTTTAAATGATTTTTTGCTGATTCTGTGTCAGGTTCTGGGATCCTTTTCTCTTCGTGGTGGTTGGTATTAACAGGTAGTACTGATAATTTTACTATTGGTCGCTTCATGGTTCCGTTCTTAGTTTTTATGGTCACTACTCGGATGTAGCCATCCTTACCTGGATGGGTTTCTAAAACTCTTCCTAACGCCCACCTTCCTGCTGGTAGGTTAGCATCATGGATAATGACAACATCATCAACCTTTATATTTTGTTTTGGTTCTAGCCACTTGGTTCTTGCGGACAGCTGGATTAGATACTCGGCTTGCCAGCGTTTCCAGACATCTTGGAATATTCTTTGGGTCAGTTGCCACCTGGTTCTCTCATCTCTTTCCGTTTCAAAGATTGTCAGTATTGGTCCACTGCTAAGAAAATGAGATGGTGTTAAGTAATTTAAATCGTCGGGATCTTCTGTTAGTGGGCAAAGTGGTCTGGAGTTTAGGCAGGCTTCTAGTTGGGTTAAGATGGTCACAAATTCTTCATAAGTGAGCTTCTGCTCACCAACGACACGTTTTAGGTGGTACTTAAGGCTTTTTACGGCCGCTTCCCAGAGACCCCCAGCAGAGGGCCACGATGGTGCGTTGAAGTGCCACTCTATGCCCATCTCAATAGCTTCTGACATAAATTCGTCGTTGAAAATGTGCTTCAGCTCTTCAAATTCTCTGTTTATAATGCGACTAGCTCCTAGAAAGTTGGTCCCGTTGTCGCTATAAATATGGCCTGGTACTCCTCTCCTAGCAGCCATTCGCCGCAGCGCAGCTAGGAACGAAGGTGTTGTCAAGTCCGATACGAGTTCTAAGTGTACGGCCTTGGTCACCATACACACGAACACTGACACATAACCCTTCGTGGTTTTTACTCCGCGACCTTTATTGGTTTTTATTAGGATGCTCCCCGTGAAGTCTACCCCTGTATGGTAAAAGGGTCGAGAAGGGTTGCTCCTGGATGCTGGTAAATCTCCCATCAATTGCTGTTGTTTGTAAGGATCTGTACGTCGGCACTTAATGCAAAGTCTTATCTGTTTTTTCGTAGCACGATTTCCGCCTACAATCCAATATTTCTGTCTGAGATGTGCTGATGTAACTCTAGCTCCTCCATGAAAGGTTGATTTGTGGGCGTGGTCAATTAATAATTCAGTCAGTTTGCAAGCATGTGGAATAATCACGGGATGTTTCATCTCACTGTCGATGTATGCATTTTCCAACCTGCCGCCAACACGTAAAATGCCATTTTTGTCCAAAAATGGCTTTAAATTACATATTTTGCTTGTCTTGTCCACAAATTCTTGCATTTTTAATTGATTTATTTCCGATGAAAACTCTATTAACTGGGCATCTTTAATGATAATTTCTTTAGCTTTTTGTAATTCATTTAAAGTCAAATAAGGTGTCTGGTTTCTATTACGTGTTATCGCCCGCAAAATCCATGTCATGACGCGCACCGCTCGCGTATATGTGCTTTGTTTGCAAATAACTTGTTGTACAATGTTGTCTAATGGTTTCGTTACAAAGTTTATTTGAGATATTTTTTTCATTTCAATTTCTGTGGTATATTCTGGTTTCTGGTCTCGGTCTTGGTCTGAATATGATGGTAGCCACTTAGGTCCATGCCACCACAAGTGGTGTTTGTTCAGTTGGTCTGCACTCAGGCCACGGCTGGCGCAATCCGCAGGATTTTCTTCGGATTTTACGTACTGCCAACAGTCGGTTGGCATGATCGTGGTTATTTGGCGCACTCTGTTGGCAACAAATGGTTTCCAGCGATTTGGTTGCCCACTAAGCCAGCCTAACACGACCATAGAGTCAATCCAACCAAATATTCTTAGGTTGTTCTCTGGTAGGCTTTTCTTGACCTTCTCTAAAAGGTTTGCTAAAAGGAGTGCTCCACACAGCTCTAGTCGTGGTAAGGTGATGGTTTTACTCGCAGGCACAAGCCTTGCCTTCGCAGTTACTAGAACAACAGATGATGAGTCACCTTTGGTTATTTTACAATAAATAACTGCTGCGTATGCTTTGGTAGATGCGTCGCAGAAGCAGTGAAGTTCAATTAAGTCGTTCTGGCGCGTGCCTAGCCATCTTGGTAGCTTTAATTGGTCGATATGGTTGATGTCCGCTTGAACCTTCCTCCATTCGGTGCAAACGTTTTCTGGTAACCTTTCATCCCATTCGATACGTAACTGCCAAACAGTTTGAAATAAAATTTTCAGTTTCGTTGTAACAGGAGATAGCCACCCTAAAGGATCAAAAACCTTGGATATATCTGATAGTAGTGATCGTTTGGTAGGGTGACTATCGGTTGGTTTTATTTTGGACTCAAACAAAAATATGTCCTCGTGTGGATTCCAGCGAAGACCTAGTGTTTTGGTGGATTCTGGTTGTTTAAAAATAAAATTTTCCTGGTCGGTATTCCGGTTTGGTACTAGTTCTGGTGTATTAGAACGCCATTTTCTTAGGTTAAACCCGCCCGATCTCAAAAGCTGAATTAAATCTGCCTGTAGTTTTTGAGCGTCTAATACGTCATGGCTTCCATCTAATAAATCGTCCATGAAAATGATTCCTGCTGTTTTGGTAATTTGGGGCCTCGTCAATTGCCAATTGTTTTAAAGTTCTCATGGCTAAAAATGGGGCGGCTTTGGTGCCGTATGTAACAGTGGTAAGCTGGTATTCTCTTAGCCTTTCTTGTGGTACATCTCTCCAAATGATTTTTTGGTATTTCTGATCATCGGGATGAATCCAAATCTGCCGGAACATTTTTTCTATGTCCGCAGTAAAAGCGTAGTGGTATTGTCTCCAACGTAAAATCAAAGCTTGTAAATCTTGCTGTAAATTGGGACCCGCTTCCATAAGGTCATTCAAGCTTAGATTGCTAGTGGTTTTAGCGGAAGCGTTAAAAACGACTCTAAGTGCAGTAGTAGTAGAGTCGGGTCGCGAAACCCCGTGATGTGGTAGGTAGTAATCGCGTTCGAGCGTCGAGTTACCGGTGACGGCCTGTGTGGCAGGAATCATGTGCCCTAAATCGCGGTATTCAGTCATAAATAATTTATAATCATTTGCTATTATTGGGTTTTTATTAAATTTTCTTTCTAATTGCCGAAATTGTGCGATGGCCGCTGGTTTTGATGTTCCCAAATGGTCTTCTAAATTGGGTTTGAGAGGAAGCCTCACTGTGTATTTTCCGTCTTGATTTCGCTTGGTGGTGGTTGCGTAAAACTGTAAACATTGGTCGTCAACAGCCGAGATGTTTGTGTCAGATGTTATATCCTCTATTTCCCAAAATCTTTGTAGATCTTCTGTATTATTTATAACAACATTGCACTGGAAAGTCTTGACGTTTCCGCACAATATCCAACCTAGCTGCGTTTCCTGCGCGACTGGGTGATAGGCATCGAGTTTTATGATTCCACTCAAAATGATAGATGAATAAACATCGGCCCCTAGTAACATATCCACGGGACGACTAGTATAGAAGTCTGAATCGGCAAGGTTGATAGTGTTTAGGTATGGCCAAGATGGTTTGTTAAACGAACGATTTGGTAGTTTGTTCATTAGAGAGTTCATGATGAAACATTCTGTAGGCATGGTGAAATCATTATGTAGAGATGACAGTGTTACGTTAATAACACCCTTGCAAGTATTTTCCTTGGCTCCAACTCCGTAAATGACGCCCTTGCAACGCTGGCGTGGTAATTGTAACAGCTGAGCGGCATTTTCCGTGATGAGGGAGGTTTGAGACCCCTGGTCGATAAGAGCTCGCATTTTATGGTAAGTTCCATCAGAAGCTGAGACATTAACATACGCAGTCGCCAGGAGAATTTCAGCGATATTTTCCTGCGACACGTGGCATTTTCGCTGGTTATTTTCCGAAATGGGGGCATTGTTAAATTGATCGCTTGATGTCGCAAACGCCTCGTGTAATAATGTATTGTGCTTCGCGTTGCAGTCTCGGCACGTTTTGCCTGATAAGCATTCTTTACCTTGGTGATTATAAAGACAATTTTTGCACAAATTAAATTTCGCAACTGTTTTCCGCTTTACTTCTGGCCTGGATTCTCGGAACGATTTGCACCAAAATATCGGATGATTCTGATTGCAAAATATACATTTATGATTTTCGACATGGAAAGTTTTAAATGGTGACGATGGGTTGAATGATGGTTTTTTCAAGTAAGTACTGGTTGTCTGCTGATAGTTCGGTTTTCTGAAGCGAGTTTCTTCTTGTTGAGAAGATTTGGCGACGTCTTGCTTGCGTCTAAAAGCTTCCAACGAAGTAAATTTGGATTCCAAGAAATTCAAGAAATCTTTTAAAATTGGTAGATCTCGGGGATTGCGTAACGACTCAATATAGTCGTTATGAGTGTCAGCATCTAATTTTTGGGACAGTATGTGCACCAAAAGTGGACCCCAAGTGGATACGTCGACCCCTAGTTTTTGAATGGCGTGCAAACATTCATTGGTAGTATCGTGCAGCCTCTTAATGTTAGATGACGACTGGTTCTGCATAATTGGTAAGTTAAGCAGAGCATTGATGTGAGATGAAAATATTAATTTGGTGTTGTTGTAGCGGTGATTAAGTATATCCCACGCTACCTGGTAGTTGTCTGAACTTATGTTCAAATGCTGCACTAGCTTATCGGCCTCTCCCTTGAGTTTGCTCTTCAAAAATTGTAGCTTTTGAGCACTAGACAGGGAAGGGTTGTTGTGGATAGCCTCTTGAAACAAGTCCTTAAAGGCTGTCCACTGCTGGTAGCTCCCGGCGAAAATTGGTATGTCCATTTGAGGTGTCATCTTCTCACGATGTGAAACCGACCACATTTTGGTACTGATCGATTTTTTGATGTCCTGGAAGGTTTTCTCGTGGTGTGAATATTCCAGCTCATACCTCGGGTTCTCGCCGTCTAACTCGCTATCAATTTCCCAATGTAGTGAATCAATTACAGCCCATCGCGACTGTAATGTCCTAAGAATGTCTTCGAATTCCCATTTCTCGGTCACCGTAGACACATTGATATTAGACACAGTACGAGAAAATGCCTTAAAGTTACTGGTCTGCTTTCTAAGCATTTCGTCCAATTTGCTGTTGGTACCCTCGGATTTCCTAAGGGACGCAGCTGGTGGAATAGCAGGATATTTTGAGGTAGTTGGTAATGGTGTTGCTGGTTTAAGAATTGGTGTCGGCGGTCTACTTTCTGCTTGGTAACTTGAAATAGTTTGCCTTGCCCGATTATAAAAGTTCTTGGTTTTTTCATAATCGTTGTCCGTGAAGTACGCATAGTTTTGGTCCCCATGAGTACACAAATTCAAATGGTTGGAGTGGAACTCTTGCCAGTAAGAGTCCAACGTATCCAACCTTTTATTGATCATATCTGGTGTTTTACGGTCATGACCATCCTTCTTAAAATTGGTCAGAAGTTGGTCCATGCCCATCATCAATTGTTTCTGCGTTTCCAACACAGACTCCATGGTATTGATGATTTTGGTCAAGTAAGAGAAAAAAATGGAAAGAGCTTACTGGTATCTGGTGAGCTGCTTACGGCTGGTAAAGTGAGTTCGCCTGACCCACTTCTACTGGTGCGAAGGTTGTGGTAAGTTGACTGGTAATCCAATGGTACTGATTTTCACAGAACACTTCTCGTATTCACAGTTGATCACTATGGTCCGTGTCACTATTCACTCGCAAATTGTTCTTTTAAGGCTCGAAGGACCATTTAAATGTATGGTAACTAACCACACATTTATAGATTGATTGGTAGATAAATTAAAGTCACTGGTAAAGAATATAAACTGTATTAAAGTTGAACTAATCTAGATGGTAATGGTATGGTATGGTGAGCACGCGTGATACGTTTGGTCGTTAGACGTGTACTGGTCGAAAACTAATTATAAAGAAAATATGCAATAATAATTGACGTATGAAAATGCTGACCGCGCGCCGAGGCGCGGTGATTGCACAATGTACGTAAACCGTACAGCCTTAGTTCTCCTGCGGATCTCATCATTTGAGCGTTCGACCAAGCATCGCTCTCTAGTCTCTCCATTGTTCGCTGGGTGACCTTGAGCCTTCCTATGAGACCCATAGTGAACGACCACCCCTCACTCCCAAATATCATTACTGGCAACACACACTGGTCAAAGACTCCACAAGGACTTCGCTAGATGCGGACAGCGGACCGATCGTTGTGGAGATCCTTGGGAAAGACCTATGCCCAGCAGTGGGCGTCGTTCGGCTGAATGATGATGATCATTGATTGTAAGATTGTTTTAATATCATACTGTAAAGACAACCAAGAAGTTCCAGAATCTGTTCGATGAACAGATTCTTGAACTTGTTGGTTGTGGTTGTGGTGGTTATCACATTGAAGTTTCTTGGCGGTGTTACTCTGACTTACTTGTGCGGTTTGTCCGGCTCACTATCACTTGTGTCGGACATGTCTGTGGGCAGAGTGTCGCCTGCCTCGTCCTCTTTGTACCCGCCGTCGCCGTTCGTAACTGCAATAATATTACAATGAAAATTACTCTTTTGACGACAGGAACTCAAAACAGCAAAATATTATTTCCAACCGCCCGATACTCACTCAATAAACAAAGTTATGTGTAATACATTTCCACGTTAATGTAACAATTTAGGTGGACCTATTGCTAAAAGGAACCTCTTCTAGACAACGTACAGACAGAGGAAAAATGATAGGAAGGATTAGCAAGTGCACAATTAATACAAGATTAGAAATTGGTTGAAATAGTGACGGTCTGTAACAGGCATCGGCATCAAAAAAGTACACGAGCTATCAATAATTACCTCAGAATCCAAAAACAAAAAAACATTTTAAAGAGAGACTAGGTATAATGCAAATTTATGAAAATACAAACATTTTACATGATTTAGTTTCAGGGAGAGTAAAGAGTCAGAACTGGGTAGTCGGATTTATGTCATAGTTGATCTCAAAAATATTAATTTTGTCATCCAAGAAATTTTCGTATTTCTCGACGAGTTATAATTTAGTTCAAAGAACATTCCATACCAGTACCAGGTACTGCAGGCGAGGCGATCTCCCACCCGTCCACCACATCGTCCCACAGCGCGTTCACACTCCTCGCCACGTGAACAAACTCTTCATCCTCCGCGACCTCTAAGTCGCTGAGCATATAATAAGACACCGCACGGTTGATCATATTCCACGCGAACAACACCCACATATTTCACAAACGCTATCAGTATGTTCTGTTACGGGTAAGATAGATGTTTTTTATTTACAACTACGAAGTATCAACATTGTTGTTCGCAACTTGCGGGACAAAAACGCCGTTCTTCTTGTATATCTCTCAGTCTGACCCATCAAAAATGCGTGATTATAATATTCAGTGTCCAATTTATAACAATTTCTAAGATGATTATATGACACATATGATAAACGCATTAATTTCAGTTTATATTTGAATATAATGAAGTTAACTATTTGTATGTTCACTTAGCCTTTTTGGACACCAGAACGGATTTTGTGCATTAAAATTAATTTCTTCTAAAAGGGGTTTTCTCCGCTAATGATCAAATACACAAAGTCAAGACGGGTCCGCAGACTAAACACTGTTAATTCACAAACTAAACTAGGCTTTTTAAGTGAATATTAAAGTTACACCACCGATGCTACACGATTCCACGCGGACAATACAGCCGGCTAGTTATATTTGACTGAAATTGAAACAAGTGCACAAACTTGAGATGTGTTTTCGCACGTCTGTCGCGATTCACTGAGCCGGCTCCCATAGAGTCCCTTTATTTATGTGATGTGTTTAAGCCCTTTGTGGCAACACCGGCCACAAATGGGAATTAACCGTAATGCCCAAGTTGCACTTCTTACGATAGCAAATATCGCTGTACTGCTTGGCGTCGGGCGAGGTCGTTCGAATTCAAAACAATGTGTTTTGTTTGAGTAGGGAAAAAACCCCTTTCTATTGATGCATATGTTTTTTACTTTTCATGCCCAAGGAATATTCCTACTATATTGAGTTTTTCTTAGCAACCATTTCTACCTGTCAATGTTTGACTTCTGACGGGACAGCTAGTCTCTACATATAAAAATGGATTGCTGTTCGTTAGTCTCACTAAAACTCGGGAACGGCTGGACCGATTTGTCTAATTTTGGTTTTGAAATATTTGTGAAGGTTTAAAAGGTGACTTAACATGAGGAAATGGTAGGAATATGGTGAAAAACAACAATTTAGATTTCCTCGGCAAACATTTCTACCTGTCACGTGACACTGAATGTTTGACAACAGAACGGCGTCTGTCGGGACAGCTAGTGATACATAAAAGTACTAAAAGTTCTGAAGTTGTAAAGTGACTCGAACAGTCAACTTAGCTACAGGTAACCAGTGGCCACTTGTACAACAGTTTGTGTGCACAACTAACTCGACTTACATATTAATTTATAACGTGAGCATTGTTTTCTCAGACGAGAACATTTCTAAGTATCCAGTTGACCAATGTCTCTTCTCAGAATTAATGTTCTGTGTATATCTTACTCTCTTTATTACAACTATTAATGATGTTTATGGTGTGATAGGGTAAGTGACTGTTTACAGAGGATGGTGTCATGAAATAAAACATTATTGTTTCCGTAAATAAATGTCTAAAAATACAAGGAGTGTAACTGTTGGGTTTCCTGTGTTACATAAGCCCTTTCATGCATGTACAGAGGCGCACACATCAACCTTTACAAAACCATTGCAAAATGGGTCTAATGTCAGCCGCATAAGGTGCCTCTATGTAAAGCTTGATGTGTGCGCCTCTGTACATAGATGAAGTTAGATACTCATGTTACTTATTATTGTTTGCCAACTCATTATAGACATCTTTTTTGTAAATCCCACGCATTAGTACTTTTATCATATTTGTATTAATTATATAAATGCCAAATCTTTGTATCTAGATCAACAAACTATTAGTTAATGCATCGATTAGGTTGAGTATTTGTTATTCTCATCCTTTTAGTATAAAACCACTGTATTCCTTATTAATAGGTTAGTTAGACTTGTGTCTGATGTCGACTTGAAATAGTAACTAGTTTATTTTCTCCTAAACCTGTTAATAGTACATTATGGTACAAGTGTGTAATGTTGGTGATTACCGCTGAGGCGCTATTGAGACCCGAGCCGTAGGCGAGGGTCTTAAGAGAGCCGAGGACGGTAATCATCAATACACACGTGTATCATACGACGTTTTTCAACACAATTGTGAATAAAATAATGTTAGAAACTCATTTTATTTAGTAAATAAAAAGCCGGGACATAATGTTGTAAGTATTGGATTTCATTATGCGATAGGACATAAAGTGATTTGAATTTGGAATGCAAGGCCGTGTAGTCAAAAATGTTTAGGTGCAATGAGATTTTATTCTGAGGTAGGCTGTATGTTATCGTTTTCTTAGCATATTAAAAAAACATGAAAGCTTTTCACCAACTAAAGACGATTCATTCGAATGTCGAACTGGCCACTAATAAAATAGACTTGGAGCATTCTTGTAATATTGTCTTAAAAAATAAACGACAGTAAAAGAAAAAAGGCGCCAACCGCTCAAATAGCTATGCTGATAAATTTAATGTACCAAAGAATGTAATTTACCATTGCACATACTTAATGTTTCCCTTATTAATTCAATTTGAAATAAATATTTTTATTTGTATTATTAAGCACGATTTTTTTTGTATCGAAACTTTTTTTAAGAACAAAGCAATTGAACCAATTAAAAAAAACTCTATAACTCACTAGTGAGTAATAGTAATGAAAAAGTCACAGTTTGATTATAGGTGTCATTATGTGCCTAATTGCAGTGAAATAAGAGCCACTTTATGAGCAAGTGTGTTGAAAAAATTGTAATCAGTCTAATAAATATATTTTTCAAGTTCTTTCGCTGCTCATTGAGTAACAGCTGCCGGGTTTTCTAAGTATAGAGACAACAGTCAGACACCGGTGTCAAAATGTTTATGTCCTTACTGTGTCTTTTGTATATTTAATTCATGTTTGAGGATTTGATTGATTCCATTTCTATTAATGATTTCGATTTTTAAATAATGACCGCGCTTCACGATGCGTCCACGGAAAGCCTAGAAGGTGGCGAGTTAAACTGGATTCTTGTGAGAGATTTGCCGACATTGACCTTGGATCGTGTGGGATGGAGACTTAATATCGATATGGATTGAGACTCATTGATGACCCATTTTGCGAAGTGGTAACGATAGCCAGTTGAGCGATACCGGCTTAGGTTCCCGCACGAGTTAGCCGTTGGATGTTTGTTGCTAATTAACTGGAAACAATATCAAGTATTTAGTGTTGCGTCATGTGATGGCCAGTTTTGATGACATTGTTTACACTTATTATTTTCTGCTGACTTTGTGATTCTGCATTCATGTCAACTGTCTTAAGACTACTTGTTCAATAGCGCATAATAATGGCCAGGTACATCCTACATTATGTTTACCGAGGCGCGGTATCTCCCAAGAACCGTCATCATCATTTTAAGCAAGGAGGACTGACCGGAAATGGGTTGAGTGACGTGCCGTCCACCGTACATATCGTCTGCTTGCTGGTAAAACAAAATAAGTGCATATGACATAGAACTGACATAATGAGGTTTGAAAATTGAAATCGAATTTTAAGTGGTTATTAATTTAATTGTTTCGGAATGTTTCATATCAAATTATGCATTAGCTTTTAAACTTTATCTATGTGTCGTCACGCGCATATTTGGCAATATTGTCAATTCGCGCGCACACCTGGCAACATTACGTTTTTTTACACTTAAGTGCATAGAGTAGAGTAATAGACTGCCTTAGTCTCTGGATGACACGGCACTCTTTTCTAATTGGTCGATTTTGGTGGTAAAGTGCAGTGAACACAGTGTGGTGGCGCTAGTATCGATTTAGCAGTTTTGGCGCGCTTTCACGAGGACAGAGTCGAACAATGGATTCCGATACGCTCAATACTCTTGCTTTGTTTATTATCGAACCTGTCATGTTCACCGTACTCTCCTACCTAAGTGTGTGATTCCAAATTAGTTAGAGTGGATTGCTATTTGAGTTTCTCTGAGTTGCTTACCGACAAGGAAGCCCCCATACAAGATGCCGGTGACGAGTTGCCTACCGCTCGGCCTACCTCGCGCCGACATCAGAAGTGGGATTTGCTCAAGCCCCATCATCGTCGTATTCAAGCACCGTCGTGGAGAACACGGCCACATTGCTTCCCATTGCATCAAAAGAGTAAACAACAGTGCGTAATTGCGTTGCGAGCGGGCGTTGACCCCTGCGCGCGCCAGCGGTTAATAACTAGAGTTACGGGTCAATTTTTGCGAAATATGGTATGATGGTGTCTGAGGTGAGCTCACTCAATCAGGTGAGTCGTACCCTTTTTATTTTGATGTGTTGAATGTTGTCTTGTGAAGCAAAATATAACTACCCGGTTTTCGGAAGTGCGTATAAACGCGCGTACAAATCGTATGCACCATAGTTGACAGGCAATGTTTACATTTGATATTTCTTATTTTTAGCGCACAAGAGTACCTACCTACCTATGCCGTATGATATTGTGATAAGTGCGGATATTTTAAACTTAGAACTGACTAATTTATTGGACGCATAGTCGCGGTAATGAAAAAAAAATATCATGGCAGTTTTCAATGACCAAAGTTGTAGATTGTTAAATAAAGACATTCCGTTTGCATTACGAGATAACCAATGATATTTTGTTGATGGAGTTTTAGTTTGCTTAATAATAGTTTGTCACACGAGGAGGGTGACAAAATAGGTGAATTGAAAAATTACATGAAGGTCTGACATGTTTAGTCCATAATAATTGTGCCTAACTAACGCCTTACCTCCTTATTCATAAACACTTGAACAGCTCTTTAACAACACGATAACTTTTGTATCGCTTTGTCACTTTCATTCTTGTTGCTGCCGCCATTTGCGAGTAAGTGACACAATACGCTAATTGCTTAATTATTAGTCTTCAAGAGCGAGCGAGATATAGGTACCTAGTGCGTATTCATGACCAAATTGCACGTTTGCTTGCATGGTGTGAATTATTTCCCGTGTTGAGATTGTGCTTGTGGATTTAATCAGATACCGAAACCGAGATTGATATTACGGAAGCAAGACAACAAGCGGCTCGCATTATTAAAAGTAGTGTCTACTATTTAAAAAAAAAAAAACGAAATATGAGGTTTTGCTATGTCTTTTGACTGTAATAAATAAGGCAAAATTTGATAAGTGGGTTGTTGATGATTTGGTTCGACTAATCGAAGTTATAAATGTGCTAACTATCGCCTTAGAAGAATGCCTCAAAGTAACGTACCTGATAGTGCCTAATAAGAGATTTCGTTACTTACACACACACTCATGCATGGTGAATTATTTTGAGTTGCGTGTGCGTGCTACATGCTCCAGCGTAGTTGTAACTGCGGTCTACTCATGACCATTCTGGGCGTGATGTGGAACTGGAGCTGTGGCCGTGCAGCGTGAGTGGTCCATGGGGACCTGGTGGTTTGTCCATGGGGACATTGTGGTTGGTCCATGGGGACCTGATTTTTGAGATGCGTGTGCGTGCTACATGGCTCCAGCGTAGTTGTAACTGCGGTCGACTCATGACCATTCTGGGCGTGATGTGGACCTGGAGAGCTGTAGCCGTGCAGCGTGAGTGGTCCATGGGGACCTGTTGGTATGTCCATGGGGACATTGAAATGAAATTTAAAAAAAAAAGATTGTGGTTGGTCCATGGGGACCTGGTGGTTTGTCCATGGGGACATTGTGGTTGGTCCATGGAGACCTGGTGGTTTTTTGGTTGGTCCATGGGGACCTAGTGGTTGATGGTCTATGGGGACCTAGTGAGAAAATGATTGACAATGTATTGAGCTGTGTTTGAGAATTTAAGAGTGTTTGTGTGTAGATGTTGTTTTGTTTACTATACACGTAGTATGTTTACATTGAGGTTTTCTTTTGATCAATTAATCTTGACATGTTTTAACCCTTTAGTCAGGGCTAGCCGAGCGCGCAAATAATCCAAGCTGTGTGTGCGTTTTGTCACAGTATAACCAGTATGGCAACTTGCTAACTCGGGGGCCGAGTTGCCCTATTTGTGTTATTGTACTATGTGTCTGTTACAGGTATACACGAGGACGTGTAACTAGTCAGGCTGGCCGTGTCGTCACGCGCATATTTGGCAATATTGTCAATTCGCGCGCACACCTGGCAACATTACGTTTTTTTACACTTAAGTGCATAGAGTAGAGTAATAGACTGCCTTAGTCTCTGGATGACACGGCACTCTTTTCTAATTGGTCGATTTTGGTGGTAAAGTGCAGTGAACACAGTGTGGTGGCGCTAGTATCGATTTAGCAGTTTTGGCGCGCTTTCACGAGGACAGAGTCGAACAATGGATTCCGATACGCTCAATACTCTTGCTTTGTTTATTATCGAACCTGTCATGTTCACCGTACTCTCCTACCTAAGTGTGTGATTCCAAATTAGTTAGAGTGGATTGCTATTTGAGTTTCTCTGAGTTGCTTACCGACAAGGAAGCCCCCATACAAGATGCCGGTGACGAGTTGCCTACCGCTCGGCCTACCTCGCGCCGACATATGTTATATTTAAGCAGCAGAAGTTTCAGAGGATTTCCTAAAAAATATTTTTAAATTGACTGGGGGCATGCACTTAACTGTTTTTACCTGTAATAAATAAAATGGTTATAAAATCTTTAATTTTTATAATATGTATAAAATTTTAATGAGATTGGTTGGCAAATAAAAAAGCAAGGTTAACAGTATAAAAAAACTTGTTAATATGAAATCAATTAATGAAATAATTATTAAAATGATTTTATTTACCTCGTTTTACCTGTACTGGTATGCGTATATTTTGTGACTTAACATAAAACTTTTCATACAAAATTCATAAAACGAGAATGTATTATTAAAATAATGTTAAAGGTTTAATAATCAACTTTTATTCAAATTAAATGATAACCCATATCGCCTACGGTTATTTTTTAACGAATTATTATTCTTCTGAAGACTCTTCATCTACTGCGGGTTCTGGTAATTGGTCAAACCCATGTATTTTAGCTAATGATGAAAACCGGTAAACAATGATACAATTTGACTAGCAAGTGGTCAGGAAAATAATAGTATACGTACTAATGTGATTTCTTCAGTAATTTTCACGATACTAAGCAAATAAAACACATTTATTTTGTATTAGCTGTAGAAAATATCCATAATCATAATACTTGGACCTACAAGAAAGAAACTTAAGGATACATATTTTCCATTACCTGTAGACGCTTGGGTCAAATTCAGTAATAAGTTTATTTATTTCGATTGAACAGAAGCTGTTCCAGATGACGTTTCATTTATCTTGTTTTGACCTTAAGTATTTTGGGATAGAATTAGTGTATCACTTATTTTGTTTTACCAGTCGATAGAGCGTGAAAAACTACATATAACTACATTAATAACTCGTTTCTGACAAAAAGTGCATTTATTATGTTTTACCAGTAAGCCGACGATATATGTAATAATCGCCGGCGATTTCCGCAACGATTTCGAGAGTCGAATTCAAAGCCGGCTTCGCGGCTTGATCGCGGCGATTATTTTATCGCAGAGGTCGCTTCGCCGTGTAATCGCCTAGCAATCGCTAGGTGTGAACAGGCTCTTACAGAGAGGGATGCACAAAATAGTGCGAACTGGAGTAGTAAAAGCAGAACAGCAAACCTCGGGCACCATAATGGCACTAACTGGGAAAATCGCTAGGATGATAATGAGTGAAAAGCTAAGCATAGTCCTCTGCAGAACACGTTAAGTTTTTTTAAGATGAACATAATATCAAGTAAGATCCCTTCTGTAAGTACATAAACCGCCTATATACGTCCCACTGCTGGGCACAGGCCTCACCTCAACTATGAGGTGGAACGAGCCATACTCCAACACGCGGGCTCAATGCGGATTGTTGGTGGGGTCTAAGGTTAGTGAGCAACCTTAATGCCAGATGTTATCAAGCCGCCCTAAGGCCTCTCTGACTAGCTTAACGACTGACATCTAGCGAAGTCAACCGGGACCAACTGCTTAGCGTGCCTTCCGAAGCACAGCGATTCCTGAAATACACATTACTAAATTTCGGTTAGGGTGTTCACCCATCCTATTTCCGACCGAGCATGTGTTGCATTACAACAGCGATCGTCGTCGACCACTGTCACAACTGTGCCACGGGTACCTCAACTGTAAGTGTCCCTACCTAGTGGCGGTGAAGCGTCCCGTGCGCCGGAGTGCCGCGAGCGCGAGCGGCGTGCCTCGTCGCCCGCGCCGCTCGCCTCCATCGACGAGTCCAGCAGGTCCTGGAACAAGAGATGGCATTCAAGTTTCGCTCTGACTGACAAGCTGGCAACACTGACTAGAGTTTCTATCTATGGACAGGAAGATACCTCATTCAACAGGGCTTAGTTATATTTGACGACTTTGGTGTTTTTGTCACTTCGAGCATTTAGAACCACTTAAATCTGCTTGGTTTAAACATAAGATGATCTTGGTTTTGCTATGTCCGAGGCAATGATATTCTAATAAAAAGACCTAGATAGGTTACTTGTGCTAGAAAAGTGGCACCCGAAATCAGAAAATAGAACACCTGAGCGAAGCATTGACAGTTTGAGACGACACTGCGCAACATGTATCTGTCTCGTTTATGCTCTAGTAAATAATCATACTATCTTGTACACACGGACAAATTATAGGTACGTACGACAATTTTCGACTTCGCATCAGTACGGACATAACGTATCTACCTCTTTTAAATATCATTTCCCTAAAGTCGTAAATTAGATCCTCATTCAGCAGGGCTAAGTTGTATGTAACGACTTTGGTGTTTTTGTCAGATCAGGCATTTAGAAACATTCAAATCATGGCTTGCTTTAAACATAAGACGATCTTCGTTTTAATTTGTCCCAGGTTGTTTATTTATTATTGAGTAACGACTTTTGATAATACATAAATGCAATTTACAACAATAACAAAATCAAAATAAGACCTAGAATGTCTAACAAATAATGCTTGACCCACCGTAAATAGTAGGTTACTTTTCATTTCTATGTTTAACGATTACCTATTTCAATTCTTCGATTTATTTATGAGTATAAAGAGCTAACACAACTAGATACCTAATTAAACCTTCATTACACAAAATGTGCCTACAGGTAATTTACATTAAAGTAACCACTTACCCCTTATTCATAAAGACGAACGCAACGCTAAAGCATAGTTTAGGCAATTGACGTGTTGTGTCACTTACTCGCAAAAGGCGGCAGCAAGAAAAATAAAAGAATCAAAGCGATACGAAAGCTTAAGTGTTGTTGAACAGCTGTTTAAGTTTTTAAGAAAAAGGGGGTTCATAGCACGAAATGTGTCTACAGGTAAATAACATTGAAGGAGCCACTTCAAAGCGATCTCTCTGTTGTGGTAATATTTCAGTAAAGGAAAGTAAACATTGCTATTTTAATACCTTGCGGTAACTAACTGATCCTAATTCAAAGAACTTGTTAAATTGTAAACATTGTAATACTTTTGACTGTCAATCTTACAAACAGCAAACAAAACAAAAATAAACATACACGAAAATTGATTTTACATGGTGTTTTCGCTTTATATAGTTTCTGGCTAGTCCTTCGTAGACTCCTTCAAGTTGATATCCAGGATAGTTGCGAATCATGACCACTGTAACCCACTAACACCCATTCGTTCCACGATTCACTTTATCTCCTAATGTACAAGAAGGTCTAATAGGGAATATGCACTGTTCTTTTTTATTTTATTTTTTGATAGCTTATACCACGGTAAAGAAATATAACAGTAATATGACTCGGCCCCGTCCTTGAGATAAGTGCCTACAGCCGCGCGGTTCGTCGCTACGCGATAGGGCTGCCGCCTGTAGTATTTTAAAACATCCGGATACCTACCTGTTTCAATCTTGTTTTGAAATTGTTTTTTGTGATGGTAAATATTGTATTTCTATTTAAATAAATGTAATTAGTATGTGAATGAAAAAGGATGTGTTGAGTGAAAAAAGGATCATACATACATGCTCACAATTTTTCGCATTTACAATATTAATAGGAAGTAAAATCAATTAGAGCGTAAATTTTTTGAAAGACCTCCTATCTTAATACCTACAATGAACCAAATTTTGCGGTGGACTAGCTATAACTAGCTATAAAACTATTGCGTTAGCAAATCCCTTACTTGAAGAGTAAGTATGTAGGTCCATAATTTCACTACCAATTGACACGTCGTGCGCGCCAAGGATTTCCGACCTAAGGTCATTCACCCGGTGTGGTGAAGTTAAACCGTAAACCCGCGAATTTTAATGCAAGCGTACTTTACGAATTACTTACTTATCCAACCTACCTATTCTATCTACCGCTGAACCACCTATTTCACTTGTCTGTCACTATCCTTCACCCTGTCAACTCATTTATTCAATAATCTAGGAGTATTACTCGGAGGATAAAGCGAAATACAAGCGTCTTTAAAAATATTGTAACAAATTACGTGCTATTATGTAGGTACGTAACAAAACATTTTAAGCTAACTCGTACGTAATGTAAAGAATGATATCTCTGGGTGCGTTACTGATGAATTTAAACAACCAACAACAGCACAATAAAAGAAAATATCTTGCCCTGCCATAGTACATTTACAATATTATGTTCACAAAATGGTACAAAACACACATAACTGTCCGTCCGACACTGCACGGCGCGCGGCGCATTCGCGACTGAGAGCCGATCTATGAACGACATCGCCGCGCGGCGTAGGTATAACTTGCGTTCCGTCCGCTTGGTCGAAGTCACAATACTGTTATATTCCTTTACTGTGCTTATACTGTAACAACACAAATGTAACCTACAAGCTGTTGAATTCTTCTTCTTGTCGCGCTTTTGACAGTGACATACACGTAGACTGGGATGTCACACTCGACCCACTCTGTTTCAACCGCTTTGAATTCCCCACATTTTTTTGCACTTTTCAATAATTATTTCTACATCGACAAATAAGTAAAATTAGGAAATATTGATAGACAAGTAATGAGCCCTCATCTAATACAAGTGCATATTCCCTATTGATATTACACTGACAGTACAGTCCGTATTAACTCGTTCCTTATCATTGCGTAGCAACTCGCGAAACCCACACCAAAGATACAATTTAATTATCACGGGCACGACCCTACGCTCTTTGCTGGCAAGCTGAGACTAAAATGTACATATTATAGTTTAGTTAGACTGAAGCCGGAGAATATGTCAATATTTATTTAGCAGTGATAAATAGCGTACGTTACATACATACTCATAACATGAAATTCGTGTATAACTTGAACTAATAATAACTCTTAAAGAAATTAAAAGAACTGAACATAGTCGCGATTATAGGTCTCATCCATAAGCATCACATATTTATTTGATACTAAAACCAAAAGTATGTGTCTACACCCAGCGGGATCCCCTATCTGGGAGACTTATGAGTGATACAGAGAATTGGATCTGAATATGTTCTACTGAATTATGCTGAAAACAGAATTTGTTCCGTAAAATAAACGGAAATATTCGCTTCTTTAACCGACCTCCAGCCAGCGGGATATTTTCTTAAACTACGTCTAATGAACTATAAATTGATATCAACTTTTAGATCTATGTTTATTCTGTTTATTTAAAGAAAAATCAGTCTCCTAAAGTCCGTAATTCCGTCACAATCAAGCTGCAAAGAAACCTCCATTCAGCGGACTATTTCTTCTAAGGATGTTATTATTGCAGCTTTTACGATAAGATAGATAGATAGATATTCTTTATGGTACAAAAACATTACATTTCAACAATGAGAGCAATGTACAATTTAGGCGGTCTTATCGCTAGAGAGCGATCTCTTCCAGACAACCTAATACAATTTAAACTATTTACGGCACATTTTACTAAAATTCCCTATTTGTTCATCTTTCATCATCATTTGTAAGCTGTAATTAGTTTAAATTTTATTAATTTATCGTAAAAGCTGCAATAATAACATCCTTAGAAGAAATAGTCCGCTGAATGGAGGTTTCTTTGCAGCTTGATTGTGACCGAATTACGGACTTCAGGAGACTGATTTTTCTTTAAATAAACAGAATAAACATAGATCTAAAAGTTGATATCAATTTATAGTTCATCAGACGTAGTTTAAGAAAATATCCCGCTGGCTGGAGGTCGGTTAAAGAAGCGAATATTTCCGTTTATTTTACGGAACAAATTCTGTTTTCAGCATAATTCAGTAGAACATATTCAGATCTAATTCTCTGTATCACTCATAAGTCTCCCAGGTAGGGGATCCCGCTGGGTGTAGACACATACCAAAAGTCACCAAAACCATTTTTGTAACTAAATAAATATCGAGGTTTAGAGGCCGATTTACTTGCATTCAGTAAATTTATGTTATTTCAACCAATTTATTTATTTAGGTTTGAGTTTATAAATAAATGAGGTGCCCGTGGCGCAGTTGTGACAGTGATCGGCGACGATCGCTGTTGTAAAGCAACACACGCCGGGTCGGAAAAGGGATGGGTGACCATCTGACCGAAATTTAGTGATGTGTATTTCGGGCATCTCCGTGCTTCGGAAGGCACGTTAAGCAGTTGGTCCCGGTTGACGTCGCTAGATGTCAGTCGTTAAGCCTAGTCAGAGGCCTTAGGGCGGCTTGATAACATCTGACAATAAGGTTGCTCACTAACTTTACACCCCTCCAACAATCCGCACTGAGCCCGCGTGTTGGCGTATGGCTTGTTCCACCTCACAGTTGAGGTGAGGCCTGTGCCCAGCAGAGGGACGTTTATAGGCCGATTATGTATGTTATCACATTAAATAAACATCACGAGTATTGTCACAGTCTTCACCTACCTAACGTAGATTTGCTTTGATGCAGTAATAATTTAAAATTGTTCACTATCAAGTAAAAACACAAAACAAGAGTATTCACTAAGTGCACAGCGATTTGACTAAAGTTCTCTCGAAGTGACTGAAACCTCAAAGCTATAAAATTAGTTTAGGTAACTGATCATTTATTTTCCATTCAAAACATGTGGGTATTTATTGAACCAATTGTTGCTTCTAATCTCAACACATTTGTAACTGTCACACAGACGTATAACATCTATTTACAAACCATGGAGTGTTTTGAAAAACTATAGTAAGTTTGTACCAGCGAAAGTAAAAACTTCACACAATTTTTTAAAATAATTATTTCGTAATATGCACGGCGCCCACATGTTGAGTTAAATATTTACTTAAACATATGAATACTTTTTTTTATTAAATCTCAGGGAAATCTTCACAACATGATTAAGGCCCTAAGGTAAGGACTCATACGACAAGTGCAAGACTTCTCCTTCGGCTTTCACGTCAAACTGCTGGGCATAGGCCACACCTATCTATCTGAATAAAGTTATGTTAATTATGAGGTAAAAAAATTGTCGCATTGAAAATCAAAACCGGGAATGATGTATGTGGTCACCATAGGATAATCTGCTCTTTTGCACATTTTTTTTGAATGACTTCTCTGTAACTTCCATAATTGTAAACAAACTCTACTCGATGTAATCAACGTCCGAATCGTCAGTAGAGTCATTATGTTTTCTTTACTTATTTTTGCTGTATTTTAATTATTTACCTAACATAAGTCCTTTTTATTGATTATACATGAAGTAATAAGTATTTTGACTTTCCCAAACGGATAAACTAATTCTCATTTGTTCGAAAGGTGAGTTGACCGTGAATTTTCAAAGGTACGATTCTAAAAAATGTATCAGGGTTTTACAAAAGTAAAAATTTCTTAAGTTTTTATCAAAATATATTCCAAACGTATTTGCGTTTATTATTACACTCCTTACTGAATATTCTGACCACAACAATCCTGATAGAGAGGAGATGACAAAGAAGCTGTTACTTTTTGCAAAACTCAAAAGAGAGAGACTAGAGTGCCTGATTCTAATTATTATAAGCGGAGCGGCTATTGTAGGCGGAGTATCTTTGAGACCCAAGCGTTTCCCATTTGGTGGGTGGGTAGCGACCCATTACCAGGACGTCAAAATAAAATACCGCAACAGTTTCATTTGTTTTAGAAAGAATACCTAACAAACAAACAATAACCCACAAATTCATAAAAACCTAAATGTATACAGCACCACTCAAACTATTGTAAACTTTTTTGTCTTTCTTTGTAAGCAAATGTACACACTTGTGTCTAAAAAAAGTGGTTCAGGTGGCACTAAATTATATTTCATAGGGGTAAGTGTCTATTATTGTACTTGACGTAACCTTGGGTTTAAGAGTATCCAGTAGGACAAGATGGGGCAGTGTGAAAATTACCGGGTAATAGCAAAACAATGTTTGGTACACGCTGATATAGAAGACACACAAAATCTTTAAATTGCCTTAACGTAGCATCCTGAGCAGGTATAGATTATTCCTAGGTAGTCTCGGAAAGTGTTTTAAAAAAACCATTTTAAAAATAAAGCATGCATTCCACTCACTTTCTTCTTAATATGAAAAGTCCGCTTCAGATGTACCATGTTGCTAGTAACGGCACTATACTACTGGACTATCGCGCGATATCGCAGCCGTATCAAGATAGCATGTGATAGTGTTGTCGCTTTATCGATAACAGCTAAGCAACATCTGAGCTTTTTGCAAATGTTGCGGATTAATTTATTTAGTTTTTTTTAAAAGATAAATTACTTCTGCCGATCGAGAACTGCAACACCAGTGGCCTTTTAAGAAGGAATACGCCCTGCCTTTGGAATCCAAATGAACATTATCTATTTGGAAAAGACTGCCGCTGGCAGTCATTGTAGTGGCATTGTATTTTTAGACACTAGAATACTACAAATGGGAACTAAAATGGTGGTCAAGCGTCAACCATACGAATCAATTAGGATTCTGTATTTGATTTTAATGAAAGACATATCGATTGGTGCCATTCAAGTAGTGCGAGAACTGGCTGTTTTTTTCTTTCCATGTGCAGCAAGGGTATTATTAAAAATATTAGAATGCGGGTTTACTTATTTTACTAACAAATTGCTGAGCACTTTCTCTAACGAAACAATTCCACGATTTAACAAAGGAAATTGGCCGAAAACCGGTCTTGCTTTGAAAATGAAAATACTATCAAATAAATCTTTGTTTCTGAAGCTGTCCGGGCATCTGAATGAACATTTATTAATATATATTTTTTTTATGTAAGAGGGAGCCAACGAGCTTGAGCTATTAGACAAACTTAATGAATAATTTGTCTCATTGACACGAACTCAAAGGTAACACGATGCCAAACTTAATAAGAGTTTAATGTCATCGTCATAAAATAATATTTCTGGCAACACTATCAAGTGACGTTTGAATGCCTCTTCCTTGTTTATATTGGAATTTATATTTTTGCGTTTTTTGAACACCTGATTGATAATGGCTCCGCATGCTTTGTTATTTTACTGTTATCTCGCAATGATAAGATACACGAGCAAAAAGTAGTATTATTGTAATACCAAAATGTATCTTATCTAAATAAACACTGGCTGACTCACTAAGCGAGCGTGAAATGAGAATAATTAGTACGGTCAATCATTTCATGTAAGTAATAATGAGTCATAAAAGCAAAACAATTGAAGTAAAATCATATTTGTTCATGTAAGCTTAAAAAAATTGGCAACAGTAAAAAGGAGGCCTTTGCCCTGCCGTGGGAAATGACAGGCTCCTAATAATAATGAAAGGTTCACAAGCAGTCATGGCATGTCAATAATAGGAAGAAAGATAGAAAAAATATTGATTCAGTCCCAAGTTCGGAACACCTTGTTCACTGTACAATTTGCGCTAATTATCCGATGAAGAAAAGCCACGATGAAAAATAAAGCAACCTGGACAAAAGCGATAGGCTCGTCGTTTATCACGTTGAGTTCAAAATTCACTAGGTGAAATGTGGTCTTCCGAAAGTTTCGTTCACCACGATGACCAACAATCAGTGTGCCTCTGTACTCATCATACATAATAGTAGACATACCTCAGATGTGCTGTCGGGAGGCAGCACGACGGCCTCTTCGGGGAAGTCCCGCCCGAAGCCTTCGTCGTCTGAGTTGAACCCGAGCTCCTCTCCGTAGCAGCTGTGCACCTGAGAACAACATCCACGCTATTTATAACTGCCTATACTAACAAATTAACTATATCCTAAGGTAGTTATAAAATCTACTACGAGTAACAGGAAATCCTTTTAATATAATAATAACCCATAACTTTGTAGGATGATATAAATAGCGCAGCGGTTACGAGTTTGAAAACAAGGGTCTCAGATTCCACACCCGCTTTGGCACAATTGTTTGTTGACGAAACTGGGGTGTTCTTTGAGACCAGCAGGCCTAGCACGAAACGCTACGTATGGTAATCGAAAAGTAAACGATACTTTTTTCTTAATGATATAGGAAAAAGACAGAGAAAGGAAGGTGTAGTTGTCTCGTGTTTATATTTAATAATAATAATAAGAATTAAGTAAACCATGTTTTCCAACAATGAACTCCCGGTTGACACTCCAAGTGACAGTGTCATTTATATCAACGACGAAAATATTTATACAATGAAAAATTCTTAATGATTACAAGAGCCAAAGCAAGAGCGGAAACATCGAGCGCACCATCAAGACCACCGCCCGCTCCTTCACCTAGCTCGTCGTCGGTAGAGGAGTATGGAACTCCTTTTGAGACCGCGGCGAGCTCAAGTTCCAGTGAGGAGAGCGGGCCACCGCCGCCACGACCGCCGCGACCACCTGCGCGACGTGGACGACGACCGCTGCCGGCACGCTTGGGGCCTGTGGGGCAATCTGCCCCGCGCGGGGCTCCCGCTACCGGTGGTGTAGTGCGCCGCATGCGATGGACGAGAGATATAAATCTTAACTGCATGCGCGCCTATTATGGGGCTACAGAGGGAGAAACTTTCATGTCTGCGTATCGTGACCGGTTGCTGCCTCTGTTTCAGGCCCTTGAACCAACTTTGGCTGTTTCCGCCCAACGATTATCGGATCAAGTGCGGGCGATCCAGCGTCTGCAGATGTTGGATCAACCTACCCTTGATCGGTTGCGCCTGGAAGCGCTTTCAGTTCGCGCGTCTCCTGCCTTGACGCGGGACCTGCCTGATACGATGCCGATACCGGTATCGGCTCCCGAAGCGGTTTCGGTAGCGTCACGGATAGATCCCAGTGTCAACGGGGAGACCAGTGCGAACGCAAGTGTGAGTATCCAGGCTAATGAGCAATTGAGGAGGGCTTTGGAGGACGCGATTTTGGAATATCGTTCCACTATTGCCTCGAGGCCGCGGTTACCTCGTTTGCCTACTAATAGACGCAACCTAGCGTTAATGGGAGCCTTAGACGCTTTGCTAGCTCCGTACTTACGGACTAGTGAAGATTTAGTTGATACTCACTCGATTTTGTACTGCGGGGCCATTACGGCGTGTCGTGTTGCTCGTGTCAAGTTCCCGGACTCTGACCGTGCGGCACGCCCCGTCACAAATGTACCCGCATGGCAAATGAGAATCGAGCGGCGTATCAACACGTTTAGGACTCTCATTGCAAAGCTGGTCTGCTTCAGCCGGGGAAATAATCGTCCCCGGGTCATGCGTTACGTGAACCAAGCCTTTGCTGGAACCGGTATTCGGCCCCAGCAATATTTGGCTTGTGTCACGGAACGAATTGATTTTCTGAAGCAGAAGGTCTATGCGTGGGCAAACCGTATCCGTCGCTACAAGGCGCGTGTGGATAGGTACTCGCAGAATCGCCTCTTCCAAAGTGACCAAAGGAAGGTGTACCGAAACTGGGAGAGAACCGATCAACGTGTGAATGGTGGTCAACGACCTGATGCTAGTGACATGATTGACTTCTGGCGCAGCATCTGGTCGGTGCCTGTCGAGCACACGGAGGGCGATTGGATGCGCATTGTTGAGCATGAGTGCGAGTCCATTGAAACCATGGGGTCAGTCATTATTGATCCTGAAGACGTCAGTTGTGCAATCCAAATGGCTCAGAACTGGAAAAGTCCTGGTCCGGATGGCTTGCACAACTTCTGGATTAAGTGGTTTCGATGTTCGCACTCATGCTTGGCCATGCAATTCCAAGAAGCTCTTGAAACCGGTTCACTTCCTAGTTTCATGACTACTGGTGTCACCTTCCTTTTATTCAAATCAGGTAGTACCTCGGAGGCTAAAAATTATAGACCCATCACGTGCTTGCCTACCATCTACAAGCTCCTTACATCCATTTTAGCAACAAAAATCAACGCACACATTGTTGCGAACAAAATTTTGGCCGCTGCTCAGAACGGATGTAGGGCTGGGTCCCGAGGTACTAAAGAACTCCTCCTCATAGACACGACCATTTGCCAACAAGTCCGGCGGAGCAGGAAAGCTCTTTCTACTGCCTGGATTGACTATAAGAAGGCCTATGATTCGGTGCCTCATTCATGGCTTGAGAGGATTTTAGAGTTGTATAAAGTAGATACAACTTTGAGATCTTTTCTAGGCACATGCATGAGGCAGTGGATCACAGGCCTCTGTCAACCAGGTAGTGGAGACGGTCCCCCTGCCCCGCAGGACTTGATAAGGATTAAGCGAGGTATCTTCCAAGGTGATAGTCTGAGTCCATTGTGGTTTTGCTTAGCTTTGAATCCTCTTAGTACCTTGCTGAGGGATTCAGGGCTGGGCTATCGGCTTCGTAGAGGGGGTGAGGTCATTTCTCATCTCTTGTACATGGATGATCTGAAGTTATTTGCACCAAAGCGCCAGATTTTGATGGAATTGCTAAAAGTCACAGAGGTTTTTAGCAATGCCATCAAGATGGAGTTTGGTGTAGATAAGTGTGCGGTCATGCATGTACAAGAGGGGAGGGTTGTAGATTCTCCGAGCCTACAACTCTCTGAGATAGTGACACTCCATTCCCTCTCTGAAACAGAAACCTACAAATATCTTGGTATGTCGGAGTCGTTAGGTATATCAGTAGGGGACGTCAAACAATTGGTGAAGGAACGTTTCTTTAGTCGCTTGACAAAGGTTCTTAGGAGTTCTTTGTCGGGTGGCAATAAGGTCCGCGCCTTTAACGGTTGGGTGATGCCCTTACTAATGTACTCCTTTGGCATACTAAGATGGACTCAGACCGAGCTGGACGCCCTGGATATACGAGTCCGAAAACTGCTCACAACGTACCGCATGTTACACCCACGGTCGTCTGTTATGAGACTGTACATTCCGCGGAAGGTGGGGGGTCGTGGCTTTTTGAATGCTAAGAACCTTCATAACCGCGAAGTGTGCAGTCTTAGGAGATTTTTCCTAAACAACGAGTGTGGGATGCACCGCGACGTTGTGGCAGTTGATAAAGGCCTCACGCCGCTCTCCTTAGCAAACGAGAACTGGCGACAACTACCGGTGCTCAGCACTGATGATCGCAGGGACATATGGAAGAGTAAGGAGCTGCACGGGAGATTCTATCGGGCCTTAACAGGGCCTGATGTGGATCTCTCTGCATCGGTGAACTGGCTACGTTTCGGGGACCTCTTTGGGGAAACCGAGGGTTTTGTCTGTGCAATTGCTGACGAGGTTATCAAGGTGAATAACTACCGGAAATATATTATGAAGGACGGTACGGTCGACATTTGTCGGGCATGCCGCCGTCCTGGCGAATCCATTCGCCATGTTATTTCCGGTTGTTCTCACCTTGCTAATGGCGAGTATTTGCATAGACACAACCTAGTAGCCAGGATTATTCACCAGCAACTTGCTCTTCAATATGCCCTTGTCGAGTCGGAGGTGCCGTACTATAAGTACGCACCGGTGCCAGTTCTCGAAAATGGTCGTGCATTGCTCTATTGGGACCGCTCTATCATCACGGACAGGACTATTGTAGCCAATAAGCCTGATATCGTTCTGGTAGACCGGTCCCAGCGCCGGGCAGTGCTCGTTGACATCACCATTCCGCATGACGATAACCTCGTGAAAGCTGAGAAGGACAAACTCAGCAAGTACCTTGACTTGGCTCACGAGGTGACCGCCATGTGGAGTGTTGATTCGACGATCATTGTTCCGATAGTTGTTTCGGCTAATGGCCTGATAGCGAAGAGCCTCGACCAACACCTTGAGAGGCTCTCGCTAAAGGGTTGGATCAAGGGTCAGATACAGAAGGCGGTTCTCCTGGATACGGCACGTATCGTCAGGAGGTTTCTTTCTCTGCAGCCCTAACCACCGGCAATTTGAGCCCTGCCCGCCCCGTTGTCGGTGGCGCTCTAGGTTTAGGTTTTTATAGCATTTTTATAATTCATTGTTTTGTAGCTTTAGCCCTTGAGTTTTATAATTGTAATTATTTTATTTTTATAATTATAATTCTTAAGTTTTTAAATTGTTATAAACCTTTGTTTTATGAATGTGCTGTACAAATTTTAGACCTAAGACTTACAATAAATAAAGAGAATAATAATAATAATAATAAATTTTATTTATTTTCTCCCACATAACAGTCTTAAAAGTAACAAAGTAAGCTTAGTGTTGAACATTTGAATGTAAATAACATTGTTAAAACTAAAAGTTATATAAAATTAAGCCTGTTGGTTGCAGGAGACAGGTTTCCCAAACTAAGTTGCCCTGTGCTATGGGTCACCTGGCCCCGTCCTTAAAAAAGAAGTTTTACTAAAATTTAAGAAATTAAAGACTAATTAAGAATAAAAATATTTTGCGGGATATCTACAAAAAAATGCCGGAGAATTTATTATAACTAACCAAAAAAACAGCCGAGAACAAAAACCGCCTTGAAACATTTGTGTTATTTGTTAAAGAATGAGTGTGAGAAGTTACTCTTCGAAATCTAATATCATGATACTAGAAAAGTGAGTACCCTATTTTTTTTTTTTTAATATAATGAATTTTTCATACCAAAACTGACAGTAATTTCTCTGTTTGATCATAATTAAGTTTAAGTAGCCATTCCGTTACTTTACCTTTGCATTCTAATTTGGAAATGTTAAAAAGTGACAGTAATTTATTAGCTGTGTTATACAACCTAGGACCCCTGAAAAAGAAAAAGTTTTGTGCAAATGTCGTTCTGGTGGAATTCAACGAGCAGACTTTGTACTTATTTCTTTTGTTCAAAATATTTGGGTCACATTGAAACTTTACAGTAGCTTTTATTTGATTTGCGACGGTTATAAACGTTATTTAATTAACTAACTGAGGGAACTATCATGTCAGCCTGACGTTCCTTAATTAACTCACCTCTTTCTATTGAATAAACTGAAAAGCCACAACTTTCACCAAAAAATTCTAATCTTTCGAATCCATAAAGATTTCTTGTTACAGCTACGATAGAAAAGTACGTCGCGAACTATATAACTTATTCGTGGTGAAGAAACTAAATTCAAAATTTAAAGAAAAAAAACTTTTTGGGTGCGCACGAGTTGACGGGAAAAGGCGAACTAATATCGTGGCGGGATAACGCTCGGGTGGCCAAACGATTTTATATGCGGGAAACAAACATAATTATGTAGAAAATATATAGGATCCGTACCGTACTTGTTTTTGCGCCTTTGAGGAAAACTGCTGACTAGAGATGTAAATCAATGTTGTTTAACTCAAGTGGGCCATTTTACACCCACCGAATCGTAAAAAAACATGAAAACATTACACCTCTATATAAGCTGTGGTCGACAAACGACAGCTTAGATAGACGTACAAGCCTGATTTCCAGCAGAGCGGCGGCGTTGCCTTCTTTCTTTTGCTCTGTTGGAAAACAGGCATTACATACGTCTGTAATGCCTGTGCACGTAACATCCTAACACCTAAGCATCTTCTTATAAATAAATATATCTACGTTTATTGATTATGCTTAGGCGTACGAGTGATCTCATACCTAGCAAGTCAAAAGAGCTATGTGACAGCTAATGACACCTGTTACAAGTAGCTAGTTTTAGTATAACAACAGTTTTGCATTTAATTTAATGTCTAGTTTTGCTAGCTATTAACTAGATATAGCAGTTTTCCCTGACAAAATGAATGTTGAAGTTCCTACCTACTGCTATTTACAGTCCCTGACGAATTTCCACTGTAGCAACATGGTATTTTTTTAGAGAATAACATAGCATGAGACAAATACTTGTTTGTTCCGAAGTCGGTTAAGACGCCACTCACTTTCGTTGCGTTTCTAGTTCTATACTGTATTTTCTAGACAAATATTTGAATAGTTTAAATATTTTAGTAGGGTAGGGTGTCCATAAAGTATCTAGGAATAAGAAGTCCTTGGTACGACTTTAAGCCTGTAAGACGAACGTGCTACTAGTAGACCTCGAAAAGGCTGAAAGTTATTCATATGACAGTGCATCCTCATTCTCTCGTATGCAGTCGTTTTAGAAATACGAGCTTTAGCTTAGTTATTTAGCAGAAATGGCTGCTTTTGTACCTTCAATTATTTCATACGCAATTAAGTTTATTCTATTGCGAGGGTCACTGCTCAAATTAATGCCATCTAGTACTACTATACCACTTTCCCAGAGTCAAGTTCTTACTATTACATTTAGATGTCAAATAACATACGCGTACAAATGTACTGAACGTGGCTGTACAAGTTCTAAAAAAACAGCAATGGCAAGCCAGCCAGTCAGAGACTTCTTACAGTCTTCTTGTACAATTAATAAACTTCAGAACAAATATCTACCTAATATTTTTATCTAATAAAATTAATAATCCAAAAGTGCTCTTGATTTGAATTACAATGTAACAAAAGAACCATCTATTTAAGATAAACAAAGGACGCTAAGTGGATTCCAACAAATAAAACCGAAGGTTCTCGTTCTCGGACAGTCCATGTTCTTTGAAACCTATGGACACCCTGTGCTCTCGTGGCAAATAACATGGGTTTTGCTCTATTTTTTCGCGCCAGTGGAACTTTTCCCGTAGATTTACACTAACAAATATGCGCATAGCTTTTAACGCCCGAACAATGGGTAGCCCACTCAGGTCACAGATTAATATTTATACCGTATAAAGAATTAGATTCTTGAGAGCAACACTGTTCAAAACAATAAAATAATGTAAAGTGAAGTGGCAGGATTGAATCAAAAATCAGACATAGACACGCTGTTTATTTTAAAACCTACCACATTTTCAAGGGTGATTGCAGAAGCTAGCTAGAAACACACCCCACACTCAGCTGGCTTAAATTGTGTTGAGAAAAAACAATAGCTGAATGGAAGTCAAAGTTTTAAAGACGAATCTCAAAAAAATCTTAGGGGAATCTTTTGTGGTAGCATGACTTTGGAACTTCCTCGGAAAAATTTGGCGGGTTGTAAATACAACATCCACCTACATCTGTTTATGGGAAATAGAACACTTTTTTGGGTGCGGTCCGAAATGCAATTTTAGTGCTCAGAACACAGACGGTGATTATTGCCCGTCCTAATTGGAAATCACTTACTGCGCTGTCAGCGTCAAAATCATTTCGGACCGGAAATTAGCGACACAGACACCTAACCTAACTTAATTTATGATGATAACAACCATTTGCGAGGTCATTTAAGACGTCAAGCCGACTGTCATTTGCGCACAGGGATTTCGATACTGTTATTGCCACCAGGCGGTGCTTTTAAAACAATATTGGGTTATAGGGTTGATAGCTGTTTGGACCAGACGCCTACAAAGCGCCGACTGGTGGCAGCTGAAAAGTATCGGAAACCCTCATTGGGTTTGACTAGATACTTGGGTTACGTCCCTAGATGTCAGTCGTTAAGCCTAGTCAGAGGCCGAGCCGCCCTAGGCTTGATAACATCTGACATTAAGGTTGCTCAATAACCTCACACCCCTCCAACAATCTGCACTGAGCCCGCGTGTATACAGGGTGTTTCTTTTAAGGTGTCAAGCCGGCGCGAGCTGATAGTAGGGTACCATACCTCTTGATTCACCCCCATGTTTGTTCTACGATTATTTGTATTTGTATCCGAAAGTCACAACTCCTGTTGTAATTAAAATTTTGAAATTGAGGAAACCGGAACATGTTTCGAATCGATTATCGAACTGTTTTGAGTTACTATGCTCAAAATACGCGTACATAAAAAATAATACAGATTGTCCGGTTTCCTCAATTTTACAATTTTTATTACACAAGGAGTTGTGACTTTCGAATGATTGGAAGTTATAAAATGACTGTTTTATTAACAAATGCGTTCTGTTTAGTTTCACTGTTTCTTACCGTTATTTTCATGAAACTGATATTTTTTCTGGGTTTCGTTTATGGTTTCTAATAATAACAAGGGAAAACCCTAATTTGGGAGCGAAGAAATGTATCTGATGTAATTATGACACATCTAGTATGAATTTACTAGCTGTTCCGACAGACGTTGTTCTGTTGTCCAACTCTCAGTGTTAGACAGGTAGAAATGGTTGCTAATTGAAAACTAACTTGTGTTTTTTTCTAAGATACCTTTTTTCATGTTTACTCACCTTTACAAACTTCTCTGAATTTCCACGAATATTTCGAAACCAAAATAAGCCAAATCGATCCAGCCGTTCCCGACTTTTAGAGAGTAATCCATTTTTATATTTAAAGATAACTATTAGGCATTAAGTGAACACTTACCCACTGCCATATCTCGTGACTGGTCATCTGTTGGTCCATGAGCGCGTTCTGCCAGATCCTGAACAGCATCAGGTAGGCCTTGTCCCGGCCCGAGAACGACGTTAGGAAGTTTTTCTCCGCCTCTGTGCATACTAGGATGGCGTTTGGTATTACCTGAGGAACAAACAATTATTAAAATCTAAAATAGTTGTTTTTTTGTAGTATGTATTTAACTTGTCAGTACAAGGTTTTTAGTAAAATTGCATTTCAAATAAATGTAGAAAACTGGGCAGAAAATTAGAAAATTTTAATGAATCTTTACGAAGGTTTGACAGAACAACGTCAGTTAGGTCTACTAGTAATAAATGGACAAGTTTATGATGTTCTCAAAAAAGGTCAGATCAAGAGTACCTTTAACCGACGATCGTGTATGAAAGTATTAATAATGGTGGATGTTCAGGACGCACATGACATCCATTGTCATGTCACGAATTAAAGTTCTTAATGTTCTTATTTCAAAATAGGTCATAGTTTCACCATTTACTCCATTAGATGGAGTTATATGTAAATCAATCGCGCAAGCATTATGTTTTTATCAAATTATAAAGCCTTTAGAGGCTTTAGTATGAGTCAGTTCAAAACAAGAACAAATAGTTCAAACCACAGGTCAAACCATAGTTCAAACCATAGTTCAAAACAAGAACAAACAGTTCAACCAAGTACCGAGTGAAAGTGATTTGCAAATATAGTTCTAAAGTCAGTGAATTCAGTGTTTCATTTACATCAGTTCATATTCATAGTCCATCAGTTCATATTCATGGTCCATCGAGAGACGGATCATTCGAGATCGAGAGCATCAGGAGGGCGATTCACAACCGAGTTATCGATCGATTCGATAACTTTCATTAAATTCTAGTAAATCGCTTGTTCCGCGTAATAGCTTGAATTTTGTATACAGGGTGGCCCAAACGGTGAGGATAAAAAATTTTTTTTGGGTTCCTGACATATAGGGGTACCCGAAAATACCCCATGTATGTTTGCCGATTTTTTGTAGTTTTTGAGTTATGATTTTTTTAAAGTAAATTTGAGAATTATCGATCTGACCTCCTAAAAAAATTTTTTTTTCGGAAAGTATGCATTTTTTATTAATTTATTTTTTTGTGACATAGACCTCATTAGTTGTACTTTTACCCATAAAATTACCAGCTTCATGCCATTAATTAAAGGTACAAATTAATTGACCAAAATAAAAAAACTGGGGTGAATGCGAGTCACAGTAAAATTTTCAAAGTTAAATTAAAAATTAAAAAAAAAGTTCCATGACTTTTAAGTAATTTCAAAAACTGCTCAAAACCCTTAGCTTCAATTATAATAAAAAAAACTTGGTACTTAATAGGCCTTTTTTAGCCGAAACTTGCCTTCAAGTAAACAAAGGTGGAATTTTCTGAGTTAATAATTTGTTGTAAAACACCTTTTGTTAATTGCTAGGGTTAATGTGGGTTGGACATAACATGGTCAATAAACATAAAGTGAATTAATTTAGGATTTCTTGTTATTCTAGTATCAGCCCAGTGTCATTTATGTACGGAATGTATGTCGTTTTGCACGCACGAGTCCCGAAGTCGGCCCGAGCTGTAAGGCGAGGATCAAAAATTGGGACGAGTGAAAATGACATACCCATTCTGTATCGGACAACGATTTTTAATACATTTGCGTTCAAAATCATAATAAAACATGGAAACCTACGTACCAATGATTTACTAAATTAAATCTTGGAAAAAGCATGAAAAAGCTAGGATTGACAGTTTCCCGGTTCAAACGGTAATTAAATTGGTAATTACATTTAAACATGGATTTCATTCAAATCCCAGAAAATCAATAAACGCCTATTATTTTATTTTTGGTAAAGTTCAACTAATCTCAGAAATTCATTTTGACAGCTGCTAGTGTCATTAGAAATTAAACTTTATACAATGCTAAAAGGGTTCAGAGGAAGGCCCACAAAAGGTGGAGTGACGATTTGAGATTCCATGAGAAATATTGGCAGACCCTGGCACAAGATCGAGATCTATGAAGAACATGGGGAGAGACCTTTGCCCAGTAGTGGGATGAAATGGGATGAAAAAGGGTTCAATTGTTATGTCCTTGTCAAAAGTAAAGCCGTCAGCAATTTAACTTTTATTTAAATAGACGTTTTTTTTCTTCCTTTCAAATATCCTTAATAATATTGGATTTTTATTATTTGATACTTCGGGACAGGTGCAAAACGACATAATACATTCCGCACTTGTATCGCTAACTACTATTCATGGGACAAAGACTGACTTGTGCTGTTGAAATGACACTGGGCTGATACTAGAATAACAAGAAATCCTAAATTAATTCACTTTATGTTTATTGACTATGTTATGTCCAACCGACATTAACCCTAGCAATTACCAAAAGGTGTTTTACAACAAATTATTAACTTAGAAAATTACACCTTTGTTTACTTGAAGGCAAGTTTCGGCTAAAAAAGGCCTATTAAGCACCAAGTTTTTTTTATTATAATTGAAGCTAAGGGTTTTGAGCAGTTTTTGAAATTACTTAAAAGTCATGGAACTTTTTTTTTAATTTTTAATTTAACTTTGAAAATTTTACAGTGACTCGCATTCACCCCAGTTTTTTTATTTTGGTCTATAAATTTAGACCTTTAAAAAATGGCATGAAGCTGGTAATTTTATGGGTAAAAGTACAACTAATGAGGTCTATGTCACAAAAAATAAATTAATAAAAAATGCATACT
This sequence comes from Udea ferrugalis, assembly GCA_950022985.1. Classification (NCBI taxonomy): domain Eukaryota; kingdom Metazoa; phylum Arthropoda; class Insecta; order Lepidoptera; family Crambidae; genus Udea; species Udea ferrugalis. Next base: position 17,540,475 of record OX465524.1, on the reverse strand, counting down.
TTCCGAAAAAAAAATTTTTTTAGGAGGTCAGATCGATAATTCTCAAATTTACTTTAAAAAAATCATAACTAAAAACTACAAAAAATCGGCAAACATACATGGGGTATTTTCGGGTACCCCTATATGTCAGGAACCCAAAAAAAAATTTTTATCCTCACCGTTTGGGCCACCCTGTATGTTAAAGCTAATGGCATCTAGTATTTATTAGGCGAATAATACAGACACCTCCCACATCAAAAAATAGGTATATATTTTTTTGAAAATTACCGAATCGTTCGATAACTCGGTTGTGAATCGCTACCCAGCTCTTATTCATGGTCGTTCGAGACCGATTTTTTGGGAACACCAGCTCACCTGCAGTGGATCACTGCAGCAGAAGGGTGCGCTCCGCCGTTTTCAGGGTTCAGGAGAACCCTTGAACCTGCAGCAGCACAGGATCGTGGGAGGAGCCCTACAGTCAGCTAGGACTACTTCGAAGGCCTACAGTCCAGAGCTATCGAGTCGTCGTGACGTCACAGCGGAACTTCCGGTTGTCAACGTCATTAGATCCAAATTCAAAATAAAATTCGAGTGTGTGAGTGAGTTGAAGTGTAAAGTGCAATAACTGTAAGTAAATTGAACCTTATTTCTATGGAAGATTTTAAACAGCAAATTCGAGAACTTTAGTACTAAATTCAAGAAATTAAGCAGCAATTTGAACTTTATTAACTTAGAGCTAAAAACATAGGATTAAGTTCATGTAAATATAGATAATTTTAGGACTTTGAATAATTTTATAAAAACAGTAAGTAGTTAATTTCTTTGTAAATAGTTTAAGTTTCAATTTTTGTCTCAAAAGAAATCAATTGATTTGTTTATTAAAATGGAGTCCATCATTAATGTACAAAGAGAACTTCAAAGGGCAATAGAGAAGGGTTTCGTAAATTTTAAGAAGAGTCCAAAGGAAAGAATTACTGTAGAGTACATAGAGGCCAGATTAGAGAATTTAGAGAGAGATTGGGTGTTATTCAGGACAAACAACACAAAATTGTATGAAACGTGTACACCCCAGGACATAGAAACCAGTTCATATGTTACCAAAGAAATGTACGATAGTACCGAAGATGCATACATTATGTATAAATCTTGTTTGAAAAGTCTTTTGAATCAGTTTTTGTCAGAGGTATCTGACAGAATTAGTTCAAAAGATGTTGAAAATAGCAAGTCCAACAGATCCTTCGTCAAACTGCCAAATATAACGATTCCAGTGTTTTCTGGGGACTATTCTGATTGGCCAACTTTCAGAGATCTATTCATATCACTCATCGATAAAAACCAGTCACTTGATGAAGTTCAAAAATTACATTATCTCAAAGGTCAACTCATAGGAGAACCTGAACAGCTGTTGAGACACACTCCCACTACTGGAGACAACTATAAGCGGTGTTGGGATCTACTAGAGAAACGATACAATAACAAACGATATCTCACAAATTGTATCATGAAGAGACTTTTTAGTCAAAGACGGCTAAATGTTGAATCAGCTTCGGGGTTGAAGGAACTGTTGAACACAACATCAGATTGTCTGAACACATTAAAGAATTTAGGCGTAGACGTTAGTACATGGGATATCCTAATAATACATTTATTAACTTTTAAGTTAGACCCTGAATCTCGCAAAAACTGGGAGTTGAACGTGTCTAATAATGCTAACAATGACTTGCCAACACTTGAACAGTTCAATTATTTTCTTGAACAAAGGTTCAGAGCATTTGAGTGTTTTGACGCTAACAAACCTCAGACACAGATCGGAAAGGCTTTCCTAGTCACCAATCATTATCCTTCCAGTTTTCAATGTGAGCTATGTACAGAAAGCCACAAACTTTGCTTTTGCAAAGATTTTGTTAGTTTAACTTACAAAAAGAAGCGGGACTTTGTAATAAGGAACAAGATGTGCTTCAATTGCCTTGGTGGCAATCACTCCACCTTCAATTGTAAAAAGAACACTACCTGTAAAATGTGCAAGAGAAGTCATCACTCCTTGCTACATCCTCCTTCTTCTGTTAATAAAGTCCAAGTCTCTGATAGGCGAGACTTACCCAATACTGATTCTTATACAGTAGAAACTAATCCAGTAGTTTCTTATTTATCTACTGTAGAATCAAAAAGTACAAAATCGAAGATCAAAAAAGAACATCAGCGTGAAGTAGTTCAGAAGGCAAAGGTCAACTCAAATAAGTTCTTTAAGAAAGTTCAGGAAGATAGGAACCCGTCACCACTTTTTCAAGAAAGGTTTTTTTGTAAAAGAATATTCAAAAATAGTTCAAATCAGAGCATTAAAGACGACAGGCAGAAAATGTTTATGTCAAAGAGTTCTAGTTTAGAGGGCAGGTTTAACTCCCAGTCATTAGCTTTTGGATCGAGTTTTCAAAAATTACTTAAGTTCTGACAAGTTAACCCGTGTAGTACGTTGTGTATAGAATAACCTGTAAATCCTTTGTAAATTAGTAAGAATATTTTTGTGATAAAATAATTCGTCATCAGTTCAATTCTTTAGTTTTGTATAATAATTTTAGTTCAAGGTAGAACTTATGTTTAGTTGATTTTAGATCCTTCAAGTGTTAATAATAGTTAAGTTTTGTTTGTAAAGTAGGACATTTTGCAATAAACGTCCTAAGGGGGCGGCATGTTCAGGACGCACATGACATCCATTGTCATGTCACGAATTAATGTTCTTAATGTTCTTATTTCAAAATAGGTCATAGTTTCACCATTTCCTCCATTAGATGGAGTTATATGTAAATCAATCGCGCAAGCATTATGTTTTTATCAAATTATAAAGCCTTTAGAGGCTTTAGTATGAGTCAGTTCAAAACAAGAACAAATAGTTCAAACCACAGGTCAAACCATAGTTCAAACCATAGTTCAAACCATAGTTCAAACCATAGTTCAAACCATAGTTCAAAACAAGAACAAACAGTTCAACCAAGTACCGAGTGAAAGTGACTTGCAAATATAGTTCTAAAGTCAGTGAATTCAGTGTTTCATTTACATCAGTTCATATTCATAGTGCATCAGTTCATATTCATGGTCCATCGAGAGACGGATCATTCGAGATCGAGAGCATCAGCTCTTATTCAGTGGAAGAAGCGCATGATGCACTCGTATGTCAGAATCCTAGCAAGGGGAAAGATGTAGTCTCTGTCTAGTTCGTGAGGAAATACGTGTATGTAATAGAAAGAAAGAAAAAACGTTCATTGATTTTGGACATCGCAACGTACAGATATAAACAAACAGAACAAAATGATTACAGAAAAAATAAAAATACCAAAAGAAAAACAAACAAAAATTAATAAAATATATATATATTTTAACCGTCTAGATCCCACTGCTGGGCAAAGGTCTCCCCCAAGCTCTTCCAGCGGTCCCTATCCACAGCCAAAACCTGCCAATCTCTAGAGTGGTTTACAAGGTCATCACACCATCGCTTTTTAGGCCTTCCTCTTCGGCGTCGTCCGTCTGTTGGAGCCATAAGGTGGTGAATAATAAAATTATTAATGTATAATATTCACCAAAGCCGTCTTCTCCTTAGTGATGGCGGTGACATCCTTCCACCTCAGTGACATGGTGGTCTCCCAGCCGAAGATGCTCGCATAGAAGCACAGGTAGTTCTGCGACGCGTACAGCCGCCCGTGCATCAGGATATCCTTCTGCAGCGCGCACGAGTAGTCTGCGGTTGACAAGGTTTGTCTTTTTGGGATAAACAATTACATTTACTAAAATAATGATTTATGAAAACCACGCGCTTTAAGGACACACCGAGGCTTAAGACCAGGATGGAAATTGAGAAATATACACAATTGTTCAATGATATAATAAAAAAGACGTAGATAAGTTACTCGTGCTAAAAAAGTGGCACCCGAAATCAGAACTTCGAACACCTGAGCAAAGCATTGACAGTTTAAGACGACACTGCGCAATATGTATTTGTCTCGTTTACGCTCTAGTTGATGATCATACTATCTTGTTCACACGGTCAAATTATATAGATATGACGCCAGGGGTAAATGTTTGACTCCGCATCAGTACTGACATAACGTATCTATACCTCTTTCAAATATCCTTGATAGATAGATATTTTTTATTGCACAAAAACATTACAGTTCTATTAAATTACAGAGACCAATGTACAATGGTAAGATCACCTGATATCAAGATTTACTAATAAATACGTCCTATGGGCTTCTTATAAACGTCCTGTCAACTCACCTACAATAAGCCTCTCATCATCAGGTAAATCTTTGAAAAGTCTTTTGAAGTCTTCCGACTTGCTTTTGTAAGTGGGGTAGAGGGAGTTGTACCAGCTTTTTTTCTTCGTCCTCCCCCCACCCCCTTCGACACTCCGCGGCCCGGAAGTAGACGATGTCAACTGAAATGATACATTCATAATTATAAACGTTTATAACCAAAAAGGATCTAATCTGTGGGGTTTGAATAAACAAAGTATATTAAAGGATAGGTCCAGTTTTTAAGAAAATATTAAAACTAAATCGAATCATTAGACTACTATGAATGGGCCAGCCTGTAGGTTTGTGTGCGTAATACGGTTTAATACCTAAGTACTTTAGATTTAAATGATATTGTCCAGATTGTCTTATTGCTTAGTATCTTTAATGACTCATACTGGTGTTGATCTACTGCAGGTGCTTTTTGTAGTAAATCCCTATTTGAAGCACGAGAAGAGCGTTTTGTACGTCACTTGTTATAATTCTTACATCACCCATCATTCACATAAATCATAATTATGAGTCATAGTATTCATTAAAATGACGTCCCCTGCTGAATACGGGACCCCAGATATACGGATCACCTAGTCGCAGGTGGCCCGTATTCACCGGAATCCAGGAATAATAGCTAAAGACCAGTGCCAGATTATCCTAGCGAAGGGCCAAGGTAGCCAATTCTCAATTAGTATTTTGCCTGAGATTTGTTTTTACGCCCTTTTTGGCTTTTCACTTTCTCACAATGATTAAAAAGGGGAAGAGTGCGCGGTGCTCGTAGAATTCGCTTCACTTGCTACTAGACTAAGGGCGCGGTCCGTTTTGGGACAAAAGTGATAATAGTGCGCTCACACGCATCCTGAATTGATAAATTATTTGACCGTGAGCGATGTGAGCGCGCTATTATCACTTTTGTCCCAAAACGGACAGCACTATAATACGGCACTGCTGAAGAGACAGGAAGAATCCCAAGACATACCTTGTCCTTGTCTTTCTCTCCCTTCGCCGCGGTGACGACGGTGACGAGGTCTGATGCACTGGAGATGGACGCCGAGTCTGCCGACGAGTGAGACGGCACATGAAGGGAACTGTTGCTGCCCTGGACAGAACAAGCACATCTTAGGACCGTGGTGGAAACGGGGCTTTTTAATCCGACCCTCCTCAGGGTGGGTAGGTAACGTGCAGCGTCATGACAAAAATACATTGATTCTAGTCAATCGAACTACTGTTCGAATTATGCAAACATTTGTGTGCATGAAAATGTGTATTTGGGTCTTTTCTATGCTTCTTATATGCCTATGTAATTAATGTATTTTAAGATCGATATTTAAGTATGTTTATAGTTTGTTTGGTTCTCAAAAAAAATATTTATTTTTATTAAATATTCAATTTCAAATGTTTAACTTCAGCATATTGTTAGCGTACTCTTGTTGGTGATCTGAAATAAATTAATTAATAAATCGCTCGTCGCATTTTAATACTACAATAACACTCTGAAAGCTCATATAGTGCCGTCCCTTAACATCTTTTTCAGCTATAACTAATTGAAAGGAGAACAACCAGGTCTCGAACAAAATATACCCAAAAATGAATGTGCCGACCAGACAAAAATAATACTGGATACTTATTGGAAATGATGCCCTGAAGATTTCTTACTAGGACAGCAACTGTCTACGGTTAACCCTTAGACTGCTATTTCAGTTTGAAATTACAAAAATAACATTATTTCCCTGAATAAATCACTGCGGACCCACGATACCCCTGGTGGTATCGTAGGTCTTTTAAAATCGAACGATACCCCCAACAAATAGTGTTGCGACACTAATTAATAAGAGCTTTATCGTCTCTTGAATTTTATATTTACAAAAAAAAACGGATTCGATTTTTTTTGAATTTTAAATTTACAAAAAAAAACGAATTCGATTTTTTTTGAATTTTATATTTACAAAAAAAATCAAATTCGTTTTTTTTTGTAAATATAAAATTCAAGAGACGATAAAGCTCTTATTAATTAGTGTCGCAACACTATTTGTTGGGGGTATCGTTCGATTTTAAAAGACCTACGATACCACCAGGGGTATCGCCAGGGGTATCGTGGGTCCGCAGTGGAATAAATCGATGAATGGATTTCAGCTTGTGAGGTGTCGTTAGATTTGACTTTACTCTGAGAGTAACACTGGGATATCAAAATTAAAAAAAACAAAATGGCGGCTTCTAGGCGCTAAATTCAACGCTCTGCAGCCTGAACGACTAGGCGGATTTTGGCTGGAGGGGTGTTGTTAGATTCGTATTTACTGTGAGAGTAATACCAGGTATGTAATAGTACATTGTTACCCTAGGGGTGAAAGTAACTTACTTAGTCCCGAGACGGGGTTTGGCGCCCGGAACAAAGTGAGGGCGCCAATAGTTCGAGGGACTAAATAAGTCTTTAACCCGAGGTAAACACTGTGCTTTTCATTACGAATACAAGGAAAGTAAAATAAAAACATAAAGAAAAAATTAGAAAAATGAATGAAGATCGAATTGCCGCTTCCCCGCCTATTTCGTTTGTTTTTTTTTCTGTGGCCGGCCCGCTATTCAGCCATAATTTTCATTTTCATCATTGGAAAAATGGTAAATATTTTGATCAAAGCTAAGTTATTTTTAAAGAAATTGTTGAAACTAAATTATAATAAAGTTATTTAAAAAATGCATATTCTCTAATCAATACTTAACTTTAAGTTATTTCAATTTTACATCGTGGCTGTATAGAAAGATGGAACATGGTTCAATAAATATGTGAAAAATAACTAGTTTTGTTTTTAATAATTTGACAGCTGTCAGTTGAAAGTGATTCTCCCTAGGGATGAAAAGTATTACTTTCAGCCCGCTTCTCAGGTCAGTAAAGACCTACTTTCAGAGTATGAGTAATGAAAAAATATTTTTTTTATATTTTTTTTTTATTTATTTATTTTCTTAATTTTGTGTACCCTGTATTACTCTTACAGTAAATCCAAATCAGACGATACCTCTCCAGCTAAAATCCACCAAGCCGTTCAAGCTGCAGAGCGTGGAAACATTGAGTTTAGGGCCAAAAAGCCGCCATTTTGTTTTTTTTATTTTAATATACCCAGTGTCACTCTCACAGTGAAGACAAATCTAACGACACCTGACAAGGTGGAATCCGTTCATTCATTAATCGTAGAAAATAATATTTTTTTTTTGATTTCAAACTCATGTGCTAGAAAGAAACTTTTAGGGCGTCATTTCAAATAGGATGCCAGTATTATTTTTGTCTGGTCGGCACTTTCATTTTTGGGTACGAAATGGTTGTTCTCCTTTTCAGGGATTCATTATCATTAACAAAGTGCAATCACATACATTATCAGATTAAACTATAGGCGGAGCAACAAAGGCTAATGTGACCTTTACGCGTGCGCGTTGAAACACCGGACGTTTAGCTATTACGCCGCTCTTCCATGAAGCGGATCTAGTTAATGCGACTTTATTAACACAATACGCGTGCGTTCCCACGACGCGGCTGATTATCCATTATGTCACCAGAAAATAGATAACAGTGGAACTAGTCAACACAACAGGTGTCGCCGTCGGGAACTGGTCTACTCAATGAACTTAATTCCATTATACTAGGATTTTTAATTGTAGTCAGTGAAATGACATTTTCAGTGTGGCAGGTTTTCAGTCCCAAATAAATAGTGATGTGGTAAATCGAGTTTTTACAATTAAAAGTTAGTCGACATTACAGCCTGGCAAAATAGTCGTAGTGAATCACCACGTCTCACTTCCATATGTCATTCTAAAGGTTTGCCTTATAATTTCACATATAGGCAGTGGTGAAGGTTTTGTAGATTCCGGTTTACTTATTTTTGAATCGAAGAAAAATAGTATGGACTATCATGAAGAGATGAATTCAGGGTGTTTTGAGAATTGGCTTAAAAGCATTTTGCCAAAATCTCCACTTCAAACTGGCGGAAGGCTGATATTGTTCTTTGGTTAGGTGAAAAACAAATTAAATATCAACCTACAATGATAAAGGCTCAATTAATCGAAATAGTAAAATTACAAATACAAATTACGAACGCTATGCTGTGGAAGAGTTGGCTGCTGAATACGGTGTCACAATCCTGCGTCTGCCACCTTATCACTGTGAGCTCAACCTAATAGAGTTAGTTTGGGCTCATGCAAAGAGGTACGTTACCAGGTACAATAAAACTTAAAATAAAAGAGCTAAAAAAATTATTTGAAGAAGGCCTGAAAGAGGTGTCGCCTGATAATTGGAGACAGTGCATACACCATGCCATAAAAGTCGAAGACAAAATGTGTCAACTCGACCACATTATAGACCAATATGTGGATTCCTTCGTTATAAATGTAACTGATTCCGATTCCGATTCTGAATATACCGATTCAAAATCGGAGTCGGAATCAATAGCAACCGTAACGAATAAAAGCGTATATAATTACTTCTATTTTCCTGACTTTGAAGTGTTAATTCCCCTGAAACTCTTTGAACATTTTTTTCCCAGCTATGGTTATAATTTTTTAGTGAGAAGTTTTAATATGGAGGTAGGGTCAATATTTCTTAAATCGTATTATTTAATTCGTTGTGTACCTATTAAATATTTACAATTTAAAAAAAGGCTTTGATACTTAATAAAATAAAGCATGACTAAATGTCTAAGTCTAGTGATTGCCGAACGTCACTATTGTAGCGGGTCACCCTTTTTTGAATCAGTCACTGTTGAAGTTGTCATTTTGCTGACTACAATTATTAATCGTACTATAGTTAGAATTTCACGTCGACGTTTTCATTGTTTGGTCGTACGGTAACACAAAAGCCTAACTAGAAGAAATATCTGAAGTTCCAGGTCTTTAATAGGGGATCCCTTAAATTGGCATAATGTGTTTTGTCCTAAAATGAATTGGCATAATGAAATTGGCATAATTTATTTAGCATAATATTGATTTGGCCGAATTGGGTTTTAGCATAATATGTACTTAAGTAAGTAACCAGTAGTTACTATATTATATAGAGTAAGTAGTGAAAAGTAGGTTTAGGTGCGGCGGGGGTGGCCCCTGGGCCACCCGTAAGTCGCTTTTTTTATTACATTTATGCTAAATACTGTTATACTTATTAGTATTATGCGAAATCATCATTAGTCATCGTTATTTTTATGCTTATTGACAGTGAACCCTTAAATAGATACAGCAAAACGCGAAAGGGGTAAAAGGTGTTTGAACATTGTAAAGATGTATGTCAGTGGTTTTAAAATGTATATACCTTGTCATTATCTAAACTGTCCAAGCTTGGTTCCGTATTGCGCACTGCTGGTGATGGCGGCCGGGAAACGTTTCTGAAACATACAATATGTACACATTAGTTAAATAAATAAATATTACCGCTACCTAAAATCTATGATAAATGTTTTTAAGAATTGATAATCAATTAATAATATCCGGCAATTGATGCATAAAATAAACTGTAAAAAAACATTGCTTAGGTACTCCAGATTAGTCGAGATATTCGAAAAGTATGTTAAGTGAGCGTTAACGAGGCTTTCATCTCATCAGTAGGCCTAGCACGAACCGATAACGTTTTGATAATTGAAAAGTAAACGATACTTTTTTTTCTTTAAGTCATTGGAAAAAGAAAAAAAAGTATTCTCGTTACAGAAGACTGATAACCCAACTGGTAATCAGTTTAAGATCTCAGATGTAACTTATCAACAAAAAGTCGTGTTAAAATAATTATGCAGATAGTTTAGTTACGCAGATAGTAATTAATTAATTAAGTAATAATCAGTAATTATGCAGGCTGTTTAGTTTCAGTCGCTCCGTAGTTACAATAGCCCCGGTGCACGGTTTTGAAATAATTTCACACCGGGGCGCTTAGAGGGGGAGGAGGGCTTAGATTTGGTGCAGGTACTCATAAAAGTGCAAAGTATCCTCATACGTTTATCTGGCAAGCAGAGAATCCCGAAATTCCCCCCAGTAGGATATACTGTATTAGTGACACGCCCCCACGCCCGTTTCTTTGTTTTGAGTTCATTAGTAACTTTCAGGTCACTGACTGAGCAGGTATTGTTATTTCTGTTGCTGATTGCACATAACCCGGTACATGACTGATTGATAACAGTCATGTCACATGTGCCAACACAAACATTATTATCAGCACTAAGACTAACCCAATTGCATTATCAACAGTCAGATAAAAGGAAAACTAATTGATTGACGAACACGACTGGACATTAAACTAATGAATTTATTTACATAAGTTATCATAACATACGACATAGCAAATAGGGTGACAAAGACACGGCCTAGTCGTCATGGTTAACGAATTATTCTGATGCTTACATTTAATATCAATGTGGTTAAGGGCGAGGCTTTCGGCATTATCAAGGACTCCGGGTTGCTTGGGTTTTGTTTTGTATTTTTTATCACCGGAGAGTTAGCGCAGTTGTTGTCGAATCGAATTGCACAGGGCACATTTATTAGCAGGGTAGGTGTTCAGATTCGAAATTAGGGCTCGGAACAAGAGTGTCATGAATTTGTTTACATTAATTTATGTACAGACTTCATCTAGATCTCAACATCTAGATCTATTGAGGAAATTAGACAGTTCGTAGTTACCTCTGTCCTGCATAATAGGACAGAGGCTGCAGAGGCTTTTTGCATAATAGACTAACGCTTCGGCATAACTTCGCAAAACAAACATTGTTACGATTCACGCAAAACAAATCTCAGACTGAGACTCGCAATATTTACTAAAGTCTTGGAAATGTTAGAGTGCAACATTACATAAGAGCACAAGTTAAACGATAAGTGAATCAAAAAGGTTTCTACAGCAAATTGTACTATTACGAGAACCATTTTTAATTAACGCTGAAGGTGTGTATGAAAAGGCACGTGTTTCCGAATCAACACAATAAGCGATAAGAATACCATAGCAAAGATTTTTATGTTCGCGATGTGTAATAATTAGAGAATACAGTAACCGCTGCATCTTATCTTATCAGACATCACAATATTGAACGTTTCGACGTCAGGTTAGAGATTACAATAATTTGGACAATCGAATTCGATGACTCAATAGTAGCCGGCTTAGACACACAATAATCAAGTAAATTAAAACTTCAAAAATGTATATGTTTAACACATTCAGCTCTCAAGGCATAAGTTTTAAAACGTCTTGTGAAATTCATCAATTCACAGCAAGACCCCAAAAATCGGTAAATACAAATTGCTGGCCAAGCGAATGAGTCACGTCGCGGCTTTCATCAGATGCCTGAAAGGCAAAAAGTCATCTTGCAAAACTTGACAGTGGCATTCACTCGGTCGACAGCTACAGAAGAATCTTTGTTTCGGGTTTCGAAACGCGCCAACCGTGGCCAAGCGGCTCATTGTAGCAAAAATAACTGTAACCGGTTGATTAGTGACCATTTTCATTGCATGTGGATGAGTTTTTAGATTTCGATAATTTAATTAGACGTTTTGACTCCGCATTACACTGAAATACAATAAAACTAAATTGGGGTATTTAGAATGTTGATTTCGGTAACAGTGATAGTGAAACCTGATAAAGTAGCACTGCTGTTTAGTAAAAAATGATAATTTCACTACCTGAGGCCGCTCATTTTTAAGCATGCTGTTTTAGAAACTTCAATAACTTCAACCACAACCTTGAGGCACAAAATAAGTACAATACAACCAACCTTATAAGCTTTTTTAAAACAATATTATACAGCATATTATGACACTTTTATAAGGCACAACACGTGATGATTTATAACAATTTAAGACTTATACACAATTTAATGTGTAAACTTTATCATAGAAGAACGTATGTTACTTGTGGTTTTGAACAGCTAAATGGCGTGTTTTCTAGAGAATATTAATTTTTACAAGAAAAACTCTGGAAAATATGCAAAATAGGCAACTGTGACACGTTTGTTCGTTTGCCTATTTCCGACGGAATATAATACAGAGTCTAAGGTCAAGAACGTCATATCTTCGAGCTAGCGTCGTCCTCACTAGTTGAAATACAATCAATTGTCAAAACAACCATATGACAATCGTCCATTACCGAAGTGATACATTTCAAATAGAAATTGGGACTAGAACTAGTCATCAGGTGTTCAAGTTTGTTTTAAATTTGTATAATTTAATAGCGTTTCGCGTTTTCGCGCGTGTTAAATGAAAAAACGTCAACCATCACCCATCTCAAAGCCAAAAAGGACTCACTTATTCCCTATAACTGGTCATGATAATGATTGATCAATGAAAGAAATTGATAGACACCTTACTAACAGACTTCACTCATTAAACAATAGTCAAAATTGGAAACAACTGTGGACCCGAAAGCAGTCTCGGGGTCTGCGCGAGAGCAATGGAGCGTAGAATTCTGAAGGCCGAGCTCACTGACCGCGTTAAAAACTCGCCGCAATAAACGTTACGGAACGCTGGGGGATTCAGATTACGCCTAGGGATCCCTTTGCAGGGCTCTAGATTCGGAACAACTGGGATTTAAAGGTAGCCGAAGTCTTGAGAAATGAAGACCCCTACACAAAACCCTGAGTGGTCATATTTGCGCAATTGGATAAAAATGCAAATCAATATCATTGTTTTGTTTGTCTAGCGTCTAACCTTTTCCTTTTAATCACATTGCTTCTGTTTTGTTTGTTAATTAGATTTGACAATTTAGAAGTACTTTGTAACAGGTCTATTTACATAAAGTTTTTGATTTGATTTGATCACAGGCTGCACCGAGTTACAAGTTACCAGCAGTTTGTAAAAAACTGTCTCAGTTATTATTGGTCTTACTTTTGACACTTGTAACTTAGTTCGGACTGCGTTTAGAGGTATAGTATTCATAATAATTTTTGTTTGATGGATAAATTCGAAATGTATAGTTTCCATAATAATATTTTTTCGATGGATAATTTTGAACATAAAAAAATGGTTTTATCAAATTACAGCGAAAAAAGGCACCAATCAGCTATGGCCTCAGGCACTTACAGCGTGTGTTAGTATCTATTTAAGTAGATACTTTTCGATATGTTACCAAAATAGATTGCATGATACACGAGCTAAAGGGGGCAGTCAGTCTGCGTAATTACAGTCACGCCTAATAGGAAATTGTATCCAGTTGTTTTTATGTCGGGAACATTATAAAATCGCTCTGTCTATTTGTAAAGGCATAGTGAAAACACTTTATTCAGTGAATCGGTAGTACACATTATAGAAAACAACAAAACTTGTGTTGTAATATTTTAGGTGTAAACACAATAGTAATAGGTTGATGTAAGATGTTATTTATTTATTTGTTGGTTCACCAACATAGAAATCAGCAATCACAATAAAAACAAAAACACAATATTGCTTATAGCTAACTGTTCCTACAATAACAGGTAAACACATCATGCGTATAAAATAACTATTAACGCTCGAAATAACTATAATAAAACGAACTTAGTAGTTATGTACTTCCATAAACTAAACAAACAAAGAAAGGAACTTCAATAACTGCCTGCTTCTATTCTGCATCTTATTTATTTCTTGCTTTCTATTCTGATCAATAACTTCCTTCCTTGAAAATCTGCTTAAAAACTTTTTAAGTACTCATGTATGGTACGTTGACTTGGCTTATTTTATCATAGTATACTATATCTACCTGCAGGCTGCCTGGAGGAGAAGCTATAAGCAATGAGTCCGCCTGAATTGCGCATGGCTTTGAATGTAGTATTAGCTGTAACTCAATTTTGTTGATGTGCAATAAAGAATATTATTTATCTATCTTCATAAGAAAAATAACAATAAATAAAACGTTCGTGTCTAATGCAAAAGCTAAATGCTTAATACTACTGTGGTACACTCAGGAGTATTGGTGTCAAAAAGACAGCAAAACTATCAACGACATAAAAAGTAGTAAATGTACACGAGCCAGACAGTGACAAAGGGAATAATATTAAAAGGCTTGTAAATGATTGAAATGATGACTAATTGATAACGTGACAAGCATGAAGATTACATCATTGATAACCCAACCTCAACTCACCAACTCTTGGGTTCACCTGTCATTATAAAAAAAAATAGTTACTTGTAGTACCCGTAGATAAGTGTTATTTTACATACACATGAATTCATTGAATAATTTAATCCGGTTTATTTGGGAACAAAAACATTTATGTTAAAACTATTGAACTATCACTATAATGGGTAAGTTTGCCGCACAAGTTTGAAGGAAAGTTACTTCATGTAAGTTATTTCATTGTATACCGTATCCCTCAGAGCCTATCGAATTAAATATTCAAGCAGTGCGTCTTGACTTGGGACGTGGTCCTTGACTGTTTGTCACAGTATAAACATACTATACTGTGTTTTTGTCCTCCTAAACAAGCTCGGAGTCGGATAGGGCGCTATGGAAAGAGCAATGCTTGGCGTTTCTTTGCGTTATGAAACCCGCAATGAGGATATATGCACAGAACATGACATCGACATATCTCATAGGATAGGACGGGTGGCTAGGTAACATACGCATCGCTACAAAATTATCTCGCATATATCTCGTGCCTAATTCATACAAATAGAACGAAATAATGCGTGACAAAAGTTGGTCGCGGTCATTGATATAAACAATGAGGAAGATACGGTACGTTCATACTTCGCGAATTCGAAAACTGGCACATGACAACGACGTATGAATGACGTGTACATAAACAAGTAGCTTTCATATTGGCTTGAAAGCAGGTCCATTGGACCTGCTGTGTGTTGCCACTATTGGTACGCGGGTGCCGTATCTTCCTCTTTTTTGTTTATTTTAATGGAAGTGCGCATCTTAGCCCAACTCAAATGGCAATGGGCAGACCAAATCGGTCGCAGAAATGACAATTCTTGGGGAGGTAAGGTTCTCTCCAGTGCAGATGGAAGACGCAGTGCAGGCCTAACCGGTGGATCGACGACCTGGTGCAGCTTGCAGGAAACCGTTGGGGCCTGACAGTTGATGATGATTCGATTTTAACAACTAACCGCAAGGCAAGGTCATGTGTTTAATGCACCTGTGCTGACCTTTATAATGCTGATAGTATATTGTGTTCCGTAATTAACGAACATAATACTGTCCTTGTCAAACCACAATGCTATTGTGTTATTCGATAGAAAGAATAAAATGAGAAAAAAAAATGTAGATTGTGGCACTGCATAACAAAAGAAATCATATGAGGCCCAAAAGCTAACGATAACCAACGGTGTTAATCCTGAAAAGAAATGCAGCATGTGCGCGAGCACTTTTAACTTTACAACATCTCTATAAGCTTTCTTTCAGCTGGTTTTAGAATTAGTAATTCAATATTCGGAGTTGAAAGTCAAAAAACTAAGGTCAAATACCAGTCAACAAAAAAATGTGGCTCAAAAAGGGTGATCAGATCAAATGTATCCAATTTGACAGTTGGTATCACCTTATACCAAAGTAGTGAAATTCATTGTTCCACTACAATATTGCGCTTAGCTCTTAAAACGAATAGATTAATGAAGTGGCAGAAACAAAGAATGTCTAGCAATAATAGTACATTGTTATCCTAGGGGTGAAAGTAACTTATTTAGTCCCGAGACGGGGTTTGGCGCCCGGAACGAAGTGAGGGCGCCAATAGTTCGAGGGACTAAATAAGTCTTTAACCCGAGGTAAACACTGTGCTTTTCATTACGAATACAAGAAAAGTAAAAATAAAAACATGAATTAGCTAAAGAAAAAATGACAAAAATAAATGAAGATCGAATTGCCGCTTTCCCCCCTATTTTGTTTGTTTTTTTTCTGTGGCCGGCCCGCTATTCAGCCATTATTTTTTATTTTCATCATTCAAAAAATGCTAAATATTTTGCTCAAAGCTAAGTTATTTTATAGAAATTGTTGAATCTGAATTATAATAAAGGTATTTGAAATTATATATTTTCTAATCAATACATAATTAACATTAAGTATTTCAATTTTACATCGTGGCTGTATAGAAAGTTGGAACTGGTTCAATAGATATGTGAAAAATAACTAGTTTTGTTTTTAATAATTTGACAGCTGTCAGTTGAAAGTGATTCTCCCTAGGGATGAAACTACTACTTTCAACCCGCTTCTCAGGTCAGTAATGACCTACTTTCAGAGTATGAGTAATGAAAAACAACTTTACTGAGTCTACTCGCGGTCTCTTTTAATATTTTCATTCTTTTTCTAATCCGACGTTGAAAGAATGCCTGTCGGTCTTGTAGACAGTGGTAAGATGAATTCTGCTGACTGCTTAGTATACATTTTATCTAGATGATAAAATAAAATTTACCTCAAAATAAAGACTGTCCAGAACGAATCGAGTTGCGTGAACAGCACCTGATATTTATCGGCCCCGTTCATATTCACTACACGTCTAATTAAAACACATAATTTCACACAATAACAGGCTTTCTATACTAACAATGCAGTTAAGCGTTGATAAGATAATAACTGATACCTATAACATTAAAAGATTCACAAAGATTTTAGTTCAAAACTGAAAACCAAGGCCTTCTCAGCAACTTTTGTGAGGTCAAGTTGTAGGCCGCGATTGGAGGAAACTAACATTTGAATTGTCTGATTTTTGTTGTTATAAATGTTATCGCGTGTTGTGTGTATTGATGTAGGGCTATTGTGCGGGTCGATTGCTTATCTCGACTCAATAGCATTAAGTGTGAGTAGGTATTCATTAGATACGACTTGCACCTAGATTGTGCGATTGCCCTGGTTCAATGAAGTTACTGAACGGGAGGTAATATTTATTAATCAAGCATATATAGGGGAATGTGGTCGAATTTGCAGAAGGAGGCCGCGGAGAGAAATCCTGAGTATGTTCCTTAGGTGGCTCCTTCCCGACGAAGACAGCGGGGGGTGAGAATGCGGCGGTTCACCCGCCTTATTCTTGCTCCCTAAAAGTGCCACCAGGGGTGAGTACTGAGAGCCCACACCCCATTGCTGGGTGTGTTTCAATATATCACAATGACAATAATGCCTCTTGGCATTAAGTACACCATTTATTCTTTTTTTTTATGTGCAATAAAGAATAAATAAATAAATGACACCGAAGCGTGAGGAGGCACAATGTTAAGGCTGGGAGAACCGCAGGAGCGATGTGGTATCTTTCACCATTTCGTCACGTATAGCCGTGAGGGTGCGGCTCACCCTGGTCTGTTTTAGTGCGGTAGACCCACCCATTCTAGGAAGGCGCATACTACACTACCGCTTCTACCTAGGAAACACCCAGACCAGTATAAGCCTACTCTTCGTGCATGTTTGTACTGTAGGGATCGAACCCGCAATCATTGGTGTTAAAGCCAACTTCTTAACCAATACACCAAACCAGTCTTCAAAATTACCATAAGTATTTTAAGGAAATACTGTTATTTTTTAAAACCGAGTTCGCAAAATGTGTAAACAAAAGCAAATGTGCACTTACTTAGTTTATATTACCGTCATGACTTGTATACCTACCTTACCATTTACTGTATCCTACAAGAATACCAACGTATGTTTACAACCAGCCATGCTTGGACCTGGCTAATAATACTCCAATCACGAGATTTGTGAACGAGAAGTAAATATTTTTGTTTACATTTAGACTAATAAACATAACCCGTCTACCTACATACATAGTCGTCTCAAGGGCGGGAAAATGACGGGAATAAACGAGTCGCAAAATGATACCGGTTGGCTTATCAGTTGTGGCAATTTGAACAGTTGACATAAGCAAAACCTTTGACTAGTGTTGCCGCTCGATAGTATATCGACAACATAAATACTATCGACACACAACAATACTATCGATAGTGTCGAAGCTAAATATCGAATGCACTATCGATACTAATGCTGCTGAATATTGCAAAAACCATCGATATTATCGATAGTATCAATTGTTAAATAGGTTTTTAAACTTTCTTGTTGCATTTTTCACTGTATAAACACTAAAAAACCGGGTTTTCTGCAACATTTAAACTACGGTAAAAACAACTATTTCGGCGAAAATTGTAGTTTTAAATAGTATTTATCGATAGTTTTCAATAGTAGTTTTTGCCGTAGTTTAAATGTTGCAGAAAACCCGGTTTTTTAATGTTCATATTTATTTATTTTTATTTATTAGGTAAAGTCACAGATAACAGATTACGAAATATCTTCTTAACAAATTGGTATTGCATCGTTTTAAATCTGACACCCATTTACGACAATACACAGCTTATGTTACTAAATAGAAATTAAATAATTACTAAAGCAGGATATAGTATCAATTGTTGTTACAATAGCCATAGCCGATACTATTGATAGTAATTTCGATATTGAGAGCAGTTAGTATTGTAGTATATTGATACTACTGTGCCAAACTGAGCTAACCGATGGTATCGATAGGCCTATTGATAGTTTAGATGATTTTCGAGGTCAACTATCGATATCGATATGTTGGTAACACTACCTTAAACCTAATTGGCTAACCCGTGGTTGTTTTAAACCCAGACCTTTTGTTATGTAGTGATTTCGTCTTGTTGTCGCGAACATAAGTGGGCACATAATTGACTGTTGTTTCTCGACAAATTCGCGTCTTTCGAGACACATTTCATAACTGCTGCTGCCAAAAGACAGAATTTGTAGTTTGGCAGAACTGCAATTTGGTTGTAACTGTTGTAAGTTAAGGAAGACATGAACAAATAAAAAAAACAGACTTTTGTCGTAATAGTTCCTAACTAACAATTATTACCTATAGTGATAATAATTGTTAAAGCAAGAAAAACTATGATAAAAGTGCCATGACATAGCCACATGACTGGTATTCTGACAGGCCCTAATTGGTAATGTTTACAAAAATGTCATACTTTTTGCTTCTTTCTTCTCTTGTATTGCCAGTCCCACAAATTTGTAACAACTGGTAATAATGTTCATTATAGGTATGTAGTTTTGGAATTAATCATGGAATGTTGACTATTAGGCATGTGGGTTAGTTGGGTGCTTCATGTGTAACTAAGCATTCAAATAAGGTTCTCTCTGTTTTTGTTAGAGAAAAACATGAATAGGCATTTTTATTAGTTAGTCAAATGAAGCACATTGCTTGGAGTTTTTTTTCGTCATCATACAATTAATGGATTAATTGGTGCCTGTTAAGTGGCAAGGTTTTTTCAATTAATATTTGAACATGTTCATCATTTTGTCAACTTCACAGAAAATAATGTTATGTTATCCATTGTCATGGATGTGGCAACTACTTATTAACAAAAAATGAGCACACACAAGCAAGTCCTAAATAATACAAAAAAAGGAACATTGGTCCATATTTGAGTTCTGTCAAGCCTTTAGAAACTTTGTAATGTTGATAATGTATTGAACAACTTTGTGTATTGTAAGTATTGAAACACCATTTCTACTTTCAATGTGTGCAGCTTACGGCTACTTAGAAACAGGTATTTTATCAGCCCAGGGAAGAGGTCTGATTGCCAACTAGCATCGGCTAGTTGGCAATCAGACCTCTCAGTAGTTTCTGGGGTTACGCATCGGCGTAACCCCAGAAACTAAAAGTGAAGCTTGAGCATATCAATATTATTAAGGGGTTTGTGGGACCGAAATCAACTCACAACAACAGTAAAACTATTGGGCTTGCCTTGTCCTGTGTTTGGTTGGATGTTTTTTAAGTATTTAAAATACTTTGAGTACCTGGCGCCTGAGCTAGATGGCGCTGTGTGAAATAATGTCCAGTGACATTTATTTATAGTATTTAACTCTAATAATCACTGTAGAAGATATGTCACTGTAGAAACTCAGGAGATTTACATTCATCATCATCATCATATCAGCCGAACGACGCCCACTGCTGGGCATAGGCCTCCCCCAAAGATCTCCACAACGATCGGTCCTGCGCTGTCCGCATCCAGCGGCTTCCCGCGACCTTGACCAGATCGTCGGTCCACCTTGTGGAGGGCCTGCCCACGGAACGTCGTCCGGTACGTGGTCGCCATTCGAGAACCTTTCCGCCCCAACGGCCATCGGTTCTCCGCGCTATGTGTCCCGCCCACTGCCACTTCAACGATGCAATCCTTCGAGCGATGTCGGTTGCCTTAGTTCTCCTGCGGATCTCATCATTTCTGATTCGATCAAGCAGGGAAACACCAAGCATCGCTCTCTCCATTGCTCGCTGGGTGACTTTGAGCCTTCTTATGAGACCCATAGTGAACGACCACGTCTCACTTCCATATGTCATTACTGGCAACACACACTGGTCAAAGACTTTCGTCTTGAGACACTGAGGTATTTCGGACGCGAATATTATGCCGGAGCTTCCCGAACGCTGCCCATCCGAGCTGGATTCGACGAGAGATCTCTTTCTCGAAGTTGGACTTACCTAACTGGACTGCCTGTCCCAGGTAAACATAGTGGTCAACAACTTCGAGTGTAATGTTCCCAACGTTAACTGGAGCGGGTACAACATGGGCATTGAACATGATTTTCGTCTTGTCCATGTTCATCCTAAGACCCACTCTTTGAGAAGCATTACCGAGATCTTCGAGCATTATGTTCAGGTCTTCCAAGGTCTCAGCCATAAGAACTACATCATCGGCGAATCGTAGGTGTGTTAGGTACTCGCCATTGATGTTGATGCCGCG
This sequence comes from Udea ferrugalis, assembly GCA_950022985.1. Classification (NCBI taxonomy): domain Eukaryota; kingdom Metazoa; phylum Arthropoda; class Insecta; order Lepidoptera; family Crambidae; genus Udea; species Udea ferrugalis. The sequence continues at coordinate 17,519,563 of OX465524.1, read as the reverse complement.
TCCTTTCCAGTCCAGAAGCTTGAAAATATCCTCCAACGCAGCTGTGAACAATTTCGGAGAAATAACGTCTCCTTGTCTCACGCCTCGCTGTAGTTGGATCGGATTAGAGTTCTGGTTCTGTAATCGGACCGACATGGTGGCGTTCTGGTATAGGTACCTTAGCACCTCGATGTACCTGTAGTCTATTTGGCACCTTTGGAGAGACTGCAACACTGCCCAGGTCTCAATCGAATCAAAGGCCTTCTCATAGTCCACGAACGCTAGGCAAAGTGGCAAGTTATACTCTTCGGTCTTCTGTATAACTTGCCGCAGCGTATGAATGTGGTCTATGGTACTATAGCCTTTTCGGAACCCGGCTTGTTCGGGAGGTTGGAAGTCGTCGAACCTGCGAGCGAGACGATTCGTAATGACTCTCGAAAACAACTTATAGATATGGCTCAGAAGCGATATGGGTCTGTAGTTCTTCAAGAGAGTTTTGTCACCCTTCTTGAAAAACAGCATCACATCGCTCCTGCCCCATGCCTTTGGCGTTCTGCCCTCGAGGATGACAGAACTGAAGAGCGTCTGGAGGACCTTGAGTATCGGCCGACCGCCCGCTCTCAGAAGCTCTGTTGTGATTCCGTCATCACCCGCCGCCTTGTTGTTTTTCAGCTGCTTGAGAGCCATCCTAATCTCGTACAGGCTGACGTCCGGGATATCTTCGGTATAGTGTCGGGTAAGCTTGGCTCTAGGGTCTTTAGCCTTGCTTTCAACAGGTGTTTGAGTGGAATACAGCTGTCCATAGAAACTCTCAATCTCCCTCAGGATTTCAGGTGTTGACGTAATGATGCTACCTGCCTCAGTTTTCAGCCTCGTCAGTTGGCTTTGCCCAATAGACAGATCTCTGGCGAACACTTTGGAGCCTTTGTTCCGCTCAATGGCCTCTTTAATACACTGGGTATTAAATTGGCGAAGGTCGCTCGTCAAAGACTTAGATATCTGTCTATTGAGTTGCCGATAACGATGGGCATCCGCTGAGTTCTGTAGCCGCATTGCGTTTCTCTGATCCATGAGTAGGAGAGTCTGGCTGGAGAGTTTCTTTGACTTTGGACGGCGGGTTTTAAAGTACTTGGACCCTACCGTACGGACAGTATCCACCACCATGTTGTATTGATCGTCCACATCGATGCTGTTCTCAAGGGCTTCGAAGCGGTTTTGAAGCTCGAGCTGAAAGCACTCGGGGTTTTGAATCTGAGCCGGTATTGGTCGGAGCGTGGATTTTATCAGTCGCGCTCTCTCAAGCTTTATGTCGATATTCAATGTGCCTCTGACCATGCGGTGATCGCTTCCTGTCTTAACAGCGTTGATCACAGCGACATCATTGAATATATGCTTCTTCGTCGACATGATAAAATCGATCTCGTTTTTGACCCTACCGTCCGGACTGATCCAGGTCCATTTGCGGCTTACGGGCTTCTTGAAGAAGGAGTTCATCATAAAGAGTTTCTCCTTCTCTATGAAGTCTGCCAGCATCTGGCCCCTATTGTTCCGTTGCCCAAACCCAAATTGCCCCACTCTCAGCTCATCACCGCAACGTTGCCCCAACTTCGCATTGAAATCCCCCATCACAACTGTGTAGTGGGTTTTATGGCTATGCATGGCTTTAGAGATCTCCTCATACATAGCCTCCACTTCGACATCGTCATGTTTCGAGGTCGGAGCGTAGACCTGAATGACATTCAGCGAATATCGTTTCGATATCCTGAGTATCAGGTACGCTACCCTGCTCGAAACACTTCCGATAGTGATCACGTTGTTGACAAGGGACTTGTGGACGATGAACCCGACACCACCTACTGACTGTTGATCGCCCTCCCGGTGGTATAGTAAGTTACCGGATTGCAGGGTTATCGAGTCCTCCCCCTCTCTTCGGAGTTCAGATAACCCAGTGATATCCCAATGTAACTTACCAATTGCCTCTTCCAATTCCACGAGCTTCGCGTCAAGCCTCAGTGTGCGCGCGTTAAATGTTGCCAGGTCGAGTCGTCGGTGTTGGCAGCCGGATCTCACCCGGGGATTCCTCGCACCCCCTGCCCCGCCGTTACCATAGCCGCTGCCGTAGCTAGGAATAGCGGGGCCGCCGGGGACTGGGGGCCATTTTTTAGGTTGTGCCATCATAAGGGGGGGTTTGCCATAATCGCCACGCTTGGCAGGCGGGTTGGCGATCGCAGTGAGGCCTATTGTTATGCGGAGACGCTGCTGCCCATCTCCTTATGGCAGTTTTCCCTCAGTCGGCTCTTACGACACCCACGGGAAGAGAGGGGGTAGTGCTATTCTATTTACGTGCCGGCACTACACGGCACTGCCGGCACTACACGGCACATTGAAGATTTGAAGATTTACATTATTCAATTTATATTAAACCATTCTACAATGATTCTTTGCATTTCAGCTGTAGCTATATGTGTATAACAATAATCAAAAAATTACCTTGTGTCCTGTATAATCTGGTTGGCGTGCTGGGTGATGACTCCAGAGAATGTGAGTGCTTGGCTGATGCTCTGACCGATCGCATCTTGTGAAGAGATCACCAGGTTTTCCACTGATTTTCTCCTGAATATGAATAAAAGCATAATTTTAATCAGGTAAGGAATGCCTAGAGGCAATAAATAATAAATAAATAAATCATTTTAGTACAGGGCTACACAGCAAGCATAACATAGAAGTTCAAAAATTGGCAGGCATTTAATAATAAACCTACAATGTGGATATTTACAGCTTGGGCTGGGCATACAAAAAAATATTTGAACAAAGAATAAAAACAAAAATAAATACAGATGTAATATCATTCATTTTCATCTAACTGTGGCACAGTCTTTTTTTTTTTTTTTTTTTTACCCGGGGAAATTCTTTTATGAACTTCCCGCCCTCCGAGGGTAGGGCGGGGGAGTGTGGGACTCACCCACCCCACAGGGGGTGAGAATACCGCACTAAAACCCCGGGGTGGCCATCTTCCGCGCGTGTTCGGGGTTCTCTGAGGACTTCAGTTAGAAACACTACCTGTAGAACCCTGACGCGCTGTGCCGGCTATCCAGCCATCCTCGTAGGGAGTTGTACCTCCTTACTGGCACCTTCTGCCTACTGGCGTCTACGGCAGTGTGAGGCCACCTCATACTGCCGTCCTCCTCGGGGTCACTTGGAATGGAGGCACACAGCCCCCGCCATGTGCACTCCCAGTGACCCCGAAGGCCCCCTTTAGTCGCCTCTTACGACAGGCGGGGGGGAACCGTGGCCGAATTCTAACGCCCCGGACCACAGGGCGAAGGGGACACACTAGGGCCTAACACCAGCCCTGCGTCGCCTTCTCCGCCGGCTAGGGTTGTCCAGTTCCCTCAAACGCTCGGCGGCCTCTTTCTGCAACATAACAGTGTCGCAAAAGGTGGTTGTTGCCATCCAAGATCTCCTGCAGACAGCCATGGCGTGGACTACTGTCGGCAGGGAAACATCACAGCCGATTGCGGCAGCGAGAGCGCTACGCTCCTGGGCCCAAGCTGGGCACACCTCCAGAGTGTGCTGGGCCGTATCGTCTACGCTGTCACAGTGGTGACATCGGCTCGTTGGCTCTCTTCCAATGCGGCACAGGAACCTCCCGAAGCATAGCCCATACGGGGGCCCCGTATAAGGCAATAGATCGCACAATCCCCATGTACAGTTTTCGGCAACTGTTACCCGGCCCGGCTAGATTCGGCAAAATCCGACTCAACGCGTTTGCGGTCTTCACCATCTTAGGCGCCAACCTCTCAAAGTGGGGGCGAAAGTTCAACCTGCTGTCGAGGACAATTCCAAGGTACTTCATTGTCGACTCGACGGCAAGGCTAACACCACCCACAACAATGTGTGATCCGGCTGGAGGGGCTTGCCGGGGTCTGTGAAAACACAAGACCTCAGACTTGTGCAGAGCCACCTCCAGTCCCAGGCGCCTAATACGGTTCACCACACAAGCGGTGCCAGCAGTCGCCAGTAATGCTGCTTCTCTGTAGTTCTTTCCCCGGGCGGTTACCAGGGTGTCATCCGCGTAACATGTTAGCTTGACACCCTGTAGATTAACCCCCCTCAAAACCCAGTCATAACCGATATTCCACAGGAGCGGACCGAGGACCGACCCCTGTGGAACACCGCACGACATTGGCCAGCTGTGCCAGCCGTCCCGCCCGGGGTATTCTACGAATCTATCACAGAAGTACGACTCTATGATGTCCCTCAGATACACAGGTGTTCGGTGATATCTGAGGGCTTCTTTTATGCACGCCCAGGGGAGAGTGTTGAAGGCGTTCTTAATATCTAACGATACTGCCAAAACAACCTCTCCCATGGAAATAGCCTCCTCAGCCTGTGTCTTAACGCGCAGTATTGCGTGAACCGTCGAACGGTGCCGGCGAAATCCGAACTGACAATCCGCTAGGTTTGGTCCGGCTCCTTCAATGTGCTGGACGAGACGGGCAGCAATAATACGCTCCAAAAGCTTGCCCATCTCGTCGAGCAACACGATTGGGCGATATGCTGCCGGTGAATCCGCTGGACGTCCTTCTTTTTCGCCCGCAACTTGAGGACGGCCGCACCAAATTCGTCTTCGGTCAAAATGGGCACCTCCCTGTCGTCTTCAGTTCCATGTTGGTCTGGGATCATCGGCGGGGGAGAAAACTCACTTGTTTCCGGGAACAATGCCGTTACAATAGCCTTGGCGTTGTTGATGGCCACTTTCAGAGCCTTTTTTGCCTCACGGTATAAGGCATACTGCTGGGCCTCCTGCTCCTCATCCCGATGAGCTCTTCGCCGGAGTCGGGTGTACCGGCGTCTCACCTTGATACAAGCCGCTCTGAGCCGTGTCAGGTCTGCGGACCACCAGTACACCTGGCGTCTGGGTGGGAGAGGCCTGGTCCGGGGCATGGCTGCATCGCAGACTTGCGACAGCGCCTCCCGGAACCATTCCGCCTCAGCCTCCACCTCGTACGAGCCGACCGGCGCGGGCACCCACGCCTGGACTATGGAGGCCAACTCCAGTACCTCTCTGTCGAGGCGCTTTAGAGCCCAGCGAGGGTGGTTCCTATCCATAAATCTCTGGCTCGGGCTAGTGTGGAGCGTCGGATCTGTGAAGACGTCAAACCGGATGTACCGGTGGTCCGAGAACGTCTCCACATCCTCCAACACTCTCCAGCCCGAGACACGGCGGGCTAGAGCAGGGCTTGCGAACGATACGTCCACAATGGACCCGCCCTGCTGCCGCACGCACGTGTTTACAGAGCCCTGGTTCAAGACCACTAGGCCAGTGGTGACTGCCCACTCCTCGAGTGTACGCCCACGCGCATCAGTCGACGGGGATCCCCACACCGTGGATTTGGCATTAAGGTCCCCGACGACAAGCAGATGTATAGCACGGTTTCGGCTAACCACAGCTTCAATCTCATACAGGAAGTCCTCAAAATCTCCGAGAGTTTTATTGGGGGAGAAGTATACACCAACGATGAGTGTTTCTCCCACATGAGCAGCCACCCAACCACTACCTTTCTCTACTCTCCGAAAGGGTGGGGCCCCAGCAGCCACATTGGTGATAATAGCTACGACTCCGTCACTATCCGCCACCCAATCGTCCCGCTGTGGAACAAATAGAGGCTCTGCCACTACTGCCACGTGCACCAACCACTGTAGTAGGCTTTGGTGTAAAAGGTCAACCACTGTAGAATGGCCCAGGCATTCTACAGTGGTTGATATACGCCTGCAAGAACCTCTGTGCCATCACGACACGTGGGCCTCGATCATATCCTCGTCCCCTGTTGCTGGAGGGGGATTAGGCTGTGGCTGGGACGGGGCCTCAGCAACGGCCTTCTTTCCTTTCCTCAGGCGCAGGGCCGTGCAGGATTTACTGCCGACCCTGTGCCCGGCGGGCTCATTAGCGCCAGCACACAGTGTGCAATGCGCCGCCGCTTGACAATCTACCGCTTTATGGCCTAGTTGACCGCATTGGTAACACTGACTGCTGCGGTCAACGTCAGAAGTACACTTATCTTTGACGTGCCCAAGCTCGAGACACCGGAAGCACCTCATCTTCCTTGGTTCCAGCAATTTCACCGGCGCAGCCACCCAGCCAACCAAAACCCGGCGGTTATCTGCTAACTTTTTCGCTATCAGCACTGGGCAGCGTACCCACACGGTTCCAAGCCCCGACTGATCTCGTCTTATCGAACCCACTTTGATGGACTCAGGGGGGCATCCACCAGCTTTGGACACCGCTGCTGTGAGCTCCTCCACTGTGACGGACTGGTCTAACCCTGAAATCCGCACTTCCGCGGTTTTCACAGGTCGGTGGATGCGCACGTCCTCTGCCCCCAGTACCCCTTTCAACTGCTCCGCCAGGGAGTCGGCCTTTTCCCCACTATCAGCCCCGGGGATCTCTATGATTGTAGCCCCGGTGGCAGCTCGCCGGAACCGAACAGCCTCTATCCCGAGGCCAGCCAGGTTTACTTTCGACTTGGCCTCTCCCAGTATGCTAGCATACGTGGTACCCTTTTTCACGGCTTCTGGCTGCAGTGTAAGGACCACTGCAGCCGAACGTGGGTTGCGTACTTTTGGGGTCCCTTTGGTTGGCTCCTTTTGGCCCTTCTTGGCTTTTGGGCGACGCTCAGACTTGCGGCGTGACTGAGGTCGCGCCGGTTTGACAGCGCTGGCCTTCTTTACGGGTTTGCCCCCCTTTCCTACTTTAGTCCAAGCCTCTTCGGCCGGTTGTGTTGAAAGCAACGGCTCCACATGTTCCACCGTTTGGTTTGAGCCACTTTGAACCCACACTCGGGCTTCTTGAGCCGACCCCTTAGCCTTTTTGGCTGCAGCTTTGGGTGCTTTTAGGGGCGCAGTGGCACCTTTGGGCAGAACATTTTTTCCCGCTGTCGCCGCAGCCGAAGTCAGCTGTTTTTTTGATTCATGTATTGACTTTAAATTCACCTGTTTAAAAAATTATGTCATAGCTACATTAACTAAGCATATATACATATACTCATTATTTTAGTGATGTGTGTATTTGCAGATAATTTACATACAAGATAAAAAGATAACTCAAGTATGTCATACAATTTATTACAAGTTCCTAATCACTAATTCAACACCCTAGTTATGTTGTTGCACTTGGTGCCATGAATTGGAGGTTTTCAACAACATTTACTGTCCTTATGGCACAGTTATGGTTTCTACAAGAGCTGAAGCATGAATACCATCTCTACTATCATTTTAGTATTATTTTATTTGCCCACCCTCAATAGTAATATTTGAAGACAACTCAATTTTAAAATTGAGAATTTACACTAATTATTTATTTATCACATCCTGTGAAAACAGCCAGTTTATTTATAATTTATAGTTCAAAAAATAAAAGATATTTATAATCTTACTGGCTGCCTAATTTTGCCTGCTAAGCCACAAGTGTAGGTTCTATTTAGTGCCCGGATTTAAAATGAAGTACCTAATAACTATTCATTTATTAAGTATCTCCAAGGCCAGAGTTGCAGTCTATGGCCCCAATCAAGCATAGGTTAAAGCTTCCCTGAATTTGAATTCAGAAGGCGTCAAATGTAATAAAGCCAATTCAGTTTTGATTACATGAATAAGTTGGTTATAGTACTTGAACACTACAGAAGTTAATAATGACAGCAGGAATCTATGTTATGTAAACAACAGCCAAAAATTACCAGTTCCTGATAGTTACAGTTTGAGTGGAGCGAGTGGAACAAAAAATAGACAAACAATTTCTTTCACTCGAATGCAGAGATTGATATATTTTTACAGAGCAATGACCTCTGAAACTATAGTTCGATGATTTGATCTGCGAAGTGCGAACACAGCGGACCTGACCCTGACTGCTTACAGACAAAACAAACAAGTATTGTGAACCGTCTACGTATAAACAGACGGACGTGATCACTCTATAATTAGTAGAAATGCGTCAATAATACTAACATGGAAAAAGAGATGTTGCGGCTGTCCAATTCTGAGGTGCTCATAGTTGTAACGAAGATATCCAATTCACACAGAAGTTAAGCACACGCGGGTGTCATTAGTTGACCCGTTTTTTAATATCATCATCCAATACAAGATTTTTGCACAAAATTACAAAGAAATGAGATTGATTTGGTGGTCTCACTGACACTTTGTTTTATAATTGACAAAGTAAATTTGGCAAGCTTGCAAGACTAAAAAAACACAAGTTAAGATTGCCAACTTCAAAATAAAACCTGTTTCACGAAGAGCTACAGAACGTTCCTAAACAAGTGAAATTTTATGAAAAAATTATGAGATAGAGAACAAAGAGGAAAAAAACGAAATCACACACAATTTCATTACCATTCATTTAAACAAAGGAAACCGTTTTGGAGCGCTCTGAAAAATTATTTCAAAGCTCTATCTACTGTGCGGTCCGTAATGCGATTGCAGCGCTGTGAGCGCTGACGGTGATTTTAGATACGGTTGACGGTGATACAACAGCGCTCATAGCGCTGTCAGCGTCAAAATTGCTTTGATTCCAAATTAGTAATTTTTATCATTCCCAGGATTTTTTGAGGTTCTCTTGAATTACAGCGTTCCCGGTGATCAGCCCTGCGAGCGCTGAAATTGCAGTGCGGACCGCATCCTTCGTCTGACCGCCGAAGTGAAAAAATATAAAATGTCACTGGGTGCGTTCCGAATTGAGTCGAAATCGATTACATCGCGCTCACAGAGCGTCCCGAATTGAAATATCGCGCTGTCATTCATCTAACGTCAGACAGCTTGACGTCATGGGTGACGTCACTAACGGCGCCATATTGCACCCACAGCGATAATGCTCCAGAGCGATATCACCGTGGGCCTTATGTCAGATTCATAGATGAAACGTCAAACAGACATTTTAGCGTAAAAATATTTTTGTCAATATTTCTCAGAATAAATCTTTGCTGGGACAAATCTTTTTCTGTGATAACGTAACAGAAAGTTTTACTACAAGAACCGCTAGTTTAACCTGGGAATGATAGAAATTAAAAGTTAAAAATTGTTAGGTTATGTATCACTATCTAGCGGTCCGAATTGGTTTTGACGCTGATAGCGCTGTGAGCGCTGTTGACGCGATATTTCAATTCGGGACGCCTGATATCACCGTGAGCGCTCACATTACTGTAATCGCATTACGGACCGCACAGACTGTCATCGGCCCGCATGTTGTCACTCATGTCAGCCAGACAGAAGAAGAGAAGAAACTGTCTGTCAACAACACCACGTGAAATCACGATTTGTGTTGTAAGAAATGATTTAGTGATCATTCAATTAAAATAATGGCCGACGATAGTGCTTTCGATAAAAAAAAGGCCCACCGGGCCAAACAAGCTGGTAGGAAGGCTGAGAAGAAGAAAAAGAAGAATCAGATTGACACTTCTAACCTAAGTGCACGGCAGCGAAATCCTAAAGCGTTTGCTATACAGTCAGCTGTTCGCGCTGAGCGGCAGTTCCGTCGTCGCGAAGATGTCATTGCAAAGAAGCAGCACATCCCAAAGGTGGACAAGACACCATTGGAACCGCCTCCTATCGTGGTTGCTGTGGTGGGCCCGCCCCGCGTAGGCAAGACTACACTGATAAACAACCTCATCAGAAGCTTCATAAAGACCAACGTGACCAGCACCAATGGTCCAATTACAATCGTCACGTCTAAGAAACGACGCTTAACTTTAATTGAGTGTAATAATGACGTAAATTCTATGATTGACATAGCAAAATGTGCTGATCTAGTCCTTCTGTTGTGCGATGCTAGTTTCGGCTTCGAAATGGAGATCTTTGAGTTCCTCAACATTTGCCAGGTGCATGGCATGCCCAAGATCATGGGTGTTCTCACTCATCTTGATATGATAAAGAATGCTAAAACATTAAAAACTACCAAGAAAACACTCAAACATCGTTTCTGGACAGAAGTGTACCAAGGGGCGAAGTTGTTTTACCTCTCTGGCATTGTGCATGGGGAATACTTGAGGAATGAGATCAAAAATCTGGCTCGGTTTATCTCTGTGATGAAGTTTAGACCTTTGAGCTGGAGGATGACCCATGCATATGTGTTGGCTGATAGAATGGAGGATGCTACAAGCCAAGAGAGTATACGAAAGGATGCTAAAGTTAGCAGAGATGTGATCCTTTATGGCTATGTGAGAGGAGTGCCATTGATGAAGGATTCTACGGTGCACATAGCAGGTAGGAAGTTTCATTTACCTACCTGGGATTATGAAAACATTTTCCCTGTCAAAGCTTGAACATAAGAAGCTTTGTTTAAATTATCTAGATAAAGTACTGTAGATGGATGGCATGCCCATAAGACAGCATCTTTTGTAGTCAACAGTAAGACAACAGTAAGATGTACTAAGAAAGAAAGATACCATTTATTGTCACAGATAGATAATTACAAAAATAGACAGATATAAAAAACTTAACACTAATTTTAGTTTCACTGTGACTAGGGCATCTGGCTCAGCATATGAGCAGCGCTGGTTTTGAGCCAGTGCCGTTCTCATTCGTTCATACTACTAGGCATTCAGTGGATTATTGGTTAGTGTGCCCAGCATTGCACCCTTAGCACTGTTTTTGGTAGGATTTAGCAGAAGGCCTAACTATTTTGTCTACTGAATTCTTTTTATGTTTGATGTAGTACACTGAATTGATGTCTTTACTATGCCATTTTGTTAAGTTAATTAAAGTAATCATTAATTTATTTGCAGGAGTTGGAGATATGAAGATCAGTGAACTCTCATACTTACCAGATCCTTGCCCACTCCCAAGCAGTGAAAAGAAACGTCACCTGATGGAAAGGGAAAGACAGATTTATGCCCCCTTCTCTGGTGTTGGAGGCATTGTCTATGACAAAGATGCTGTTTACATAGAACTCCAAGGCTCTCATTCACATAAAAAAGAGGATGAAGAAATAAATGAAAAGAAAGAACTGCTCAAGAATGTTGTGGAAACCACAGAAACCATTGATGAGCAAATGCAAGCATCAGGTTTTAAATTATTCAGTGGTGGTGCTGTCATATATCCTGACATGCTGAAAAATGATGAATACTTACAACACAACAAAAAAGATCAATCCGAAAGTTCAGATGACTCTGAAGATGGCGATTCAGATTCAGACCATGACAGTGGTATTGATCAAAGTGAGAAAGAAGTTGGAGAAAGTGCTAAATTGCCTTGGGATAATGACTTTGATGGTCATGGAAATGATAATGATGATGAAAATGAATCTGACAATGAAAATGAAGAATCAGGAACAGAAGATTTCAGCTCAAAATGGAAAGAAAAAATGACTGAAAAAGCCACAGAAGCTTATTTTGACAGGCAAAAAACGTCAAAAAATATCATGAAGCTAGTATATGGAGAGTTCGAAATAGGCAATAAGACTAAAGAGAAGAAAAAACAACCTGACGATGAAAGTGATGAAGAAGAAATTGGAGGGCTGTTCAAGAAAGTCACAGCAACTCAGAAAAAGAAACTAAAAGACAAGGAGAGACTTGACTTAGATGAATGCTCTTTCTTCTATTCACTGGACAAGCCTAATATAAAAGACTGGACAAGTGAAACTAATAAGCAATACTTAATTAACAGTTTCGTCACTGGTAAAAGATCAGCTGATGAAGACGCTGATGAACTTCTGAAATTAGATGATGCTAGTGATGGAGATGATGAAGAAGTATTTGGTGATTTCGAAGATTTAGAAACAGGAGAAAAACACACCGCGGAGGATAAAGATAAAACTTCAGATACAGAAATCACAGAAGCTGGTACAAAACGGAAGGCAGAACCAACAAAATCAGAAATTCTTGATAAAAAAATGAAGCTGAAAGCAAAGTTTGATGCTGAGTATGACAATCCAGATGATCACAGAATCAAAGGTGATCACTCTTACTACGAAAATTTAAAAGCAGAAGCCTTGAAGCAGTCAGAGCTTAATAAGTCAGTATTTGAAAATCTTGACAGTGGTTTGAGGATAGAAGTTGAAGGTTTCAGACCTGGTTTGTATGTAAGAATGTTGTTCAAGGACATGCCATCAGAGTTTGTTACAAACTTTGACACAAGCTATCCTATTCTTATCGGATCACTAAATATGGCAGAACAGAATATAGGTTTTGTATCTTGCAAAGTCAAGAAGCATAGATGGTACAAAAAGATATTGAAAACTAATGATCCCCTGATCATTTCTTTGGGTTGGCGTCGATTCCAAACTTTGCCTATCTATTCAAAGATAGAGGACGACTTGAAATGTAGATATTTGAAGTATACCCCACAGCATGTCACTTGTAACATGCACTTCTATGGCCCTGTCACTCCACAGAATACTGGGTTTCTAGCATTACAAACTGTCAACAATGACCCAAATGAAATTCAAAAATTAGGTTTTAGAATAGCAGCTACAGGCAGTGTCAACGAAATTAACAAATCTACACAGATTATGAAGAAACTCAAGCTTGTTGGTACTCCTTTGAAGATATACAAAAAGACTGCTTTTATAAAAGATATGTTTACTAGTACTCTTGAAGTAGCAAAATTTGAAGGGGCGAGAATTAAAACAGTTTCAGGCATTAGAGGTCAAATAAAGAAGGCTTTAAATAAGCCTGAGGGAGCCTTCCGAGCGACATTTGAGGACAAAATCCTTATGAGCGATATTATTTTCTGCAGAACATGGTTCAAAGTTGATGTCACTAAATTCTATGCTCCAGTTGTCAATCTACTCTTGTCGCTTGGCGCCAAGAATGCGTGGCAAGGAATGAAGACTAAAGGGCAGTTGAAGAGAGAGCGCAACATACAGAACGACGCTAATAAAGACTCAATGTACACAGACATAAAGAGAGAAGCAAAGGTATTCAAACCTTTAGTGATTCCAAAAGACCTACAGAAAGGTCTGCCTTATAGGTTCAAGCCAAAAGATAAGAATACAACTCTATCTGGTAATAATCCTAAAGATATGTTGAAGAACAGAATAGCTGTTGTCAAGAGTCCATATGAACAAAAGGTTTCTAGTGTAATGAAAATGATAAAGACAAACTTTGACAAGAAAACTGAGGTTCAAAAAGAAGCCACAGCCAAGAGGTTGAAGGCTCACAAGAAGCAAGTAGAAGTAGAAGAGTGGCGTAAGTTAAAGAGACAGAAAGAATTGAAAAAGAAGATTTGTAGGCACCTGAGTAAAATGGGAAATAAGAAGAAACCTCAAATGTGATGCCTTTTATTGTTAAGATAAATATCTGTTGATAGAAATAAACATGTGAATGTTTTACATAGCTGTCGTTATTTCATGTTTTCAACTAATTATGCTCAAGTCGTGCATAAGTTTGTAGTTTGTTAAATCCAAATTAATGGAAAGTTTCGATGATGATAATCAGCTATAAATTGCTTATCCATTTCGACCACGAGCTTTCACTTGCGAAATCCGCTAGGGTCTGCTAAAACTGTCTGACAATATTTGCAAAGGATTTCGTATAGCGCCTCTAGCGGATTATACTGGAATTACTGCAATAGCGTTAACTCATCATAGACCCTCAGAGATTGCTCGGTGAACTTATCCAGCACATTATTTATGATACCTATTAAGAGTACGTTGTCCCTGAGTAACTTTTAAGTTGGTTAGTTGATATTTCAACTACTAAACCCAATGCTACTACCAGATATAATTAGGATCAGGTATAATAACTTACACTATCAACGGCACTATTATTTACTAAAATTCGGGAAATTAAACAAAGAGTCGTATCGTGTAAATTGTATTTACCTCTTATCATTATGCACAACGTATGTCGTCATCGCATATTTGATAAATATTTTTACAAAGGTTACACAGTAGTTCAGATTACATTGGTCAAAATAATCATTGTCTAGGTTAACAATTTTGATTGGTTACTAGCCCTTGTGGGGGGGAGTAACCGCTGCTAAACGAGTAATCGAGGGCAAAGCGCTCGCATTTAGTAGGTACATAGAAAGCTTGGAATGTCGCCAGACAGGGCAGAAACCTACCGCGGTAACCTGGCGATAGCAGTTAGCAACACACGCTCATAATACTCCCTTCTATATGAAGCTAGGCAACACATTTATGCAAAATTATATACATTCGAAATTTCACTAACAATCTATTTTACATAGTTAATTTCTTAACGTGACGGTAACTTTACTCTTTGGTAGCGCGAGCCACTGGGACTACCACATGGAAAAACACCTCTTTTTGTTCGAAAATGACGTTACCGAAAGCTGGCTGTCCACTGAAACGTAGATTTGGTTACTTGGAAAATTAAAAACTTAGCATATTTATGAAAAATACACAATGAAGGCCGTTAAGCGGCCACAGGTTGCGCGATTATAGGCTGCTAGTACATATATTTTGTTAAAGTTAGTTTGTTATGTGCTGTGGTACCCCACTTAAGTTAAGCCGTGGTGAGTAGACCACAGTCAAAACCTAACCACTGGTCAATGCACCGTGTGTACTCTAACTTTAATAAGGTGCAGTGAAATGACACGTAATTTGACAGAAAATTTAAAATATTTTAAATAAATCTATCATTTTCTGTCATAACTCTCTGTAATTTTACTGCACTTAATTCGAAGTCAAACTATAAAGAACTACCTCCACTGTACCTTTCTAGACACTTTAAATCGATACAGCTGATTTCAAATAACACAAAACAACAAATTTTCGCTTCAGTGAACATCAGCATCTTAAAATGAAACACCGAAATGTGCTGGAATGTTATGGAGATACAAAATTATTCTAGTTATTGTTCTCAGCCGCGCCCGCCGAGTCGAGGGCGCGTTGGCACTTGAGGAGCTTACGGAATACCCATTCGAGGACGTTGGAACTATTCAAATTTTAGTTTAGTAATTACAATTTATGTGGAATAGACAAACTACAAAATAAGAAGGCAACGTCCGCATTTCACTTAACTGGTATACTTTTTTAAAGGAGTTAGCAGTTTTTTTACAATAATGTGATCACAGGCTTGAATTCTAAGACAATACATATAAATGAATCTTAGTATATTTAGAACAGATTCAAGCTTGGTCTTCAAATTGAAGGTTAACCACATCACAGTGTAATTTTAGAATACTGGTCTTAAAATAGTGGCACTTAAGTCTACTTAAAGTAAGTAGGTAATTAAATTTCAAGTATTCAACTGTTCCTTTCAATATAATTCAAGTGCGTCCTTCATTCATTGTAGACTTACGTAATGCCATAGGCAAGGTTAACAAAAACTGAAGTTTCAGTTGAGACAATCATGTTAGAATGTTTATAGTAAAATGATTTGATTAAATATTTGAAACGATTTGCATTCAAAGACAAGAGTATTAAGAACACGAACAGCGGACTTATACCTTCTTAAATTGAGCAGTGTCACCTCCAAAATATGCTAAAAATATCGGACGATCAACATTATACAAATTCAGGCTGAACATAGCTCGGCAACTAGCGCAAGCCGCGGGAGAATCACTAACTCCAAACCTTTACAGAACGTAGCTACATCAAAAAGCTATATACTAACGAATAACTAAACAACCATCTCGTAAACATATCATACTCGCATTTATAAAACTTTTATGTAGTCACTATATATAATTTTACTTCATAGTGAAACGATTGATGTGTATAGATGATATTGCGACGGGGTGTCTGGGACGCCCCGTCGTTGCGAAGGCCTAACTACAGTTGGCGACCATAGGCGTAGTTATGGGTATACCTTTACACAAATACATATATTTTTTAGACTACTAATAATACAGAACAAGATAGAGGTTTTGAGGTTAACATCATTATTATCTGACAAATACCTGAGGCGTGTAATGATACTGGATAAGGATTTTGCTGTCAAAGTTATGTACGAAAATAATAAATGACATGCGTTTCATTTTATCCCCTTATTTTATTTTGACATTGTGAGTATGACTTCAACTGTAAAATATTGTTTTTTATTAGGGAGATGTCATTTTTAGGGATCATTCTGCCCGGTCATTTTTGGTCACAGCGGTGACCAAGAATGATACAGCAATAAAGCTCACAGTCTTAAGAAACGCTCGTCTTGTGTAATTAGTAAATTATAAACAGAAAAAGTACTGTTAAAAGTATCATTTGAGAGTACAAGGTGTACCTTTAACTACTTACAAGTCCTATGTATGTAAGTGAATGGCGTGCAAAACTATTTGCGTCAAGTCGTGAATCGACGTGTCAGCTAGTGACTGGTCAGGTCAACTTTTAACTAGTCACATCAACTATTGACTGGTCACGTCAACGTATGACTAGTCACAATAACTAGTGATCAGTTGCGTCAACTTGTGACTCGCTTCGTCAACTAGTGACCAGTCGCGTCAACTTGTGACTCACTTTGTCAACTAGTGACCAGTCGCGTCAACTTGTGACTCGCTTCGTCAACTAGTGACCAGTCGCGGCAACCTTTGACTCGCCGCGTGTAGACCAGCAGCCCCTCCCTCGAGGACACCGCGCCCCTTCCAGACGATGGCATCGGACCCTGCGTCAGCCACAACGCACGATAAATACAATACGATTATTTTTTATACATTGAATAATTTCGATATAAAATTTTGGAAATTCGCGTCATTCTGCTCCAATTTCCAGTGTAGCGATTTCAAAATTAAATATTAATTTTCAAAATCACACCGGTGGCCACACGATAACTTTCCTATGTTATTAATACTGTTACGCATATATACTATACACAATAACTTATTTGGGAACCCCTATTCAAAAGTACATAAGCAGCCCTTTCATTTTGACCGTGTTTTGTCAAATTAATGTAAAATTGTGATAACGATTCGCGGACATCACGATTATGAGGTAATCATTCCATAACCAATTAGAAACATGTATGGACAGTGTTACTAATAAGTAATAACTTAATAAATAATAAGTCCTAGTTTAATAAATAAAACATTTAAAATAATAAAATTAACAATCTAGTCGTTTGAACACATCCTAGCTAAATATTGCTACATTCATTAACTACACATGATAGAAACGCTATATTATTATAGAAACCATATTTACAATATATTCGCTACCAATAAAGATTCCACAAAATTAAAATCGGTTAGCTAGACAATTTTCAATATTAATTAACTATTGAAGACTTTGCCAGCGGTACACAATCAGACACACAATTTTAGTATATTATACATAATATCATTTCCTTGGTTTTGCGCCACGGAATTGAGAAACACTATATAATTTCATTATTAATTTATTTGATTTTCCTGTCCGATCTTATACCGCTGTAGAACTGAACATGAATCTTTCTACGCAGCATGATGCTTGAGCTTCAAAAAGAAAGGGGTTTATTAATTTTACTCCGTGAACAAATACCTATATTATTAACTTCACAAAAATATGTTTAATTATTAAGGAATTTGATTTTCAAATGAAGCTTTCTAAAGTCAGAATGTTTGAATCTTAAATAAATTAAAACCAATGGCAACACTGTATTTTATATACAAGTATCATGCGACGTAGAACGCTCTATACGCACTTTATTATTTGTATACGTTTTAACAAAAATATACCTAGCTACGTCTCAGTTGTTGCTTCTCGCTATAAAGTAGTTTAATAAAATAGAAGATTACAAAACAATGCTGATAACACTGTACATAAGACTAGTATCTGTGTGCCCTCGCCTCGCCCTCCCACGGGCCGACACGTACTCGACTAAAATAACAACAAGCGGTAAAGCGTATTGCGACTATTAGTAACTTCGTATTAATATTACTTTGTATTGTAATTGTACGTTAACGTTAATACCTTTGATTGCTATAAACCGCAGTGTTTATATGCAAACACAAACCGATATACGGAGAGGCACACAATCATCTACGTAAAGCTATATATACACACCTCAGCGAGGCACTTGATAGACAGGTATCTAGACGGGACACCGTCGGTCGCAGGTATCGAGTGAACGATACCTGTGACCGGAACGTAGTATCCTTAAAATACTAGTTACTCGTACCCGGTAAAAAAATATGATAAGAGGTCGTCCGAATATCCGATTAGTTTATTCGCGATACCGTAACTCTAACGGACTCTCTCCACAGTCAGCTAATATAAATACACATAATACTGAACGTTTACATACTGTATGTTCAAACGAGGAGTTATTAACTACGTTTAGTATATTTATTAGAAGTCGACTGCGAAGTTAGCCTTGAATATATTAGTTAAATGTAACTAATATTTGGCATCATAATATGACAAAGTTTGATTAGGAGTGTCGTGTCATGTGAACTCTGTAGATGTTGTATTTGAGCAGAAAGTTCTAACAGTTGTTTTAGCCAATTCGATAACATGTTAAAAAACGAAAAAAAATGCAAACAAAAATAGTTTTAAATGAACAGTATTATTTTGATTATATCTAAAAGTTCATCTAAAGATCCACATATACACGACTTCGCAGTATATTTAATAAATATTGGAATACATGTTAAGTACATATTAAATCTACCGCATCAGAGCACTTTTGTTATTTATATCGATATACCAAGCATAATTCGCTACAACTGTATATTTATTTAATAGTCAATATACACGATTAGTGAAAACCATTATTGTATCAACAACACTTACAATTTTAACATGGCAACATTTTCCTTATGTTTTTAAACGGTACAAGTCGTCATACTGCAAATTTGTACTAGCTATTTCTAAACGAAACTTGTTTTAAGCGCACGAATGCATCGGTTCTCAACAATGTTGCCATGTTTAAAACCTCGGGGAATTTAACCACAGACTCATTTGTTTAACGCCGACTCGCTTAAACTTACTATTCATGTCAACACCCAATACATGCACTTCATCGAATACCAGATGCCCAAACGATGTCACGAACGCGACGGATTCCCAAAGTTGGGTAAATCTAAGATAAATATGATAACTCGAATTCACTAATGACGTTTTCAAAGTTTAAATACATCGGTGGCAATATTGTCGCTCTATTCTCTAAAATAAACTAACTTATAAACAATTGTTTTTCTCGGTAGTGAGTTGAATGAGACAGGTTATACTATTTTAAACTGTAAATTTATAAGTTTCACATTTTGTGATGTTAACTAATGTTTTAGGTTATTATCGCAATAGCATGTAAAAATGCCAAAAAAAGACAACAATCATGTTTTTAAACCAAAAGTCCAGACTTGTCAATACAATTCGGGTCTAAGATTAAATACTGTGAATAAATAAATGCACTA
Organism: Udea ferrugalis; assembly: GCA_950022985.1. Classification (NCBI taxonomy): domain Eukaryota; kingdom Metazoa; phylum Arthropoda; class Insecta; order Lepidoptera; family Crambidae; genus Udea; species Udea ferrugalis. Next base: position 17,500,309 of record OX465524.1, on the reverse strand, counting down.
TTAATAACTGTTTCATAAACACATATTCATGCAACTAGTGTTCGTAACCTCTGCTATATATTTATATATTGCTTATCCACAATTTTGACGGTTCTAGGGAGCTAGTTAAAAGGAAACACCCCTTAAGTTTCTACAGTAGAAACCGCCAAATATCTTAGGAGGACATTAGAAGCCAAAATGTCATCTCAATACTAAAGTTTTTGACATGTTATTTTTGAATAGAGAATTTTCAGTTAGGATACTGTAATCTGTCAAAAAACCAATTATTTCTAAGTTAGTTAACTTTAGAGCGAGCAACACACCATAACAGTTGAAACTTGAAAAATTGTACTCAATATAATTTTGTCTAACCCTTACACGGGTATCACACAAAGTCAACGCCGACTAGATCACATCCCGGGCGGGTGCAGGCGACTCTCGCCGCTGTGCCGGCGTGTTAGAGTGCAGAGTCCTAGCAGACGCGCTCGTCCGGCGACTAGTTCATGGTGTGGTGTCAGGAAGGCGCGTGGTCGTGGCGCGCGGCGCGCTCGGTGCCGGAGCTCAGGAGCGCGCTGAACTCCATTTCGAGGATCTGCCGCGCCTGCGAGCGGAAATGGACTTTAAGTGTTTGACTTTAGGACACTTTTACTTACTCAATCTTAGCCCCTTATTCATAAACACTTAGGGTAAGTTGCACCATAGTAGAAGTTAAAGTTAAAGTTTTTGTCAAATTTGACAATTTGACGTCATTTTTGGCCTAACCCCGGTACTTTAACTGAAATTTGGATGTTTGTTATTGTTAAAGTCAGATGGTGCAACCCACCCTTAATCATCTCTAAAATACTTTTTTTGACTTTTGTATCGATTGCTTTGTCAAATTGTCACTAACATTATTGTTGGTGCCGCCATTTGCGAGTAAGTGACACAACACATGAATTGCTTAAATTATGATTTAGCGTTGCGTTCGTTTTTATGAATAAGGGGGTAGTCTTTATCAGACATTTCTGCTGTGACGTCTGAGTAGCTGCACTTTTGTTTTGTTTTTTAAATAGATTAATATCATCGGATATTATTCCCCAAAGCGCTGTCTAACCCCAAAATAAGCAAAGCTCGTACTATAAAGACACCGTTTTTTTTACTTTACATTTTTTTTCAACTGTCCGTGGATTGAGCCTTTGGAACCTTTGGTGTAGCCATTTTTTAACCATTACACGAAATCATTCGTCAGACAAAATGTTCGTAATACGATCTCTGGTGAGGTTCACGAATTTTGGCACTGCAGACAAGATCTCTAGCCATCTATTGCGCCTACAACGGGCCAATGAATGTTACATTTGTGTATGTTCGTCACATGAATGTTTTCACAACCAATTAAAAAACTGGAATCTTAACTAAACACAAACTCGATCAAGTCAAATGTCAAATGAAAACACTCAAATCAAAATAAATTCATCCGTTTGGAAGTTTCGTTGCCACAGACAGACTCAGTATCTCACCTGCGTGTTTTGTGTGGGTATTTGTAACGCGAGCGCCATCGAGTTGGCGTCGAAGTTGTCGTCGAGCGCGATCAACGCGCCGTGCACGCCGCTCTCCGATAGGTTGTTCGCGTATTCCTGGGAAATACAATATTACATGAAAAACACTTTAGAGGCATTGACCTTCTATACATATTATGGACATTAACAAAGCTTTAACATGACACACTTTTCAAATCTCAGCCTATTAGGCTTCTGGTGTTCTAATCAAATACATTACAGCGTTGCAATTTTTAAGTTCTGAAGTGGATCAAATACGAATTTGTGATTGTGAGAAATCGACATTTGAGAAGTGTCTTCTTAAGAAGTTGACACTCTAAGAAATGGGCACTTTGAGAAGTTAACATTCGCGCTGAAACGAGGATGGTGGCACCTTGCCAGTGTTGCCATTTTATGTTTTCAAAAATATACTGAACAATGATAATATTGATAAATCATGACATGAGGCTTGCGGGTTGCTTTTAATCTGTGTTTTGGTAAAAATAATAACGACCCGTTACAGAACCTTATTTATAACATTGGATCCAGCAGTTATTATTTATTTATTTATCACCTCTTACAACTATCATTAAAGGAAACTTGACCCAATGCGATAGTGTAACTATCCTGTTCAAAAATAAAAAAGAAACTACACATCTCTAAAACAAAAAAAAGGAACTAAGTAGTAAGTTATGATACGGTGTATCTTCATCATCTGCCACCAAGAGCCATCGTCCGTATCTGCTGTTCTTGAGTATTGTCATCTTTCGTCTCTCCTGCCCTGTCGTCTTACCTTGAGGTTGATGGAGAGCAGCCAGCGCTGCAGCCGCTCGTTGGTCCACACGAGAACATCTCTAACTCCACACTCGGCGGCTCGCCTCCTTTCTTCCAACGCTCGGACGCTGTATCCAACACGCTTGAGGCACGCTACTCCGAAGTGCAGAGACGTTCTACAAAGATACATAGATATATTCTTTATTGTTATTAGTTATTTATACCAAAACAACAAAAATCAACAAAGAAACACAGGTTAATGATAATGTAGAATTTGGGCGGCTTCTAATAAGCGATCTCTTCCAAACAACCTACGGGTAGAGGAAAACTGACGAGAAGGGTAGGTAAGTGCACAATAAATAATAATAGCAACTGAAACTGACGGCAATTTACATTAAATACATAAATACTTACATACATACATACAATAACATAAACTAATATATTATTATTGTTATTTACCATTCATTTTTATAATTTTTGCAATAAATAGAGTATATATGTACAAAATAAATATAAGACAAGTTATACCAGGAACATGTGACTGCAAACTAAGTTGAGTTGTTCAGAAAATATCTGTACTGTAAACTGCTATAGTCTGTCCATTTTATCATTCGTTTTTTGACAGCCCCCATTTTAAGGACATTACTACTTGTCAATTGAACAGCTGTCAAAAAAAACATTAAAAGAAAGGTACATGATAATCATAATATGTTGGGAGAAGCATGGCTCTGATTCAGAACGAGTGAAAATAGTTATTGAAATACCTAGCAAAATATTGTTTTTAATTTAATTCATGGATATATTTGTATAAGGGTCAGAAATACCAATCTACTTCGGTGGATTACGTAACTGAGATGTCATTTTAGGCCTATGTTCTTAACAATTTAAAAATAGCACGAATCCTCTAATATTCGGTTAAAAGTGAATTCAAAAACGGAGGGTTGGCCACAGGAAGTGGCTACAAATATTTACCTGTGAAAACTATCAACCATTTTGAGCTGCGTTCTTAAGTCCCGCTTAGTGAGATGTTCTAGCATCCTGGCGTCCACCAGGCATTCCATAAACGTCGTCCTATATTGTGGTAAACCTGAAACAAGACACACATATTCAATCAAATATACCGGCTTTCATTTTGCATTTTTTGCAACAAGTGTACAGGTGTTTGTGTTTGTCATCTGCTTAAACAAAATGATGGTCATCACTTTGGGTGTCCATCTCGTAAGCACCAGTCGCGATCCCATTGTTCTTATTTAACAGTGAAATTCTCGTAGAGTGTAATAACGATTAAACCAATAATTATAAACAGTCCCCAGATAGGACCCTAACATTGGTTAGACGACCGTCTTGGTGTAATTGTTGAGAAGTCGGCTACTACACCAAAGGTCGCGGGTTCGATCCCCGCCTAGTACAAACCTTTGTGTGCATGATGTACATGATTATTAAGTATGTTTTGTTTGTTAATTAGATTTGACGATTTAAAAGTACTCTGTAATATGTCTATTTCAATAAAGCTATTTTCGTTTGATTGATTGATTGACTGTTTGTATTGGTCTGGGTGTTTCTTATGTATATTAAGTATGTATTTACAATAGAAAAAGTATTTAAGTACGTTTATTCGTTGTCTAGTATCCCATAAAAACGGACTATAATTAGCTTAATTATCTTGGGGCTTGATGGAGCTATGTGGAATAATATCCAGGGATATTTATTTGTTTTACAGTCGCGATCCCATTGTTCTTATTTGTCGTTGAAACAGAGAAATTCTCGTTGTGTGTAATAGTCGCCTGTCGAGTAAACCTATAATTATATTCAAGCTAGGATCTTAACATTGGTCCTTCGAGCCGGATTGTTTGCTAACACAAGTCGTACCTAGCGAGGGCAGCCAGACGTTCCCGATCCACTCGTGGTTCATGTCCCCGAAGGCGAGCGCGGCGCAGGCGGTGCCGCGGGGGGCCGAAGGGGACGTCAGGGAGACCATCTCCTGGATGGCGAGGCGCAGCTTCAGGCGGTGCAGGGGGTTGCTGATGCCTGCGGATTACAATGATATAGTTGCTTTCGATACTATCATAATTAAGTCAAACGGTAGTTGACTCCTGCTTTTGAGCGCATTTTGCACCTTCACTGGAAAGAAGCTACTCCTAATTTTTTTCAATTACGGTTTGTTTTCTATGGCTAGGTGCCAAAATAAAATGAGATAATAAATTACTAACAGTTTGTGAAAGTGCTAGTTTGTGAAACTGTGTGTTAAGTTAGACGTTAGCAAAAACATTAGTTAAACAATTTATTTGATGCAACATAAGCATGTGTGAACATGTGTGTATATGTTTATGCGTGTGTTTGTGTAAGCTTCGTTTGCGAAAACAAGTGCCTACTAATAAGCTTATTGGTAAGGTTGGTTGGTTGATTTTTAATACTGTACATATAGGATCTTTTGAGCGGAATGCAGAATTTTACAGGTCTTTCAAAGCGATTCGAAGGTGATTGGAGATTCGACATAAAAATAAAATCTAATTTTAAAAAGCTGTATATTGCAATGAGCTAGCATAGGTAGCACAAGCTTGAAAATTATGGCCTTCGATATATCAACAACTAGTATAGCTCAGAGTTTCTTGTATCAAGCGTTATTGAAAAAATCATCATTAGTGCATTGGCATAATGTGATACCAACTATCAAAATGTGAAAGACCAGTGCATTTATGTACCAAACAAACTTTCATCTATTCTATACCATATTTGGATATCCGATTTAGGTAATTTTAAATTAGTAAAGATAGGAAAGCCAGAAAAAGACATTTGGTCTGTTGGCGTCAGGCGGGAATCGAACCCTTGTCTAGTTTCTGGTTTTCCTATCTTGAGTAAGATGATAATGCATTCCCTGATGCTAAAAATAAAAAATAACCTTTTTTAAATTAGTAGTTCGTAAACGTAGTTGTGTACTCACCAATCTCCCGCTGTATCTCCTGGTCGGACAAAGCCGACATGATGGCCCCCGACTTGACATTGGCCCGACAGGCCGCCACGTACCACGCCGGCATGCCGACCCACAGCTCCAGCCAGGCCACCACGGTGGGCCCGTTCCACAGCGCGAAGGGGGTCCCCGCGCGCATCGCCTCGCCGAGGAGCTCGTGCCGGTAGTCGCGGTCTCTGGGGGGTCAGGAAACACTCATTTAGTTGGTGCAATTGATAAATCTAACAATACGAAATACATTTCTGGCAATCATGGCAAATATGCTGCTTTAGGATGTTAAATATTGGGTGTTTAGTTGCATGCCTTTTAGGTTGGGTTTTTAATCCAATGGACTTTGACACGCTGGCAAATTCGAAAGTCGTCTTAAAAACTCGCTGAAAGAAATAGGTGACGATTAGATTAGAAGTCAAACTTTGAAGTGAGTTTGGAATCCCGCTTACATAACTTTTAACAAAGAATACTATAGGGAAAACCTTCAAAGTACACTCAAAAATGGAACATAAACGCGACGCTCAGGACACGTTGTAATATGATTGTCGGTATTGCACTGAGGAAAACCGAAATTCTGCAATTATCTATAGAAAAATAATAATAAAAAAAAAGAATAATAAATTCCAAATAATTCTAATTATTTGGAATCCTGGATCATTGTATTAGAAAGTAAAGAAAACGCAAGGTGTGTGTCAGGATCGTCGTAGCAAGAGTAAAGAAGTGTTCTCTGCCTACCCCGTTAGGTAAGTGACGTGATGGTATGTACGGTGGACGGCACATCACTCTACCCATTTCCGGTCAGTTTTCCTTGCTCTATTGCAAAGAAATGACATTTGGCAAAAAAGCGAAATTGGGTAACCTGATGTGCTAATGACATTGGGCAAGAGCGAGAGAAAAATCGGAAATGGGGCAACTTGCTGTGCGGTTGACTGTACAACTCACTTACTAAAGATAGGAAAACCAGAAAAAGTCATTCGGTCCTGGCATCAGGCGGGACTCGAACCCGCGTCTTTCGCAAGCCGGGCGACTGCACTACCAATTATGCTACCGAGACCATTAACAGACCGGACGAATTTCTCTGGTGTATTATACCTGACAGCCAGGTTGGTTTCACCAATGTTTAGGCATATACCTTAAACACACAACTCACTTAGTCTTAGCCCTCGCGTAGTCCTGATGCTGCACAGGCTGGTGCGGCGACATGGCGTCCGGCGTCTGCGCCTCGTCCGCCAGCGACGACAGCCCCAGCGACGACGCCGATGACAGTGAACGGGAGCCTTGCCCTTGTTGCATCTGCACAAACAAACGGACAGACAATGTAACTAGATTTTCAGGCATTCATTTCTAAAAAAGAATACTATTTACTACATAACATAAACGGCCTATATACGTCACACTGCTGGGCACAGGCCTCACCTCAACTATGAGGTGGAACGAGCCATACTCCAACACGCGGGCTTAGTGCGGATTGTTGGAGGGGTGTAAGGTTAGTGAGCAACCTTAATGTCAGGTGTTATCAAGCCGCCCTAAGGCCTCTGACTAGGCTTACCGACTGACATCTAGCGACGTCAACCGTGACCAGCTGCTCATCGTGCCTTCCGAAGCACGGAGATGCTCGAAATACACATCACTAAATTTCGGTCGGGGTGGTCACCTATCCCATTTCCGACCCGATGTGTGTTGCTTTACCACAGCGATCGTCGCCGATCACTGTCACAACTGCGCCACGGGCACCTCACTACTAACTACTACTACGGGCACTATTTACTAACGATGAGAAAAAGACTTGACGGTCAGATCAGAATCGGAAAACCTCATTAGAAGAAAATTCCATAATTCAGGGGTTCTGCAGCTTCATCTTTGTACAGCACACTCTTTTTAATTCAATTCATTGAAAAACATTCAACCAACAATATAACCCCCGAATTCACAACCTTTAATTAACGCTAAGCACGCGCTCACGCTCATGCTGTCCCGTAAAATGACAGTACTTCTGAGTTATACTCAACGTTGATTTGCATGTGTGAATTCGGGAGTAAGACAAGTTAATAAAAGAAAGCTTTCATTTTGAAGTTTTTTTAGGCGTTTCTGAGCGCGTTAAATTCGTTTGTGGATCAAATTAGAATCAGCCAATCTCCTGCGCTCTGCGATTGGCGAAAACGATTATTCGTCAAAAATTAGTTGTTCAACTTACCGGCATCCCAGCCTTCTCTTTCTTACTAAAGAATCTCCCCAGCGAACTCTTGATGCCTCTCTTCTTCTGCTGGTGCATAGAGGCGATGGAGACGGCGGAGGCGGCGGCGGCGACCCCCCTCGGCAGGCCGGGGGACGCGCCCCCTCCGCCGCCGCTCCACCCGCTGGTCGTCAACCCACCCAGCGACTCTTGGCTTGAGCTGTGTTTGAAATTATCGAAATAATTCGAATACTTTTGAATCTTAACCTTATACAATAACTTTGATGGCAAACGGCATAAACTTCAGCTGTTGACGGCGAAGTTATTGTCTAAGTTAGTTAAACAAAAGTAGGTATTTTTGTCCTGGTTTTAAAAGTTAAACTACTGCACTGTAAGTTCAGTGTCTTAGAAAACTTACCAAGTACTACAGTCCAACTAGTTTAAGAAATACATTTTGACAGATGTCAGTGTCATTGGAAATTGTACTCCAATCGAATAGAAATACGATTCATAGGCAGTGGCTCGACTTTGAGCCTAACAGAACACTTGAATTCTTATAGCATTGTATAAAGTTGACATGGAAATGGTGTTCTAATGACAATGGTGATTATAAAAATGTATTTTTTAAATAAGTTTGACTGTAAGCTGAAAAAATAGCGGGAACACGACCCAATAACCTAGCAGAGGATATTACTTTGCAGTAAGACGTATATTCTAAAACAAAACTCAATTACCAATCATCACTAAACTATAGACTACAACCAACCAATCACAAACTTCGGTGCTTGAGTTTGAATCGCGTTTTGAGTGTTGATTCAGAATACGGCCTCAATGATAATTTATAACTATAATCACGCTACAAAATGTAACTAAAATGGAATCACTATGGATTTATTTATAAATTAGCCATGTCGGGGCTCTACGCAACTAGTGGGAAGGGGCCACACAAAACAAAACATCACGTACCGCAGCGCTCCGGGGGAGGGTGGCCGGAATGAAGACTACATCCCTTTGTAATTCCATTTTATTTACATTTATTAACAATAGTGAAATAAAATTTGTGTGACATAATTTTTGTGATTGTTTTAAAATAAATGCCTAAAATTTGTAGCCACCAACTAAATAAAAAAAATGTGAACGGATCTAAAGTAAGTTGTTCCTTCAACCATGATCTTTACAGAGTTTTAAATAAAGGTTTCAATTCCTGGCTTCATTATTTCAATGCACTTTTGCATGAAAATCTACGAGATTCTGAAAGGAGGATTCGGCCTATTTTTTTAATCAATGGCCTGAAGCATGTCAAAGGTTGTGAACTGTAATGTAACACGATTCTTCGGCAATAGTCATTTATGTAGTGAACCTTGTATTGCAGTATTGAACATAATGATCATAGTGAAGAAATTATTGTGCATGCTGCACTAATACTACTGTTGTTTTGATCAAATGTAACTGGCAGATTTGACAAGACACGGATGGTGAAAGAGATAACTGTCAATCATTTTGTACAAGTTAGATTTGAGGCACAATCTGTGAGGAACATAGTTAAACAGTGTATCCGGACAGTCGCACCAAACATTAGCAAGGTTTATTTCAGATAGAGACGTAGGTTTACTTGACAATGGTCTTGATTTGGTCAAGAAGTACATTGTATTAGAAGGTTTAGCCAATGAGGATATTGTCTTTGTCGGGTATTTTATAGAAGTAGCAGTAGTTGTTTTGTTTGGATACATTGCATTGGTTGACAGTGACATTGACATTTGTCTGCTATTAAAGCTATTGCCAAGGGACTTCATTCTGTTCAAAGGGTACATAGACTTAGTTGGCAAAGATATTTGTTTGGTAGTAAATGGTATTGAGTTGGTGGCTACTGGTCTAAGAGTAGAGCCTAGTGATGAACACCTGTGGATCGGGAACCTGGCGAGACTCCCTGACATCATCGACGTCCTGGCGGCGTGGAAGGAAAGATAAAGAGTGTTATTGTGTGAAAAATCTAAAAATGCTTACTGACTGCACATATTTCTATAGTTTTTCATAAAAAAACATATCTTTTTCTTTTACACTGACGACTACTTGCTATTATCTGATAAATTGATCATGTTTATGGCAGTTTGAGGCATATTTAAAAGGTTACGATTATGTATATTGTTGGCAATAGTGCACAATCAGGTAAGGCTTAAGTCGCAAAACCGATGGGAACATCAAGTACTCACGAGTCGTACGGTGCCTGGTAGTGCGTCCTGCTCAGTCGGTCTCGCTCTGCATGCAGCGCTCTCGCGGCGCGCTCTAAGCGGAGCGAGCGAGCGGTGAGCGGCGACTCCACGCCCTCCCCGCCCGGACCGCCCGCTCCGCTCACTCCGCCCGCTCCCGGGCCAGCGACGCCAACCCCACCATCTTCGCATAGCTGTAACTGCACGACAAGTTTTGTTAGCAATAATTGAACCACCAAACGATTTATTATCGTTAAGTGACCTAGTTAAATGTCGAACCTTTTTTAGGTATCTGGTTTTTAGGTATGTTAATGAATGTGATGCTGCAGTAAAATTTCGTCTAGAGGTTTAGGTGTCATATACTTTTCATTACTCATACTCTGAAAGTAGGTCATTACTGACCTGAGAAGCGGGCTGAAAGTAACACTTTTCATCCCTAGGGAGAATCACTTTCAACTGACAGCTGTCAAATTATTATTTTTTAAAACTAGTTATTTTTCACATATCTATTGAACCATGTTCCAACTTTCTATACAGCCACGATGTAAAATTGAAATAACTTAAAGTTAAGTATAGATCAGATAATTGATGATTAAACGAACTTACCTGTAAGTGAAGTTCGATCATAATTATACGAAGTGCTTCGTCCGAATAGATTAGTATACTTACCACTTATTTAATATGAACTATGTAGTAACGCGTAAGTGTAGCCACTTTTGCACTTTAGTTGAAAAAATATTTTTATTTATCGTTTCCGGTTTAAATGTGCATTTTAAAACGTGAACGATGATAATTTGACTAATTTCCGGTTGAAACGGATGTAGACAAATGAAACAAAACTGGAAAAAGGAAGCTTTTTGACTTCCCGCCATTTTAGTTTCAATCAACCCCACCTTTTAGGATATTGGTTGTCAGTTCGTCATATAGTTTAGAGATTTAGTTAGGTTTTTGTAACTTATTGGGTACTCATTATTGACGAATAATTGTAGGGTGGGTGGGACCTTGTATACTAATCTATTCGGACGAAGCACTTCGTATAATTATGATCGAACTTCACTTACAGGTAAGTTCGTTTAATCATCAATTATACTCGTGCTTCGTCCTCTAGATTAGTATACTTACCACTTATTTAATATGAACTATGTAGATTTTGAGAGAATACAGTTACAAAAACATAAGTCTTGAGAAAAAGGGAAAGACTTTTCATGACATTAATTATTTATTTTGACTCAATGAACATATTGTTCTAGCAAATAAGGCGTAATCATCGTTACTTATAACAGTCCTGTTATAGAATTTGGCAAACACAGTGGAGTTGCCGCTCCAACCTGCTGTTTTCCTAATTAATTCTATATTGACTCCATTACACAGTGCAGTTGACGTTGCAGCGTGACTCGTACTGTGAGCAGAAAAAACTGCTACGTCAACTCCACTGTCTTGCATCGTGGATTTAATCCACTTGCTAATAGTTTGACTTCCCACAGGCTTGTGAGGACTTCTAGTGCTTATAAACAATGTATTTGATTTCCTTAAATTCTTAGTTCTATCAATGTAACAATTCAATGCTGTCGCAGGGCATATAGAAACTCTATCGTGAAAATATGGTATATGGAGTGCCGGCTGATTACAGCCAACTCTAGAAGTTTTAATCAGTGCTGGAATTTTTATAACAATATGGTTTGGCAGGGAAAGAATGTTATCAATTGTTATCTTAGAAATTGTCTGCACCCTATGGGCAGTTACAAGGGCCAATAGCGTAACACATTTCTTTGCAAGTTTTTCTAAAGGTATTTCTTCAAGAGGGTATAAGGAGGAGAGGTAATCCAACACAATATTCGCGTCCCACGTTATGTTGTATCGTGGTAACGGAGGTCTAGATTAATAAATACCTTTAAAAAATCTTGTCAGTAAATCATCGTTCAATGATCCCACGAGAAGCGTTATTGCAGCTCTATGACAATTAATTGTTTGATATTGACTGCCGACATTAAAAATATCCGTAAGAAATTTTATACCATCGGGTATTGACGGGTGGAACAAGTCGATTTTGTGTTCATTACAAAAACTAAATCATTTCCTTAGACAAGAGTCATATTGTTTCATAGTATTTTCAGATAAAGACGCCAACATTATGTTGATGGCGTCTAGTGGGACATCTCGCCGTAGGAACCCCGAGCGGATAAGAGCGCGGCCTCCAGGGTAAGGTTGTGGTGGATGTTCCCGCTGGAATGTGAAAATATTAAATCAGAATGATTTAAAACAATTATTTCGGACACAACAAGGCGTCTGAATAGCGGGTACCATGGTTGTGTCGGCCATGCGGGCACTACCATAATACCTTCGGCCTTGTCTGAGATAACCTTTTTTAGTGTTTTAAGGATAATTGCCACTGGTGGAAAGGCATAGAAAAAATAAGCAGAACACGAGAATGTAAATCCATCTGTGACAAATGCGTCTGAGTCACGATTCCATGACGCATATAATTCCCATTTATGGTTAAGTCTATTTGCAAATAAATCTATTTGTGGAAAAACCAAATGCATTTATTATTACGTTGAACCCTTTCATTGACAGTTCCCATTCGACATCAGGATGTGATCGTCTTGATTCCCTATCCGCAATCACATTGTCCGAGGACTTAATATAAGCTGCAGTGACCTGTATGCGACGACTTTCGCACCACTGCCAAATATTTCTGGCAATTTTATTAAGATGGGGAAATTGCACACCACCCATTCGATTAATGTAACTAAGGGCGGTGGTGTTATCGACCCGAAGAAGTATTTGGCAATTGTAACAATCTTTTGCAAATATTTTACTGGCAAAAAAGGCTGCTAACAGTTCTAAACTGTTTATGTGTAATTTACTCTCGGAGGTAGATCACTGGCCGTTAGCTGTCTGGCTCATACATGCGGCCCCCCAACCCGTTGTTGAGGCGTCAGAATATATTTCTTTTGTATAAATGTTATCCTTAGTTCTGTGATAGCCATTATCTATCACTTTTAACCACCAGTTCAAATCACTATGTGAAGAAGTTGGTATACGCATATTTCTTTCGTAATCGTTATGTATTTCCAAATTCAAGTATTTGCAACGCTCTAGTTCCTTGGTATATAACCACCCATATTCAATTGCAGGGCAGGCAGAAACTAATAACCCTACTAATTGAGCAAATTTACGAATTTTACAAGTATTTAAGGTGAGAATCTCTAAGATTTCTGTTTTAATACGAGTTCGTTTTTCTGATGGTAAATATATACACCAACCATGTGAATCTATTAGGTACCCTAGGTATTTACAACGCATGGAGGGGATCAATTCACTTTTCTCTATGTTAATAATAACTCCCAAGGATTGTAATAATTTTTTGGTCATGTTGACATTTTCTAAGCATTGCTCATATGTTAAATCTGATAAATGTATGTCATCCAGGTAAATAGATGATATAAATCCACAGGAGCGCAATAAATTGACCACAGGTTTCATTAACTTTGTGAATATGTAAGGCGCTGTGCAAATACCGCATGGTAACACATTGAACTCATACATTTGTGTACTGTTTCTGTTATTTTCTTCCATTAGAATAAAACGAAGATATTTACGTGAGTTAGGGTGGATACTTATTAAAAAATAGGAATCTTTTAGATCCATAGTTGCCATGTAGCAATTCCTTGATATCAATTTTAAGACTGTACGCAAATCCTCCAATTTAAAATGATTAATGTCTATATAATTATTTAAGTTCTTCAGGTTTAGAATAAATCGCATTTAACCATTAGGTTTGGGTACAAGAAAAACGTGAGAAACATATTGGCCAGCACAGGGTTCACACGGGGAGATGGCTCCAATTGATAACAAATTTTGTATCGACTCTGAATAATGTAACTTGTCGAAATCTGTACATATCTTTGTGATGGGTGGATTCAATTGATTTACAGGTTCATTAAACTGTATTTCATAACCATTAATCCATGATAATACGGCCCATATCCTCAGTGATGAGTGACCATTGGTTTTGGAAATGACGTAGTCTACCTGCGTAGCGTACCTCACTAGCGGCTAGCGCCTCCTCGTCTGTCACAGCCGATACGAGGACGCGTTCGAGAAGTGGCCGCGCGAGCTCGTCTGCTGCTGCTGTTGTTGCGGCAGCGCAGGCGGCGGCTGGTAGCTCGTCGCTCGTGGCGCTGGGGGCGGCTGGGAGCGCTGAGGACCCGGCGCCGCCCTGCGACTCCCGGGACCAGATTTCGGGTTTAAATTCCTTGCCTTGGGTTTTCTTGCTGCGTCGGCCTTTAAGTCGGAGCTCGATCTGGACACGGCCTTAGCGGCTTTTAGCGTTTCGGTTAAATTCGGCCCGAATAATAGTCCATCAATTTTGGTACTGCTTAGCTGCTCTTTGAGATCTTTTTTAAGAGACGCCAGAGCATAATTACGTCTGGAAGTGGATTGTATGTATTGAACATCGCATAAAATGCGACTGACGTCCATTAGCTGTCGTAACAACTCGCTATCTCTCGTAGAGCTGTTAATTTGTTTGGTTATAATTTGGCTTATGTATGTCACAGCAGTTGCGATTTGTTTTTGGTTAATCTCAATGGCCTTATCTCGTTTTTGCACGTATTCAGGGGTTGCGGCCTTAATTTCGGGGTTTAATTGTGGAGCTGACAAGTTTTTACAGTTCCCCGGGATGATATATTTCTGTAAAAGCTCTTTGCTTGTATCTTTATCCAAGCCAGAGGTGGCCAGGTGATTCAGGCGGGTTGCTAACTCGTCGTTAATATCTTGGCCATATTCTACGACTGGCAATGGGATCTGGTCCCGTCGCGGGGGCTGCGTCTTCCGACGGCGCAAGGTAGCGTTCATTCCGATCTCAAATTGAACGGGAACTGTTATTACACTCGTAGGTGTATTCGAGATAAGATTATCTCTTGTTAGCCTTTAATGCTGGTTGGGCACCGTGGGTGCGAAGAAAGGTTTCGTAAAACCATAACACCAAGGGTGTCAGTGCCGCGGAGCGGTTACATGCGTTTTTTGGGGCGAAGTGTACCCCTAGCCCATGGGGCTAGCTTGACACCATGGGTGTCAGTGCCGCGGAGCGGTTACATGCGTTTTTTGGGGCGAAGTGTACCCCTAGCCCATGGGGCTAGCTTGACACCATGGGTGTCGAACAACACCATGGGTGTTGAATACAACTAGTGTATTTAAAATAGAATAATTACTTACTTTCATCTGATAACGCTAGTAAAACCGGCGGCGCAGGGGAACATTCTCGTGAACTTCCCGAAGATGTATTTCTTGAGCTTGAAGAGCTTGAAGATGTTTCTGAGAGCGATCGATGCTTCCGTGACCGCTTGAATTTTTTCTCAAGCTTTCTTAGCTTACTTGCTAAGTATTGCACAGAATTTTCATGTCTTCTTTTCGGCATCTTAGTGAACGTGCGAAGTGGCTGAGCACTAAACTGCGAATGACGAACTGACAACCAATATCCTAAAAGGTGGGGTTGATTGAAACTAAAATGGCGGGAAGTCAAAAAGCTTCCTTTTTCCAGTTTTGTTTCATTTGTCTACATCCGTTTCAACCGGAAATTAGTCAAATTATCATCGTTCACGTTTTAAAATGCACATTTAAACCGGAAACGATAAATAAAAATATTTTTTCAACTAAAGTGCAAAAGTGGCTACACTTACGCGTTACTACATAGTTCATATTAAATAAGTGGTAAGTATACTAATCTAGAGGACGAAGCACGAGTATAATATATGTTTTAAATAACTTTATTATAATTTAGTTTCAACAATTTCTTTAAAATAACTTAGCTTTGAGCAAAATATTTACCATATTTTCAATGATGAAAATACAAAAAAATAGCTGAATAGCGGGCCGGCCACAGAAAAAAAACAAAAAAAAACAGGCGGGAAAGCGGCAATTCGATCTTCACATATTTTCCTCATTTTTTCTTTAGCTAATTCATGTTTTTATTTGTACTTTCCTCGTATTTGTAATGAAAAGCACAGTGTTTACCTCGGGTGAAAGACTTATTTAGTCCCTCGAACTATTGGCGGGCGCCAATAGTTCGCCAATAGAACGAAGTGAGGGCTCACTTCGTTCCGGGCGCCAAACAAACCAGTCAGCGACTTAGCAAATGTGAAATAGGGCACTTTTGATTATTTTTATTACTTTATTAAACTACCATACAAGTACACACATCAAAAGTGTCTAGGGATATCTCAAGCATTTTCATACAAAGTATAGCTATTGGGGAGGCTGTAAAAATTAAAATATTGATACCAACGTAGAAATTTTTAGGACACAGAAACTGCTATATCTGCCCTTTCAGATTGTATAAAGAAATTCATTGTGGTAGCATTATTGTACAATCGTAAGGACGTTAAAAAAAAGACAGATTTTTCTTTTAAAAGGTTTCAAAATATTAGCAAAATCAAACGTTTTTTTTGTAATATTCTTAACCTTTATCTTATGCCTGTTTCCTCGAGTTATTCTAAGATAATGCTGAGCATTATCTAATATCTTTGATTTTGCTAAAATTTTGAAACCTTTTGAAAGAAAAATCTGTCTTTTTTTTAACGTCCTTACGATTGTACAATAATGCTACCACAATGAATTTCTTTATACAATCTGAAAGGGCAGATATAGCAGTTTCTGTGTCCTAAAAATTTCTACGTTGGTATCAATATTTTAATTTTTACAGCCTCCCCAATAGCTATACTTTGTATGAAAATGCTTGAGATATCCCTAGACACTTTTGATGAGTGTACTACCCGACTTATACAATTTAAATCAAAATAATTCTAAAAATCCTAATAACAAAGTAAATTAAACTTTAATTATTTACATTTTGGAACACAGTGTTGACTATGATTCCGTGGTTGGACTATGATTTTGTGTTATTTCAGAAGCATGCACGCTATACAATTCGTTTCATATAAAGAAATTACAACAAGTTGCGTTGCACTAAATTTTCTATAGAGCATCTTTTAAAACATAGGTAAGTATAATATAATGCCGTTGCTAAATAAGTGAGCGTAAATTAGATTTATAATTTGACTTCTAAAATAAAAGGCACTTGAAAGCAATGCCTAACTACTTAGCCAAAAGCAAAGTGCTTTTCGAAATTAAAAATATATTTTATACACTAATTTAATTACTAGTACAGAGTTCCTTACCGCCAAATTAACAAACGCAACTCAAAGTTGAGCAGTTGTTATAAATACGAGTATAGTTGTAACTACCAGTTCTTTAGAAAATTCACGAGTCGGCATGAGCGCACTCAATCCTGATCGACGTTTGTGAATTCAGGGGTAAGCCTTGTCATGGGCTTCAGTACTTTAAAGGTACTAAACGAACTAAAACCTTCATGCCTTTTGTTTGATACATCAAAGGTTAAGATAAGCTATACAGTTCCCTTATCAGTTACTTATTATCTAATTTAATAAGTTATTTCCGGAATTTGAGTCTCTGAAAGTCTAAAAATAACATTTAAGCAACAAGGTCCTTTTTTAATGCTAAGCCAAGCTAGATACCCATTGAGGAATAAATGGCATCACAAAGGCGATCGCTTACTAGGATTTCAATATTATTTGTTCATATTTCCCAGCCAGCATAATTGCCACTATCTATTCTGCTAAATTGACATCAAGAAGAATCAGATCCTGACTGAAATTAAACCACGAGACATTTGGTAGTAGACATTAGCGTAAAAACCTTTTAGGTTATTACGCTCAAGGGTACATAGCGTCGCAATTTTGTGTACAGTTTCATCATGGTTCAAGTTCAGTCATCAGAGATAAGAATATGTCAACTTTTAGCTGTAACAAAACAATATTGTGCAAAGCAGCGGCCTTTATACTATCTCTCTCACCCCGACCGTTTCTGTCATGAATTAACTATGAATAATGAATAAATTGAAACGTCGGGTTAAAAAATGAAAGAAAATATTAGACCGCGAGTAGAATCCGTAAAGTTGTTTTATTTCGATAAATTGAAAGACTTAAGGTGAGCTCTAAAAAAGCTGTTAATAAGGCCACTGATCGCAAAATATAACTCTGTAATAACATCATCAATACACGTTTTTAAATTGCTGCTAAAATATCTGCAGTTACATGGCAAGTACGCAACTTATCTAAACAATTTCTTTCTAACTATAGCTAAAATTGAGCAAAATAAAAACGGCCAAGTATAATCTGAGCGCGACAGACGAAGCCAGAGGCTGAGGCAGTGCGACCGACCTGGCTGGAGGGCAGGCTCTCGGAGGAGGGCGGGGCGCGGTACGCCGAGTGGCCCGGCGACATCGATGCGGGCGCCTGCCACCACCAATACTTAACAACTTGCTTACTAGCATTCTTGGCAGAATCAAGGGTCAGACTCAAGATATAATGACTTTTTGAATAAGGAATATGCGTAGTTATAACTATGACACGACACTACCGCCGAGGCCCTGTCAGGATACCATCGTTGTTGCTTTAAAGCTGCGACGGAAAAAATAATGAGACAGGTACCTCGTTGGCATCGCACTGTAGGCTCATTTTATCTATTTTTATATCCCAGTG
This sequence comes from Udea ferrugalis, assembly GCA_950022985.1. Classification (NCBI taxonomy): domain Eukaryota; kingdom Metazoa; phylum Arthropoda; class Insecta; order Lepidoptera; family Crambidae; genus Udea; species Udea ferrugalis. Next base: position 17,482,136 of record OX465524.1, on the reverse strand, counting down.
GGTCAATCTTTTTTTTTCTGTGCGTCTTTTAATTTTTGTGTAATTTTTAATTGTTTACTTGTTATTTTTAACGAGTCTACTGTCTGTACGGCCAATTAAATACTTTTCTTTCTTTCTTTAAGATATAACTTCATGAAAAGTATGGGCAACGGCTATTTTTGCCTTAAAGTGAAATCATTAAGACATTTAATCAAAACAGCCATTCGGTAGGTAGCTTGACTATTATTATAATCTTATAATTGGAAGGAAGGAAGCCATAAATTGAAAAACTATGCATATACCTTATTAGTGTATACCCGATCAGACCCTGATAATCTGTTTTATGTACTTATCGCCTGTTACTAACTACTAAAAAATGGTACAATAACTTCATGTGGATGGATTACCTACTTACAATTAAATGGTAACAGTGAGCTAAGACAATACTCATTTTGGAACCTCAGCGATATTTCAGGGTAGAAGGAAACTGAGCCAAAAATTGAAAACTGACATATCATTTACTTGGTCTATAGCAGGGTTTCTCAAAGAGGGGTACGCGTACCCCTAGGGGTACGCCATTCGAGGGCAAGGGGTACGCGACAAAATTTACGTAATGGCGGCTTGATAATTGATCATGCTCAAGATGGCTGGATTCGTAACCCGTTTGCGGTAACGAACGAGAGCATAATATCTAGTTTGACTATCAAGCAACAGGAGTCATTAATAGAAATGTCCGCGGATGAAACTCTTCAAGCTGATTTCAAAACGATGTCTTTGACAGATTTTTGGGCAGCTAGACAGGCAGAGTATTCCGAACTCTCACGCAAAGCGGTGAATTTCCTTTTACCCTTTGCTACAACATACTTATGTGAGAGTGGATTTTCACACCTGGTCATGATAAAAACTAAGTACAGAAATCGACTTGATGCAGAGTCAGAATTGAGGTTAAAATTGACCAAAATTACACCTAAAATTGTATCCCTTTGCGACAAGAAACAAGCACATCCATCACATTAATATTAAAAAGACATTTCTTATGGCACTGTTTGTTACCTTTTATTTAAAATAAAAACCTTATTTTCTTTAATAGTCAATTTTATTATTTCCTTTGGGGGGGTGGGGGGAGCAATTAATTAATTAGGGGTACGCTGTCACCTGGAAATTTTAACAGGGGTACGTAGTGCCAAAAGTTTGAGAAACCCTGGTCTATAGTACATATGACCATTTCTTATTTTTACGTGTTATTTACCTATTATTAAGTCAACCATAGTCATACTTATAATAAAAGATAAACAAATGCAATTTTAGTGTTTATAAAAATATTAGAGTTGTCATTCACGGGAGAGTTTTTCGCTAGTAAGTAGTATACAGTATCTTCAAAAATACTACGTTATAATGTACGGAAGTAGACGTACACGTGACAGACAGCATACATAGGTATGATTTTTTAATAACGGTTTTTTTTTCCCGTTTACATTGCAAAATTCTATTACTGCTGAACTCCCCGCTTTAGACGAAAATAATGTACTACAGTGTTGTCCACTTTAAAACGACCTACAAAAAGTCCGTATACCCTGAGCTATACAGACTTTTTTGTAGATCTTTTCGTATCTGTTCTGGTCTCTCTCTGAAGATAGACACATACTATTGTCTATCTGTGGTATGACCGGAGATCGGAGTAGGTAGAGCTATTTTGTGTATTTGTCACAAGTTAGACTAATAGGGATTTTCCCTGAATTCTCGGATTTGCTTTTTAAGAAGAACAATTTTAAAAAACTGTTCGCGTCTTGGGGCGTAATGAATGAATACACTTCTACAAAAGAAAGAAACTTGATCAATTCAACCCCATGTATTTTTATTTAACAATTTCTAATTTGTATACAAATATCTAAAATAATTTTAGAAAAAAAGACAAAACAGGCCTCGGTTGCTTATAAACAATGTTTTATGCTTATTGACAAAAGGAATTTAATTTAATAAAATCTTGAACCATCAGTCGAAATCCCGTGGAATATCCATATTAAGTCAATGTTTTCGGTCAATGAAACCATATAGCTCTATCTACTTCAATCTCTGGGTTTGACCCACAATAACTGTTACCAAGTAGTAAGAAGGTACTAACCGTATGATACTTGTGATGCGGCGGCATAGTATGATGCGCCCCCTGGTGGTGCAGATGCGCGTGGGGGCGCGAGGGGGAGGCGGCGAGCGGCGCGAGGGGGGGCGAGCCGCGGCGCGACAGCACGTTCATGTGCTCGTAGCTACCCACCTGGGGGAACCACCAGTCGTTCTGTTCTTGTTATTTAGCATTCACTATTGCGGGTTGGGGCTATAGATTGTGTTGGTGACAGGTTTGGTATATGACAAAACGATTAATTCTTAAAATACAAAACATGAAATAGTACATTGTTATCCTAGGGGTCAAAGTAACTTATTTAGTCCCGAGACGGGGTTTGGCGCCCGGAACGAAGTGAGGGCGCCAATAGTTCGAGGGACTAAATAAGTCTTTCACCCGAGGTAAACACTGTGCTTTTCATTATGAATACAAGGAAAGTAAAAATAAAACATGAATTAGCCAAAGAAAAAGATTTAAAAATAAATGAAGATCGAATTGGCGCTATCCCGCCTATTTTGTTTTTTTTTTTTTCTGTGGCGGGCCCACTATTCAGCCATTATTTTTTATTTTTTTCATTGGAAAAATGGTAAATATTTTGCTCTAAGATAAGTTATTTTGAAGAAATTGTTGAAACTGAATTATAATAAAGTTATTTATAAAATATACATTCTCTAATCAATACTTAACTTTAAGTTATTTCAATTTTACATCGTGGCTGTATAGAAAGTTGGAACATGGTTCAATAGATATGTGAAAAATAACTAAGTTTTTTTTAATAATTTGGCAGATGTCAGTTGAAAGTGATTCTCCCTAGGGATGAAAAGTATTACTTTCAGCCCGCTTCTCAGGTCAGTAATGACCTACTTTCAGAGTATGAGTAATGAAAAAAGATTTTAACAGCGTTTTTCATCTAAATTTTATCCATTTTGAAATCAGCCCTTGGTTATGTAAGAAACGTTCTCTGTCTTGATTTTGGGTTTACGATACATCTTCGACACATAAAAATACCAGATAATCCCCCAAATTAAAAATAAACACTTTCTCAAATTACTAATTACTAGAATTAAAAGAAAATGGCCGAATCGGTAAATTAAAAGGCTTTTTATTATCCATGCTATCGAGATAGTTCGGACAGAAAATATAACAATAGCAAATGAACTTTATTCTGAACTGAAACCAGGGGCATTATTACAATCTCTTATAACCTGACAGTTTCAGTCACAAGCCCATCTTTTGAGCTGCATATGTAAATATGCTGCCATGTCACAAGCCGTGTTTTGTGTGGTAAATAGTGTCAAAAAAAACCTTAATTTTTCTTCATTGCTGTAGTAGCATATTTTGCATGTTTTATTCAAATTTCAATGAATGGAAAGACGTTGTAAAATGATTATAATAAGGCCCCAGTTCAAGAAACTCGACTACTGCCTCTTCCTAGGGAATGCAATCCGGATAATCCGTAATCCGATTTATCCGGATAATCCGTAATTTTTACTTTGTTTTTAAATCCGGATTTGAAAATCGAATCCGGATATTTCGGATATTTCATCGAAAAAAAAAACAATCTAGTTTTACGCACTAGATAGATGATGATGTTCGTACGATCACGTCCTGTACAATCACGAGCATTAATATGTATACAAACAAATGCTTAATTTAAGTATATTTTAACTTTTTTGTTGGAAGTGTTGTTTAAAGTGGAGTAACAGGATTACCTTCTTGGGTATTCATATATCTTTTACGTTTTTGTGCCATTATAAAAATGGTTAATTAGTGTCCAAACGTGAAAATATGTAATAAGGAAATATGAAAATAGGCTATAAATATGAAATATGGCTATAAATACGAAAATATGAAAATAGGCTTTACAAAAGGTTTGAGCAACATAGCAATGAGAAGGTATTGGCACTATCGGCAAGTAGGCTAGATATTCAATTCACATTCGTATCTAAATGGTACGAGAATGAAATATTGTGGTCGTTTAGTTTGTAGGGGATCAATCACGTCTTACAATTGTACCAAACACAAGTTCGGCCGTACATGGGGTACCACTGCCACCTTTGGGAGGGCTCTGCCAAATACCAGCAATATGCACTGGGCTCAGTAGACCAAAGGGCCAAGAGACTGATAGGTGACGACACGCTCGTTGGAACCACACTCCAGAGTCCGGAGCATCGACTTGCCCGTCTATCGGTTTTTTTAAGGTGTATTTCGGAGAACGTGCCCAGGAAATTCATGACCATCAGGTCAGGTAAAGGGTACCACCCTTTACCTTTAACCACCGTACCACTAGACGCCGTGAGGGCTTTCACCCTCACCACTCCCTGTGGTTGATTTTCCGGTGGTCCGGACTAAACGGTTTGGTGCTTCCTTTATAGTCCACACCGCTAAGGAGTAGAACGCTCTCCCTGTGTCTGTGTTTCCGTATACATACAACCTTCGTGACTTTAAGGCGAGAGTGAATAGGCATTTTCTGGGTAAGCGTGTTACACCTTCGACCTCATCGTCGTTTACCATCAGGCGAGACCGGGGTCAATCGAAAACTCATTTTTAATTTCAGAATTAATTTCACAATCAGAATCAATGGTATTGAAAACGATGATATTATGCGATTTGACTCTCTTATGCGAACTTCTGATTACTGAATACGTATTGTAATGCTTATTATACACTATTTATATGGCATTTTTAAAGTACTTAGAATTCTGTATGGTAAGAGGCAAAATCCGGATTCAATCCGGATTATCCGGTTTTTTTCCGAATCCGTTTTTTAAAATCCGGATTTTGGAAAGAAAACGGATTTGCATTCCCTACCTCTTCCACTAGTGTCATCAGCAACTCACCCTGGACTCCAGCTCCTCGGCCCTGGCCTCGGTGCTCTGCTTCTCCTCCTGGATGAGCCGGATCTCCGTGTTGATGGCGTCGAGCTGTTCCTGCAGCATCAGCGCCAGCGCCGCCGCGTCTGTGTGACCGCCTTCTACGCCGCCGTCGGATTCGTCGTTCTGAAAACGAAATTACATAAAATAATAATAATAATAAAAAATTCTTTATTTTCTCAACACAAATATTGTAACCTAAGAAGCCAAAACAATATTGCAATTAAATCAGAATTTGTGTGAGACTGACGCCTGTGATAGGTATGAGCAAGCATACCTGTTTGTACAGGACATCAGGCTCCCTATATCATAATTACATTTAAGTTAAAAGACATTCATTTCTTCAATGATTTTCCTATTCACTTTAAAAACAAAAAATATTATAATAGCATTAAGCAGTAATAATATGATTAAGTGATTGCCGCTGATGAGTACGGTATTGCTAGACTTCTGACATGGCTTTGCTATGATACTCGTATTATGTGATGTTGAAAAATATGGTCTCTCAGTTCTTTCTTAAACACGTACAAAGTATCCGAGCATTTAATTTCATCAGGCAAGTGTAATACAATTTCAATCATTCATATTTAATATTATGTTTACCATAGTTTGTTCTAGGTGTATTTGGTAGTCCTAGTTGGTTGCTAGTTAGGTATTGCCTAGCAGGCAATAACACTACACCTTTGCTAGGTTTGTTATCAGCTAGCTGTCAAGGACAAGAAACCGAGCATCGGGTCCCTAGCATTGGCTACTTTTGTTTCCGGTCAATCTTTAGGTTATTCCTGCACTCATGGCGAAGGGTGACATACCTCCGCGTCACTGGACACGTCAAACGGTTGCTGTACATTCGCCATCACGTGCGCCTGTTGCAACTTCTCCCACGAACTGTCCAACTGCAATAAAAATATAAGAAATATTTTAATAACTTTAGTTTGGCGTACGTACGTATAATTTGCCGGGTGAACAAGATAGTATGATTATTTACTAGAGCGTAAACGAGACAGATACATTTTGCGCAGTGTCGTCTCAAGCTGTCAACACTGTTAATGAACGCAGGTGTTCAAAAGTTATGATTTCGGAAGCCACTTTTTTTGGCACAAGTAACCTATCTACCTCTTTTTATTATGATATTATTGCTATGAACCTTATTTCATCAACGGAATGGAAATACGTTGACAGCACAGAGGAAGCTGGAAAAGGCTTCATTGGTCTACACTGCACGTATCCAAGTCAGGAGACATCTGACAGATAACCACAGACAAGCAAACACTATAGCAAGACTTACCTTGGGCTGGAAGAGTCCTACTGGCGGCTGGTGCTGATGATGTGGATGCTGCTGATGCGAGGCCGGGGACAGCGACCGAGTGAGGGCGTCTGTCTGCTGGATGTTGAACGCTATCTCTTGTTCTAGCACTTGCTAGTCTGATAGCTAGCCATAGACAAGCAGACCTTGGGCACTAACCTTGGGCTGGAAGAGTCCTACTGGCGGCTGGTGCTGATGATGTGGATGCTGCTGATGCGAGGCCGGGGACAGCGACCGAGTGAGGGCGTCTGTCTGCTGGATGTTGAACGCTATCTCTTGTTCTAGCACTTGCTGGTCTGATAGCTAGCCATAGACAAGCAGACCTTAGGCACTAACCTTAGGCTGGAAGAGTCCTACTGGCGGCTGGTGCTGATGATGTGGATGCTGCTGGTGCGAGGCCGGGGACAGCGACCGCGTGAGGGCATCCGTCTGCTGGATGTTGAACGCTATCTCTTGTTCTAGCACTTGTCGCTTCAGCTGTTAACGAGAGAATGATGATTAAACATTTTGGTTACATATTAGTAAGATGTTATTGTAAATAGTGAAGTGCTCATGTTCAATGTCGTAGGTTTTTAGACGATATGAGTCTGATATAACCCATAGACATATACTCGAGGACGAAGGTTCTCATTGAAATAAGTAATACAATTAATTTCGATGAGAAAAGCAGATGACGTGGGAACGTGAGAATGCAGGGGACTGCATACCATCAATGGTAATGTCACGTATACAGCATCCAGCTGGACAAACGAAGTTTGCAATTAGATACGGATTAGAAAGGAGATGCTCAAAACTCGATTCAAACTTGAGGTTAGATTTTAAAAAGGGTTTTAACTTATATTTAGGTTTTTGAAGTTTCTTGTTGCATTTTTCACTAATCAAACACTAAAAACCGTATTTTCTGCAACATTTTTTACAGAAACAGGTTTCAAAGATTTTTCATTACTCATACTCTGAAAGTAGGTCATTACTGACCTGAGAAGCGGGCTGAAAGTAATACTTTTCATCCCTAGGGAGAATCACTTTCAACTGACATCTGCCAAATTATTAAAAAAAACTTAGTTATTTTTCACATATCTATTGAACCATGTTCCAACTTTCTATACAGCCACGATGTAAAATTGAAATAACTTAAAGTTAAGTATTGATTAGAGAATGTATATTTTATAAATAACTTTATTATAATTCAGTTTCAACAATTTCTTCAAAATAACTAAGCTTAGAGCAAAATATTTACCATTTGTCCAATGAAAAAAATAAAAAATAATGGCTGAATAGTGGGCCCGCCACAGAAAAAAAAACAAACAAAATAGGCGGGATAGCGCCAATTCGATCTTCATTTATTTTTAAATCTTTTTCTTTGGCTAATACATGTTTTATTTTTACTTTCCTTGTATTCGTAATGAAAAGCACAGTGTTTACCTCGGGTGAAAGACTTATTTAGTCCCTCGAACTATTGGCGCCCTCACTTCGTTCCGGGCGCCAAACCCCGTCTCGGGACTAAATAAGTTACTTTCACCCCTAGGATAACAATGTACTATTTAACCGTAGTTAAAAAATGTTGCAGAAAACCCGGTTTTTGAGTGTTAAATAAGCATATATCTAATTGGTTGAATTTCAATATTTAGATACAGGACAGGCTTGCACCCAATCTCGTTTGTAGATTCATACTTAAGTTTCGTCTCAGAAGGCCTCAGAGAGGATTTAAACAAAGTGATAGTGAATCTATTAAGTTTAAGTAACCTGTTCAGTGTCCATGCGCCACTTGGCGAGCTCCTTGAGTATCTCCTGCTTCTCTGCGAGGAGCTCGTCGGCGTACTTGCGCGTCTTGTCCAGCTCCTGGGTGAGGGCGTTCTTCTCGTCCAGGGCGTGCATGCGCTCTTTGAGATGCACTTGTAACCTGAAGAAGGAAAAATGTTTACGAAAATCACAAAATATGGACAAGTTTCAGGTAGAAGAAGGAAGCAAAGCACAATTTAGGCGGCAACATCACTATGGCGATCTATTCCAGGCAATCTACAGGTACGGGTCTTTTTTTTAACTTAGTTCTACTTGATGGTTGTCTAGATCACCCAAATTGTGCATGGGAATTTATAGATTTGAACAGTGCCGTAATAATAGGAATCATAGCAATAATAACAAGAAACAGGCCTCATCTTTCCGATGGCTTAAACATTTTAGTTTTAAAGCATGCGTCCTATATGTGCCTTTATTAAAATACATCAAAAATCCGATTTCAAACAAATTGATTGGTATTAATTTCCCAACCTAGGCAACCCAACTCAAAAGTTGATCCAGCAAATCCAACTAACGATTTTCATTGGGTCATCGTATTCATCCACCTCATAGCCAATAGATTCCTAATGACAGGCGAGAAGTCAGACAAATACGTCTTAATTCGGAATTTACCACCTAATGAGTTGCTACCACTACCGTGAACTGTCAAGCGACTACGTCATTGGACAATAAGCCTATTGACTAATCACTGAAGTTGCATCCGCCACAGAGATTTCATACAAGAAATGAAACATCAAGCGTCTAGTGGCTGTAAGGTCGGTGCTCGTAGTAGATATCATCATTCGATGTGTGTGTGTATCTGAACGCAAACTGATGCGTAGAAATTCGAAGTGTTTCTAAGTTTCATATTTTCGGTTATAATTGTTTTAAGCATTTTCCATGCAATATCTTTACTTAAGATCTGAAAACCAGAAAAAGACATTTGTGACAAGGACAAAGACTAGTGCAGCCCGGTTTGCGAAAGATGCGGGTTCGATTCCCGCCTGATGCCAAGACGACCAAACGTCTTTTTCTGGTTTTCAGATCTTTCATATTTTCGTTATTAAATCAAGGAAGATAGCCTGACCTGTCGTTGGACTCAGACAGCAGCTTGTCGACGGTGGCGGAGAGGCGCGTGTTGTGCTCCTCGTTCATCCGCAGGCGCTGGTTCAGCCGCATCAGCTCCGCGTTCTTCTCCTCCACGCTGGCCTCCAGCCGCTGGATGCGGTCCTCCGCCGAGCCGTGCCGCTCTTGGGCCTGGGGACAACACTAAACTGCAGCTGGCCTGTTCTGTGATACTCAACACAATGAAAGGCTTCACATCGAGAATAGGCAAACTTTCTGATGTAACCCAATGGTCATAATCGCAACCCCTGGTGTGACACATGCTTCACAAAACCTTCTCTAGTTCAGAGTTTAATTCAGTATGCTCGTACGGTAGACGGCACATCACTCTACCCATTTCGGTCAGTCCTCCTTGCTTTATTGCAAAGGAATGACATTTGGCAAGAGCGAGAGAAAAAACGGAAATGGGGTAACGTGATATGCCGTTGACTGTACATGTATGTGACGGACGTGACATATTATGTCGACAACCCCTTTTATCATGTCACATTTTGTTAACCTTCATAACTATTGGCGTAATTTATGGATAACCTAACATTATTTGATTCATTAGTTGAACATACATATTTTTGATTTGATTTGACGCCGCTCACTTGAAGGCAGACACGGAGTGAGATCATTATTAACCCGGTCCTCAAAGTAATCATTAAGCCAGTTCCAGAAAGTGGCTAAACAGCTACAATATTGATCATAAAAGCAGCTTCGCAATTGTATCCACCTATTATCGATCAAGCCTTAACTGCCGAATCGATTTTAATTTGGCCATTGGGTAAGCGAAGAGATTTAGTTAAATCTAGATTAAGCTAAGACATGCAAACAACACACAATAATTCCAACCACTTTTTTCGTAGCGTAGCGAACTTTGAGAAATAAAATCCTGAGTTCTCCTTTATTTGCCTTCTAAATTGTTTTTTGTGTAGTAAAGATCTTGGGTAATTCAATATTGGTCTGTTATATTAGTAGACAAGAACTATATTGTTAAAATTTAATACTATTATGTCAGAATGGCATAAGCAAATAGCATGATTGAATGAGGCGATACAGAACATATTTATCATTGAGAGAGAGAGAAATAGAGATCCTAAAGCAATTTTATTGACTTATGTATTTCCACTGTAGTTGATAGGAAAATTGTTCCCCAGACATCAGTGGTGAATTCTTACAAATTCCCTGAACTATATTCGATCCACTGGTGGAGCATATTAGACGATGAAAGTATCATAGGATCCACCGAGACAATTGGTGGATCACAGTGAACTCCGGCGTGCTATTCAATCCACTGGTGGATCGAAATAGTGGAGCCTATGGGACTGAGGGTGATAATTACAGCATTTGACTTAACTGATATTTCACAAAGATAGCAGCAGTTGTGGACCCTAGTGGCTTATCCTAGCCTCATAGTCCATTAAGCTTTAGAGCTATTTTTAGCACTCAAGGACTGGACTGAAACATACCACCTAGTTGCTATATCTACTCATCTACCTATAGTTAGTGCCAGTCCAGCTAAACCCTCCATAAACTACAACTAACACCTTACATCCACTAATAAAGACCTGATGATTCTCCCATACCTCACCTACCTGATTGAGCGCCTCCATCCGCGCCTTGAGCTGCTCCTCCATCTCAGGAAGCGAGGACATTTGCGCCAGCTTTTGTGTGGACAGCTCAAGCTTCTCTTCGATGGCGGCGATTTTTTCCTCTTGCAGCTGTAGAAATGCATATATACAGGTGTCAAGGTGTCATGCGTGGGCGATGAGCTTGGCGTAGTGTGGCAAAGTTATCGATAATTCTGTTTCTATACCGGTGGCCAATTTTGCCGTGCCAGAAAAAAGTACCACAGTTGATCGGTACATGTTTCAAAATGAGAAACTTTATCATATCTTGGGCTTAATTGTCTGTTTCAGCCCTTAGGTAGTTCTGGCAGAGGTCAGATAGGGGTAGCCCAGTCTAAGTTCTGTAGAACCGTAGAGTACCAGAACACTCTGCGAAGGATTATCTAGATAGGTGTTAGGTAGTTCAATGACTTTCTTTAAGTGAGTTTACTGGAGTCACCAGTTAGACCAAGTTTAGGTAAGATAACCCTTGTGGTCTAGATAAGATGGACAGTATATTACCGATTGCCACGCTACGCCAGTGTGTAGGTTACTTACTAACACTATTGACTTTTCTAAATTATTGGGTAACTAACAAGTTAGAGGAAATGCAACAAAAAGTTAGTAATACAGATTAGATTTATTATCCACCACAGCATTATTATTATTATTACACTCGCCCTTAACATGGAATTACGACTTTGACTAAGGTAACCTCTTAAAAGTTGTTTCTCAACAAGCATTCAGATCAGTGTTGCCAACTTGGTAGGAAATGGTAGATTTAGGTGTTTTGTTTTTCAAAAAAAAGGTGTTGTTCAATTAAATCGCTCTAGATCAGCGAAACCGACGATATCTCTTTGATTTGTGTGTGTCAAATACGAGTTTTTTTGTTCTGTTACTGTCATTATCTACAATGCTACCGTAGATTTAAGACGCTTGCTGATGACAGTTCTTTCAATTACAGTAGTTGGCAACACTGTTCAAGCAAGATTTGTTGACTAATATTACCAGCATAAAACCTTATTTAACCATACCTTGAGCTGTGCTTGCTTATGCTGTAACTCCTGCTCCAGCTTCTCATTGAGGTCGTGCAAAGAAGTGGACTCGCGTTGAGCGTTCAGGTACCTCTTCTCCAGAGTAGCTATCCTCTCCTCCTGGAATTAATCGGGTAGTTGCAGTGTTGCTTGTGGGGCGAGTAACAATATTTCATATTTCGTTGCGATAACGAGGCAAGGGCCAGATTGACTGGTTGACTGGAAAACAATAATTAGCTTTAAAATAGTAAAGAGAGTACAGAAATATACATTTTGGTATTGATTTCACCTGTAACTATGTTAATTTATTTTGACATTAGAATTTTAAGTAACTTTTATTAACTCTCAATTAAGTATTGATTTGAAAATTAACAAAAGTTTTCTTACTGAAGACAGAACAAAAATTTCATTTCATTGAGCAGAGCAACAAAAACCCGCCTGGCGACATGTAGAAAGCGCCAAAAATTTATCAAGATGACAATAAATGTTAATGATTCCTGAAAATTAGTTACCTGGTCCTCTTTCTGCGCGACGTTTTCTCTGAGATCCCTCTGGAGCTTAGAGACCTCGTCTTGCTTCTTGGCCAGTTCCTTCTCCCCCTTGGACAGCCGCTCCTCGAGCTCAGACACCTTGTTGTTCAGCTCGGCCACCCGTCGCTGCCAGGAGCTCAGTTCTGCTGACTGGGGAACAGAATATCTGGTTTGGAAGAAGTTTGGCACCGCCACATAGCCACTGTCGCAGATGAAGTGATCTGCTACTTTAATAAGTACTTATTAAATAAATACTTTGTTATACTTATGGCCTGCACTTATGCTAGGCACTACCTGAGGTAAAACGCAAGCAGTGCAAAAAGGACTAAAAGATTTCAAAATCTTGCTCTTGCCAAAAGACATATCTTTGTAATAGACCAAGAAGGGCTCACCGGTAATGGGTAGCCTGTCATGCCGTTAAGCGTACCGCTCTCTCGCTGTGATTACCTTCCCCATTCTGCCTCATACCTCAGGCGGTGACTAGAACTTTGCGCATCAAATATGCGAATTTCATACTTCACGAATACTTTCGATTACATTAAGAAAAACAGAGTTCTAAATTGTTTACATTTTCTTGTAATCGATTGTACCAAAATACAAACTTACCTTAAATATCAGTAAATTAACTACCTACTAGTACTTAAATTATGTTACGATTATAACTTTATGACCTCAATCCGTGATATGCAGGTGTTGGTGTTAGTGGTTGTGACTTGTGATACCTACGATACTGTGATGTGTAGCTATGGTTAGGTATTAATTAACATGCCTTAATATCTAATGCTTCAATGTCTATCTATGGTATACGAGATTATCGCTGGTCAAGCATTTAGGACGGAATGGCGCGGCGGGTAGGAGCTTTGAGCTGCGAATGACAACGAATAGTATAACGTTCCTTTAAATTATTTTGAAGAGTTTGGCCATCACGCTACCAACGCCTAACAGGCAACGGCCTGAACTGCAATTCCACACATCCACATTCACGTAGAAGCATGTAACTTGTGAAACTCACACTATCTAGACACTCAACACGCGTCAATGTTGCTCTCCTCCCGCGTCGCCCACCCATCTAACAAGTAACTACTTGATTGAATAAAATTCATACTCTGTGAAGGCAGTTTCGGCTAAGCTACTCTGAAATTGCCTTTACAGTAATAAGTTAGAATCATTAGTTACGATTACAAAGGTTAGCAACAAGTAGGAACTAATTAAATATTATACGTCTGCATTCCATAAATACACTAAGACCGAATTACTTACTAACTAAGGCCCAATTTATTGTAATATTAGTTACAAGAAACTGTTAAGTACCTAAGTAAATTGTACATGGTTCTATTAACAAATAAATTTTCTTTTCATTACTCATACTCTGAAAGTAGGTCATTACTGACCTGAGAAGCGGGCTGAAAGTAATACTTTTCATCCCTAGGGAGAATCACTTTCAACTGACAGCTGTCGAATTATAAAAAAAACTAGTTCTTTTTTCACATATCTATTGAACCATGTTCCAACTTTCTATACAGCCACGATGTAAAATAAAATTGAAATAACTTAAAGTTAAGTATTGATTAGAGAATATATATTTTTAAAATAACTTTATTAAGTTAGTTGCAACAATTTCTTTGAAATAACGTATCTTTGAGCAAAATATTTACCAGTTTTACAATGATGAAAATAAAAAATAATGGCTGAATAGCGGGCCGGCCACAGAAAAAAAAACAAACAGAATAGGCGGGAAAGCGGCAATTCGATCTTCATGAATTAATTCATGTTTTTATTTTTACTTTCCTCGTATTTGTAATGAAAAGCACAGTGTTTACCTCGGGTTAAAGACTTATTTAGTCCCTCGAACTATTGGCGCCCTCACTTCGTTACGGGCGCCAAACCCCGTCTCGGGACTAAATAAGTTACTTTCACCCCTAGGATAACAATGTACTATTAAAATGACAAAACAACATAAAAGCTGTAAAGTGCGGCAGCGACTTCCTCATTTGACTTCTACAAATGATCAAAACACCGTTTTTAAAGCGTCTAAATGAGCTTTTTTAATTATTAAACTCTCCATTACAATAGCTACACGAATAACTTTATAAAAATTCCGCTTAATAAAAAACTTGAATAAAAACTGGGCAAATCATATTGAAAACTTTATTTCAATGGATTCATAGTTTTAGATACAGCACAAAACTTCCTAATTATTGATGATCTGCAAAACACAGACTTAACTGTAATAAAAGGATTTCGCCTTTAACATTAATGCACGCAACTGAAGAGCAGGTTTTGGCAACGCACAATTTGTTACTGTTAAACACATGTATATTTGTCTAAAATGGTTCCAATAGAAGCTTAAATGTGAGTACAAATATCTTGTTCCAATTTAAGTAGATATCATAAATTTTACGATGCAGCGAGCAAAGCAGGTTCAACAATACAATGGCAGTTATAATATGTGGCAACTGGTTAATAGATGGCGACACGATCGTGCAATGGCGGTCGGACCACAGTGGCTGAGCTTTAACTGTACGTATTTTGTGAGACGTTAACTTTAAGTGACCTTTTTATGACCAATGGTAAAGGTAAAGCTTCGGTTGGTTAATTTGAACATTTCTTTTTGTTTAAGCATCTAAAAAGTATCAGTGCTAACATGGAATATCTCTTTTTAATAGCTGAAAATAGACTCTCACAATATAATAATATCGAACAACGGGAACCACCGTTTGTTTCTCTTAAAAAAATGTTCTCAGGGAGCTCAGTTGATAAAATGAAGCAGGCTGATTACAAACTATCGTAATTAAGCCAGGTCACTGAAGTAAACCCTCATCAAAACTCGTAGCTAGCAAGTTAGTATCAATGCATGGCGGTATTGGCGTAGTCTGCGGGTCCGTCTAACCTGCTTGGCGATCGTGTTATGAAGCTCAGTCATTCGCTTGCTGGACTCCGATTCGCCGTTAACACTAGTTTGTTCCTGCGCCACCGTCAACAAAAATGTTACAAAACAAAAAATAACACTAAAACAGGGGTATAGCTAAAAGATGGCGCCACTGAGTCTAGTTACTTTCATCTATAACATTTGATTTAAAGTGTCACCTTATTTTTGGACTAGTAGCGCCCTCTTGATTTTATTTATGGCAACATTCATGAAGTCTTGATTTTTAAAGCAGAAACAAAATTAAGTTTACTCAATTTAATTCTTGGGAGTAAATAAAGATTTTAATTGAGTAAAACTTTTTTGGGGAGGTACGTACTAGAACACCATACTAGGTATAATTTGTTGGTACAGTTGCCATTCTTTAAGCATCTAGGAAAAAAAAAATATTTTATGTTTTTAGTTGTGTAGCTGTGTATCGTGTGTTTTAGTTTCAAAATAATAATATTATACACGTAACAACATGAGAAAAACATATTGTTTGGAAGAATACGAGAAAAACGACTGTCAAAGCCTATGGTAGTAAGGAATGTCACAAATTAGATTACGATATTTTTTAGTAAAAAGCAAGTTTATTTTCTTTGTTCAGTTAGATTAGGAAGTTATTTTCAACATGTCTATTTGAATTAATTTAGATTTTGTTCACAACTCGGTACCATAGACTTTGGTCAGTCGTTTGCAGCAAAATACCTTGTGTTTATATCTTTTGTAAACAGACTAATTAAGATACTTATGTTGGAAACGTCATGTTTATATTATTTCTAGCATTTCAATTCAATGCAGTTTATTACTGAAGATCTGAAAACCAGAAAAATACATTTGGTCTTGGCTTCAGGTGGGAATCGAAGCCGCGAAATGTGTTTTTCAGGTTTCCGGATCTTGAAAACATCAGGTAATAATAAATACATACTAAAAATTAAAATTGTAACTATTTATTATTCAGCGCCAAGTTAATCAATAAAGAGAAATGTCCAATTAGGTAGTAACTTCACCAAAAACATAAGATATTAAAAATTGGTGAACAACAGGCAGACTGGTGGTCCTTATTTTTGAATAATCCGATTATTTCTACGTACAAAAAGGTTGTTTGTATCTACATTATTAAAATAGGAATGAGTTTTCCTGGAAGTTTTTTGCTGCAATCGAATAAAATCTTCGGTCATATTTATTTATTGTTTGATGTCATACGTTGCCTCCAGTCCCTTGTTAACGAAAAGTAATTGAACTGATACGAGACTTCTTTATTATCTTTCGGTAAATTATCTCTTATTATAGTTTGAGAATAAAGATACTTCTGTGGATTGGATTTGCTATTAGAAGTAGATATTAATTTAACTACATACTTTAAATATTACTAAAACGTCTGAAATCATTGTAGCACTTCCTAAATTAATATCTGTATTCTATCATAAAATAGTTTGATATTACACTGTGAGCAGTAACTTCGTGGTACTCGCCAACAGATGGCGCTAAACGCAATTATCCGTACCTTGGTGGTCTGTTGCTCGCCGTTCTCAGGCGAACCGGTGGGCACGGTCCCGTTCTCCTTCGGCTTGTCGCCGTCTTGTCCGACGTTCGACGCCTTGTACTGTTGTAACTGAGTAAAGAACAACACGGTTAATCTAATCCGCTAATATTGAGAGACAACAAGTAGAGCCAACAATAGCAATAGCGTTAAATTTTCGTCATAAGCAGAGCTCTTGTAAAAGTGAAGTTCTCAGTATTAAGGTAACGAACTTCATGCGTAGCTGTAGCTAAACCAATCGTATGCTCTGTTTCTTTGTTCATAAACAATAATTATCATAAATCAATTTATGATTGACAGCACAGTTAGCAATCATTATCATCATAGTCAGCTAAATGTCGTCCACTGCTGAACATAAGCCTACTTTATGGAATGCTAGAAAGACCGATGGGCAGTCTGCAACCATTGAAAACCTGCGACCGTCATCAGATCATCCGTCCATCTTGCGTTTGCCATCAGCTGATGGGCTCCATTGCAAGGTTTTTCGGTCCGTCTGCTATCACTTCAACTTATTTACCCGCTAGTTTATTGTAGTCATTACATTAAGTTAAATTACCAATTCCCACAGACAACTAAACACCCAATAACACTTACTTCTTCTTTGGTTAGTGCTAACTCTTCTTCTAAGGCAGTGTTCCTTTCTAACGCCACTCGTAACCGTTCCCTGACCTGAAATATAAATACATATCATCAAATAAATTCCACTTCTCTCAATAATATTATTTATTTATAGCAATGTACTTTATCACATTTATTTTATTGAAACATTGGTGAAAAGAAACCATAATAAAAAAAGGATTTCTGGACCTTCCCAAAAACGCTGCTATTAGAACATGTCATGAGTTGTGACGCCACGTCTCATTATTAATAATACAGCGCGTAAGAAATTCATTTGGCAGCTACAAACAATTTCAGCGGTCATGAAAAAGTGCAGCCTAAAAATAAACGACAAACCGACCTTCTCGTCCAACGCCTTGTGGTGTTCGAAGAGACTCTTGAGCGCCTTCAGCACCTCGACCTCCGAGGACACGCCAGACTGCGCAGCCGCCTGTCGCTTCACCACTGTCATGCGCAGCGAGCGCTCGTGCCGCGACACCAGGCATTCTAGGTGCTCGAGAAGCAACTATGGAAAACACACCGATAGCAGCAATTAGAAAAACATGATATTTAAGATATCCACGAATTTTGACCACTTTAGAATCCATTTGCATCCAACGGATTGCACCAGATTACTGGAGGTCTATCCAGTCGTGGATCCAGCTATTAGTCGTCACTGGAGAACCTTTCTACCCCACCTCGACTAGGATGATTTAATTTTTAGGTTGATATTTAAAAAAATATATCGTCTGATTAAATTGAAATAGGTTTCAATCAATACTGGATCTGAAAATGTTACTACATTTAAGAGACATATTGAATTGAATGTTACAGTACAGCTTTTGATAGATATTCATTACAGAAAGTATTTAACCTTACACATTCGTATGTTCCTCAAGGGCAAGCCTGGAAATAACCTCAAATGTCTTTGTAATATTCCCCATATTTACATTACTCTAATGAAATAAGGCACAACAGGACGTCCACGCGTTCCCCGGGGACCTCGGTTACAGTTCCAGACACAATTCCACTGAATTATTTACGCGGCACCTTTCAAGGAGCAAGGCAAATGAAAGGGCCCCAGTGTACCTCCCTGGCGTACTCCAGTTGTTTTACTGTCGAGTAATGTGACTGAATAGTTCCCGGGAGTTGGACTCGGTAACGCTCGGTATGATATTGTACGATTATGATAAGAAGTTATTGTGATTACCTAGGCAAACAATTTGAAGCTTTGACTTTTGATAAATGTGGCATTGGTCTGACTGACGACATGAACATTAGCTATGAGATCAATAATTGGAAAGTCAAAATAATACATTATCTGTACATTTTTACTAACAATCACCATGTCTTTACTTGTATTCACAGCTGAACGAAGTTAATCAACAACATTCGCCTTAGTAATTACTTTAGTTTATATTGTAGTATTTCAGTTTTTAAATATCTCAACTTTGTTCATCAAAATGATTTTCAAACCAGAAATATGAAATTCCTGTTCAAGCTCCCAAGCGCATTCCTGTAGCCTAATTGTGGAGTAACACGAGTAAATAGTTCCCGAGAGCCACTGGTTTGTGGGATTTATCACGATTATCTAAGCGAAACCGTTTTAAATGCGTCTGCTTCGGTCATGAGGGAACGAAGCTTCGAGGACTACTTAGGCTATTAGCATAATGTAAAACAAATGGCCCTAATGTACGGATTTACATGCATAAATGACGTTGACGTCGCTAGATGTCAGTCGTTAAGCCTAGTCAGAGGCCTTAGGGCGGCTTGATAACATCTGACAATAAGGTTGCTCACTAACCTTACACCCCTCCAACAACCCGCACTGAGCCCGCGTGTTGGAGTATGGCTCCTTCCACCTCATAGTTGAGGTGAGGCCTGTGCCCAACAGTGGGACGTATATAGGCCGATTATGATTATGACATGCATAAATTGCGATCGAGTTTATCAAATAAAAGCACTCGTACAGTTACAGTGGAAGTTCGTATTGCTAATGGGAGCTTGTTCGATAATTTTGAAATTGTGGTTCTTTCGTTTCACATTTCCGCACATCAATTTTGATCACACCTACACAAAGTTTGGCGTTTCTCCTATTTCAATATACACTCAATCTAGTGTTCATGCAAATGCATTGAATCCTGGAAGAAATATCTAGTGCTTAATCTAAACTTTAAGCTTAATTATTGTTTTAAAAAAATCCTGTATCTAGTTGGGTGAATCTTCAGACGGTTAGAACGCCGTTTCTAAAATACAATATTTTTAGGATAAGGAAGGACCAAAATCAAATAAATGCTTCGAAATAGCTGCTAGTATGGAACAATACCTTGATTACAAAAACAGATTAGATCTTTGGTTTCCCTTAAATCACAAAAACTCGTTGAGAACAATAAAAAAATGCAACAACAATAACTTACGTTAACATTGTATTTTCAATTACACGCGGAAGAAATCTATTTACCGATACTTGACCAAGTAGACTTTTTCTATTATGACTATCTTCTGCTACGTGAGTTACTTTACCAAAAAAAATGTACAAGAGTATAGCGCAATAATCACTCACTCTGGTGTTGTTCCTCTCCGCCTTTAGCTCTGAGATTTCCTCTTCCCTCTCCAGCAGCTGTTCCCTGGCCTGGTTGAGCTCCTTTGTTAGTGTCGCGAATTCCTGGAACAATAAAAATGGTTTTGTTAAAAGGTACGATAGAATTCGGTAATATTGGAGAACCAACACACGACTCAAGACTATTACAATTGTTATAATTGCCCATTTACAAACGCAAATCAGCATTGAGCATCCCTCAGAAGTATAGCTGTCCCTTTCAGTTCCATTGCGTTCTACAGGACAGCATGAGTGTGCGCGTGGATAGCGTTCATTGACCTCTGTGAATTCGAGGATAAGACTAATACTAATGGAGAAAGATTAAATCAAAGTTAATGAGGAAAGGAGATACGATAGTTGGATGACACAAATTGACAATATCTTTTACCATTGTAACTTTCATGAGATGAGAGGTCAATCGTTGCATTAAATACCGCAACTTCAAACGATTCAAAGTTGCTGTATCTCAGCGTTCACCGGTTTATATTCCCTATGATTACAAATAACATAATAGTAGACTATGCCACAAGGGCTTAAAGAAGTGTATTATGTCCCGGGCGTCATATTGAACCATTGAAGTGGTTCAAGACCGCCCAAGACAAATACACTTTTAAGCCCGCAATGCATACTCTACTTTTTATACTTTCTACGAGGCAATCGAACTTAATGACTGAAAAAAATAAGTGCTTAAGTATTTATTTCAAGTGAAAATAGGTAGGTAATTAAATATGAGAAATTAGTATTTATCAAAAATTAAAAGTGATGTTAGAAACATAAGACAGTTGTGCGAAGACATTGGAAAGATGAATTACAATCTTTGGTACGTTCATTTTATCAGCACAGGACTCAGGAGCTATTTGAGCCGTTGGCGCCTTTTTTCTTTCTTTGGCATCTATTTTGTTAGTGGCCAGTACGACAATCGAACTCAGGATAAAATCTCATTGCACCTAAACATTTTTGACTACACGGTTGCATTCCAAATTCAAATCACTTTAATCCCTAGGGAAATAATGAAATTCAGTACAACGTTATGTCCCGGCTAGACCGTAGGGCTATAATGACCTACTTTAGGACAGGTTTACATGACACATAATGTCCCATTGACGAGCAGGTAGTATAAAAAAGACTAAACTAGGCAGGCAAAAGTAAAGTTTAGCCAAATTTCGGTTTCACCTGTTTAATTCCAATACTAATTTATAGACGACTAGCTACCACAAAAAGTGGAGGTAAAAGTTCATGAAGGAAAGAAGTGAATGATTAGATAACGTTTCAAGACACCGGTGGACAGGCAGCCAACGTATAGTTTTACTTTTCCTTGAATTTTGATTTGTTTGAGAGCCTTAGAAACAGGCATTCCTTGGCCTGCGCTGACCTCTTTCGCGATTTCCCAAGAGGCGGCAGTTTAAAGACACTTGCCGTGCCCCTACTTTTTTGACTTAGCCTTTGATTTAAAGTAGTGGTTATTCCTCAAAAGACATTCACTGAAAATGACAAGTCTTTTAAAACGGCAATGAGAAGAGAAACAGCTTATTATCGCCCCTTTTATAAGCTGCAGGAACGATGTGAAAATTTCAAATTATGGAAATTGAATTTATTTCCCTTAATATTCAAAAACTATTGCAAAAAAAGTACAAACTTGAACTAAAGAATGATCTAGTTACAAATATCTACTACAACAATTTAGGATCAGTTCAATTATTATTTTTCAGTTAGTCTGCCACACACAAAGTACCAGCATATACTCTATTTAGTTTAGCGCTATGCATGTGGCCGTATGCAAGGATGTACAAGACTTATTTATTTATTGTAATTGTGATGTTCAAACTATAACCAGAGATGTTTCAGTTAAACAAATAAAAGAAGTGAATAATTTCTATCCAACATAAAACAAATGAAAATACAGTTTCTGCAAACATATCACATTTTCAATTACTACACAATACGTCAAGTTCAGCTGCTCCAGACTTAGAACAACACAAGTTTGTCAAATGCAATGGCAGAAGTGCCCAGCAAATGGAAAACAAACAAAACAGTTAATTGTTTGACTTTAACTTCTACCTCTAAACCAATTCGAGACTTTACACAGAGACATGAGGTATAAGCTTTGTGAATTACTTTTCAGTGCTTAAGTACATAAAAGGACGAGAAACAAAGGTAAGTAAATAGAGGAGACAGACTCAAGAAACATGAGCCTCTCACCATCATTGCCTTAAATAAATTATGGGGGCTCATCCCCCATTGACGGGAAAACATTAACCACATTGCAAAAGTACATTTTTATTCCATATTTTTAACATTGTCATTCTGTGATCAAAGTCATAAAACAGCTTGTTTAACTCATTTATAGCGTGATATTATCTTTTTCGAAAATCAAAAAGGACCGAATTAAATCAGAATCTTTGATGGTTTATCAAATAACGTAGTTTTTAAATAAAACGAAAGCACAGACTAAAAAATGAGGCCAGACAGGTGGCTTAAATTGGTGACAAACGAACACATTAGTCGAGCTAAACAGATGCATTTGAATATTGATCGCACACTAAATTTAGCTTAAAGTTCTGCCTGTGCGCCTGGCCAGGCATATCCTGCGAGCACACCCTGTTTTGCTAGATAATCGTTAGTTAGCTATTAGTTATAATAATGTACATGAGTGAGACAATAGGCATGATGACTGTATTTTTTTTTTGTTTATTATCGAAAGACCTTACATTTATGTAAACAATCCTCAAAGAATCACTTCATCTGGATCAATACCACCAGAGATATCACAATTTGAAATGCACATTTTTTGGACTTGCCCAAAAACGCTCCATACAAAAGCGACAGTGACGTCACTATCGCTGTCACTTTTGTATGGAGCGTTTTTGGGCAAGTCCAAAAATGTGCATTTCAAATTGTGATATCTCTGGTGGTATTGATCCAGATGAAGTGATTCTTTGAGGATTGTTTACATAAATGTAAGGTCTTTCGATAATAAACAAAAAAAAAATACAGTCATCATGCCTATTTATTCGTGGAGACTTTTCCTCGCTCACTTCTCGGTGCTTCCTATATTTTGATGTGGTGAAGAGAGTCCCCTATTTTAAATTTAGAGTCAAAGGTATTTCATGTAAACTTCATGTTCATAAAAAGTCAGTAAATGCATTACACTAAAAATACCTTAAAAACCACTTGGTGTACCTTTACCACGAACGTTGTTTTTATCGAGAAAAAACTGGTACAAAACTCGATTCTCAACATAAGTTTGTTAACAATTATTAAAGTTACAGAGTATAGTCATGACAAAATGTTCGTATTTATTCGCGAACACACTAATTTCTATTAAATTTTAAGTTCATATGGCACATTTCTTCATTCATCTTCTCTAGTAACAAGTCATATTATCTACTCATGGCTCGAACGATATATTTTATGCTGAAACAGCTGTTGTTATAATGATCATTTTTTAATTGCTAAGATTAGCCCTCTCGCGAATACAGCGGGCTACTTCAGTGTGTAGAGCACATCTAAATGGTTACAAATTCTCCTCCACACAGGACCCATTTCTTTTTTGCTACAATCTGATGTACATGGCTATAGTAAGTAAAAGCGGATATACCGTAGGGGCTCGGTTATCTGTATCATTTGTAACTGTGAGACGGGATTGATTTATAGAGGGCGCGCGCGTTCAGCTCAGCAGCCCGCATTATCATAAGAGATTACTGATACCTATAACTTTTGGATTTACTGCATTAACTTTATTTTAGCTTTCTTTGGCCTAAACATTCCAATACTGGTTTAAGGGCAATTATTGTCTGAGTGTGGCACTAGGTCTCAACATTGGCCGATACTTCACATATCTGGACACAGGCGCACATATCCAAAACGCGATAGTCATAGGCAAGCCGACCGTAACCGTCATAGTGAACGGAGCTTTGTGCCCTGAATTAGTGCCCAACCTGATAAAAGAGTCTACAGCCGTTATCCAAAAAAGGCTAAACGCACTACGAGCCAGAGTGGTTAACCACTGGGCACCAGACGCAAAATGTCTGACTAATATTTTTTAAATTTGTAAAGTTTTTTTAATTAAATGTATCTACTTTTAGTCAGATGTGTGCGGATGTGTTCACTGACCTAATTCGCTCATCTTTATGATACTATCCAGTAATTTTGCGGCGGCAGGGGGTGTAGGGTGCCCATAAAAATATCATAAATTAATTTACAAACAAAGATAAAACGTTAACGATTATTGCCAGTAGACAAGAAGAAGGTGCGGAGAAGACATGATATTGTTTATCATAAATTTTCTTAAGCCTGATATTGTAGCCTGTTTATTAGGCGATTCATATGTGGTTTGTACAGGTGTTGTGTTGTACAACCTGCTATTTTTTCACAGAAGTTCAGAATAGGGCAATACGCATACCCAATATTTTTGAACAGCTTGCATAGAACTATATATTTAGAAAAACTACTCAGACAACATCAACAGTATAACTGCTTAAGTGACCCTTCAGAATAAGCTAATGGAAGAATTGACAGCGCCGTTGTTACTACTCGTATTTAGGCAACGGTAGCAATAAGGCTGTGTAGTTTCAATACCTAGCAAGGGATACATTTAAAAAACACGTGTTTTTACTCTCTCTCTCTCTCCTGATAAAAATGTGTCATGTCCCTTGCTATGTTTTAACATTGCACAGCCAAATAGTATAATATCTACACCTTCACGTTGCTCAGCTCTGTAGCGAATGTTGCGTTGTTGTTGGCGTAGTATTGCCAGACTATCGATAAGACCATTTGCCCATGACTGGCAACTTTAGTTGTATTACTCCACGTGCGCTGAATTTATTGTAAAAGTCGTACGATCAAGATTTCCGGGAAATCCTTGCCGTTCAGTTGTGAAATATCAGTGTATTTTTTTACGTTTAGTGCCAAACTGGAGTTCTAATTTCATGCTTGTTTTGAGTCGGAGGTATTTCGAAAAGCATGTATTGTTATACCATTGATCTGTACAATGACAGTACAAAAACAAGCAATGTGAGAGAGACCCTGCATACATGGCTTCAAAAGGACAAACTTACATTTACTTTCGTCCTCAAATATATTCGTGTAACAAAGGTGAGGTCTTGAGAATAAGTTCAAACAAAATACTTAATTAGCAAGGTACACAATGCCACCAGTGGGATAAGCAAACACGCTCTGCTAACGATGTCTCATTAGTTCAGTTCAAACTAACCTCTTGAGGCTTTGAGAGCTCCATCAAGAAAGTTACATTCATTATGCAAGAAGAATGTGTAATTGTGAAGGATTTTACAAGCTGATACTTGAAGGTTTGTAGTTTTTGAGTGCTATAGTAAGTGCATATTCAAACCTTAACTTTATTATAATAGGCCAAATTATCCGACGTTTTAACATCAAAGGTAAGAAATAAATAATGTTCGGCTTGTGATCAACCTGTAGACTACTGACAGATGCGGGTACAGGTAGGTAACTATTATGTTTATCAGAATAAACACTTCTTTACATTCCCAACCCGAGAGCGTCGTGGCCCAGTGGTTGAACACTCTGGCTCGGAAGCCGATGGTCCCGAGATCAAATCTGGCCGGAACACACCTACTTTGTGTTCACTGTCCAATTTGCGGCTAACTCTCCGGTGATAGAAAACACCGATATAAAAGCCAAGCAACTCGGATAACGGTAGGCTCGCCCCTTACCACGTTGGGTTCAAATCCCCTCGGCAAAATGTAGGCTTTTAAATGTTCCGTTCACCATGACGGCAACAATCAGTGCCTCTGACTAACCCATTAGAGAAATGGTCGTCAGGGTATGTTATGTTACAGTCCCAACTAATTCCCACAAGAGCCAAACGGCTGGTCAGCGCACGTGCAGCCCGCCCGCGGAGCCGCCGGTATTGACAGCCGGGTCCGCTCCTGTCGCCACAGGTTTTACTTCCACTGGCTGTTTCACTTTGCAGTTTCCTTCCCTTTATTTCTCAAAGCTGGTTTCTTTTGGATTAAATTCTAAAATATTTGCTAACGATAGTGACTATTTAATGTCAAATGTTTGGCAAGAATCGCAAAAAAAGTTTTTTTGTGGTTTTTAACTTTTCCTTATAGGTTCAAAAAAGGAATTCAATAAAGTAAGTATTTTTTCATTACTCATACTCTGAAAGTAGGTCATTACTGACCTAAGAAGCGGGCTGAAAGTAATACTTTTCATCCCTAGGGAGAATCACTTTCAACTGACAGCTGTCAAATTATTAAGAAAAAAACTAGTTCTTTTTCACATATCTATTGAACCATGTTCCAACTTTCTATACAGCCACGATGTAAAATTGAAATAACTACTAAAGTTAAGTATTGATTAGAGAATACATATTTTCAAGTAACTTCATTATAATTTAGTTTTCATTACAATTTCTTTAAAATAATTTAGCTTTGAGCAAAATATTTACCATTTTAGCAATGATGAAAATAAAAAATAATGGCTGAATAGTGGACCCGCCACAGAAAAAAAAACAAGCAAAATAGGCGGGATAGCGCCAATTCGATCTTCATTTATTTTTCTATCTTTTTCTTTAACTAATTCATGTTTTATTTTTACTTTCCTTGTATTCGTAATGAAAAGCACAGTGTTTACCTCGGGTGAAAGACTTATTTAGTCCCTCGAACTATTGGCGCCCTCACTTCGTTCCGGGCGCCAAACCCCGTCTCGGGACTAAATAAGTTACTTTCGCCCCTAGGATAACAATGTACTATTGCATTGTTAAAGCAGAACTTAAAATGTTAAACTTTTATTATAGCACCAAAATCGGCCGTTACTGATACATTAGGTTACTACATCGAAACAATTTGGTCTAGAACATGCTTTTTTATTTATTTTATTTATAAACTGCCTGAGTTAGAAAATGTCTTCTCTTTACTTTTTTCGATATCGGTATTCAAATTTTGCTCTAGTTACAATCGGAATGAATATTTTCCTTTCCAACCCTTCCCAAGACAGTCCAAGACCACCGTCATCCCTTTAAGCGTGTCCAATTTCCTCCAGCGAATGGAATGAAACCCTCGCACAGCCGCTGGTACAAACCGAATCAATTTCCGGGAAAAAACACAAAACACGCGAGGACCTGCCCACTAGGAATGTAATACTTGCCAACGCCAACGATTTAATTAAATCAATCGATTTCGAGTAGCAGGTCAGGCGGAGAGAGGCATGAGCAAACTCGTGATTCTGAAATACCTGGATTTCCTACATACAATACACATTTACCCCCTTATTCATAAAAACTTAAACAGCTCTACAACAACACGGTAACTTTTGTATCGCTTTGTCACTTTCATTCTTGTTGCTGCCGCCATTTGCGAGTAAGTGACAGGACACGTCAATAGCTTAAACAATGCTTTAGCGTTGCGTTCGTTTTTATGGATAAGGGGGTTAGTATTCAAAAACACTACAATATGAACCGAAAGTCAAGAAAAGATTTAAGTTTGTGTAACTGCGTTTGGTCCAATCACAAGTTTGAATCTATGTTTGAGTTGAATTGAGTTTTGATGATTCAGAGTAAAGGCTTTTGACAGAATAACGCGCTGAGCGCTTTTAGTATACGAGTACCTATATGACAAAAAACTTGGCAGTGAGTAAGGCTCCATTAAGTATAGAACTTGATCAGCCGTCCCGTAAAGCGCTGGTTTTGCAGGGCAATATGAAGTCTTGGTTTTTTCGACTGATTCATTGCTGTACATAGACAAGCATTGGACCAAAACTCTAACGGGAACGGGAAAAAAGAAACAGAACCAAATGTCTATAATGTGATAGCAATAGGCTCTAGTTTAGTAACAAAATCTTGAGGTGTTATTTGAAATGATACAGTGTTCCTACTGAACAGCAGGGTGCCTTGAAATATTCAGCGCAAACACCCGAAACACTATTTCACTTTGAGTTTTCGGACGCTTTGCTATCCAAACAGCCTTCTTATAGAACTTATAGTTCGTGTTAATGAAACGCTCAAATCGTCCATGTAAATATTTAATTACAGTTAGCTGGTAGCCAGCTAATGAAATTCCAGGCACTGGCCCTCGTCCGTGGCAGAAGAAAATTCAACAGCGTGAAAGCTTTTGTACCGTGTTCAATGAAACTTTCAATATATTACGGTACTTACTTAGGTCATTGTTAACTTTTAAATGGGTCTTTGTTGCGCCAAAAAACTGTGTAAGTACTTGTGAATTTTAAAAATAAAAAGCTCATTTTTAGAAACTTTTAGCAACTTTAGCCGAACCGATCAAATATTGAAACCGCAAACTTTCTCATTTGCGCAGTCAACTTTCTTAGGACTTACTAGAACACTCAAACACAGCTAGAGCGTCATGTAGGGTTCTACCCGAGATGCCAGCCGCATAGAATAGTCACTTTAACTATGACCCTTCCGGTTTTAGGACCTCACTTAAGTATGAAGACCGGACCCTCCTCTTCTTAAAGGGAACTGCTAGGCAACCTTCCTTGCGTCAGGATTCGCAGTGTGTTGGTCTGGGAATATTGGTATGCAGGGCGCAGACCTCCTGAAAACTGATACTCAAGCTGCTAAAACATGTATGTTGACCCGGAAATCGCATTACTAAACCCAGAAGGACTGAACTCTACGTCTGGAAATATAGTTGTAGAATCGTTTCACGAACAAAGCACACGCAAGTCCTGTAAGTTTCACGACCTTGATTACTCTTGTGGCCTTGTGGCTTGTTGCTTTGAGGCGACTAAGAGGGCAGTGGCGGATAGTTCAGCCCCATTAGCCGCCTTCGAAGACACTTGGCAGTATTCTGGACCGATTGCCAGGGTTTTCCATGGACTGCTACTCACCTGCAGCAATGCGGTGTGGACGCGACACTTGCACACGGCGCCGTTGCGCGCGCCTTTGAAGACACTCGGCAGTATTCTGGACCGATTGCCAGGGTTTTCCAGGCTATGGACTGCTACTCACCTGCAGCAAGGCGGTGTGGACGCGACACTTGCACACGGCGCCGTTGCGCGCGCAGGGCGTGCCGAGCCACGCGCAGGCGCCGCCGCGCAGCATCGCGAGCGAGCATGCTCGACGCGCATCGAGCGCGCGCGTTACGTCACTTCCTCTCGATCGGAACACCAATCACATACTTGTTGTGTCAATAGTTTGATTTTTGATAGCACTTGTTAATGTTCTAGTTAGTCCTTATTACAGGCATTTTAACACAATTACTAGTTTTATTGTTTGTTCTGGTTGTTTGTTAAAGAAAGAAAGAAAGAAAAATAATTTATTTAGTGACCACAATACAATGAGAAGATAAACATGATAAAAAACACATGTATTATTGTGGCACCAAAACGGCACGTACTCAGCATGTGCCGCGGAATCGTTACAGAGACCGCGACGCTGGTCTTCCGTAAATGCCTATGGTTCAAAAAAGGTAATACATTAGCGCTAAACAAACCACACAAAAACACAGCATAAGAAATAAATTAAAAGTTGTTTACAATAACTGCTATCTCACATTGGAAAAAATAAACTAAATTAAAACAGGTGCAGGACGTAATAACAATAAATATGAGCCTACAAGCTACAGCAGCTCTACCCCCATCAGCCAGTATTCCTCTGTAAATTTAATAAATGCTCTTTGAGACGTGAACGGAAGGAACTCAACGCATGACAGCTTCTTATAGGTGGAGGTATATTGTTCCAGCATTTCGTGGCAGTGTAGCGGAAACTGCCACGAAATGCTGCAGAGGTGTGTCTTGGACAAACAAGTCTGGGAGCAATTCTGACATTACGATGGGAGAACAATAGTTTGTCATAAAGATATGTAGGTGAACCAGTCTGTACAATATTGAACAGAAGACAGGCAAAATGAAATAGACGCCTGGACTCCATATTCATGAGGTTGCCCTGATTAAGGAATGGTGTAACATGAGCTCTATACGGGATACAAAAACAGAAACGAGCACAGGAATTCTGGATACGCTGTATGAGTTTCTTTGTGTAACCAAACATACAGTCACCCATGACCGTATCTGCGTAGTTAAGCTTAGATAAAATGAGCGATTCACACAGTTTGATTCTAACATCAACACCTAAATAATTGCGAACCCTATACAGCACTTTCAACCTATAGAAGCAATTTCTAGCAATCTCCAAGATGTGATTATGAAACCTTAATCGACTATCCATAAGGACACCGAGATTACGGGCTTCCGTGACCTGCTCAACTTCTGCCGCACCAATTTCAACTTTAGGTTTGAAGGTATTAATTCTATTTATCTGAGTGACGGAGCCTAGTACAAGGTGTTTTGACTTTTGTGGATTTAAGACCAAACAGTTTAAACAAAGCACACAACACACATTGTTGTTACAATTTGTTATTTAATTGTATTTTTTTCTCTAGACCTGTTCAGTTAAGTTTGTGATTCACCATGCTTCTTTTATTCAGACTATAGGAAATGCTACAGAAAATATAAAATAAAATGGTATTGTAGAATTTATCAATAAATATACTTATAGAAACTACAATTTAATTGGTTTCGGTAGAAGTGACTTAGTTCTCAGACGTGAGTAGTTTAATGGTAGTTTAAAAGATCGAATAAGAATTCGGGTTTAAGATATAATGTAGTGTGTGGAAGTGTTATGGTCTGAATTCCACTATCTCGTAACTTAAATACTTCGTTGTGTACTTATTTGGAAATCTACTATGTATTATCTGTACCTATTCCACACAACAGTTAATTCCTTGACATAACCCTAAAAGTCAAGCAACACTCCTCGCTACAAGGAAAAGCTCTAATAAAGTCAAACAAGTGACTGTTAGGTCCAATTGAGAGCTTTCCTCGCTAGAATACAAATGGGCCCTAGTTCTCAGCACAACTGCATTGTAGCAACTTCATGAGCCCTGACTGAATCAAAGTAATTGAAAGGCTTTTGACGAACCACATGCAGACTGTAGTTTTTGTGAAAATTAAACATAAGGAGATTTTACGGTGCGACACAGTTATCAAAGAGGTAATAATGGTTCGATAAAACATAACATACGCTCACGACTATATCCCAAACGGGTTAGTCAGAAGCGTACTGACTGTTGCCGTGGGGACCGGAACATTCAGAAGCTCACATTTCTATCATCATCATCATCATCATCAGCCTGTTGCAGTCCACTGCTGGACATAGGCCTCTCCCATTACACGCCACTGAGCTCGATCTTCGGCTGCTCGCATCCAGCTCCTGCCAGCCATCCTGCGCAAATCATCACTCCACCTTGCCTGAGGACGTCCTACACTACGCTTGCCGAGACGCGGTCTCCACTCAAGAACACGTTTACTCCAACGGTTGTCGGTTCTACGGCATACATGGCCAGCCCACTGCCACTTCAACTTGCTAATCCGGTGGGCTATGTCGATAACCTTGGTTCTCTGCCTTATCACCTCATTTCTAATTTGGTCCCGCAGAGAAACGCCGAGCATAGCCCTCTCCATAGCCCGCTGGGTGACTTTAAATTTGTGGACCAGCCGTGCCGTAAGTGTCCACGTTTCGGCTCCGTATGTCATGACGGGTAGGACGCACTGATTGAAGACTTTTGTCTTTAGGCACTGTGAGATCGACGATGTGAAGACCCGACGTAGCTTCCCAAACGCTGCCCAACCCAGCTGAATTCTTCTACATTTCTATCAAAGCTATCAAAACTAGCTATCGACAAAACGAGCTATCAAAACCCAACGTGTCAGGCGGAGAAGTGCTGGTCCCATTTACCAACATATATTGCGAAGACACTATTACGAAAGAGATAAAAAAGTTGCCACGAGCAAACAACACCAACATCGATAAATCTATCTATGGAATGAAACAAAATTTCCTATCAAAACAATATAAGCCTCACGATCCTTCGTTACTGGCTGGTCCAGCCCAATTAGGAACCCTGGCCCCTGGGGACGCCAGTACGGAACCCTGGCCCTTGGGGACGCCAGCACGGAACCGGAAAGCCAGGGAACCAGCAAACCGCACAAAATCGACGACCATCAAAGGCAGCCGATTCTTTTTGCTAAACATCACTCCATTTACATATTAATAAGTTTCAGTGGTATTTTAGCTAATGCCCAATTTGAACACGCTATTATACCTTTAAAGGAAAAGCTTTTGTAAAAAAGTTAATTAAAAAGTTACGATAATACTGTAAAATTTTATTTCATTTTTGCACTCAAACACTGAATGTAAATGTAAGTGGCTGTCGCAGTTTACCGAACCTATGAGGACCTCTTCAAAGACTTACATTGAATACAGTGTGTTATAACAATATAAATGTTTATGTCTACTGTGTTATTTTAACGTTGATAAAGGAAAGCTCTCTTTGATTTCTAAAGGATTGCTATGAAAAAATCATATGGGCGTCCATGAGCTTTCTTATGTGACGTTTAGTAAGGACTACGTAGTAGTTCCATAAATCATACCTTTTTAGCACCTTCGACAAAGAAAACATTTTCTAAATGAAAAGCTGACGCACGTAGCTTAGTTGAGAGTGAGTTAACTTTAAATAGTTAAAGCTAGATCTTAGCTCAAGATTGCTTTTGTTCCTCTATTTACAGCTTGAAGCTCAACGGCTAAAGCGAAGCCGCTGAAATAAATTGAAAGTCTATTGAGTTAATTGGCGGCGCTTTTGACGCGCTTTCCGCAGTGAAATCCGTTCAGTAGAATTTCAACGACTGGTCTTATTTGTCCGACATCTTTTGTAAAGGTTAGCCTATGTGGTTACTAACATACATTAATTAACAGGTAAATTCCATTAAACATACAAGTTTTGCTAGAGACTAAGGTCGTATAACCGTACGCGTAGATTAACAATTTTATTTCGACGTTCAAAAATTGTACATTTAGAAGTAAGTATGAATTTTACTGTAATACAGAATAAGTTAGATGATTCCTTATCTTTATCGGCGCAATTTTCATCTTAACACAAAACGTATTAAATTAAAATTTGAGTTGGTACGTAATGTAAATTGTTGAAAAGGTAAATTGAGTTTGACCGGCCCTACTTTATTACTGTACTTGTCAACCCCATATCAGGACCTCACGACTGCTTCTCATCAGGTGGAGTGAGGTCATCTTGAAGACCAGAATAAAAACAAAGTGTAACAACCTTCAAAACTCTGCTAAGTTCACGATCTTCTTTTGAGTATGAACGCCTAAAGATTATTCTAGCGGTTTTACCTGATAAAATGCACAAGTCTCGCAACGCATATGAAGTGCTTCATAAATATGCATGACTTCACTAGATTTTTCAATGGATTTTGAAGAAAATTCATCTTTTCTGATTTTTTCTCTTCGCTTCGTCGTATTTTTCATGTTTCTGTTGCTTTTTGTACTACATTATGTAAACATTAGACTAAATTATTCACAATATTACTTAACCTACATAGAAATCGCATTATTGACCGGAAAAAAAAATCAATGCGCCAATTTTTATTTAACCGTTACATTTATTTTAGTTCTGAGGTTCACTAATTAAACTACTGCAAATCCATTTTAAATGATTACCACATGATTTCACATGAATATTCTGCATATAGGTATATCGCGTAAAGCCTGTAAGCGAATACTAATTGAGCCGTAGCCAAGTGGCTTGCCCGGGAACTAATGAACGACCCTAAACGAGCGGGGAATGCATGAAAGAACTCAACGTTAGGGTCCACCTCTAACCTACATACGAGTTTTATGCTGGTTAATACACTAAGGCCCAGACTCCACCAGAGCTGAGCGGAGATGTGCGGCGTAACCAATAGAATCACATCTCCACATCTCCATGTGTGAATAACGCAATTCCATTGGTTGTTGAAAACACAGCTCGACGCCGCACATCTACGCTCAGCTCTGGTGGAGTATGGGCCTAATTCAAAATATCGTCTTAGTATGAGTTTTTCTGTGAAACGTTTTATGAAACTGCAGGCAAAATAATAACATCACCCGTTTTTCAATCTGCAACTTAATTCTTACAATTTGAAGATCGGTTTGTAGCGATAAGACCGCAGTTGAACAATTAATGTTTACTTGCAGTGTGTTTTTGTGCAGTAAAGATTTATTATCGTTATCTTTATTTGCAAGAACCATGTTGGTTGTAGCATAAAAAAGCTTGTTCAAGACGTTAGTTCTCTCGATGAATTAACCGAGCCTTAACTAACAGAATCTCTATCTCAATCTAGCATACAGGGGCTGTGAATGACAGAGCCTCGTGTCCCAGTGGTTAAACAGTCTGGCTCGGAACCTATATGCTCTTGAGTGCAAATCTGAAACGTGCTTTGTATTCATTATTCAACTGGACTAACCCTCTGGTGATGGAGTACACCGACAAAAAACGCAATTAATCCAGATATCATTGGGTTTTGGCCCTTAACACGTTGGGCTTGAATTTGCTATGCAAAGTGTGGGCATCTGAATTTTCCGTTCAACATGAAGTCAACAGTCAGTGTGTCTCTTACCCCGTTTAGAATAAAGTCGTAAACTAAAGTGTTGAATAGAAATCACAGCAGTTAATTTTACACTGAACACGTAAAACGAAATTCCTAAATTGCACTCAACAAAACGCAAGCTCTCAGAAGCTGAGACGTCAGAATTGCAGCCATTCCGTACATCTCCAGCAAGATGCAGACAGACAGACAGACACACAGACGAGTCAGAATAATGGCTCAGTTTCCGGCAACTCCTAACAGTCGAGGATTGTTGCGACTTTGCCGAGTGTCCTAGTTAGGTAATAGTTTAGTGTGGATTATGTTTAACTGGAGCTTAGTTTGCTGTTTGATTAGTTAGTCCATTAACTAGGATACTGGGTGTTGGTTTAAAATTAGTTATTTCAATACATATTTATGATAAAGCAATGAAACTTTTCACAAGTTTTAGAAATATCCGCCCATTTTTTTTTCACTCAGTATCCAATACCGACCTCAACATATGAGTTTTGCTCTTGCCTGGGGAAAGCTCAAAACACGGTGAAGTGATGATGAAGATTGGCAGAAATTGACAATGTAACCTAGGAGGAAATAAGGACACCTTGGCTAAGCAAATGCATAAAACATACTAAATGAAAAAAGGCCACGGTATAAATGAAGGAAACGTGCGCTGTTCATTAAGCAATGATACATTTGACTCACTCTAGCCGGGGATATTTCGCG
Source organism: Udea ferrugalis (assembly GCA_950022985.1). NCBI lineage: Eukaryota > Metazoa > Arthropoda > Insecta > Lepidoptera > Crambidae > Udea > Udea ferrugalis. Next base: position 17,447,020 of record OX465524.1, on the reverse strand, counting down.
GCTTATTTTTTGTACTTAATCATCCCCCCCATTACGCAACTAGACTGAGATCTGCTAAGCCACACTTTATTAAGAATAAACTTAAGTAGGGCTGAATATGAAAAAAAACAAATATGTAGTAATGAAATCATCCAATGAACATAAGAAAAATTCTTCCACTCGAGCTTGTTCACACTTTCTCATACTCGGACTCAGCAAGGCACACAAACACAGACACACAGACTGTAATGGCTTGTAATAAGTACTTTTGTCTGTGATCCTCTGTCTAATGTTATAGGTTTTAACATATTTTTTTCTTTTGTTCTTTTAATTTTAACTTGGATCAATTGCTCTTTAATTATCACTTCAAGTTGTAATTGGTCACATATCTACCACGAGCATTCACCTGCATAAGATTGTGTGGGATCCGTGGGGCGACACTGGTGACCTGTAACCCAGGCTCCTTCAGAAACCTACCTCAACCACCAGGCTCTTACAACACAGAGATAACCTATCAAAGCGAGTATATAGCTAATCAGAATTGGTATCTCCGCATTGTTATGGGAAATGAATGGTTTTTGTATTCCAAAATGTAAGCAAAAAACTGCAACTGGATAATTTGTCGAATAATGCAAACAAGGTGGTTTTATTTATTAACAAGTTTAATCAAACCTGCGGTTTTAATACCGGCACAAAGTGTAGTATTTTCATAATTTGTCAGACAGTCTGGATCACATATTGATGAAAAACTGTTATGCAGGTATTTATGATATTTTACAACGAGATCGACTAATCGCCGTGAGGGCTTTCACCCCCATGTGGTCTTCCAGCGGTCCGAACTAAGCGGTTTGGTGCTTCCTTTCTGGTCCGCACCGCTAAGGAGTGGAACGCCCTCCCTGCGTCTGTGTTTCCGGATACATACAACCTTGGTGTCTTCAAGGCTAGAGTGAATAGGCATTTTCTGGCTAAGCGTGTTACACCTTTGAACTCGTCATCGCTTACCATCAGGCGAGACTGAGGTCAAACGCAAACCCATTTTAAATTAAAAAAAAAATCGATCTGAACGCTCATTCTAAGAGGGCATTAGAAAATCCATCCACCTCATAAACAAAAATACTCATTGTTCCGCATACAAGCGCTTGAAGGATAACTATAGTCCGAGTCAACACAGCCGAAGAGATCTACTTAAGTTTAGAGCTGCACTTATTTCAAATGGAGTCTCAGGTTACGTTTGACGCCGGATGCGTTTCAGACGAGTGTCTGCACTATGGGAGCTGAACAAACATACACATATATGCTTTATTTTGGTAGAGAAAAGCAGACGGATATCTATTTCAGAACACTATTTACGAATAAAATTTTAATGAGTATTTATGTCTGCACGCTCATATGATGACTAGTAAGGCCATTGGCTACCCGGTAAAACAACCATTTTGTAATAAAAACAATGTATTTACCACTTCTCCCAACAAAATATGTAAATGTATGTACCATAAACTCTCATCGACAACCGTTTGAAACATTAAACTTGCTTGGTAAATCTTAATTGAATCTTTTAAATTGAACCAAAGATTTAAAGGAGACAATAAAGAGGGCGACATAAGGGATCCTATATTATCCAGAGGGAAGAGCCAGTCCGTTATATTACCAATTTATCATAATTAAACTTAAGCTAAATACCTTTTATTCAGCTCCAGTTTAATTTCTGCGGTCTTATTTCTATAGAGCCTTCTGTGTGACTACCTCCGCCTTCATACAACTCATGAATCTTCTTATGAGTTTAGTCATAGCTGACGTTTTAGCGACGTCATCACTATTAACTAAAAAATACTCAACAATTATTAATGACCATATTCACAACTTTTACACATCAAGGTATTTCGAGTTCTAGGTATGTATAACTAAACAGAGATTAAGCTGTTCCACCGAAAGACAGAAGTCTTCATGATTGAAATTTCATCTAACTACGTCTGCAAGGTAACATCCTAACATCTGAGAATTGTTCATGAATAGAAAATAGTCGGGGGGACACAGCAGACAGCGGTCTACACAGCGGTTACATGGAGTAACATCGTGCACCTGCCCTGGGTCTACACTTGAGGAGCAATATTAAAACGATATCTAAGTAGTTGACTGCCAAGAAACCAGACACGAAAAAATATTGTCACATGTGCCGTGGTTTCAAAGTGTTTAAAAAACAAACATTACATTCCTTTTTTTGGTCTGAAATCTTGACAGGGATCACTTAATACCACTCAACTTGTTAATGCTTATTTTTTCGAATTTGTGCTTTTTTTAACTATTTCAATAAGGTAAGAAAACATAGAAATATTGTAAGAACGAAAGTCGTTGTTATACCCTGCCATAAGCAATAATTTACTAATAAATAAATGTTAATGTGATAACATTTAAACATGAGCAAAAAATGAGCTTAATTATAAAGAAAAAGAAAAGAAACAGTTGAGATAAGTAACGACAGCAACTACTTAACGATTTTTAAACGCCCTTTTAAATAAAAATCATTTATTTTGGGTAACTATATAAGGACTCATAATGGTGATGGTTAAATCGTTATTCTCATTATTTATTATAAATCTTAGGTGTTAAATTTAATGAAATCATTAAAATAATTGCTTTGCTTTTAAAAGAAAGCTTTGAACTTGATAATAACAGGAAAGGGATTCCAGAGATAGCGGAGTGTTTGACATAATGGAAAAGAGGGAGAGATGAAAATACAATGAATCAAAGTAGTTATTTATAATTCAACGAATCTTTCGATTGGTTTATGATATGAAACCCAATTTTCAAAGTATTCAAATCCTTAAATTCCCCACAAAAAAAGTTCAATAAAGTAAAAGGAGCTTTTCCACTAAGAGCTTAATTTGCGACGTTCTTGCTTAATTTAAAACCATAAAAACCTTTACCATTTTCGCAAAGAAATGTTCTAATACGCAACGGGCCATCGCTTCGTGGCTAATAACAAAATTCCGGAGAGATTTTCAAGAAAGTTAATATTTAGAGTTTACTCGACGACATTGCTAAGGTAGAGTCGAATAACACTACCATTCACAAGCATTCCTGTTATTTAATTTGTAAATTAAACTTGAGCAGGAAAAATACGGATGATGTTATCAGATACTTTTCATTTGAAAGGCGACTTTACATCCCGCACCAGTCTCTCTCAAGTCGTGACAAGGAAGGGTTTTCATTACTTTCTAACAACAAGTTTGAAGTATATTTAAAAGATTTTCAAAAATAGTCATCGTAACAGGATGAGTTGCAGGTCGTGCTAGGGCATAAGAAAAGGGAATTACATAGAAATAACATAAATGAATGTTTCATATTGTTCGACTCAAGGTTCGGTAAGATTGTTGTACACCAAATGAATTACAAATGGCGGACTCAATTCATCGATGCGTTCTCTTCCAGCAAACCACATTGCGCCCGGTGACATGTAGAAGCATCAAAAATGTATTGTGCAACTTGTAGCCGATCTGGCGCCGATTTTTGGTCTTTTCTATTTACTGTGTTTCCACGGTTAGCCCCCCTTGTGTGAATAAGATCGCAATAGTTACATTTTCATATTTGGAAGGCGTAAAGCACTTAATAGTGCTAAAAGCGTGTAATTTGCTAGCATTATGCTAATGTGCGGTAAACGCTTACATAGTGGTCGCAGCGGTATAATGGGCCGAAGACGAATGGCAGGCCTGGGAGTTGGGCCATGTATTATATTTGAAGTACCCGTGGCATAGTGGTAACAGTGGTGATATCACGCCAGATCGAGAAGTGGGATTGGTGATCACAATATAGTATTTATAAAGTACAGTCAGTGCCAATAGTGCCTGATCACTTTAGTACTTTGTCACACTGGAATCTGACAGCTCCTAGTTCTATGACAACTAATAAAGTAAAGTTGATATGACATGGTTCAAAAGTGCATAGGCACTATGTGTCGTTGACCGTACTCTCCGACCCCGTGACCGTGTGTTTTTTTAGTGCTGGCTGATGATGGTTCGCAAAACGTTATATTTAGTTTATTCCTATCCTTAGTTTATTCAAATCATGTCAGACACTAACACCTATTATCACTCAGACCATTACAAGCATTTTGTGCCATTGTTCCTCTAGTACTACGTGAAATGTGTTTACTCTACACTCCATATTTTTTAACATGAAATAGCCATTAACAGAAGACAATGAACACGCCCGGAAAATGTTACGAGGTGACAACAATGTCGGTGTAATTAAGAAGTCAGTTTGTTTATAACACTCACTTAATATTCTGAAATACTTTCGAAAATAAAATGTCGAAGCACACTGATATTTATAATAGTAAGATGACCTTGACCATTCTTCTCATTTTTTTCAAAACCACCAATTACTAGAAAGGAACCCAATTAGCAGTACACAAGCTGAGATCGTTGCATATAAGCGAGTCCACGAGTGAGATGACAAATGAAATGAAAGACGATAGAATAACTTTGTAGGTCTTTTTTGTTATAATAGTCGAAAATAGTACTTAGGCTTTGAAAACGTAATGATAGCGCGATTCAACGTAGCGATAACGCCATCTATTGATTTTAAACAGAACTAACACTTTTATGAAGACGCAAAAGTAGCTAGTTTAACATTATTTATAACAACTAAGGTTGCACAATGAACACAAGCTTTCATTTCATTAAGTAAATAATACTGGCTGAAGAAACTAGATTACAAAGAGACTGGAAACTTGAAGTAAGTCTGAAAACTTTGTATTATCAATCACAGACACTCAACCACACTCGCTCACATACACACATACACCAAATACGTATAATCCACACAACCACATGAACCCTAAATTGTATAAGTATATCAAAATATACATTTTAGGCTTTTAGTTGAACACGAAAAACAAGAAATTTTAATTTCCAATTGTAGGTCCAAGTGCATTAACCGTTAGAGTTGTTTTCCATAATAAAATGTAAATTGCCACACACACAGTGTCTGAGTTTTAAGACATAGGTAAGTTCTATGCTTCATTAATTTTTTAAATTTATATTTGGGACTGGGCAGTATTGATCACGATCTCACCTGGTGGGGAGTGAAGATAAGAGAAGTGGTATTTATGTTAAGTGAAAGTTGATTTCACCCCTCGAAAACCGACCACGTAGGGATGTGAGGCCTGTGCCTGGCAGTAGCACGTAGGAAAGCTTTTGTTCGTTTTTGATTTGTAAAGAAGGCTTTCTTGTGCCTCCTAGCTGTCTTAACAGCTGTTAAAAGGCTTTATTACCACCAAAAGGCTGCACATCTCAGCTTTGTAGGCTCCAGTTATACAGCCTTGGCTAATTAGGACGCAACTATGAAGGCACTAAACTATTTGAAGAAGACCTAACTTGGTTACGAGTATGATACCCATAACCTTATTTGCTGATTAACGAGCTCTACCAGGATCTATAAGTTTATGTAATAAGCTGACCTTTAGTGAGCAATATTGTTTTTATTACTACAGCTGCGAATTTTATTTATCATAAGCGACGTACGTGTGAACGAGTATGTTTATTATCTAGTTTCACAGCTGGGCAAAGGCCTGTTCTTCACGGTTTACCCTTGTTTGATCGAACAACGTTTCGTCGAAAATCAGTTGGTCGAATTTCAGTTGCAATAATATCAGTTCGTAGAATTATTCATTTGACCGAATATTCAATTGGTAAATTTTTATTTGATGTAATTATTTGTTTGAACGAATTTCATTTGAACTAATTTCATATTATCGAATTTCGTCACTGCCCTATACTATAGTTTGGGCGGAACCGACTCGGTTAGATTAGCCTTCGTGGTTTTTTTTTTTTAAACCCAAAAAACGACTTGCCTCATTACATGCTGCTTGGCATGTTATACCATCTGAAAATTACATCAAATGAACATTCTACCTTTTGATCATTAGTGCAAACGTTGTTATAGCAAATAAACATTCGACGAACTGAAAATTCTATCAAATGATATTATACAAAGTGATGATTTTCTCAAACGTTGTTCGACCAACTGATTTTCGACGAAACGTTGTTCGATCAAACAAGGGTAAACCGTTCTTCACTGACTGAACTAAAGCTGAATACATACCATTCCATGTCAGCAACTTTTAGTTAATGGGCGAGTTGGTGGTCCTTAGAAAGATATAAAGAAAGGAAAATGTTTAATAATTTACAAAATCAAGCCGCCTTAAGCCTCCGAAGAACTAAAATCTCTGACGATTGACATAAAACACAAGATTCTTTCAAAAGAACACACAACTTCATGGACCACAATTATCTGAGCCGAGATTGTCCGCGGTTGTTCTAAATTAATGTACTAAGGGGGGTCGCTATATTAATTCATACTTGAGCAGCGGCTTCAGTAATGTAGCGGCATTTTTCAAAGGTTATGCGTGTGCCACCATCGCGCTAGGGTTACTTACCCTCTAATAAACTAAATAAACGGTACGGTAATGGTAACGGTATCGGTCTGACTGCAAATAGGGACCTGTGTAGAGGGCTTGGATGCAACCTTTGCCGGGCTACGGGACCTAGAAGGTCACTCAAAGTATAGTCCAAGTAAGGAAAAGTTTGTGTGGTGGGACCATAGTTCGGAAACCCAAAAACACCATTATAAATTGGACTGTCACATACCATAGCCCTTAAGAAGAAGAACAAAACGACGTCTATCGGGTCAGCTATAGTCGGACTTCTAATTGAGTAGCTGCAGTGAAATTAGGTCACTTGCCATAAAATCTGTCATTTAAGTGCACTTAATCAAAAGCTCTATAGTCCGTTCGCCTTAAGAATGAAGTGACTTTTAAATGTAATTCTGTTGCACACAAAAAAACTCAGATCTACAACCTTTGCGTTCGAAAATGTGCGTTCAACTGGTCACTGTGGATTTGACTTTCTAATTAGGAACGATTTGTTTGGTTAGGGGACGTACTAGGTCAAAAGGCAAGTATGAAATTACTGCATTCTCAACGCGAACGGACTATAGTGCCAATGCGAGTACTATACTCGCAAACAGCAGTGTCACATGTCTTTGGCATGTTTGCGGCACCCCTGCTGTCCCCGGGGAGCTTAAGAGGTGGAACCGACTTTGACAAACGAGGAGCCGTTGAGTCTTTCATTCCGCACGTGAGACGGCTGTTGTATTCATATTTTCAAGTCATTTCTAACAATTTTTCTTAGAGGGGAGAAATGTGGACTTTATTATTACTTACTAAAGATTCAGACAATGATGCGTTGTGCTTTTATTTTTACTTAAGGTTATTAAATGGGTGACCACCTCGACCGAAATTTATTGTTGTATTTTTCGGGCAGCTTCGTCTTTCGGAAGGCACGTTAAGCAGTTGGTCCCGGTTGGTGTCACTTGATGTCAGTCGTTAAGTCTAGTCAGAGGCCTGAGGGCGGCTTGATAACGTCTGACATTGAGGTTGCTCACTAACCTTACATCCCTCCAACAATCCTCCTGAGCCCGCGTGTTGGAGTATGACTCGATCCACCTCATAGTTGCGGTGAGGCCTGTGCCCAGCAGTGGAACGTATAAAGGCCGTTTATGTAAGGTTATTAATTAAACATGAGGTGAGATGGGGTACGAAATAAGCAACTAATTTTCTTTGGCAACCAGGCAGTCCTCCATACATGACCTCCTTTTATGTAGATATTTCCAACAAAAAAGTGTACATCGACAATACGAGGAATATTGATGAGCTGAAAGAGAATATCCGGAATGAGATTGAAACTAAAATGAATCTAGCATTAATAAAGAAAGGTTTTATGAAACTTCGCTTTGATTAAAGGACTGCGTAAATCGCTTTTGTACAAAATAACAAGTAACTTATAGCTATGTATTCACTTTAAATCTATGGGGTTGTGGGGTAATATGAACCATAATCCAGAACTATACTCAATGTGGACTGTTGGGAACATCTACTCTGGAGCACGGAGATACTCGAAGACTAACCCCCTCATTCATAAAAACGAAAGCAACGCTAAAGCATTGTTTAAGCAATTGACGTGTTGTGTCACTTACTCGCAGATGGCGGCAGCAACAAGAATGAAAGTGACAAAGCTATACAAAAGCGAGTCGAGTTGTTGAAGCGCTGTTCACTTTTGTATGAATAAGGAGGTTAGTCATAATGGTTGGAGTGGTAAGTCAACGAACATACCACAACCCGACTTGGAATACGCAAAATTACTTCAACCATGTGATCAAATCCTCACTGTGACTTATCATTTAGTATTGTTAGCCAAATTAAAAAGTTGCTATCACTTAAAAAGAGACACAGGAGAAGATGAAAGTCATTGACCCAAGCGTCCTTACACGCTTAACTCGTAAAAGTGACATCAAACTTTAAATAGGGCTCCGCACAAACTCCGCGTTTTTACGCCGCCCGGGACGTGGGGCGGCAACAATGTTGGGAATTATTTATCTACTGAGAGATGATTTTAGTGAGAGCGAAGAGGAAATGTGATTAAAATAATAGGTAATGCAAATGCAAAATATTAAGTTTTCTATCAATTACTTTAGTAATGTTATTATTATTTTGAGCATTTTCCAGGCAGTATGAAGAAAGTAAATACTACTTTAAAAACTACTTCAGTTAGACTAAAGTTCCGAAAACCAGAAAAAGACATTCGGTCCAGGCGGGAATCAAACCCGCCCCTTTCGCAAACCAAGCGACTGCACTAACTAATGTGCTACCGAGACCATTAACAGACCGGCCGAATCTTTCTGGTATATTTACCCTATGAGCCAGGGTGACACTATACTAATCTTCACCTTTAGAAACCTCAATTAAGAGCATATAGTTTTCCGGAAAACCGGCTTACCCCATACCCATTTTTGGTCTTTCAAGGTTATATTATACTTCACGAGGGAGGTATCAGGAGAGCGATGGAGTATCCGCGTCATCGGTACACATAAGCTGAACGAGGGTTGTACTGAAATTAAAAGAAAACTACAAATTCTGTCGATTACAAGGTTCTAGAACGCTACCCTGAACTCAAATCGGCCAAACCAAGGCCTCCCTAACTCAGTAGCGACAGAAAACAAGAATAACACGAAAATATTCCTGTGATACTTTATTGTACTGTATTTAATGGTAATGGAAATAACTGGTAGCAGAACTGATCTAGGCTGAGGTCTGGTTTGTAGTGGGTTTAGCCAATGATATTACTGTAAAAAGACGTAGGGGTATGGAGTCAGTATTGACGCGAAGTCAAAAATTGTCCATGGGGTACGACGTAGTAAATTTGACCGTGTTATAACGTGTGAACAAGACAGTACGATTGTTTACTAGAGCGTAAACGAGACAGATACTGTTGCGAAGTGTCGTCTCAACTGTCAACACAGTCAATGCTTTGCTCAGGTGTACGAATCGTTCTGATTTCGGGTGCCACTTTTTTAGCACAAGTAACATATCTTGACCATCATCTCAGTGACTGACCGAAAGTAGCTGTAGGCCTTTGCCCTGCAGTCGTACAGCATAGGCTGAAAATAAATAATAATAACATATCTACCTCTTTTTATCGCAAAATCATTGGTTTTAGCAATGTGCGCTTTTTTCGTTGCCCGTTCTAAATAAAAACACTTAAACATACACACCGGTGTAACAGTAACGTTATTCCGCGTTTTAACATGGAACCCCCGCAGTAGACCCGGACGTGTCAATGGCGTTATTTGACACGCGTCTTCCGGCTATTTCCCCCACTTCAGCAGGCCACAGTTGGAATATTAACTACTTTGTTAAATTCTGAATAGAAGACAAAGTTAGACGCGTTACGTTCTTCTGAATTGTAGCAACTAGTAACAAATTATTTCCATAACTGACATATTTTGTGCTAGGGCGGGAATCAGTCCACGACCTTTTGTGTCTCAAGTCGTAACGCTATCAACTACTACTCTAAATGGGTGGGTCGTCGTAAAGTTTATCTTGATTTTGAATTAAACTTAGACTTACGGTGAAATAGGATATTTTCCATTAACCTCCACTTGCTTTCTTCAGGTAAAATGGATTATTAACATAAGTAAATGATATTCGCTCACGACTAAGCAAATCACAGACGGGGAAGTCAGTCAGATGCCCACACTTCGTCAAGCGAATTCAAACCAAACGTGGTGAAATACCGTCGTTAATCCAGTCTTTTAGGTGCATTATTAGATTTGAGCTTGGGATCACATGGGTTCCGACCCCGAGTCTTTAACCACTGGGTCTCGAGTACCACGACGAGCTTTCAAATAGGTTATTTGATTTGCTTATTCCTGAAGCATGTTCTTTTGAATATCAACGAAACTAACTTCCAAGAATCCTTCCATTGATCTTCCTGGCTTTTTATATTCAGTATTATTGCCGTCTTACTCCCAAAATCACTGTTATTTATAGAACCTTTCTCATAGGCGGAAAACAGGGTACAATCCCACCCAACCCTGTCAATCTTCCCTTACTTTATTCGGCACAAATAACTCCCTGAGCCCCCCCCCCCTTCGTCTCAGTCCTTCAAATAGGCATTGTCAAACCTTTAATCTCATGATTTCCATTGAATATTTATTCAACTCCTTCGAAAGAGAATATTCCAGTATTTTAGAGGTCGACCGCGCTGAATAAAGATCTTTGAAACGGAAAAAGACTTAAAAGATTAGGGGACAAAGTTTGTCCTTTTGAACAAAGAACCTCCTTAATTGTGCCAAGAAAAGAACTGATATCTAGCTCGTCGTGTCAGCTCTTTAGCGAACAAATTGAACCTTTTGATAACGTAATGAGGGCTATAGCTCTTCCGCTCACCAGTTGGCGCCACTGCTGCACTGCGAGAACCGTCCTGACAAAAGTTATCAATAATCTAGAAACCAGACTGAGTTCTATTAAAAACGATAATTGCTAATTTACTCGTAGAGAGCGTAGTGGCTAAGTGGTTAAGCAGTATGTGGTCTCAAAGTCAAATCGGGTCGGAACACTTACTTTGTATTAAATAATAGAACTTTAGTCCGTTCGCGTTAAGAATGAAAGAAAAAAAAAGGATACAATTTATTTAATTCAGTAATTTCATACTTGTCCTTTGACCTAGCACGTCCCCTAACCTATCAAATCGTTACTAGTTAGTCAAGTCCGCAGTGACTAGTTGAACGCATACTTTCGAACGCAAAGGTTGTGGATCCAAGCTATTTATAAAAAAAAAGTTTATTTCCGGCTATGCCCATAAAAATGTTAGTAAACAACACAATTTTTAAAAATCACGGCATTCTTAACGCGAATGAACTGTAGCGGCTAACGCTCCGGTGATGGAAAACGCCGATATAAACCCAAGCAACCCGTGCTGATGTATTTGCATATAACGTGAGTATTAAATTACATATGAATATAGAGAAAACAACAATAATAGAGATATCTTTGTTTGTTTGTTTTACTGTACATAAAACATAACAGAGAGGGATTATTGGAGAAATTTCTTGATCTCCAATAATATCAGCAAGGATTACGCCAAAGGCTTTGATAGAATACAGTGTCAATGCAGCTTTATAAGGCGAAATTAAATTCCTTGCTGCACTTAAAGACTCGCATCCACCGCAGCGAAGAAGTGTCAACATGGATAAATATGATACGAATTATCAGAAGGTATTGGATGGAATGGAACACAGTGTTGACTAAGGTTTGTTTATTTGTGTTTGCCTGCCAGTACCTCTCAAAGGCTTATTACACATTCTATAAGGTTTTTGAAAATTAAGCAACTCTCCTTATTATTGCACTTCGATTTACTGACAAATTGAAAGACAGCATCTATTCAAAGGCTCTGTCACTTCAAGCAAGCTCTTAAAACTTTAATTCGAAAAAAAATGTAAAGCCGGTTTCGGCCGGAACAAAGAAGGCCATGGTTGCAAAATAATTTAAACTCAAGATATTTGACAAAAGTTAGTGACTTTGATTATTTATTTACTAGCTTAACCTTAGAACTAATCGCAATATCTCCGCTAACACTGCAACAGCGTCCTAACCGTCGCGTCGCAGTTCAAAATAAAATTAAACGTAGCTTTCGCGTGATTACTATCGCGCAAGATTCGCGGACTCCACCAGTGACGAATCGGACCCTACTCCGTCGCGATAAGGCGGATATTGCTCTGACAGTGACGAATTGGCTTTGTTATGAAAAACAGTTAGTGATAGCAACCACAGTGTTCCGTGTAATGGTGCATTCTGTATGTATTTAATCAATAGTGAGTTATGCTTGGACCATGTTTTTATTTTAGGTTTTATGCGGCTGAAAATTGCCCGAAAAACTAGCTTTGTCTCTAGCCTCAAGATGAAAATGACTTAAAATTAACATTGTTATTTCGGAAGCTTTCCCGTCACCCGAATATCTGTTTTGAACAGGGATTTTCAGGGGGTGCAAATCATCCAACGCATTATTTTTCCTTGTCTGTCACCCACAAGTCGCATATTTTAAAAACTTGAAATTTAAAACACTCAGGGGGGACAAAATGTAAATACAGAATGCAAATGTCACCACACCAAGATGTGTCCGCGGTTAATACCAAATTGGCGCGATTGAAATGGAGATAGGAATGTATTTTCAATTCTTGCCCGTGCCCGTGGCGCACTTGTAACTGCTGAAAAGCAACTTATAGGGCGGAAATAGGATGGATGACCACCCCGACCGATTTGTTGTTTGTTTGTTATTTCTTTTCGTTGTGGAATAAAATATATATTATCTTATCTTCGGAAGGCACGTTGAGCAGTTGGTCCCGGTTGACGTTGCTAGATGTCAGTCGTTAAGTCTAGTCAGAGGCTAGGGCGTCTTGATAACATCTGACATTGTTCTGACGAGGTTGCTCACTAAACTTACACCCTTCCAACTATCCGTCCTCCGCCCGCGTGTTGGAGTATGACTACCACCGCCTCATAGTTGAGGTGAGAGGCCTGTGCCCAGCAGTGGGAGAGTGGGACGTATATAGGTGGTTTAAGTTATGTATTTCGCATTCTTAAATGAATAATCTTTCATACATCTCGGTGAATAACGCGGTAACCGCAATGTACAGAGGCGCACACATCAACCTTTACAAAATCATTGCAAAATGGGTCTAATGTCACCCGCATAAGGTGCCCCTATGTAAAGGTTGATGTGTGCGCCACTGTACTCGTATTAGCATATCTCGTGGTCCGGTGCAGTCGGCAATTTGCGGACGGGACTAGCGCGGCTTGCTCGCTCTAATCTCAGCCGTCTCACTTACTCATTTTATTCATTGTTGTTGGTTGAAGATTATTGTGGTTGTATTTGTTTCTATTGTGGAATATTTCTATTTGTTGCTTGGCTGGGTTGTTCTTTATGTATATGATGATTTAAAATTTTAAAAATCTATCCAAATGTCTCTTTCTGGTTTTCAGATCTTTAGTAAAGATACTGCATAGAAAATGCTAAAAACAATAATAACCATATTTCGATAACGTTAGATTCTTAATACAAAAAAAACTCTTCCTGTTTACAGAGAAGTGTGTTTGTAAGGCTAGCTTTACTATCAGATACTATTATCACATCACTAAATTCCAATAGGAAAACATCATTGATCGTTAACGCTAATAAACAAAATGAATACTGGTAGAAAATGCCCCTAGGCATTAAACTTGAAACTTCTCAATTTGTTTCGGAATTAAAAATAAACTAGAACGCGCGAAGCAAAAACAACAGCTTGTAACATAGCGCCTGTCTATAAAATAACAGCTTAGTTTTCGAGTTATCGTACGAAAATAGTAGTTATTAAACCGCCAAGGGTTAATTTTAGACGACACTAAGTACCTAGATGAAACTAATCTAACATCTTCCTCAGAGCTGTTTGTTTGAACGTTATTATGTTTGAGCAGCCTCAGCACGAGATTGTTAACGCGTCGAATATAGATTCAAGCGTTTAATTAAACTTTAGTAGCTAGCATGACAAGGTGCCTGTCATTCGACAATTTAGCATGTTATTCGCAATAATTAATCACCGATAACGACACGCAGATAGAAATAAAAATACTACCTTTAGCAGTAAAACCTTGATTCTATAGGTAGGTATTATTATTATTTATTATTGCACCCAAATAATAAGCTAGACCAAAATTTTATGAAGATAAAATCTTAATTTATTGTAACTTCTTCGTTCTTACGATCTAGAGGGTAATTTTCAGGGACCATTAATATTTCGTTATCAAGGCTTCATTTCCGGGAAGCGAACCCCTTATTCCAGCTATTTGCATGTGGAAGTCCATCGGACACCACGTGATCTGAATTAAATAGTCGGACTAACGCTGGCCGGTATGGATCGGCCGTAAAAGGCTGAATTCCTCAAAAGCACAAGCCAAAAAATCATTTAAAAAAGGAACGGTCCATGACAAATGAGGTTCTATGATTGCAACTCCTTCGTGATAGAAGCGTTAAAAAAAGTTGAAAAAGATTACAAATTTTCAAAATTCGAAAAGAAAAAAGCTATTTTGAAAAGGATGAGATAGCTCGTTCGTTTTACTTAAAGAAAGGAAATACTTAAATGCATTAGGGGCTAGATCGGCAAATTTCATTCCACGACTAGAAATTTCATTTTGTTATTTAGTATTTTTGTTTTAATAGTTTATTTTTGTATCTTAAGTTTTTTGCTGTACTGTGTGAAATGGCGCGTCGAATTCAAATGAATGATTTCAAAATGGAGAGAAAAAGAGGTTCCGCAGTATCTTTAATAATTGTACAAATAAAATATGAAACCCAAAAGAACAATAAAACATGAAATAAGAAATATTCATCAAAAACGTGATTGAAAAGTTCATACATGTTCTACCTTGAGCGAATTCTTATTAGGCTATAAATCTGTTGTTCTCGATCACATACAATATATTATCACAAGCAATCTATCAATACTGGAAGCTACCAGAACTAGGTTCAATCCTTTATCCCTAGTGACAGATGAGGCAACTAAATCAGACAAAGCAAACTCCATTCGACAGTCGTCTCGTCCTCTCCTACTTTCTTGATGAGTTAGAGCAGGACGGAGAGGCATTTAGTTGGGAATAGATCCTTGAAACTTGATCTTGTTCGAAGCTAATTGTAATTGCTTCGAATAGTTTTAGATACGTCAGTGCAGCGGTTCGAGTGGTGCGGCGAAGCTGTACTAACTATAGTCCGACTTTAACCTGTCATTTCAGAGCAGGGAATTAAAAATCCAGGTTGAGGTGCCCGTGCTGCAGTTGTGACAGTGATCGGCGACGATGTTGTAAAGCAAAACACGCGCCGGGTTGAAAATGGTATGGGTGACCACCCTGACCGAAATTTAGTGATGTGTATTTCGGGCATCTCCGTGCTTCGGAAGGCACGTTGAGCAGTTAGTCCCGGCTGACGTCGTTAGATGTCAGTCGTTAACCCTAGTCGGAGGTCTTAGGGCGGCTCGATAACATCTGACATTAAGGTTGCTCACTAACTTTATACCCCTCCAACAATCCGCACTGAGCCCGCGTGTTGGAGTCTGGCTCGTTCCACCACATAGTTGAGGTGTGGCCTGTACCCAGCAGTGGGACGTATATAGGCCGTTTATGAATTGAAAAGTCCGAGTATAGTGTTGGTCAAATGGTTATTATACTGCTGTGGCAATAGTGCTGTGCCTTCATTTCACAGGATCTCTAAAATAACAGGCGTGGCAGTAGTCTCACGGTTTTGCTCCGAGCGCTTTCCTTCACTTATTGCCTCACTCAGAGACGTCAATTAACGTTAATGGTTCATTAGAGTCAAAATTTTACATTCTTAAAAGTTCCTTATTCAATTTGTTTTAAATTATCTGGAATGGAATTTCGACTCTAATGAACCATTAACGTTAATTGACGTCTCTGAGTGCGGCAGTTATACTTAGCATAGTACGTGTCATCAGTATCGATGCTATTAACAGTGACCGAAACTATCGACAGTTCCGCAACACTAGCGCAGTCGGTTCACTACAGCTTTTCCTAAACTAACTTTAATTTGTTCAATAAATAGGGCACCACCCTCTCAAGAAATTTAACTTTTTAGTCGCTAAGGGGAGAAAGTGTAATATAATCTTCTGCAAAACCTAATGAAGTTTTTTGTATGTCCCTTGACTACTGTCCAGTAGACAAAGCTACGGTTAAATATGACAAAATTTTTACGCGGAATAAAACTGGCTTTTATTTTATTCCACGAAGTAATTCCCTATACAATAAGGAACACGCCTTTTGCCTGAAATATTTACAGGCCCTGAATTTGGTAAAATTGTAGCACACAGATATCAGAAATATCATCTGTTAAATAGACCTGTTACAAGTGCTTTTAAATCGCCAAGAACAAAAATACACTTAACTATCATATAAATAATAAATAAATACACAGTATACAAATATAATGTGGATCAACCACCGATGTCGGAAAGTTGTTTCTGTACTAAAAAGAACCGGCAAGAAACATTAGCCAAAGGTCGCGTGTATTTACCTAAACTTTTGGTTTTACTGTAAAACCAGGCTCTGAAAAACATTTCCTAACCACTGTGTTACGCTTGATAATGTTCTCACTGTATAAGCACTACCGGTGATAATCTCCTTAATTACCAGGTTTGCTAACGAACCATTTAGAAGCCCACACTTCACCAAACAACTCTTAATACATAATGCGAACAGCAAAGGAGTGGACTGAGCTTCCTGCGTGTTTCCACAGCAATACAACTTGGGCCTCTTCAAGAAGAGAGTGAACAGCCATGTGTTAGGCAGGCATGTACCATCTTAGACCACATTATCACTTACGATCAGGTGATATTGTTGTCAAAGGAGCGAATAAATAAGCCTTTAAAATAAAAATGGGGGCGAGCCGACATCCTAACTAATTGGGTATTCAGACCCAATCCATTCAGTCGTCTTCAAATATAGAAAACCTACAAACTAGAATGGAACTCCAGTTCCGTATCTTTAAACTCATTTTGTGGGGGCAAAGGGCAATTTTAATCAAAAGTCAAAGCCCCCACATCTGCTGAGGCAAAGGCGGGCCAATATGACGTCATAACTCAGGTATTGCATTATTGATCCCCTTTATTAGGCATTGTACGCGCCCTTTAATCCACCTGACCTGTAGGGCTGACACTACGTTTCACCATTAAACTGGTAAAATTAATAAAAATCTGATCCAGCTAGTGGTTTTTTGAGTAATACTGTGGGTTAAAATACTCCTCAAGAATGAATTTGTTGGATGGGAAATTATCTTTTTGCTTAATTTATAAGTAAATGTTTTCTTTTTCACCTTTTGGTTTTTTTGGTTGGACCACGTGGTATTGGTACCTCATGATATTGCCTAAACACAGCCTGCTTCATAAGTCACACGCATACATAACTATTCAATATATTATCTATTTCAATTAAGAATAATTCTTCACTTGATAACAACCGAAAAAAATGTTTGTTTAAGAAATAGCGGGCGTCCGCGACTCCGTCCGCGAGGACTCAGGTTTTAAAAAATATGAAATAAATCTTTATGTATTGTAGCCTATGTGCTGTTCAGATGCATAAGCTATATTATTGTAAAGTTTCATAAAAATCCATCCAATAGTTTTTACGAGAAGGAGCAACACGGCACATCCACACATCCGCACATCCATACAAACTTTCGCATTTATAATATTACTAGGATTATTTTAAGTTGAAAGGATGTTCTTATGAGGAAAGAAAATGAAGCAATTGTCCAATATGTATGTAAATATGTGTGTAATCAGTTATTGACTATGAGTTGACACAATATTTTTTCAATTTGTAGATGTGGTAACCCTATCCTAAGTTAGGCTATAATATTTATTATTTAATAAACAGGGGTCACAGGTACAGGTGCGGAAGTAGGACAATGAGGCTTGAGGGCTCTCGTAAGGTTCTAGTGCCTCAGGGGTGCCGAAGGGCGGTAGAGACCCTTAAGGTATGTGACCGTAATTTGATGGGAGAAGGCTAATGTAGAGGCCAAGTATGTTGACCTGGAGGAAGTGGGAAATAGTACAGGATGAATGTACTATTTGGAATTCAGAATGGTGACTCGGCCAACTTAGCGAAGGACGCTCTGTCGGCCTAAAATGTGAAGCGCGAGAAAATTTTGTCACGTGTTATCTTGAGCTTGAGAAGAAGCGTGAGATAATTTGACGCGATGAACATTATACTCATCCTGGCCAGGTGGAGTGGCTACGTCAAACCGAAGGTGAACAAGCGTACAGAGGGAGAATGTCCTGCAGCAGACTATTTTAATTGAAGGCTGATGATGTATGTACAGGAAGATGAAGAGGCAGTGAATAGTTGCTGTAGCTTCAGAGAGATTAGAAAAGTGCATCGATCGATTCCTAAGTGAGAATTGCACCTGCGATTATCAACGCTACATGCAGAAGCGTTCAGCGGAATGGTAATAGGCATGACGACAGTATCAAATAATCAACGATTTGAATACATTAGGGGCAAATACATATTAAAAGGATTTAAAAGACACATTTAGTTTGATTTTAAAATCTGAGATTAATCAGATTTTCGATAAAGTAAAAGGTTAAAATACTGCAATTCGCCATTTTGACTCAAACGTCAATCACGCACTATGACGTCACTCTAATGGAAATCAACAAATGTCACTGTCATATTTCATACAAGTGAGTTTGACAGACACGTGATATTTACATTAGAGTTACGTCACACGGACGCCATGACACCTGCGAGCTTTTTCGAGCGCTGTTGATAAAATACTAGAATAATGTCCTCAAACTTTGTTAAACTGACCTTTGAAACCGAAATAAAGTTTTTTTAGTATACAATACATGTGTACCTTTATTACGAAAGAAGATTTCAAAATTGTTCGTCATGCCTATTGTTTTTATAAACATTTCAACTAGACAAAACCAATTCTGGCTACTTATATTATGTAATTAACTGTTGTAATTTTTAGGAGTCTACCATGTTTCCTTTAACTTTTTTGCCAAAAAAACATGTTATCATAATTAACATTTAAACTCGAACTAAAAACGTATTTTTTTTACAGAAATAGGATGGGCAAACTGTCATAACATGACACTAAGCTCCTGTTACTTACAAGGTTTCTTAAATGGAAAAATGCTTCAGCCTAAAAATGTATAAAAGCTAATCCAGACAGTGTACACGAACAAGTACGAGTGTAGTCATTTGGAAACTAAAATTGAAATGTCTAACTTTTCCCGACTTTTAGTAATTTAAAAGTTAGAATTCCCGCTCTCCCGTTCGGCTGATGCGTAATTAAATAAAACTGACATAACTACAAATATAAACTCATGGATTCTACTTGTGGTTTAAAATTTTCAGGATAGTCAAAGTGGATAACAATTCTGGTATTGATAGAGAAAACAATCATTGGAATGTTCAAATCATTATACGGGTAAATCCTATATTATGGGATGTCAGAGGCTAGTTGACTGTTGCCGTCAAGATGAACGGAACATTCAGTAGCCCACACTTCGCTGAGCGTAATTGAATCCAAAGAGTCAGTCGGCGAGCTCACCGCCGTTATACGAGTTACCTGGAGAGTTCTGGCATAAGCTGTATTGCCATATAAACGTAAAAGTTTTCAAAAAAACAATAAAAAAATGCTTTTCGGTCAGGAAAGCAAGTGAAATTGCTCGGACTTGGCACTCCCCTGGCCATTCAAACCTAAACCAAATTACGAATACTTACACCATTAACAGGTCAAGAAACGTCAAGGCTTTCCAATTCACTTCCAAATTATACTTGTTTGTATTCACAAAAGGTTATCCAAACAATCTTAATTTAAGTCTCACCAACTCGTTATTTGTTGGAAAAGCATGAAAAATCGGAAGTTTCATTATTGTAACAGAACCTTTCGTCCAGTTGTTATACAGGTTATAAATCACTTGTCAGAACCGTCCACAGGCGCGAGTTTGCGTCGCGATCTAATAAAGTCGGTAAATTTTCTAAATAAATGTTGTGACTGAGAGAAGTTGTTTGATTTGGCGATATGCTCAAGGCTGGGACAACATTGGGGACACGTACAACAGCCAACTACAATGATAAGAATAACAAAATGCTGGACCTACGTGAATTGCGCACGTGTAGAGAAAATTGAGAGAAAAGAAAGATAACGTGTTTACAGGATATTTTCTATATTGAGTGACGTTTTCGAGCGTGAATGATAGTCTAATCCAATAGACAGGTTGAGAATGTTGATGAAAAAATCATCTTTGGGGAGACAGCGTTATGAAAGACATAACTGAAGTTTTAAAAAATAGCTCAGTTTTCGCATTATTATTTTTTTGTTGTGGTCTTCAAGATGACGCAGGAAGCAGTCGTGAGGTCCAGACATGGGGTTGACAAGTTCAGTAATGAAGAACTAACTGTGCTGGTCAATTAGATACTTATCAGTGTTTTTTTTTTCATGAGTGAATTTGAATCTATTTTTAACAGGTTATGGAAGTCACATTCTTTACTACAAAGGTGAAAGTGTGGTGTGTCCTTCTGTCAGTGATGTTCCACGCTTAAATACATGAATCAATTTTAGAGTTTGACGAGACTTTAGAGATCAAATAGGCCATTTTGCCATGTTAGCGGAAATAGAAGTAGGGGGGTTAGACGATTACTGCCGAATTCCGAACCCGCTAATAGACCTTCTCAACTTTTGATAATAATTGAATGAATGAGGTAACAGCTAGTTTGGTATGGTTATATAAGTAGATAGAAGATGTGTTACACATTCCGCAAACACACCGAATAATTCAATATCGTCCGCTGTCATGTGTGTATCGGCTCCCGTAACCCGTTGTTTAGTCCACGGGTCTGTTTGCGATCGCTCCCACTCGACTTTACAGCGGCCATTGTTAGTTTGTTATTACCTCTGTTTGTCTTCATTACTCTGTGGACAGTCCTCGCGAAACGATCCATTTCTGAACGTAAATATTGCGATTGCCTTTATAATGTCTAGTTGTGTAACGATGCCGTTTACTTTCAGTGTCGTCACAGTATAAACATACAGTAGGTTATCTAAGGCCGCCCGCCGAGTTATTAGCCTAGCGTGCACACAGACACGCGGCACAGCCCGTCCGTACTGCCGCCACCCTATGCCTCCCTATTTTATGCTAGCGTGTGCGTGAAATCGCGACACAGCGCGCGACGCGCACGCACACATTCAAACCGAGAGCGGCACGTTTGTATGTGGATGTTCTACTGTATGTTTATACTGTGGTGTCGTAGTCGTTACAACCGCCACGATGGCTGAAAACTACGTACAAGCTTACTGTGCACAAAAAATATGTTCTAACTGTACTTCAAGTTTAAATTAGAATTTCGTTCTGCATGTCTGCAGAAATTTCATTTTTGATTCGATCCTACATACATTCTATATTTTCCAATCTCAGTTTAAGTGTTATTTTATTATTTATCTCTCCGACCTCATTGTAATGTGATAACTATCAATTAAACAATCCTGCAAGTCTCAAGAATGTGATTTTTATTATATATCTCTACTGCGTCGACTACCGATCCTCACTGGCCCTCTATAGGCAAAGGACAGTGAGGAGGCGCCGCCACAGTTGTAATAACTTTTCTTATTTTACACAGGAGGAATGTGTGTGAAGGTCTACTATTAAGACTACACAAAAACCGCGGACAACAGCTAGTAGTTGCAGAAGTAAAGAGAAGATTTATACGCAATTCATTACAAAACCATTAGCACTCAGGTTGTTGCCATATGTTCTCCGCCACCACTAGTGTGTCGGTACTCGTTGTTTTCGTGTCCCTGTTCGCAGAAAGAGTAATGAAAATAAGGTTATTTCTTTACATACTATTTGTAGATAGCATGATAGTATGCTCTAATTTTCTTTCTCACAAGAGATCCCTTTTTATGTGATCGAGCTTGGTGATCACCTTATGGGATGGATCACTTCAGCCCATGGACAAACGCAACACCACCGGTGTCGCCGCTGTGTTGCTTGCCTTCAGGAAGGAATACGCTTTTTTACTGCAGGTGCTAATGTCGATCTCCCGGAATTACTGCTGCTCTGGGAGACGGTTCCATATTTTTGACGTACGCGAGTGATATTTACTAAAAGCACATGCAAAGTAAATAAATAACCATATTTATTATTGAGCCTTCTAGGGGCATGACCACGTTGTTCAGAGCGCGCCGGCTGGTGTGCGCGACATTGTTGGCTTGTTATTGGCTCTGTTTGTCTTCATTTATACACTTTGGACTTACAAATAAATGTAAATAGTGCGACCCGTTAAATAGTGTGAGTCCTCGCCTAACAAGGTCACGTAGGCAACAGAAGATTTGGGAAAAAATTCACCGCTTTGATTAAACTTTTGTGTTGTGAGAGTACCAGGACTGGTAGGAGTTCATACCCATAACGACTATATCCCAAACAGGGCAGTCAGAGGCACACTGATTGTTGCCACCGTGGTGAATGGAACACTCACAAGCCCACAATTCATTGAAATAATTTGAACCGAACTTGGTAAGGGGCTAGCCTGCCGCCGTTATCCGGAGTGTTCAACCACTGGGCCACGACACTTTCAATATAGGTGATCAACCCGATCGAAATTAATATAGGATAGCTAATACCTGCAGTACCTAGTCTACATTTATTACAAAAGGAAAAGTTATATTATTTAGGCGATAATTAAACAAAACCTGCAAGCTTGCAAATGACAAGAAGTCAAGAAATGCGGATAATTCAGAACCAGAAACGGTTATCAATGTATATAATAGTACATTGTTATCCTAGGGGTGAAAGTAACTTATTTAGTCCCGAGACGGGGTTTGGCGCCCGGAACGAAGTGAGGGCGCCAATAGTTCGAGGGACTAAATAAGTCTTTAACCCGAGGTAAACACTGTGCTTTTCATTACAAATACGAGGAAAGTAAAAATAAAAACATGAATTAATTCATGAAGATCCAATTGCCACTTTCCCGCCTATTTTGTTTGTTTTTTTTTATGTGGCCGGCCCGCTATTCAGCCATTATTTTGTATTTCCATCATTGGAAAAATGGTAAATATTTTGCTCAAAGCTAAGTTATTTTAAAGAAATTGTTGAAACTTAATAATAATAAAGTTATTTAAAAAATATATATTCTCTAATCAATACTTAACTTTAAATTATTTCAATTTTACATCGTGGCTGTATAGAAAGTTGGAACATGGTTCAATAGTTAAGTGAAAAAAGAACTAGATTTTTTAAAAATAATATGACAGCTGTCAGTTGAAAGTGATTCTCCCTAGGGATGAAAAGTATTACTTTCAGCCCGCTTCTCAGGTCAGTAATGACTTACTTTCAGAGTATGAGTAATGAAAAATACATTTTCTTCTCTTTTTCAATCAATCTTTTCGTTACAAAACTAGCGCCATCTATTGTAGACAAACTAAAACACGCCCACATACAAAAAACGTTTCGTTACTTCCTGCCAGTCAATACAATTGTTTATAAGAAGAGTAAGACCGGTAATTCGCGAAAGTTATCGTATTGCGTGCTCGACAGAAGCAAAGCCTCTTTACCGTAAATCGAAAGGCCCACTCCATTAACCTTATATGCGATCATCTACGTATAATCCTAGATCGTTGACTTCTCCCATAACCATCGTTTTCTGAGTAAGTAAGCAGTATCGTAATATTTGCGTACCCATCTATAGTTTGGGAAATCATAGGGCTAGTACACAATGGTAGTACATTAACTTTTCTGTATTACCTTTTATACGACTGATAAGATGCTTAAGATCGATTGGTATTTCCAAACAACATAGTACGTAACTTGTTTAAAATAACAGGACCATCAGATTAGCAGTATGAGAATATTCATCATCATCAGCCTGTCATAGTCCACTGCTGGACATAGGCCTCTCCCGAAGTGCGCCACAACTCCCGGTTCTGAGCCTTAGGAATCCAGTCCGATCCCGCCACCGTTTGCAGGTCATCGGTCCATCTCGATGAGAATATTAATTTCTAACGTAATATCACATCTTAACATAATGTATTGAGTCTACCTACTATGGGTATTCGTTTCGATCCCCGCTAAGGGCAGAAATTTATGAGACAAAATATTTGTGTCAGATTTATGTGTGGGCATTAAAACTGTACTATACTATTAAACAACTAAGAGGTTCTCGCCTACTTTGAGGAACGTTTTAAGAGTCTTCTAGCTATTCCAAAAGTAACGAAACCGTCTATTATTAGTAACAAGCGTTTCTACTTCCTCAATATCCTCACGTAATCAGAAAAACTCAATTGCAGTCCCATATAAAAGAAGCAGTGCGAATCACGTACAAAATAACAGTACGTCTTATTAGCACCGGCTTGTGTGAGCAGGGTCCCAGGACACAGCTGCCCGCCTGTTGCTAATCTCGCGCGAGGCCGATAGCCGCCCAAAACAACCGCAGATATCCTCCCTGCCAAATACAATTATTTTCTTCAAGGAAAAACTTAAGTTAGCCCCTATTTTTCCAACACTTTTACCGCACAACACTACACTGCAATCACGTACAAACCGTTTCGTTCCACACGCGAAGCACTTAAAACTGGCCGCAAAATTCAGAAAAATAAAAAAAGAAGTTCATTTGATTTTTCAAAAGCGCGTTCGGAATTTGAATACGGCGCCGGGATTAGTTTTTCGCGCGCGACGGAGCGGGCGTTTGGCGCGCACTTCCCGCTCGTCTGCCGCACGCCGCGCCGCCCTAGCGGGAAAGCGGTGAAACAGCAACAGTCGGTTGGTTTAATAAGCCCTCGTAAAATAAGTTTAACAAGACTATCGTCGTCTGGGGCCGTAATAAGCGTAGAACTGATACGAAATATGAGATGTTTTGCACAAATCTATGTATGTATATCGTTCTCTGGAAATAACAACTTCGGAGCAAAATATTGATAGGAATAAAGACATCTGCTTATTTCTTATTTCATAAAAAAATGGAAATGCTGGAAATAGATCATAGCAAACATTAGTTTACCTAGCTTTATCCTGGTATGTGAACTGAAGCATAATATCGCAAGAGCGTGCAGTATCAGACATCGCTCAGAAGTGCTCTCAAGAATTGATTGACACAAGGCAGGTACACACTTCACACCACCTGTGAGGATCACAGGATAGATCAGAAAAATGTGTCCTAGTCCTAACCCTCTTTCGTCAGCTGTATAATTATCCGTAACAATAAAGGTCGCATGGCAGTTTAGCCTGTATAAAAGTTTTCCTAGTATGTTTGTGACAAAAATTTTATGTGAACGCATAATTGAAATTGTTCTACGTAATGTGATGAATTAAAACAGACTTCGTCAGCGTCAATCAAACTCGTTCCCTAGACGAATGACGTCAGATTTTAATTGTATCATACATGCTTTTGCCGTTATTTTATAAATTTTAAATGACTCGTATCTAACAGCTTTACCTACACTTTGTGCAAGTTCATCAAAGTAACCGTTAAAGAAATAATAATTCAATTATTATTGTGATAACGAATAGACCGTGCAATAGTTTTCGTGCTTTATTGTTTAGCTACTATTTCTGACGTTTTCGTTTCTGGTTAGAGACAGATTGTGTATATTCCCAATAATTAAGAACTTATTTTTGAAAAATATGCGCAACATTTCATCTGAAAAACCAACTTGATGTCAAAAAAATCCAAAATGGCCGCCACATTGCAGGTGCTTCACCGGGCGCCTGTAATATCGTGGAATTCGTGAACGCGACCAATAACATCACGGCGTGTCACGGCAACACTAACTTGACGCGGGACGGACAATGCGCGCCAAATAAATTGTCAATCAATGGACGCGACGGGAGTATTTAACTGAAGTAGCACAACTCGTAATTAAATAATTGAGGCTTCTTTTAGGCTTTAAACGGTAAATTGGGTTAGGTTAAAAACAACGTACAGAATGGTGTGAATTAGTTTGAGTTTTGTCTCCTTTTGCTTTCTCTGACCTTGCTGTTTGTAAATTTTATTGTTAACTGTATATGAAAGCAATAAACGCATTTTTAATTTTAATTTTAATTTAATTTAAGTTTCTGGTAGATGTCACTAGTGATGCAACTACTTTGTATTCGTTAAAAACTTTATAGGTATTGGACAGGGGTGGACACTTGGACAGGGTTTTGTCATTTCAGACTGATGTATAATCGAATATGGCTATACTCAACTTGTACTTGCACTTCAACTAACTAGTACCTATGTATGAAGATAACAAAAATAAACTCCTATTATAGAAGAGCGTCTTAAGTACACATACCTAGACTTGCAAGCTTTGCTAACTTGAGCGAACAAAATACTTAGTAACCATTGGAACTTTTGCTTAAGCTCAAAGGTATTCATAGTCGGTTTAACTTACGTGCTTACCCTTGTTCGAAGTTGCCCATTAAGTCTGATATGTGAGATTCTTTACCTGAAATAGAAAGAAAAAAAAATATTAATATTTATCGCTTCAACATTCTTAATACTAAGTTATAAAATCTAAAAAGAGATTCATAATCCTAATTCAATTCAATAATTTATTGCAAAACCATAATGCGTATTTCATATTGAGTGAGATCAGTATTATGGGCCTGTAACATAGAGCTAGGAAGGAAATAAAAGGAAAAGAAAAAAAGAGAAGGAATCTCAATGCACAATGCCAAAATATTATCTAGAATCAACTGCACATAAGGCTACTCATTTCCGTTGCATTTTAATTTCACTGGAAACGCAAATTACATTCCTAAAAATCCACCCGAAATAAAATGCACAACAAAACTATCCGAAACTAACGTGAAACTTGAAAAAAAGTCTCTTTCAGCCATGTTTTTATTGGTTGCGTACAAGCGACACATTTCTGTGTCCGCACAACGGGCGGCGGACCACCATCGACAATGGATTGGCGTCCAATCACCAGACCCATTGCTAATTCAATTGGCACGAGTGTCCTCGTGACATAATTAATTGCAACTACTAATCATACATATCTTAACGATCGGTTTTGCAATAAAATGTTCTACAATCCAAGACGAAAAGGCTTGAGATAAGATATAAAAAAGTTGAATAGAAGCTTTCCGCAACTCCTTTTTAATATGTTTTAAATAAGAGTTGCAAACATATTATGGTATTTTTAAACAGCTGCATGAAGTTAAAATAGAGCTGAAAATACCAACTGTGACTGTGAGTCCTGGGCCCCAAGTCTGCTAATTTAAACGAAACGTCCATTCAACCGAGGCTCAATAAGGATAACAATACGATTGACACAAATTCGGTAGTCTGCTAAAATCAACAATCGTCTCAATATGAATGCATTTCTAATCGGAATGGACGCTCAGTCTTAATAACAAACGGTATTGCCAACTAAAATCTACCATGCCGCTGAATGAATGAACGAATGGTTTCTTTAATTTGAATGATCATTTTCTTCAGCTTCTCAGATTAGATTACATTTCTTTTGCGTGGACTTATTTATTTTGATTATTTAACATGACTACACGTTTTTTAAAACACTTTATTTTATAATACGGTGGCTAAAGTAGGGTCATTTCGCCGGTTTGCGTCCACTTAGTGCAGTTGCTGAGTTTGAAGGTGAAACTAAAAATGTTCTAGCACTCATTTGTATGAAAAAATTATATCATGTGTTCATTATATAGTCTATTTTAGGATTAACTTACAGTTTTGTCCGAAAAAGCTTGCGTTTTTTTTTAAAGTAGATAATTATCCGAAATAGGCGTTTTACCCAGTTCGCGTCCAAAAAAGCCAGTTTGCGTCCACCCTGGACCAATTCGCGTCCACCGGCTTTATAAAGGATAAAAGGGGTGATATTTTTATCAATTAGTACAGAAAAAGTTGTATTATATCAAATCCTTTATAATTAGGGATAAAAATATTTCAAATCAACTTTATTTACATTAAAAAAACGCTTGAAAAAAAATAGTACTCTAATTAGGTAAGTTGTACGTAGATAATCATTGCACCTATATAAAATAAAACACTGGGAATATGCCGGGTGTTCGGTCCGCCTATTGTGTGCCATTTCACCCATTTCCCCAGGCTCTGTGTCTTCAAGTTGTCACAGCTTCCCGTCGAATCTTCGCGTTGCTTAAAGTCTGATAATCTGCTCCACCGTCAGCGCTCGTACTTGGGCTATGCCTAGATTGTCCGACCCTGTGAGCGCCCATCTGGTCAGTGGGTACGTTGGGCATTCTGCGATCAGGTGGAGACTTGTTTCTTCGCACTCCTCGCACTGCGGACACATGGGGTCGTCTTTCACGCTTATCAGGGTTAGGTTAGATGTCTATTTGGTTGGGAGTGTCCCGTTCCTATCTTGATTACTAGTCAAACGTTGCTTCTAGAAAGCTTAATCAGTAGCCCCTCCCCTTTCGTGTCTAGTCCGTTGGTAAACTAGCTCAACTGTCGCAATCCTGCCGGTCTTTGATCCTTCTTTGGTTGCTGCGATAGTTCTGCGCTTGATTATCCCTCGATGATGTTAACCCCTCCTGGGTTCTTTTCGACCCCTGCTTTGGGCCATTGATCAGCTTCTTCGTTGTCTGCCTTTCTGTCGTAGCAGGAGACCCTCGCACATCCAACTTCAGCTGTGCCAGCTAGTCTCTCTAGTGCTGTTTTGCATCCTTTGACAATCGCTGATGTTGTCTCTGCTTGTTGAGTGCTTTCAGTGCGCCTGGCTGTCACTGTAGATCATCACTTTTGTGTCATCGTTTTGACGCTTGCCTAGCAGGCGTGTCAGCGAAATCCAGAATTGCGGAGATTTTGGTTTGGCAAACTCTCGCCGGCCAGCCTGACCGGCGTCTTTATCTTGTCATCTCCTCTGCTATCATCAAATAGTACATATTGCGCACGCTTGCAACCAAGAGCTTTGTTGTTTTTTTTCTGAAGCGGTCGGTGTAGCATACTACTCCACCTGGTTCTGTTCTCCAGTCGTCTGTCTATGAATGAATAAACAGTAAGTAATCAGTTATGTTAAGTTTTGTCTTATCGTTTTATTCTTTACTCGAATTTCATTTAACGCTTCCTTTAAATCGTCTTCTGTTTATCTTCTCTTTTCTTCATTCTATCTTGGTTCCGAACCGACCGCATCTTAAATTTATTTATTATTTATTTATTTATTTACATTAATTAATACGGATCACATAATCACATTAATTAGACAAAAAAAAATAAGAAGAATGAAAGAAAGTACCTAATTTAATTTAAAAATATATTTATAAGCACGTAGTCTGAATAGAAAATGTATTATAATAACAAACAATACATTTAAAATTATTTTTACAAGTAAGTAAATTTTATTGTATTTAAAAAAGTAGTGGACGCAATCTGGTCTATCATTATCCCCTATAGGTATACTTTGCGTCCATAGCGGACGCAAACTGGGAGTTTTATAAATTCGATGTAGTAATTCGCGTCCACCCCATTTTATTCGTCAAATACAAAAAACTTAAGCAAATTCATAGTTAATATTATTCCTTTTTTCATTATAAAAGTCTAGAAACAGCTATGTATCCTAAAATTCACATATAACAACAAAAAACTTACCTTCGAACGCGCCACTGCACACTATTTTTTCGCTAAGAATCCGCTCTCTTGCTGAACCTCCGAGACAAACTATTTTTTTAAACGGGATTGGTTTGGCGCACGGACCTTATATCCTTATGTGCGTGTCTCTTGAACATTGAGGTATTAGCACTAATTTCTTTTTTTTCAATTCGTGTGTTAGTTTACTTATTTTCGAGTATTTTCGAAGGCAGATCGGTAAAGTGGACGCGAACTGGGTGGTGGACGCAAACAGGCGAACTAACCCTATTAGTTCTCCATGCCAAAGTCTGCCAAATTAAAAGTGTCTCCTGTCTATAGCCTGTCATGTCTCATTGTCAAATGTCAAGTTGTCAATTTGTTCGAAAACACCATTGCAAATGCAATAAAATCAATTCATTTTTGGCATTGTTTATTTGTTAAACGAGACTTGAACTTCGAGATAAGAACTAACTGTATTGGACAGTAAATAATATACTTTCTTCCCTTCGTATCGGTAAGTATTCGCACACCATATTTCATTTTTGTGTTAGTTTTTGGTGGTGTACGTCGCTTTTATTTCCTGATCTTTTATATCTCAATGTCAGGTGAAGATTAACTACCTCAATGCGCAGTGCCACGAAAAGGTTGGAGGCCAGGGACCACCTAAGCGCACATGGTCCGCGGGAGCATGCGCAATCCACAAATAGGCTAGTCACGGCCACAAGGGCCTTATGTGATCTGCAGCCTTTCTATATAAACATTGTAAGCACACACGGTACCTTTATTTATATATTTTGAAGGCAAAGTCATTAACTGAAATTAATTATTTTCACTTAGTCGTTTTTACAAATACCTTCTTCTTTTTCAGGCTCCAGAAAGAGATTTCATACCTAGAAGACAAAGTTGCTTCCCGCTGTCTGTTTGTTCAAATGTACCTATGCTTGAATCCAAGTACACAATGGATGTTGATGCAGTATTTTAACTCAAAGTGATTCAAGGATTAAGTATATTGCCTATTTTATCAGAGAAACACTGATAATTTTAAACATGTATGAAAAATAAAAGATTCAAAAATTGTTTAAAGAATTGTTTTATTTATTATATTATTACACTGATAATCACTCCATAGCCTCAATGCAGCATTCTAACAAATTCCATCAGTGCCGTCTGTTCCGCCTGTGCCCAGCAGTGGGACATTAAGCCGTTAATGTTTTGATATGTCCTTCTTTCCCCTGTGTTAGGTAAGGGGGTCATTCATCATGATCTCTGCAAAGTATATCCACTGTCACCTGGAAATATTATAAAACAATTACCTATAGAAAAAATGCTCATTATACTTCAGCCTTGAATTCATAGTTAATGTAGTTACGTATTTTTTGGTACAACCAATTTTGTGTTCTGGTTCAAAAGTGGGCTCCTACACTAGAGGTCGCGGGTTCGATCCCCGCACAGTTCATTCTGCATCAAAATGCTGTGTTCATATAGAGTCCTCAAATCATTTTGATGCTGACTGTACAAACATTTGTGTGCATGAATATCACTTTCGGTTATAATAACGGTCCCGTTCCTCATGTACAATGGGTCTCAGGATGGCTATGTGAGTTCATCGATGCAACTCAGAACACCCGAATCGATAGAATCTGTAACATCAAGTTTCACCTAACTATTTTTGAAAACAAATACAACAAAAAATCCAAAATACCTACTTGTATAAGAGATGGCTCACTATTTTTTTTGCTTGATTGCATTCCGGCTTTGGATCCTTTTGGGCCGTGTTGTATACTGGTAGTACAGTGCCAAAAAAATGGACTAACCTTAAAATTGCATCCTTTCGCCGCTGTTGTTTTGTAGATTACTTCCTCTTTTCCGAGTATGCATGGTTTCATAAATCGGACTTGGGCATCCCCCTAAATGCATGTAAGCATTGCCGTGTTGGAATTTAGAGCCCGAGATTCATGGTGCTGAGCTAAAAGCCTAAAGAAGTCGGTGTCGGCGGTCACTCGCGTTATCAATGGTCAAAACATGCCAACGATTCGTAGGAAGTAGTAGCCAATCTTTTAATTCACCTCGAAAAGCACTAACTTCAATTTAAAAGCAGCTTTTAAGTTAAAATATCTAAGCACAATGACTGCAAGAGGTGTTGTTGTTCAATAACACAATTGTCAAAGAGATACGATTGAGCTAAACGTCAAACAAACGTCAAATAAGGAGCGGACTACCGTAATTCTTACAATCGGCTTACCAATGTACCGCTATTAGTGAGCAGACTACCAAAAAGTGCAATAACCAGTTTCGATGGAGAATCATTGGTCTTTTTTAAGGAGCGGAATACCAAATGTGTCAAATTAGACGATTACGATTCCATGCCGACTCGATTGCGGCGTCTTAAGGGGACTAGTAGAGCTAAATCCAAGTTTTATAGTAACGAAAATTAAGTGTTACACTTCGGTGATCCAGATGAAAAAAATATGTCGTATTCTTGAGGATTCAAGGGTTGGTTTTATCAATTTGAAAACACGATTTAACAAATTCGGCTCGATAGAAAAAAATCGCAAAGATGGGTCTAAAAAAATTTTAGAATGAAAAAAAACTGTACTAAACATCATGCTATCATTCTGTTCTTTTCACAGAATGTGTGTTTTATAAAATACTAGAGCGTGCTCATTTTAGTTTTGTGATTTAATGCGTATATTTTCCAAAAAACACCAATAATTGTTTTCAAGCAAATTGCGTGTGCGTGTGTGCGTGAAACGCCGTGTACAGACAGTACCGGCCGTGGCCTGATGCTAGACGGACGTGTCGCGCATTGCGCTCCGCATTTGAATAATATTTAATTGCTTAGTAATCACTGTTAGAATATTGCGTATGCTATAATAATGCATGGGACACGAAAACTCACCAAAAAGTCAACAAAAACGTCTTATAAAATGAATTAATAAATAAATTACCATAAAATGGACAATGCTTTAAACTAAGCGCTATTTTCGTTCGGTGTTTAGATCGACGCGGTGGAGGAACATGATTAACACACACCCGTAAATAGCCTTCACTCATGGTCGCAAGATCAAAACCAAGTTTTCCTTTTTGTATTATGTTTGTTTTTGTTCGTAGGATAAAGCTTGATTATGATTAGAATGAAAGTTATTTGGCAATTTTAATAACAATAAAACGTTATTTGTATATAGTTTTATTTCCAATAACAACTTTAATTTTCAATCAGAATTTTGAAAGTAGCCACACGAAAGTTTCTTGCCGGTTCTTCTCAGTTGAGTTCAAACAACTTTCCGACACCGGTGGTTGAGTCACATTATGTTTGTATACTGTGCATTTATTTAAAAGTATTCAAGTCTATATGGACTATGCTATAAACTAACCGCTATTTTCGATGATAAGAGATGTCGATGCGGTGGAGGAACGTAATTATGAGACAGCCGATATATTATTTAATCTTATGGTCCCGAGTTCAAATCCATGGTTTATTTTTTGTATTTATTTATTTAGTATTTATTGTAGTATTTAAGTCTATTCTTAGTATATTTTTGGTTGTTTGAAAACTCACCAAAAAGTCAACAAAGTCGTCTTATGTTTTTATTTTTGGGATTCAATGCGTATATTTTTCAAAAAACGCCATACTGTTCAATTGGTTCTCAGGCACAGTGCGTGTGCGTGTGTGCGTGTGTGCGTGAGACGCCGTGTAGCGACAAGCGAATTCGAGTAGCGACGAGTACCGGCCGAGGCCGTTGGTTGGACGTGTGACGCATTGCTTAGCTGAAATAATATTTTATTATTTTTTCAAAAGTACTCGATTATTGTGTACACCAACACGGGTGGGCCACGAAAACTCGTCAAAAAATTAAAAAAAATGTCTTATAAAAGGAACGCCCGAAGAATGCACGATGCTATAAGGTAAGCGGTATTTTCGTAAGCTTCAGTAGACAACACAGTCAGTGCAGTAAACTTAGAATAATTGTAATTATTATAAGGCAGTGAAGTAGGTATTCAAGGTCCTACTAGTAATTGTCATCCTAATCAAGCTATATTTTTAATTTATAGCCTTTGAATAAACTAAAAGGAGGAAGATATAGGTACCCGCGTACTAAAAGTGGCTCTACAAAAGTAGGACCTAATTTTAGCCCATATGACAGAAATGGCCACGCGTACCAAACAAAAGCAAGTCCGACGGACCAACTTATAAAAATAGGTCCAATTGACCTAGTTTCAAAAGTAGCTTCAATGAACCTACTTTCGAAAATTGGTCCAATGGACCTGCTCTCGAAAATAGCTCCAATTGACCTAGTTTCAAAAATAGCTTCAATTAACCTACTTTTGAAAATAGGTCCGACGGACCTACTTTGAAAAATAGGTCCAACGGACCTACTTCATGCCAATCCCTGTCATGACTTGTTTAGAGTCATTTTTAGAAAAAGACCGAGGCTTGTCACAGAAAACAAAGATTGCAATGACACTTTTCAAAAGTAAGTAAGAGTTTAATTTGATAAGAAAGTTACTATACTTCTAATACTTCAGTTGGTCAGATTGACGAGTTTGGTTCAATGTTAGTGAACGCTCTGCATCTGGCAAAATTATTTCGTAGTCGCAGGTTGTGAAACCATAGATCTATATAATGCATAGACAGGTATCATGTATATTCATATTCATTTATTCACTATAAATTTGTAACAGAAAGTACAAGGATAGCAGTAAAATTGTAGATGGTAGGCATAAATTCACCTTTTCAAGGTATTGTGAATTTACACATAAAAAATAAAAAACGAATTATAACATTAACAAAAACAAAAAAAATAACAAAGCAACTAGAATATTTAAAAATCTACAAATCTATCTATGTCTACAGGCGTACAAAAAAAATAAAAATAAAAGGTGCCAGTCAAACGAAATGTATGATTTCGATTTTTTATTGTAATTTAGCTTCAAAGTATTCTTTGATGCTATAAGAAGAATTATCAATGAGCATGTTCCTAAGCTTAGTTTCAAACTCTTTGCGTTGCACAGCTTTCAAGGAGTTTGGTAAATGGTTGTAGACTTTTATTGCCATGTAATAAGACCCATTATTAAGCAGTGACAGCTGAACTGGTGGCGCCACTATGTCGTTCTTCCGGCGAGAAATGTAGCGACTTGGCTTGTCGCAGTTTTTCTGGAAATAATGATGCTTGCATGCTGCGTAAAACTGAAAACTGAAAATGTGGTAAGATAGAAAAAAAAAAGGAATATTACTGAGGAAAAGGTATGCCAAGAAAAAGAGACGACTGGTTTACACTCAATAAGAAATGATAAACACTTTGGCCAGGAATGCGGAAACCCATCAGGGTATTTATTGTATAGGAGATATACAATAAAATGAGAGAAAACTTCTTGAAAAATTTGAAAAGACCTGACGAAGAGCGAGCTACGGTGGAAAGAAAAGCTATTTTGCAAAGAGCCAACGGAGAATGGCTTGAAATGAGACGATCTCTCCTCACTGCGTCTAACTTCAGCAGGGTTATAAGACGCCGTGCAACAACACCATGTGCTTCCTTAGTAAAGGACATTATTTACAATAAAAAATTGGATCATGTAGAATCTATTAGTCATGGCCAGAACAATGAAAAAGTAGCTCTGACTCAGCTGGGCTTGCAAGAAAATGTTGCCATTAAGCCGTGTGGGCCGTATTTAATGACAACGAATTACCTTTTTTGGGTGCCACGCCTGATGGTTTGATGGGTGAACATACTCGGGTAGAAGTTAAGTGCCCTTTGACGGCCAGTAAAATGGGTCTAGAATCAGCAATAAATAAAAAAAGGTAACTTTCTGGCTCAAAACGACAACAGGCGAACTAGCTATTAATAAACGGCATGCTTGGTACTTCCAGATACAGGGTCAGCTACACGTAACCCAAAAGAAATATTGCCTGTTTGCCGTGTGGGCAAATGAGAAGGAGAAATTGAAAACGGAAATGATTGAGCGAAATGATTTTATGTGGGAAAACGAGATGAAAGATAAACTAATTAACTTCTATTTGGACTGCTCGTTACCTGAAATTCTCGATCCCCGGTTATCAAGGAATATGAACATACGTGAGCCTCATATAACTACTAAAAATAGTGAAGACAAGGACAAAATACAATTAGAAAAAGACCAATAAGAATATAAGCTGGAGCTTATAGCCAGTCCACCACACTGCCACGGCTGAGTTTTCTTGTTCACCTTATAACAGGTACTCAAGCGTCCCCGCCACTAAAAGGCGAGAACTCAGGGTGGATTTATCACTTATTATTAACATTTAACATTACAATAAATTAAAATTTACAATAGATACATTATTTTAAGAAAAAGAGACACGTGACCTCAAAGTTTATCTAATAACACTGTAATAGGCTTTCTCAAGAAGCAATCCTTTAACGGCGTTTTTGAACTCATCAAAACTTCCCAACTCATGGACAGATTTGGGGAGGTGGTTGAAGACTCGGGATGCCATGCAAAATATGCTTTTGTTGAATAAAGCCGTTTTGTTCCTAGGCATGCTGATTTTATAGTTGTGTCGTTTTTTTTAATAATTTTTCTGAGTTATT